>OY998243.1:59239140-60439140 GCA_963922005.1 Cornus suecica
GGAAAAATCCACGAAAAATCACCAAAAACTTGCCGCACCTACGCATCAAGCGTACCAGACATACGCTTCAAGCGTAGGTCCCAAGCGTACCTCAAAGCGTAGAAATGTGTTTTCTAGCCACTTTTTGAAACTAGAAGCGTAGGCACAAACGTAGGTATTTTGTGGAAAATCATTTTTCTCCGTAAATGCACCAAAACGTTTGGCTCGAACCCACGATACTTTTTAGTGAAGATGGCGACTTCTGAAAATATCATTTTTGCCCTCCGGGAGCCATTTTTGTCTTGGACTGCCTCTTTGACTCTCCTCTTGAATAGAAAGAACATACTATTCAGTTAATTTACCGAAGTTAGCTCCATTTCTTTATTAAGCTCCTAAAATGTCTTAACACGCAAATGCAATAAAAATACCAAATAATGGAATGAAAGAACGTAACAAGAGTGAGTTAAGGGGTCAAAATGATTAATATTTGACACCTATTAGGATTTGAGGAGAGAGAAAATATGAGAGCTCCGTCTCCGCCTCCATCTCCAAGGCCTCCATCCACGCCTTCGTCTCCTCTACTGCCTTCAATGGACCTATGGAATCTAAGATGGTCTCAGGTTAGACCTTAATAGACTTGGTTCAAAGATTATATATATGTATATATATTGATTTGTGTATATATGTTTATGTTTGTTCAATGGATATATATGTCTATGTTTGTTCATGAATCCAACAGTTTTCCCTTTTTCCCTCTGTTTCCCTCTCCCTCCAACAGTTTCCCTTTTTTTTTTGCCTCGCCAGAATACTCAACATATTTGGCAAGTCTGATAGTCAGTGAAGTTGTGGGGCCCTTAAATGGCCATCTGCACACCAAATGTCTCCCCTCGCTAAAACACTTATGAGCTGGCTATATCCCCCCCATACCGGCTGCTCTAATGAGTGAAACCTATATTTTTTACACTTGTTTAATAAATAAAGGATTAAGTATTGAAAACACCCCTGTAGTATAGATATTGTGCGTATAATACCATGTAGTTTAAAAATATGTGTATTGGCACCATCACTTTGTGAATATGTTGCAAAGACCCCCCCCCCCCCCCCCCCCCCTCGCTGGTAACTTTCCGGCATAAGCTCGCTTAGAAATAGTCATGTGAGTTGCACATGATATTTATAGTCTCCAAAATGCCGATTTTACCCATTTGTTTTAACATTTATACCCCTGAATGGTTTAACCCCATTTTACCCTACCCATTTCTCCTAAATTACAATTTAAACCAAAGTAAAACATATAACCCTAAAGCCCCTTCTTCCTTCTTCGTTAACCACCATTGAAGGCAAGCTCTCCCACACCAAAGCCTTATCAAATTGGTAAGCTCTTTCTCTTTAGTTTTATGTCTATATGTCTCTCTCTCTCTCTCATGCACATACACACATATACACACACACACACACTGCTTGAAATCTCCACTACACACACACATACAGTCTCCATTGCACCCAATATTGATCCATTGCACTGAAACACACAAAGATGGCAACCAAAAATTTTAATTTCTTGTTATTTTCGGATTTTTGTTCTTCTTTAGAAATCTATCAATACAATGTGAAATTTTACGGTTTACAACTTTTAATCACCTAACCCCAACTAAAAGGGATGGAAAAACCTTACAATCTGAAATTTTGTTTTTTAGGGTTTACAATCTGAATTTTAATTTTTTGTTATTTTCGGATTTTGTTTTAGGTTTTTTTTTTTTTTTGCTTATTGTAGGTTTGATTGACAATGTCCTCATCTTTTGGGTCAATTAATACCAACAAAAGTAGACCAAAAATTGTGCAATGCTATTGTGAATTAAGAACTAAATTGACGACATTATATACTGAGAAAAATCCCGGGAGAAGGTTTTATGGATGCCCAAGATATTTGAGTGATGATGGCTGTGATTTTCATGTGTGGGAGGATGAAGAAATTTTTGTGCACTATAAGAGGTTTATGAATGGATTGATTGCAGAATTTAGACATAAAGGAGGAAGAGAAAATCAATCTCTATTTGGGGCACAAAGCAAAAGGGAAATGGATGAGACTCAAATGGCTTCAAGGCACTACAAATGAAATTTCAAGAGAAAGGATTTTGGGCTAAATGCAAAGAAACTCTGAGTTTGTGCTTTGTGATCCTCTTGGGTGTGATTGTAGTTTCATGGTTAGTTAAATGAGCTTGTAAAAGTGTACTATGTTGGTTGGTTAAATGAGCTTGTAATAGTGTAGTATGTTGATTGGTTGTTATGTTTATGACATGAAATCAAACTTATGTTGGTTTGCTGAATTTGAACAATTGATCCATGCTCCTAAATTATGTTATATTCTATCCACTGCCTGTTGATTTTGTTGCCATATGCTCCTAAAATTAAACCATCTTGGAAAAACATACCAAAACATGTAAATAACATCTAATGTATTATAAATTAAACCATATTTAACATTTCAAAAAGGAAACACTGCATTGCCATTATCAATTACAAAACACCAAAAACATACTTATGAGCAACCAAAAGACATTTACCAAAAAAGCCCAAGCTTTCATCCACATTACACAATCAACAAAAACATACCAAAAACTAGCATCCACATTCTAATGTCATAGTTAGGGATTAAACAAAAAAAAATCATGTAATATCTATGCCTATTACAGTCTCCATCTTCACCATTTCTTGTCCATTTGATGCTTCAAAAAAAAACTGTGTCCTCACATTCCCAAGACTATGGTAGGACCTCTGACCTACAAACATAACCACAATTTATTTAGAATTCCATAATCACCAAAAATCATAACTGAAATTATAAAGAATGTAATACTAAACTTATATGTTAACTGATGCTTGTGTAGGTAAATTACCCTCATTTTCCTATAATACATATCAAACACTATTAGGTCAGTTAAGAGGCTATCAATACAATACTATAAATGAAAGTATAGAACATGACACACCTCATGGCCTCTTTGGCTTGTACCACTGCCATTTGTTTCCCTAGCTTCACCACCACCTCCATAGGCACTTGGTCCACTGCCTACAAACATGATCCCCCTCTTTGGTTGTTTGGGTCTGCCTCATTTACTAGCTGATCTGACTTTTTTAACAACTTCATTTGTGCAGGATCTAGCATTGTGACCAGTGTTCTTACATTTTTTGCACCTCATCTTTTGTTTCATCCTTTTATTCTTTCCTTCCTCTGGGGCTTTGATTCTGTTGTCCTGTGGCCTTCCAGTTCTCTTCATGACTATTGGAGGAAACACACACCAGGAGCACTCTTTACCGTCTTTCTAAGTGACAATGGTTTGATAATGTGGGCATATGCTCTGAGAAATGTTTCCTTATAGTAATATGGATCAATATAGTCTTCAATAACATACTTATTGTAAACAATGCAAGACTCTACATGCACACATGGCACTCCTCTAGTATCCCACTATCTGCATGTGCATGTTTTCTTCCCCATATCCACTACACAATAAAGCCTTTATAATCCACTTCATACATTCCAACATCAACCACATGTACATGGCATCTCCTTACTAGGACCTTGGTCTTTTGAAGCTCTTCTTCAAGTTTTTTACCTACTCTACTCTCATGCATCTCCATCATGATCCTCCTACTCTTAAACCTATTCATTAAATACCTCATAATCATTTCAAACATGTAGATAATATGTCTCCTCCTAGCATTCTTCAACTGCTGATAGACGCTCAATATTGGTCATTTTTTGCCCCAATCTTGTGTTTGTTATATCTTTACATTCTGTTACTTGGTATTTTTATCCTGTTTGTGTGTGTAAGCATGTTTTAGGAGCTTAATGAAGAAACATAGTTAATCTCGGTGAATTAATTGAGTTTATGTTCATTTTTATCTTGAGAAAGGAATTAAGAGGTGTGCCAGGGCAAAGAAAAGCTACTGAAAGTCAAAATGATCATTTTCCGACATCGTTATCTCAGCGAAGGGCAAAAATATCATTTTCAGACATTAATACTTCACTGAAAAGCATTGGGAGTCAAAAGTGACCAGTCTAGCTCAAATATGAAAAAAATAGATTTTACAGCAAAAATGCATCATACCCTACGTCACCAGAGGCAAAAACAGGCAAAATTGAACCATACCTATGCTTTGGTTTTTTATCCAGAATTGGTACTTACGTTCCTAACCTACGCTTGGGTGTAGGTCCAGTATTTCCAGCACCAAAATTTCAGCCAACTTTGGGCACTCACATCTCGGTTAAAAAATGTTCAATGAGGTGATTCTTGAGCCTATCATCAAGAGCTTGAAGTCCTCTTTCCAAATATAAATTACATGCTTATATCCAATGTGTGTAGCTCCAGATATGATCAAAAGAGTGAGAGGTATCCTGCAGAAAAAGCTGAAAATTTCAGTTTCGGGCTGAAATCCTATTTTGACCCGGATTGATTTGTTTTCACCTGAATGACTTTATTTCGACCCCAACACCTCTATACATGATATATACACATATTATACATCAAATATTAAGGTTTTTCTTGGTTGGGTGTGAAATTACCAAAAAAAAGGGAATCATATTATCCAAGTTAGGGTTTCCCTCAACTTTGCCTATAAATATCAAGTTTTGCTACAAATTTTAGAGAGTTTCTTGGCACGTATAATTTTCAGAGCCGCCTCTGGTGATTTATCTTATTCAAAAGGGAAGAGTCATTTAAGACCTGGAGATCCGGAGAAGAAGGCCATGGAGATTGTTTCTACACCGACAATGCAGATTCTCTCAGTCATGATCAACTAATTCGGTATCTAGGGTTTTCTCGCAAAACCCTAGCCAAGTAATGTAGTTATGATTTTATATTCAATTTTAGAGAGGGGAAACTGTGACTATACTGTGATGATTGAGTTAGATGAGAGAACGTTTTATTCGTGATACAAGTTTATATATTCGAATTGATTTTTGTCTTAGACTTTTCGAATATAATTATCTTACACAATCACAATTATTCACTATGGGTTGGAACTCGGATGCTTAATCTATGATTTTCTACATAATGGTGGTCATAAAACTCAAAACCCTAGGTTGACGCAGGTCATGCCCTAACAAACTGATATATACATGCCTTAGTTTATTTTCATGCTTTAATTTACTGCTTTAATTTACTTTATGTTAGTAGTTGGCATGCACTAATCAGTTTAGTTTTGAGATGGGTTGTCGCGATCCGGTTGAGAGTAATCCTTTTTGGGGTCAAACTGCTGGCGCAGTGCGACCTGATTCACAGTCAATGGATCGCCCTCATACAATTGAAATAGAATTTGGACTAGGTTATGTGGTTAGTGGTGGAGTGAGAAAACCCTAGTTTTCTCTCTCTCTGAATCACAACCATTATTTATCATTGTTTTCTGTTTTATTTTCATTATTATTAGATAGTTCACAAAATCAAACTATTTTTGGAAAACTATAATTCAGTATTTTTAGACTATTAAAGTGAACAATCCTCATCTTTATGGGATCGATATTCCCATACTCAAACAAAACTATATATAATTGATCTGTGCGCTTACAGAAGGGTAAAACCTAAAGTGTCGTTAATGTATCATTTTTAACCACATATTTTGCACACACCTGACGCCCATCAATTGTCTATTCCAACTCTCACACATATTGTTTGAATTCAGATCACAATTAGAATGTAATGTAAAGCCACATCTAGACCACAAATGGTGAGGTACATTTATTACCCAGCCATGTGCATCAATGTTCAAAACTCTAATTGCATTTAATTGTTGTTCAAAATCTTCATGTGTGAATGCATCAGCAGCACCCCAGAACTCTACCTTCATTTTTTCTACCTCCATTTTTTCTTAAAATTCTCATGCACGTATCTTGCACAAAACCTATGATCAGCATTTGAACACAAGCTTTTGATTATGTCAATCAAACCCTGCATGTAAAACCCATAAAAAAACAACTGTTAATAACCAAAAACAACATTAATTGAAAAAAAAATAGTGTTGAAATAGTAGTAATTACCTTTTGTCTATCACTGATAAAGTTCAATCCAAATGTTGGACTAATGATCTTCATGAGCTCATCCAAGAACCATTTCCAAGTCTCTTTGTTTTCAACCTCCACAACAGCCATTGCAATTGGATAATAACTGTCATCCCTATCTTTACCCATAGCAGATAGTAACTAACCACCAAATTGATGTTTTAGAAATGCTCCATCAAAACCCTTAAATGGCCTGCAGCCCTCCTTAAACCCTTTCCAACAAGCCTCAAGGCAAAAAAAACATCATTTAGAATCTTGTTTTACCTTCTTGATCAATAGTTGTTTTAACCAAAATAACACTGCTAGGGTTTGTACTCATCACCAAGTCCCTATACTCATAAAATTTACTGAATTAGTCTTCATGATTCCCCTCAATGATCTCTCTTGCCTTTTGTTTTATCCTATACAACTGAAATCTGCTTACTTGAACTTCAAAGTCATCATTAATGGAGTCCCTAATGAACCCATAATTCCATTCTGGATCAATTCTAAACTTATTCAAGTACTTTTGTGCTAAGACACTTAAGGTGGCTTGTCTATTTCTTTCTATCTGAGGGCTTTTTTTTTAGTGGGAATGATTTTTCCTATCTCAAAGGCAAGTGTGATAGTGTTGAAAGAGGCATGGATATATCAACCACATTTGTTTACACATTCTGTTGTTATTCTTTTTGACTCATTTTTCTTAAACCTAACATCATATCTATTAGTCATATCATGGTCCCTCAATGCATCTCTAAAGTCTTTAGCATTCACAAACTTCATACCAACTACTAATGGTTTGCTACCCAGATCTCTGCTAGGAATAAACTCATACCCCCTACTATCAACATCATCCCCAAGCTCAAAATCACCCCCAGATGAACTATATACACTCCATAGCTCATCACTGGGTGCATAAACTGATTCCCCACTGATGTCCTCTAACACACCTCAGTCCTATTCAACAGTCCTATTATCAGTGACATCGTCCTCTTCAACATAACCCTCATTCCTTCCTTCATTATTTCCCTCCATTTCAGGGTCATCCATGTCCTCTATGTTATCCTCAACAGATTCTTATTCATCATCAGCATCCACATAGTCATTCTCCATTTCAAAGGCACCCTCTACATTAATCACATTATTATCAATCACATTCTCATTTTCAAAGGCACCCTCAATCACCCCACATTCTACATTCACCCCAGTGTCACTACCTTATACATTAATCACATTATTATCAACCACATTCTCATTTTCAGAGGCACCCTCAATCACCCCACCTTCTACATTCACCCCAGTGTCAATTACTACACCATTCTTAGCTAGGAGTGTTGCATTAATGGATTAAATCCCTTCAGGAATTGGACCAACATAATTCACAACAAATAGCTTAAGTATGGAATACCTCTTATAGGTTGCCCACATTTCTAATACACCTTTATCACCCTTCAACAACATTGTAGTGACTTTATCATAGTCCCTATAATACACTGGTGATTTATGATCTAACCCACACCCAATTAACATGTCCTCTACTTCTAAATATGAAAACTTATCAAGACAAATACCCTTATAACTTTCAGCAATCCCATGCAAATAGTTCCAAGCTTTATCAAAAATTCCAGAATGATGAATCTCTATTGTGTATTATTTGTCCATTAGCACCCTTCAATTCATAATATAATAGAAAGATGCTATGTCAATTTTCAATTTCTGATGTGGACCCAAGTACAAACAAAAATCTAACAGTGATATAAAGAAAAAAGAACAAAGAGCCACATTAATCAATGCATTGGTGGGCCTCAACCCTAAAAAATTCCAAAAACCCTAATTTTTAAATTATTCAAATGCACAAATCGAAGTGGTCCACCATCGAACAAAAAAAACCCTAATTTAACCTCCAATCATGACGAACCCATAATAAATTAACAAAAAACCCTAATTTTAAACACCCACATGCACAAATCGAAGTGGTCCCCCATCAATTTCATTAAATAATATCCCATAAACATGAAAATGACAAGAGAACATGATACTAGCAGACCAAACCCTACCCGACAAGAGTATTCTCACATGCAAACCCAAAAATGTAAGAAGATGAATACCTGAAGTCGTACTCCATTGCAAATCAACGTCTGCAGATAGTTGTATTCAGATGCAAAGCCAAAACGAATTGTTTACTTTAAGGTTTGCTTCACTCAGCCTCAAATCACCTCCATATGTATGTGTGTGAAAGTGACAGAGACCAATTGGTTATGTCGTATTAAGGTTTGGGTATAAACTTTAGGCCCCCTTTGGTAGGCGGTCCGATCTGGTCTTATCTGGTCTGGTCTGGTCTTATTTGGTTTAGTTTGGTCTGGTCTTATCTGGATGGTGTTCTGAAAGTCTGTTTGGTAAAATTGTCTAGTCTTATGGTCTTATTCAAGCTGTTTGGTCTTATGTTTGGAAAATAATACAAAAACTAAAAAAATAATATATAAAATTCAAAAAATATATTAAGTATGAAAAATATATAAAATTTGAAAAAATATAAAAAAAATTTGAAAATAATATAAGAAATTCAAAAATAATATATTTTTCAAAATTTATAAATTATTTCGAATTTTTATATTATTTTTTGAATTTTATATATTATTTTTGTTTTTTCATATTATTTTCAAATGTTTTATATTTTCTCAAATATATATATATATATCTAATTTTGTATATTATTTTTGAATTTTCTATTTTTTTCAAATTTTATACATTATTTCAAATTTTTTATATTATTTTTCAAAACTTATATATTATTTTTTATATTATATATATATTTAAAATTTTATATATTAATTTTGATTTTTATATATTTTTTTCGAATTTAATACATTATTTAAAAAAAATTATATTATTTTTCAAATTTTATATATTATTTTCGAATTTTATACATTATTTTGTTATTTTTTCTATTATTTTGGAATTTTTTTATTTTCCCAAATTTTAAATATATTTTTTGCATTTTATATATTAATTTTGAATTTTATATATATATTTCAAATTTTATACATTATTTCAAATTTTTTATATTATTTTTTTAATTTTATATATTATTTTCAAATTATATATATTTTTCAAATTTTATGGTCCCATCACCCATGTGTTAAGACAATTGTATATAAGATCACTTGAGACCACTTGAGACCATCATTTTTTGTTGTCTCAAATTACCCCTTTTGGTCCCAAGTGGTCCTTGTTTTTTTGGAACCTTGTTGCCAAACAATGTCCAGTTCCAAAAAAGTCATTATGAGACCGGACCACATGGGACCAGACCGCGAACCAAACATGGCTTAGGGTTTGAGCATTTTGGTCTTTACACAATATTCGGTTTTTTTTCTTTCAAAAACATATATAATAAGGGTATATAGAATTCAATAATTATTGGGATAATATTCACAGTATATAGAATTTAGTTTATATAATAAGGGTTTGCTTTTTAATGCTTGTCCTTTTCCTTTTCCTTTTCCTTTTCCGTCCTTTTTATTTATTTTTATTTTTTTAGGTTTTATACGAGATTCCATCTTTGTTTTTTAAAGAATTTTTTTAAGAGATTTTTACACAGAATATTTGCTTCTGATTTTGCAAGAGATTTTTATGATTTCTAATGCTTTTTCTTTTCCTTTAACGCTGGGTAATTAATTGTCATGATTTTAGTTTGTTGCAATTTGTAAGGTTTCAATTTCGGGATTTTGCTTCTAATGATATGAATTTTGAATCAATTCTGTTTGCTCGTACCAAGCAAACTGCTCCAGTCAGTCAACTAACAATCCGATACAAAGGTTTGTGTATAAACATATAGGGTGTGTTTGGAAAGCCTGTTTTTTGTATTTGTTTTCTGTTTTCAAATATAAAACTGTTTTTGTATTTGTCTTTGTTTTTTCAGGAAAAAACTAAAAACAAAAAAACGTTTGGATGAAGGTGTTTTCACCACTTTTATTTGGTGAAAATTGTATTTTATGAATTTGGTGTTTTCATTATTTTTACCACCTAAACAGTGAAAAAACTTAAAAAACAACTAAAAGTTGTATTTGGTGTTTTCATCACTTTTACACACTATTCACAGAAAACAGTTTTCTTTGAGAAAAAACAGTGAACAGTAAACGCGTTTGCCAAACGTGTTTTTTTTTTAGTCTTGTGAACAGTAAAAAAACAAAAACAAAAAACAGGGTATCCAAACGGACCCATATTGTATTTAGTGATTTTTTTTTTCTTTTTTTACTAACACCACCATCCCTTTATCTCTCTAGAAAACATATTTGGGTTTCTACTGAATTTCAGTCAACTGGATGTAATGCTATTGTATTTATTCAATTTATTTTGGCTTTTATCAATTGGATTTCTTCAAATTCCATTTTTTTTTTCTTTAGGTTCTAATTTTTCATGTATGTGTGTGTTTTCGTTTTATTTTGGAATTTTACATATATGTGTGTGCTGATTTTGAGATGTTGATTTGAAACTAAAATTGAAAATTTCTTTCCCAGGTGAAGATCTCTCAATTTTCTGATTTTTTTTTTTTCCCATTTGCATGTTGTACCTCTTTTGATATTTCAGTTACAATTCTGATTTTGTTAGTGAGTGAGGATGGGTTTTTCCCCTTGGGTTTTTCTTTTTTTACCTCTTTTTTTAAATTTTATTTTGACAATTGTCTTTTGTTTTGCTTACTTTATCTGATTTTATTTTTTCCCCCTGTTTCATCTATTTTTTTGGTTGGTTCAGCTACTGACTGAATGAGTAATTGAAAACGAGTGTTGGGAGAATTCATACCCATAACAAAGAGTTGGGAGATGATAAAGTTGATGTTAAAGGACAATAATGATAACATGATTTGGATGAGATTTGTGCAGTAGTTTTGGACATGTGATCCTTTCGCAAGCACCAATCTCAACTAATCATGAGGATAATTCAGTAGCAGATATTAAAGAGGGGTATAAAGTTTTTAAAAAAATGGAATGTTGACTGATTTGAGAAGTTTGATAAATCCCTGAAACATGATACAAAAAAGCAAACCCTTTTTCATAGGATAATGCTTGGTTCTCAACTCTTATTTAGACCAATAATATTAAAACACATGTTCAATATTAATTAAAAAATAATAATGAGTATTATCCATTATCATGGGTTAAACCCAAATTTAAAATATTTATTATTTTTTCTTTTCTTTTTTTCATCTCTTCATCAACAAACCCATCAAAAATCCTACACCGCTAAAATGGGTAAATCAACTCAAAAATAAAAATAAAAACTTCTCTTTTCTCTCTTAAGAACCAACATAATTAAAAGGCTGACTTCGTTTCCTTATGGTTAGGTCTTTGTTTGTTTTGCTTGGAGGCTAACTTTGTCAAGTCCTTCTTTGTATATAATCTCTTTATTTCTTTTCTTAATACATATTGATTTATCTTAAAAAAAATAAAGTTGAAAGGTTTGATCTTTTAGACCCATCTTGAATTTTTCCTGAAGAATTCTTTTTTAATATGGTCTTATCTCAGCTTGTGATCCAAGTTTTTAAATTTCTTGATATTTTTCACAAATATGTAGAATTCTCAATAAGTTCTTGGATATGTTGAGAAATTCGTGACCTATCTTGATGTGTAGAGTTTTTGATGGGTTTGTTGATGAAAAGAGAAAAAAAAAAAGAAAAGGAAAAATAATAACACATGATAATGGGTAATACCCATTATTATTTTTTAATTAATATTAAATATTTGTCTTAATATTATTGGTCCAAATAAAAAGTGATGACCAAGTTAATGGTGTGGACTCAAGCATTGTCGTTTTTCATATGGGTATTCTATATTTGTAATTGTCATGATTTTTGTGTCCCACTTGTATTCCTAAAGATTTATTGGATTTGTTTATCTCTTTTGGATTTCTTATGCTTTCTCCTCATTTTAAACCCAAATAGTTACTTTGAATTATTATTTTTTTTCTCTCAATTCCAAATCCAATAATTGTGACAGACTTATATGCCATGGTGATTATGATCTTTAGATTTCTTCTTATCATGATTTTCAAACAAATAATTGTAGGAGGCATATGATTTTATGATTATTTATATATGATATGTATATATATATATATGATATTGTGATATAAGTTGGGGTCATAGGTTATGACCGTTAATTACTTACAGGCATTTTACTTATGATTTATATATTTTTTTTTTCCTTACCGATGATGAAAAAAGAATGTACAAGTCATATCTAATAAAATTTACATTTTTTTACTCAAGATACATATTTTATTTTGCAACATTCTTTACTATTTTATGATCCTCTAAATGATTAAAATCTAAGACTTAAAAGTGATCATATTTACCCTTAACGAGATATAAATATTTGAATATTAATATATTTATAATGTGTTTTTAAATTATATCAAGTATTTTGATTCATATATTACATTATCTATATTTAAAGCTTTAAATTTGTTTGTTATCTAATAAATATTACAAAAAATACCAAACATCACGTACGACTCCACTATAAAACTCTGCGGGTTTTGTAATATTTCCATACAATTTTAGTTGAGACCGGATTTAATAATTAGGATTTTGAATAATGTCCATTTCTATTTGGTTTTATGGTTAGCATGAAAATATCAAAGTATAGTAAGCTACAAATGAATAACTTTTTGCAATATAATCTAAGCAATAATAATTTATTTCCATACAATTTTAGTTGAGACCGGATTTAATAATTAGGATTTTGAATAATATCCCTTTCTATTTGGTTTTATGGTTACCATGAAAATATCAATGAAAATATCAATGTATAGTAAGCTACAAATGAATAACTCTTTGCAATATAATCTAAACAATAATAATTTTAATAATTTTCTTTTAAAATATCCAGTGGGAGATGTGTTATGGTTACCATGAAAATATCTTGCAACAACAAAAGCTCCCCAGCAACATGGTTGACATCTGTAATTTTGGTATCAGAGCCATTAAGCCATTAAGCTATTAATGGCTACTTAAGCTCTTTCTGGGTGATTCTTTTACAAGTACTGCAATTTTAATTCCTACATTCTTAAATCTCAATTTTTTCAAAAACCCTGGACGTGTTGTAGCGACTGGTCCCTGGGGCATACGAGGTGTAGATCTTATGACTACTGCGTATTCTAAACAATCGCCGTAACCTTCCTATCTTCTATGTGAAGATATTTTCTTTGTGAAAAATTTGGTGATTATTTGTTCAATTAACATGGATTGCTTCAATATATTGAGGATAATAGTCCCTTGAGCGTTTGGGCTGGTGAATGACTATTTAGCTCGGGTTACCTTCCTTCATATCTTGGACTGATATATGTTTATTGTCACCTAATCAAACCTGAAGAGAGTTATGGTGCATGACTGATCCATAGATCACGCTCTACCTAGACCACTTCTTGTATAACATTTTTGGTTTGCATTAAATGAACTAGTCTTCAACTTTTGGAATTATAATTGTATGTATAAGTAATTGATGAACCCAGATTTCCTCTATTATGTCTATGTCCAGATCTTCCAGTTCCAGTTCTTTTCGTTCTTCTAGTTCTCGTTATCTCCTTTCACCTTCTTCTTCCTCTCGCATAGAATATTTATATGAGTATGACTACCTTGATGAATCAAGCAAAGTCCCTGTTACCGATCTTCCAATGGTTAATCCTTATACAACGTTTGTTAGGCCAACCAATACAGTCAAGAAAACCGTTACCCGCTTGTTCCAAACCCCTCGTCCTTCTTCAGTAAAAGAATACCTGCAAGCCTCTAGATTCGACCAATATTTTATTCCTGTTACTGAACAAGAACAACTCCTTCCCTTAGAGATACCATCTGACCTTCCCTGTCAGTGGCAACAACAGGGCTTCACACATCTCCATTTTGGAGCTGTCCGCCTCACTATCTCTTTTCATGGCCGAAAAGGTCTTCCCGTTACCTCCCAAATTGCTCTGGTTGATACCAGATTCAACCACTATCAACATGTCTGCATAACAACTGTCCAAACTACCCTAAATGCTGGCACGGTAGTGTTCACTTTCTTCCCTAACTTCAACATGCCCTTAGCAGATCCACATCTCCTTAGTGCTTTGAAAGTCCAGATCCAGATTTGAGGCGCCTCTACTGTCTCTACCACCTATGCTGCTACCCTCCACTATCAGATGACTTATCGACTTCAGAACCATGCCATGGATATGTGTTTACCATCCTCTGCCTCCAATGATGCTCTTCTACTTGACATAAACACCACTCACCAAGCAACTTGTTTCCATATTCCCAAACAGCTCTCCAGACCTGAGCTTCTCAAGCTGCTCCCAGAATCATGGGTTACAGCTTATGAGAAAATACACCAACACCCGAAGCCACTGCAGTCCATCAATCCCACTTTCACCACCAAACCTGATGGCTCCGTTGAGATCTCTTTTCCTAAACCAGATACTCCATCTCCAACTGCCCTACCCATATTTTCCTCAAGACTCCCCAAAATTAACATGCTATCTCCTTCTGATTTCCAGAACCAAATTCCCATCAATTATTTCCAACCCTCTGGCAATCCCGTCTACTTTTTCCAGGATCCGGTCATTGGGCACAAGTTCTTTGATACTTGTGATTGTGCTGCTTGTCTTTATGAAGACGATGATGAACCTAAGCGAAAACGAAAGTCATCCCAACAACGATTAAAGGACCGATATGAATCCGGTGATCCCACAATTGATCTTCTTGGCGAACCTAGTGAAAAGTTTGATTACTTTGTTGAGTATGGCAAGTCCAAGAACCCACAGCCTAAACCACCTCCCCCCATCTGTAAACCGCCCTATAAACCATGTGCTCCAAAACCATCACCACCACCGGCTCAATCTTCACCAATTCCCTATTATATGTTTTCCCCATCATCATCCTGGACAGAAACGGATTTTCCTCCTCTATCCTACCATGATTCCCAGGAAAAAACAACTCACCACCACAAGGTCCAAGATCCTCATGTCATTCACTCAGACGGATCTTCCAAACCAGTCTCTGCTGCCGAAACGGCTATCAATTGGCAATCTTCCAATGCTCTAGCCCAGAACAAGATTTTACAAAGGATTTTAAACTCCCAACAGTCTTTGGAAAACACTTTCCACATAAAACTCACTTCCTTAGAACTTCTTATCAATGATCTCCAGCAGAAGATGCAAGGTCTCCATGGTGAACTTCTCCAGATAGCTTACTCCAACCAGACCTTAACCTAAGTTTTTCTCCACAAGGATGCCGAAATGAAACACCTGAAAATTCAGCTCCAGTCCTTGTAAGCTCAACAAACCCAAAGACAGATTAGTCTTCCTGATCTGTTTGGATCTTCATCCTCATCTCTTTTCCCTACTTATACATCCTAACCTATGTCCCAACCATTATATGTTGCACCACCTGGACAGCCTAGTCTGTTTGTCTCTCCATCTATACCTCACTTACAAATCAGACGTCCCTCAGTTCCATCACCTCTAAGCACCTCCACACCACATGTTTCAGGACCCATATTTGCCCCATCCTTACAACCTTTAACACCTCCACCTTCCATATCTTCCACACTTTCTCCTCAAGGTCAAAAAGGCAAGACTCCAGCTCAAATCATGCTTCAGCCCAAAAACTCTCAACCCAATAACCCTATATATGATATTTTGCTGCAATTGGCCAATCTTCCCCAAGGTCAATCTGATTCTGACTCTGTGGCTGAATCTGTCGAAGCATACTCTGTTTCTTTTATCCATATGGTTGATCCCAACCCTCAGTATCCACCTGATGCTGATCCCATTGTTGAAGAAGTTGAGGATCCACCACCTCCTCCGATACATCCTCAACAAACCTTTCCATCTCAGACTCCATCTCATAATGGTTTTTCTATTGATGAGATTCCCCATTCCAAATGGCTCGATAAATTCTATGAGATCCATGCTTGGTGCACTGCTGAGATGTTTGCTCCTAATACTGATCTTTGCTCAGTCCTGACCCATTGTGTGGCAAAATTCCTTGGTCGCCTTCGCCAATGGTACCTAGCTCTCGGCGGGTACCGTCAACTTCAGCTTATCCAAATGCCAACAATCTCTGTCTTTATTGATGTTCTCCACAGTGAATTCCTTGGTTCATCTGATGGTCTTCTTAGTGTTGTTCGTGAAGAATTCCATTAGCATGAGATGCTGTTCATTTAAGCGCAAAGACTTGGAGACCTATTTTTTCCGAATGTCACAGAGATTTCATGTTCTTGGAGGAATTGATGATGTAAATCTTAAATAGTCTTTTCTCAACTCGCTTCCAGAACCACTTGGAAATGAAACATTCAGACTTCTTTAAACCAAAAACATGACTTTGAATAATACATCCCTCGGTTCCATTTACCAACATGTTCTCCAATCTCTTGAGAAGCTTTGCAATCATCAGAAGTTCTTCAAAAAGCTTCAAGAGCAAGGAAAGCTACTGGGTAAAGCTTGTGATAGATCTGATCTCCTCATCAAGTGCAAAGACAAGTCTTGTTCCTGCAGTCCTTCGACAAAGAAAGATAAGCATTTCAAGAAGTGGAAACCCAAAAGATCCTCCTCTTTCCCCAAGTTTTAAAGAAATGGCGATTCTTTCTAAAGAAACCTGTTCGTGGAAAGAAAAAATCCGATCGATGTTATATCTGTATACAACCAGGCCACTATGCCAGACAATGTCCAAACAAAGCTGCTAGAGATAAATTGGTCCATTCCCACATGATGATGATGATGCAGACATCGAATCCCTTTTTCTATAGATGATGAAGCCAGTGCTGATACTATTATGGTTTTCTCCTTTGTTGCTGCCTCATCAGATTCTTCGGACACTTATTCAGAAGATTTTGAGTCTGAAGCTGACTATCCTCAAGACTTTTTCTCTGTGGAATTCTCCTTAGCCCCATCTTTGTTAGTCCAACCACTTGCCCAGACCCATATTCTTCCTGACAAATATACCAAACCCATCCCTGTTATAGTCTTCTTCGATACTGGAGTTGCTTCCACTATAATCAATCCATCCATCCTTCCTTGGTCTTACTAACAGAAATGTTACTAACCTTTCACTGCCGCCAATGGTGAAATTTTTGCCATTACACTCAAGAGTAAGCCGATCATTCTCCAGTTGTTCCCTGGATATACTATCAAACACTAAGTTCTTGGTTCTGATCTTCCAAACAAAGATATTCTTATTGGGTTTGATATTCTCCATAAACTTTCCAGCGTATCATGGATGACAAAAGGATTAAAGTTTCGTAATTACTTCCTTCCTTGGACTTCTAGACCCAATTTGTTCTCTCTTGACAACATCTCTTCTTTCAGAGAATCCATTATCCACATTCCTGTGTTGATTCACATACTCACTTCCTTACCAAATGTGACCATCCTTTATGGAAAAACCCAGAGTTCTTCATTACTCTTCCTTTTAAGAAAAATGAAGACCTCAACCCTATCAAAGCCACTCACCATGGCATGAACCCTGAACATTATCAATTAGTTGTCCAAGAACTACACCAACTCCAAACCGAAGGCCTTGTTGAACCCACCAATTCTCAGTGGGCTTGTGAAGCGTTCTATGTGAATAAGCACGCAGAACAAGTTCATGGTAAGCTCCGCCTTGTCATCAACTACCAACCTCTAAACCATTTTCTCCAAGATATCACCCCAGAAGAGCTGTTTTTTTCTCAAATTTTCCTAAAGCCCAGATCTTCTCTAAGTTTGATCTCAAAGCTGAATTTTGGCAACTTGGTATCCACCCTGATGACCTCCCCAAAACTGGGTTTTGTATTCCAGACCACCATTTCCATTGGACTGTCATGCCCTTTGGCTTAAAAACTGCACTTTCTCTGTTTTAGCAAGCCATGGTTTGTATCTTTGCTCCCATCCTACCTTCGGCCTTAGTTTATATTGATGACATTTTGTTATTCTCCTCTGACCATGAAACACATGTCACTCTTCTCCAAACCTTCCATGATATTGTTCAAAAATTTAGAATCATGCTTTCTGAAAAGAAACTACTTTTAGCTCAACCTGAAATCGAGTTTCTAGGCATGAAGATTTCTCAGGGCCAGTATGCTCTCCAACCTCACATTGCTACCCAGCTCCATCAATTCCCTGATGCTCATCTCTCTATTAAACAAGTTCAACAGTTTCTTGGTATTGTGAATTATATGTCTGAATTCATTCCTAATCTTGCTCAATACCAAAAACCTATTTCTGAACTTCTTAAGAAAATTCCCCCACCTTGGACTTCTTAGTGTACAACTACTGTTTCTTACCTCAAATCCTTGTCTCAGTCTCTTCCTCCTTTGCAAATTCCTTCTGATGGAAAAAGAGTACTTCAAACTGATGCATCTGACCTTTATTGGGGTGTCGTTCTTCTTGAAGAACATCCTGATAAATCCCAAAAGATTTGTGGTTACAAAAGTGGTTTTTTCTCCTCTGCTGAAACCCATTATCATTCTACTTACAAAGAAATTTTGGCTATCAAACGCAATATTGAAAATTTTGAGTTTCACCTGATAAGTCATCATTTCCTGATAAAAACTAATCTTAGCAGCTTTCCTAACATGCTCAAATTCAAGCAAAAACATCCTCCTAAGGCTCAACTCCTGCGATGGGCAAATTGGTTTTCCCAGTGATCTTTTGAGGCTACACACATCAAAGGAAAGTCTAATGTGCTCCCTGATTTTCTCTCCAGATTAAAAAAAGGATGTCCATCTTGTACAACCTAGTCTTCCATTGTGTTTTCCTTGATTGCTTGTTTCGAACCCTCTCAGTTGCCCTTTCATCTGCAAATCCTTCTTTTAGAGAAAATCCTTATTTCCCGCAGTTGTTTCATGGTCAATTCCTTATAGTTTTTTGTATGTCCATCGTTATGGGCTTGAATATGGTCCTTTTTGGAATTTTCCTTTCCATCCAGTTTATCCTTTTCTCACCCACTTTGAATTTAATCCTGTGTTTTATTTTCATTTTCCTCGTGCAACTTTCTTTCTTCTTTGGTACCTTGTTGATCTTTATCACATTGGTATTATTTTTGATAAATCACAGATGTTACAATATCTTGCTCAGTGTTTACTCAATTCCTTTCTTGCCTCTGAGTTAAGATTGTGTTCATGACTTTCCCTCTTTGGGGATATTCCATTCTGGCAACACAAGTTTCGTCAGTGTCCATTTTAGTCCCCCATGTTTGTGTTTTGGTCTAACAAGCAGTTCTATCCTACTTCTGATTCTGGTATTCATATTGAAAAATCATACCATATTTCCTTCTTCACTGGTAACGAGAATACCATTATGTATGACATGCCTACATTTTATAATCTTCATAGAACACAGTTATGTCATCACAATGGCATTCCACTCCAGACTATCTCTCTATATCTGTTTCACAGTGATACCTCTCACTGGCGCCATTCAGATTTTTATCCCGCAGACTGGAAACAGAAACTCATCACTGTGCTTTCTGGCCATGAAGACCAGTATTCATGGGACCTCCTTGATGAAGACCATCCAATCTACAGAGTTCACCAACAGCCTTATCCTATTGCCAGTCCTCCACCTCATTATAATTCTGATGAAGATTTCTCACAAAGCCCTGATTGGTGATTACTATGTAATATATGTGTGCTGATGTAATAATGTATTGCCAATATGTTTTTCTGTAATATTCGTTATTGGCAAGGGTATATTTGTCATTTCAGTTGTATTTTATGTCATTATGTCTATCGGCAAGGGTATTTCAGTCTTTTGTTTGTATGATGTCATGACTGACATCTGTTATAAGGGTATGTTTATCTTTGAATGTCCATCTAATAGGCTTTTTTGTATTTTCATGATCGCTCCTTCATCTATAAAAGATGAGCTTGTGTTGTTGCAAGAAATCATATTCCGGAAATAAAAACTTGTGTAAAGTATACTAAGCTCTTTCATGTGATGTAAAATATAATTTAAATAATAATACGTAATACCATTAAAGTCAACAATGTAAGTTTTTGATCCCAGGATAACTTGCGTGATAGTTAAAATATAAACTTAAAAAGTCAATGAGTAATAATTTATACTGTTGATTATGATTCTACATAAATTATCAAAACTTTTTAAATTATAAGTTGAAAAATTTTCTTTTGAAAGTTTTTAATAAAATTGATAGATCATTGTTACTCATCCGGAGAAATAACTTAAACTATCAACTATAAACTACTTAAAATACAATAAATTATATTCTGCTGACTATAATTCTACATAAAGTATCAAAACTTTTAAATTTCTTAGTTCTTTCACTCTTAAATATCTTTTTCTTTGCTGTTGTTGTTCATCAGTTAAAATGGAGCCCTTTTAAAACTCGTAGATTTCAAGCATTTACGGTATTAATTTTGTTAAAAAAGGGAAAAAATATATATAGACATTCCTCCACATTAATGAAGAAAAACCTCCTAAAAATATTTTATTTTATATTACATATATTATAAAGCATCATTATCATTATGTCATAAATTTGTAACATTTACCATTCATTTCAAAAGACTAAATAGCCTCCATCCTTACCAATCCATTAACTTATTTCTCTTTGCATATATATTAACATCTAATTCCATATCCATACGTATATACATCTCCATCCCACAAAAAAATCATAAATCCAAATCTATTGATTTTCTCTGCAAACCCTAATAACACAAATCAAGCTAGTGTGAATTTTTTCCAAGAGTCATCATCAAACAAAGTTTTCTAAAAAAAATTCTTAAATTGAAAGAGCTTTTTACTATTTCTAATATTTTTTCGTTTCATTTTCCTTTGGAATCAAACGGAACAGTAACAAAATTATTTTTTCATATATATATTTTTTATTTTTATTAGTGTTATATTCTTACCTTTATATATATTTTTATATTATATTTAAAATTATAAGTTATAATTTGATATGTTTAAATTAACTTTAGATTTGTAATAATTAAAATTTTGAAATACTCTCTTTAATTTAGTTTATAATTATATTATTTTTTTATATTTTGTGTTATTATTATTTTTTTTAAACCAAAAAAATCGGTTGCGGCAGGAACCAGAACCGAACCCGTTTTGAACATCCCTTGGCAGAATTAACATCTCAAAAGATAAAAAATATATAATGTCATAATTAGAAGTATGAATTTGTTTTTTAAAGGGTCTATTTATATATATCACAATTTTTTTATTATTATTATTCAAGTAATTTTTATATCTTAGGAAAAAAGGTTTTTATTTTAGTATTTAAAAATTTTAAATTTAGGGTGAGAAGTTTTATACATTAAATCAAACAAAATTCTATGAACTTTTTTATTATATATATATATATATATATTTTTTTTTTTTTTTTTAGAATATACTTGACGCGAATACGATTAAGGTGAATGGTAAAATTAAAATTTAAAAGATAAAAAATATATTGGTATAATTAGAAGAATGGAAAATTTTATTAAAAGGGTGTGATGGTCTTTTATAAGGGAATGAGGGCTTATTGCACCAAATTTATAGTTTATGGGGGTAATTTTTAATTCAGAGGGGTTAATTGAAAAACTGAGATAGTTAAGGGGTTTGCACTTTACTCTTCTTTTTATGTTTTGTAAAGTATACTTTATTGTGTTTCATTTATTTCCGAATGCATGTTCATTTTAGATAAAAAAAAAAATAATCTATATTGAAAATATGTCATAAAAGTTTGTCGCATGCGGAATTGTATTGCGAATCCAATGATTCCTATTTTTTTTTTTTTTTTTTCTTTTACAACGGGTAAATGTATTGTCCCATTATCTTTGACTTTATTTTGTCTAATGTACAATTATATAAATAAAATAAAAGTACCTCATAGATATGCATTCATTTCTTGCATGCTTAAAATATATCTATATTTATCTCTAACACTTAAAAAAAAATTATAATTTTAAAACTTTATACATACAACCCAAAAGTCGTCCACATTTCAAACAACTTTTTCTATCTACCCCACTTGAAAAAAAAATTCCAATTATTGTCATGGATTCGTTTCTTGCATGCTTTCCAAATTCTCGAATTCATTTCTTTCGTTTTCAACCCAAATCTCATTTTCTCCTCTCAACCCATACAATCACATAGGTCGCCGTCACGGTCGTATGTAATTTCAAGTGCAAATCGATTTATGCCTTTCTTCCTACAGATTTTATAAAAAAAAACATTCGATTTCTGCCTTTCTCCTTACAGATTTTATAAAAAAAATTTGTTTATCTCTCTCTCTCTATCTTCTCCATCTCTCTTTGTATGTAGATTTACGAGTGGCTATCCTCTTCGGATTCCTCCTTCCTAGATCCATCTATGGCGTCGTGAAGGCTTCGGTCAAGGTTAAGGTAGACAGAGCATCTTAGTTCTATACTTTTTTTTTCCTCAATTATATATATTTTTTTTCAAAGTTGTCAAGGGATTAATGTGAAAGAGATGACGAATATGGATGTTGTTTTCACACCCCTTTCAAATCCAACTTTGTCGTCGTTTTAGTTTTGGTTTATATCACAACTGTATTTGCCATTCTTTTTTGTTGTTTTTTGTGCATGTGAGGTCCTACGCCTATGTTTCTGGCAAGTACTACCACCAATGTGTTATTTACATTCCTTATGCTCCATATTTTTTTCTTTATCCACTCTGAATCCTTTTTTAAGTTTTAATTTATTTATATAATTTATGGGTTGATAAAGGAATACAAATCAAATGAATGATGTGAGGCTGTTGGAGGTAAAATATTTATAGAGTGAAAAAGGTCAAGAAATAATGATACGTAAGCTTAGTACTATCGAAACTCCATCATTCACCGCTTTTAATAAGAAATGGGTGTTTATAACAATATTAACTATTCAATTTTATTATTTAGGTGTTCGCCAAGTGCATCGCACGTGATTTTTCACTAGTATTTAGTAGAAGTACAAACTTTGGACCGAATCCATGGATGTAGGGGTATTAGTTTTGGACTATAAACCTTTGCTGCTAAATTATGGCAAGAAATTGGAGCCTCTATCCAATTAGATTTACTTATTTGTTAAAAAAAAAGAAAGAAACAAAAAAAAAAAACCACAATATTTTTGCGTCTAATACCAAATTCTAGCTTATTTTGCATACAACTGATAAAATAAGTCAAAAGTAACCGGAACATCATGATTCATGAGCTAAAAAAAAACAGGTATCAAATGGATTTATATCCTAAATGGAAGTTCTTTACAAGCTTTAACCCTTTCTTTGTGAACTTCTGATGAGGCCAAGTGGCCTCATGCCACATTCAATCACTGTACAAATTGTGAATTGTTTGACAGGATTGCTATCAGGCCAACTTACTGAATTCTTTTAGTAGTTACAGACACTTCCAAATGCCAGTACCATCCCTTTCTTGTAGCAATGCAATGTGCAAGACAAATTGAAAGGTCTAACATATCTATAGACACAGCTTGCTCATATCTCTTCTAGAAATACCCTTGCACCATCTGATTTGAGATCCAAAAGTACAGTTAAAACTCTTCATCATCCAGTGTCGATTTCGTGATGGGTATTGACCACCTTCCGAGATGAGCAGTGTAATTGATACATCGAAGAACACCTCTTCCAGCAGGCCCATCAGGGAAGTCGATGATGCTGATACTACCTGAATCGAGATGGAACGATCCCAGCCATTCTTGTGTAAGATTTAGGCAATGTCCCAGCAATGCAATGTGTGCAGCAGGATGGCCTACTACAACAATAACGCCTTGCTGCTCGGATTCGTTCAATAGCTCCTCCAACAGAGATTTCCAGGCCTTCCCCAACTGATCCCATAAGGCCCTCAATTCACCATCATGGAGTCTATTTAACAATCCAGTTGCAGCACCACCTGCATACTGTTCAACAAAAAGAGAAAACAATAAGCCGCAAACACAAGCAGACACTTCTCAAAGAGAAGACACAAGTAGCTTTAATGGCAAGCCTTGGGAAAATATCGAACACTCTAAATGTGTTTAACCATTGTTTCCTCAATGTGTCTTGCCATAGTGTCGGCTGTCAAGTATTTGACATGATACCGTTACTCATTGTGTTCTGCCAAATTTCTTTCATTATCATTTCTTCCCTGAGAATGATGTGTGTATGTGGGTGTGAGTGAGTGAGAGAGCAACTTCAAAAACAAAAAAAAAAAAACGTTTTAGCCTAAAAATCGTAGGTAAAAAGTACCCACCAAATTTGTTGATGTAATTACTTGATCAGCCAAATTCTCAATTGGAGTTCTATTCAAGGGCAAAAAGATTTTTCCTTTTCATCTACTCCCTATAGATGATATATATTGAAAAAGAAGAACCTTCCAGACAGAAAACAATAGTTCCAATTTAAAATTGTTTCCCCATTCCTGTTATTTTTTTAGTTTTATTTCACTTTCAGTAAACCTATTCCTGATTATTATTAGATCTTATTTCAAGTCTGTTTCCCTCCGTTTTTGGTGACCACAAAGCTTAATGAACTTCGTAGTGTGTACATCTCTTGCCTTCTTTGATTGTTGAAGGGTATTTTCAGCATTTAGGTCTTCTATTTGCTTCATTTCCACATAGCGTGGAACACAATCAGCACCCAGGCAATCAGCAGCTTCTTGAACCTATAATCATGTCAGCCAATTCAACTCCATTTTTTTAAAACAAAATAAAATGCTCTATTAGAATATAATATCAGTCACTAATCATGGACAAGAACACTGGGGATGGACGTACTTCGGAGATCATCTTCGATGTCCCAAGGGAGGCCATCTTAGGGCAGCTCACTATAGTATTTATCTTCAAATCAAGTAGTAATTCTGCAGTTTTCTGGGACTGTCGTGTATCCAAGAAACAGAATTAGATCATGCATCTTCAATAGTCTGACAGTTTAATATGAATAAAAGAAACTGGTCTACCTGTATAATCCCAAGCATGCTCAATGGCCTGTCCCCAGGAAAAGGGATACTGGTCTGTGTCACAAGATGTAGAAGTGAATAAGTTGTTAGATTATTTGAGGTAAAAAATGACCCATAAGAGCTTAAAGAAATACTTCAGAAGGTTCAATCGACGCAGGGGAATCATCCTTTCCAGAAGAGATCCAATGCTATCTCAGTACTTATCACATTAATACGACTAATCAAGAACATAAATTTTAAGGAAATAAGTTCAACATGTTTTGGGGGTCAAGACTCGAGAAAGAACAGAAATTGCAAATTTTCAAGGTTGGTAACTCAAAGCAAAAGCTCTTGTCCTAAAGTGAGAATTCTACAATGTCAGGTCCACTTACTTTTTCTTTTGTTGATTTCGAATCTTTACAATGGATATAAAGAAACAACACAAGTTCAAGAATTCATCAAACCATAAAATGTAATAGGGTCAAACCAAATAATAAAATGCATTAACCATTAGAGGAATCATACTTCAATAACAGATGATTCCTTACAAAAGACGATGAACAAATATAACAGCAGTCATGAAGAAAGTGCAGCGAAAATGCAGCAAATTCTTGTGAAAACCCCCTCGGTTCAAGTTGAGGATGAAATCTAAATTGGTATCTTCAATTTTGAAATACCTTCACACCATGTACCCAAGACAATTTCAGTACTTCTATTCCTGTGTTTAAGAAAACCCTCAGAGTGCATCCATTTTCTCCCTCAAAAAATCAATTGCAAGAATGGAAAAAATATAACCCCATTGTTAGCCACAACAAACAACACTAGCAGAGATGAAGTAATAAAACTGCTGGCATAATTAAACGTTGAAACCATAAATGAAGTGGATGCTACAACATAGCGCCAACTACAAGTTAGTCATTGGTTTCATACCTCTGAATCGGTTTGGGAGGACCCATGACAAACAAGTATGATCCTCTTACTGGCTTTTCTGCCTCCAGAACTTCCAGCAGAAATAGGTGAACTTGGGGTCTGCATCACCAACATTTAAATCACGGCATAAACTTGAAAGCAAACTACAAGACTGGAAAAATTGAAGTTCAGCCTAATGACTAAAAGATTTCATAAGCGTAAAACCAGAAAAGGTACCTCCATATGGAATGACAAACTATTAAGTTCATTATGTAGTTATTCAGTCATGTCCCCGACTACCCGAGGATGCTGAAAGGGGTGAAAAGTTACAGGCCTTATTCTTGGACTTATTTGCACAAATGACTGCGTAAGGCTCAAACTGCATTCAACTATTGACAGCCTACCTTGCTTTAATGCACCAAGCAATGCCCCCTTATGGGGATCTATTTCAAAAATTATGTCCAACATTAATCTTTCTGGTGTTTCAACTATAGGTGAATAAATGCTTTCAAGTTGTTTGTTTGGCTGGAGGCAACTTTACAAAATGGTAAAACCCAAAATGCAATCCAAGTTGTATGCAAAGATCGGTATATTATCAATTTAAAATGCTATCGAGTTCCATCATCTGCTTCAATCTATCTATTTAAATTAGAAAATTAAAGAGGGTTACAAGTATTTATCAAACATAAAAATAAAATAAAATAAAAAATTGCTTCTGAAGTACAGTTCCCTCTTTATACGATGAATAAATCCAAGTCTTCCTCCTCTATCTGGAAAGGCCAGTGTAACAAGAAAATGGAAGTATAGGAGAGCCAAAAAAATTGTAAAAATGTTCGCTCTTCTGGAGTCCAGCCCAACAACCTTGTCTCCTAATTCTGCCACGTGTGACAAGCGAGCTACATAAACCGAAACTTGTCTGATCCATAGATTGAATGCTTCAAGTATGAATAGGTTACGTACCTGATTTAATCGATTAAGACATATAAACGGAGACCCACCCTCAGGTCGTGGGGTGAAGTCCAGCACACTCACACCACAATTGCTCTGAAGTAAAATTCGAAAGTACTCAGTACCAAGTCCTGATTGATGGGAAGAAAAACCAAAGGAAAATAAAAGGAAACTAATTTCAAAATTACAATCCAAAATTTAAGACATCAAATTACCACAGAAGAAGGAAATAGTACCAATGGCAGTAGCAACAAGAGCTTGATTAACAGCATTATGAGCAACCACAAGAACAGACCTGCTTTCGTGAGTTAGAATTTTAGTCCAGCAGCTTCTAGCACGTGACCATAACTCCCTCACTGGATAGTGACCATCAATATTGAAATTTGGTGCATCTATTTGCCACTGACGAAAAGCCTCGCCAAATTTTTCTTTTCCTTCATGCTTTAGGAGACCCTAAAGTCAATGACGTAATCCGCACATTAGATATCTTGGGGGATATTATAAATATCCAAACTCAAGCATTATTGTACGTTGAGCAAAAGGGAACGCTGCGAATTAAAACTAACTTGAAATGAATAAAGGTCAATCTCCCTCAGGTCAGATTCAGGAATGATCTCCTCCTCACGAGAACCCCAAATTATTTCAGCCGTTCTCTTTGATCTAGTGAGTGGACTGAAACATATAACCCACCATCATCAATTGAATCCTTATTGACTAAGTCAATAATACATTAACGATACTATAATTACGATATAAAGATTTATGGTCAAAATTACCACATAGAAGTCTAGTGCATTTGGATGTCACATAAGCATGATTGCTCGATTTTGTTTTCCTTTATGAGAATGGTGCCTCGAAATATAAATAAAGATCACCACAAATTGTTACTTTCTACTAGGCTCCCATTTTCAGAAGTCGGCCCATCCTGGGTGACAGATCTTGCCTTTAAAATTCCCTCTTTGGGAATTTTGCATGGCTATTGAAAGTCAACAGAAAGCCCAAACAATCCCTTCTATTCAGCCAAGACTTTACATTTCATGACCAGTGTAACATCAATCAAAATATTCTCAGGTAATGAACAAAAGTCTCCTTTTAATACAGTGACCCTTTTCCCATTTGATCCATATAACACAGACTTGTATTCACAAATAACTAAATTAACCTATATTGGGGGAAACCATATATACAGAATAATGCTATCAACAGTGATCTCTCCATATTCAACCTTTAGATTGAGATGCATTTTGACATCTGTAAAAAGTCAAGCGAAGTATTAATATATCTCTCACTCTAACTGTTAAACGTGGAATGCTCATGGCTCTACTTGAGAGGGTCCTCTTGATAACTGAACGCAGCACAGAGGAAAAAAACTAATATATTTCTTATTCTCTTATTCTAAATGTAATCAGCAAATTAAATTGGCTAAGTCTAAGCTTAACTGTGTAACAACTCAGCAAGAATCTAGGAACAGAAAACAGAGATCCTAGGTGCTACCTAATCTAATCCCTAAATATCTGAAACTGATTAGGAAGTAGATTCAGATTTATTGACTAGGTAAATAACAACAACAAACTCATAAACTAAA
Source organism: Cornus suecica (assembly GCA_963922005.1). NCBI lineage: Eukaryota > Viridiplantae > Streptophyta > Magnoliopsida > Cornales > Cornaceae > Cornus > Cornus suecica. The sequence continues at coordinate 59,267,497 of OY998243.1, forward strand.
GCAACAAACTCCTAATAATTCGACACTCCCCATCAAGTTGGTGCATAGATATTTATCATGCCCAACTTGCTAATAAGAGTTTCAAACCTAAGCCTCAGTAGGCTCTTGGTTAAGACATCAGCTATCTGTTGTTCAGTGGTGATAAATGGTATGCAGATAACTTTGTCTTCAAGTTTTTCCTTAATGAAATGCCTGTCGATCTCAACATGTTTTGTAAGATCATGTTGGACGGGATTGTTTGCAATGCTGATTGCTGCCTTGTTATCACAAAAGAGCTTCATAGGAGGCTCAACGTTAACTTCAGTTCTTTTTAGCCATAAAATTTCACATACTCCATTGGCCATAGCCCTGAATTATGCCTCTGCACTACTCCGAGCTACAACATTTTGTTTCTTGCTCCTCCATGTGACAAGATTTCCCTAAAGGAAGGTACAATAACCAAATCTAGATCTTCTATCTGTAACTGACCCAGCCCAATCAGCATTTGTGAATACCTCTATATTTCTTTGGTTATTTTTCTTGAACAAGAGTCCTCTTCCTGGCATCCCTTTTAGATATCTCAGAATTCTGTATACAGCTTCAAGATGTTCTTCATATGGTGAATGCATAAACTAACTCACCACACTGACTACAAAACCGATTTTAGGTCTTGTGTGGGAAAGATAAATTAGTTTCCCTAAAAGTCGTTGATACCTCCCTACTTCAACCGGTACTCCCTCAGATCGTTCTCCAAGTTTGTGATTTTGCTCCATTGGAGTATCACTTGGCTTACACCCCCTCATTCCTGTTTCTTCAAGTAGGTCTAACACATACTTTCTTTGTGAAATAAAAATCCCTTTTTTGGATCTAGCAACTTCGATAACCAAAAAATACCGTAACGATCCTAGATCTTTAATTTCAAATTCTGCTGCAAAGCTCTTCTTCAATCTAGCTATCTCAGCCTCATCATTTCCAGTGAGAATGATGTCATCTACATAGACAATCAAAATAGCCATCTTACCATCTCCAGTATGTTTTACGAATAAGGTGTGATCTGTTTGACCCTGACTATAACCTTGTTTCTTGACATACTTCATAAACCTTTCGAACCACGCTCTAGGAGACTGTTTGAGGCCATATAACAACTTCTTTAATTTGCACACTCTGGTTCCAAAGTTGTTCTCAAATCCAAGTGGAGCATCCATAAAAACTTCTTGTTCTAATTCGTCATTAAGAAAAGCATTCTCAACGTCTAACTGATGTAGAGACCACTCCAAGTTTACAGCCACAGAGTAACACACGGATAGGATTCAGCTTTGCAACTGAAGTAAAAGTCTCCTGATAATCAATCCCATAAGTGTGTGTAAAGCCTTTTCTTACAATCCTGGCTTTATAGCGCTCCAATGATCCATCTGATCTGAACTGCACCGTGAACACCCATTTACACCCCACCGGTGTCTTTCCTTCAGGTAAATCCACTTTCTCCCATGTGCCATTTTTCTTTAGAGCCTCCATTTCCTCGAGGACAACCTCCCTCCATTTAAGAACATTTAGAGCTTCCTGTATATTCTTAGGTACAACCACACTAGATAATTGTGAAATAAAACCAGACAAACAAGGTGAAAGATTACTATAGGACACATAGTTGGAGATTGGATGCTTGGTGCATAGTCTAGTGGCTTTTCTTAAGGCAATGGAAATATTTTCAGGTGTAGGAGTATCTTTTTTTTTATTCAGTAGAAGTGTGACTCAGAACATGAAGTCATGAGTTAACTTACTAACAGATAATAGATTACAAGAAAGATTTGGAACATGAAGAACGTTTTGGAGAACAAGAGATTGTGAAATAGCTATTGATTCTTTTCCGGCAATTGATGGAAGAGAACCATCAGCTATTTTAATTTTATGGTTTCCTGCACAAGGACTATAAGAAGAAAACAACTTAGAACAACCAGTCATATGATCAGTTGCACCAAAGTCTATGACCCTTGGACAACTAGAGGCAGCAGAAGCACTAAGTACGACAACTTGAAGATAGTTACCTTGTTGGGCTAAAGAACAAGAGGAAGACACATTGTTTGAAAATAGTGTGGATTGAAAAAGTTTATACAGATGATCTAACTGTTCCTTACTGAAGGAAGGCATCTCCTGGATCTCTCCTGAACTCCTCTGCTCCACGGCTCTTACTTGGAACGCCTTTGGATCACGGTTATTGTGATTGAATAATTTCGGCTTCCAGTTTTGTGGTTTTCCATGTAAGTCCCAGCATGTTTCTCTAGTGTGGCGAGGCTTCTGGCAATGATCACACCACACCTTGTCACCTTTCCTTTGTTGTTGTGGCTATCCAGGATAGGAAGAATGAGCGCTCCGTGTTACAAGTGCAGAGGCTTCAATTGTAGGCTGAATGTTTTCTCCCATCATCACTTTCCTTCTACCATCTTCTCTCCTTTAAATTCATCCGGACTCTTGTTTAGTCCTGCCAGGAACACATATACGCTCTCATTCTCCATTCTTCTCATATACCTCACACTATCATTTGCACTATCCCATTCTTCCTCATAGCACAAGTCTAGCTCCTGCCACAGCGCTGTCATCTTATTATAGTACTCTGTCACCTCTCGATCTCCTTGCTTCATCTGCCACAACATTGTTTTCAATTCAAAAATCTGTAAAGAGTTTTCTAGATCTAAGTATGTCTCCCGAACAACCCCCCAGACCTCTTTTGCAGTAGGAATATGGATTTTCCCAATTGCTGGCTCCATGGAATTAACAAGCCACGCAATTACCAATGAATTTTCTGACTTCCACGTCTTCAAGGTTGGATCATTATCTACGGGTTTTTTTGTTTCGCCTGTCAGATAACCAAGCTTTCCTTTGCCATCAATCATGAGCTTAACGGATTGCACCCATTCTAGATATTTTTTGTCGTTCAACTTGTGAATGGTCAGTTGGAGAGATGGATTTTCGAATCCATTGAGAGTTACGGTGGAACTTTCAGGGGTGCCGACACTAACATCCCCTGATGATGTTGTACTCCCAGTCATGGTTGTTTTCACCATCACGATTTCCCAAGGCCTTTCTTATGCTCTAATACCACGAACACAACACAGAAGAAAAAACTACTCCCTCCGTCCCAATTTAGTTGTCCACTTTGCCTACTTTACTTGTCCCAAATTAGTTGTCCAGTTTCGAATCTCAATATAATATTATCATATACTTTCCCAAATTATCCCTCTTCATTAACTTAAAAAAAAAATAGGTCCCACTAAAAATTAAAACTATACTACATTATCAAATGACAAAATAGGAAACACAAAAGATCAAAAAAATTATTGAAAAGTCAAATGTGGATAACTAAATTGGGACGGATGCAGTAATATATTTCTTATTCTCTTATTCTGAATGTAATCAGCAAATTAAATAGGCTAAGTCTGAACTTAACTGTGTAACAACTTAGCAAAAATCTAGGAACAGAAAACAGAAATCCTAGGTCACCTAATTTGATCCCTAAATATCTGAAACTGATTAGGAAGTAGTTTCAGATTTATTGACTAAGTAAATAACAACAACATACTCAGAAACTAAAGCAACAAGTTCCTAATAATTCGACAATAACATTACTCTACTGAATCATGCTAAACTCAAAATTACGCAAATGATGAAGGGAAATGAATTCGTCCTAGATACAAATAAATCTTCTATAATCCACAGACAGAGACACAATTCAACTATGCATTAAGAACTAATTGATATTCCAATGAACTAACAAATTTCAATTTTTTGGCAAGAATGCATGTGCCAATGTGGTCTTTGCATCTGTATTCTTTTTTCAACAAATCAATACAGCAAATAAACTCTCCCTACTAGTTTTTACAACAATTTACTTTGTACTATTGAATAACCTGGTTCAGCGCAAAGTGTAGCCTCATGCAAGTGAATTTGTATTTCTAAAGAGTTAATTTCAGTAAACCCCATGTGGTTTCGAAAAAGATCACTTTGCCCCCTCCTATATAGAAAATCCCCAGCACTTATCAAATTGTATCACCTTTCCCTAAAATTTTGGACCAAAAAACCCCTGGGATTTACTGAAAAATGATTTTAAATTCAAAAAAATATATAAACCTCGAAAAATATATATAAAATTCGTAAAAAATATATAAAATTCGAAATATATATAAAATTAAAAATATATATATAAAATTCGAAACAAATATATAAAATTTGAAAAAATATATATAACATTAAAAAAAGTATATAAAACTCAAAAAAAACATAAAATTCGAAAAAACATAAAAAATTAAAAATATATATATAAAATTCGAAAATATATATATAATTCAAAAAATATATAAAATTCGAAAAAAACATATAAAATTAAAAATATATATAATTCATAAAAATATATATAAAATTCGTAAAAATATATATAATATTCATAAAAATATATAAAATTCATAAAACAATATATAAAATTCGAAAAAACATATAAAATTTGAAAAGACAAGTAAGAAGATGTAAAAACAAGAGAATATATTAAGGTTACAAGAGAATGCAAGTAAGAATATATAAATTTTGAATTTTATATATTTTTACAAATTTATATATATTTTTATAAACTATATATATATATTTTCTAATTTTATATGTTTTTTTGAATTTTATATATTTTTTGAATTTATATATTTGTTTTGAATTTTATATGTTTTTTTACGAATTTTATATATTTTTTTCAAATTGTATATGTTTTTTTGAATTTTAAATCATTTTTCCTTAAATCCCAGGAGTATTTTAAATCATTAAATCATTTTTCAAATTTTAAATCATTTTTACAAATTTTATATATATTGTTTCGAATTTTATATTGTTTTTCAAATTTTATATGTTTTTTCGAATTTTATTTATTGTTTTATGAATTTTATATATGTTTATGAATTTTATACATTTTTTTTAATTTTATATGTTTTTTTCGAATTTTATATGTTTTTTTCAAATTTTATATATATTTTTTGAATTTTATATATATTTTTTGAATTTTATATGTTTTTTTGAATTTTAAATCATTTTTCATTAAATGTCATGGGTATTTTGGTATAAAATTAAAGAAAATGGGGCAAACTGATACAATTTGATAAGTAAAGGGTTTTCTTTTCTGTATAGGAGGGGGCAAAGTGATTTTTTTGAAACTACATGGGGTTTAGTGAAATTAACCTATTTCGAAACCATAACTTCAGTATTTATACTTTAATACTTCACCTCAGAACAATAAAAAAGAGAAATAAAAATAAACGATTGTGAATATATAATTAGATAAAAATCAGTAACACAAAAAGTGACTAGAATTTGATAGTGTTAATTCAAGAATTTACAATATTTAGTACTTTAGTACTTCTTGAAGCTTAAACAAAATTATAAGAAAACTAAAATCAATCTTTAGTTAATAAATTTAAACCATTTCAGTATTTCTTTTCAAATACGACTACATTCTTCGATTTCACAATCAATCAATTGTATATGTTCCGAATCAAACTCAAAACTAAACAAAATAATTATCAAAAAAATATTAAAAAATAAATAAGCATAAACCAGTGAATGGAAAACCTTGAGAAGCACGCATCGAAGGAGTCATCGATGAGCATTTGGCGGGAAGTTTCGGCCTGAGACTCCCCTTTCTGCGTGAGAACCGAGAAATTGGAGCTCCCTTGGATCCTACCTTCATGGTTCCACGTGCTCTGCCCGTGCCTCACCAGGACTACCCTCTTCGCCGCCTTTATCGGTGGGAAAGGGCTTGAATCGTAGGGCTCCGAACTCGATTCCCTCTCGTCCAGAGGTTTATCGATGTCTTGCAAGGTCGAAGATGATCGAATTGTGAAGCCATTACTCCGACGGTTTGGTCGGACACAATTGGGAGGAAATCTAGGGTTTTGGAGAAGATATATAGGGCTGTGAACGACTAGTGTTGCTGCTGTCATCTGGAGGTGGGTGGGTGTGCTTTTTTTCTCAGTTACTGTGTGTTTTTGTGGAGTGTGGGTTTGGCGCTAAAATGATCGGAGTTGGTTGATGGGTAGTCTTGTTTCCAACTTCCAATCGATTTGGGTGGGAAGAGAGAAAAAGAGAGAGTGACACGTGGTAACCAGATAGAAGATAACTTAGTTTCACGGGTGGGGCTGGGTATAGTCCGCCTACTTCCGGGTAAACGGATCTAGAAAATATGAAGCGGAAATATTTTAACGCTTGCATTTATATTTGTTAAATGCTGGCACGGTAGTGTTCACTTTCTTCCCCAACTTCAACATGCCTTTAATGCCTTTAGCATATTCACATTATTTTATCTATAAAGAGAAATCAAAGATGATGGATTCATACTGTCGGTATTAGAATATATCGTCATATTTTGTTAATAAAGTTGAAGACGATAAATGTTATGTCATCATATTTTGTTAATAAAGTTGAAGACGATAAATTTCGCTTTATTATATGTTATTGTTATTATTTTGAAATGATTAATGTTGTTTTATCATACAACTTAGGGCATTTTTTTATTCGTATTTCTAAAAACTGTTCTTGAGAATTCTGAAAATATATAACAGTTTTCTGAGAACAGTAAAAATGACTTCTCTGAAAACAACTATTTTTGTAGCTGACTTTTCAGAAAACTGAATCAAACTGAATTTTTTACAGTTTTCTGATTTTCACAAAATAAAAAATTGTTTTGAGAAATACAAACCAAACAATCTTACATTTTGCAACATTGCCACCATAATATGACTTTAATTTTGCACTTTCCGAAAAACTAATCATAGGTTCTTCTCCCACTACATTGAAGCTCTACTATACCTTTTGTGCTTCAACTACTTGAAAGCTCTCTAGCTTTTACTCTGAAGCTTCACAATATAACTTTCACAACTTTGAAGCTTTCTCTAGTTTTAGCACTAAAGCGCTTTATCGCTCTCCCTCCACAATATATACACTTGCTTTCATCATCATTCTGTTTCCACCTCCTCCACAATATATCCATTTCTTCTCGTCATCATTCAAAACAGATGGATATTGCCTGTTTAGATGGAGATATTAACCCCTGCAACAATTCTATTATAAACGCGCATGAAGAGCTCAAATGGTTAGAATAGTCTTCTAATTTTCTCTACAACACAGCAAAACTGATTTTAAAAAACACTTCACACGAAATTGTTTCAAATGTCACAGTAATACACAAAAAGCATGTTTACCCTAAATGCTGAAACAAGCCCGGGAATCTATCAATTGCTACTTGTTCACCAAAACCATAACTTCGACAAAACCGGAACAAAATTCTTTTGCACAGACAACAGGACTGCGATCTTGCTTCCTCGAATTGCAGGCACCAAAATAAGCGAGAAGAAAACTAAAAATAAAATTAAGCGCGAGTGCCATTGCCATGCATTCCATGGTAACAGTATCACTCCTCCATGCGATTTTCCTCTGATTGCTGTTGCGAAACCTTGACTTTGATCTTTGGCATAGTGAGAGATGGCTCTTGTTGGAGGGCCGCAGGCGCCTTGACCATGTGGATGCTCTGCTCCAACTCCTTTGTGGCCTCCTTCTGCTCCTTGGCTCTCTTTCCCTTCATCCTGTGCAAAATTTTCACCGGATGTTCAAAGGAGTTAGTAAATAATAAATGAAAACCGCTTATATTGCTCATTACTGCTAACAGAGAAAGAAAGAAGGACCTCTTCTCATGGTGTCTGGCCTCTCTATCCACTCTGACTTTGTCAATCTTCTTAATAGCCTTTAAGGTGTTCTCTGCAAGATTCCTGTCATACCTCTCCGGTCGATTTCTCTTCCTCTCAAACTCAAAGGTCGAGTCCTTCACAAATGAACAAATTACGAACGCAGTCCACATGAGCTATTGATACTACAGTAGCGAAACAGGGGAAATATCATCACATAGTATTACAGCTAGTTTATTTACCTGTGTCATGTCCTTTCCATGCAACCGCCGGTAAGCCTTGGTCCACTTAACTTTACGGGGGTTCCTCTTCATCTTAAAGTTTTTGTGGCATTTAGATCTACAAAATCGGAAAATCTGCATATAGAACAAACGTTGGGGTCTTAAGCAGAACATGGATTACCTAAAGCTCAGTGACATATACAAATTGTACTATCAAATCTAAGCCAAATAACTGTACAGATCCACAGAGATCATGAATTGAGTTGGCCACATAGTTCCAATATCAAAAAAGTCAATTGAAGTCCTGAACCCCCGAAAACTTTGTCAGTTTTGCTTGTCTGATTTACACAATTGCATTTAGTTCCTTGAGCATGACTTCTCAAGTTCAACATAGTCTAAGCCTGAGAACAAACAACTAAACACTTTCTAGAATCACTTCAACCAAACTTCACACATGGTTGAGATGGCTAACAATTAGAGATGCTTCATTTGATCAATCCAGTTAGACAAGAGCTAGGACGTTTTTTAAGTTCTCGATTCTTAATCAACTCTCAAACCGAGTAAACACTATTAAAACATGTCGAATAGAATTACCTTTGCATCATTGCGAACAAATTGAATACCATGCCCGGGATATATTGTAGAGGAACAGAACCAGCATTTCTCCAACCTCATTGCGCCTTCGTGTTAAGCCCCTATAGCCTGCAGTATAAAGCATGCCAATAAGCCATACAACCCTCAGAAACAGAATTAAATTATTTAATTATGTGGTTTTTTTCTCTTTGTCGACGTTCTTCTTAATTCATTTGTGCTAGCACAATTTAGGTGGGAAACTGTCATTTTGTGGGATGAGCTGTGTTGTGTGACACATATGATTGCATTTGTATAATGTACAAAGAACGATGATTTGTAATGGGCATTTCGAATTTGTTTGCCCATTGAGTCTTCCCTACTTGAGCATTTTCTTTTTCAGGAATCAGTATGAGTTCCTTTTTCATGAATCAGCATGAGAAAGGCATCAATCCAACAATCAACATCATGAAGGTCTTTAAACTACTATACTAACAGAGAAGGTAACATAGCAGCTATTTCCACAACAAGAATGAAACACAATCAAAGATGAAAAGGAAAACATGACGATGGAGTAGTCTGAGTACGTCCACAGGATGAGCAATCTTATTTAATATGATTAAATTTAACTTCTATCTCATTTCACTCATTGATTCAGGTTACGGAAGTTCTGATTTTCCAAAAAAGAAAAAGGTTGTGCTACCTCATTCTTGTTTTCTAAGGACCGAGACTAGGGTTCATATAGAGGTCATATAAGTCCTCTAGCCGACATCAAAATGCATCCAAAAAAAATCAATCAATAAACAGAGGGAAACATAACAACTTAAAATCGTTACAGATTTGAAACTACTGCAAATATACATTCAAGTCCCGGATACGTACAGTTGGGGTTGAGAAACCACTTGTCCATTGACAAAAACCAGATATGCAATATTTACCAACCTAATTCCTCCAATTTTATCAGAAGACTAGCTCATTCAATATTAAACATACAGAGTTGATAAGACAATGAGTTTCATCAGTACTTAAAACCTAATCTAAGATCTTAAAAATATACCATAATAAACTCCAACCCATATTTAAGCTCCTGCCACTGAAATAAACCAACTGGCGATCAAATGTGACAATATAAGTGATATCCTTGCTAAGGATCACAAGTCCGCCACTAAAGATTCCTTTACATTCAGGTGCGCATACACAATAAAACACCAATCCTTCTTAATGAGCTTAATCCACTAGCAGAGAGAAACTATCTACACTTGAACCTCTGCCCTTGCACAAGGGACTTTGGGGCACAGACCTAATCCAACTACCATTTTCAAGTCTCGAAACACAAGAAAATAAGAAACAAGCTTAAAGCACTATCAATCTATCAAAACTTTAGTAAGAAAAAAACAGCCCTAAATAGAGAAGTGTAGAACTTAGTTTAATCAAAGGAATACCTTTTTCTTGTCCAATCCTTCTCTTCTTTTAACATACCAGGCATTAACTCAGGCTAAAACGCAAGAGCTGCAATTCTAAAAAAAAGTTCCCCAGCAAACAAGTGATAACGATAAACCCACGCTTGGGATTTGGAATTTAATTAAAACTTTGAACTAAACTTTCTAATTCATATCCAATAGTTTATTCAAAAGAATCTCTCAATTTTGATCCCGAACAGCGCTAAAACAGCAAAGTCACCAGTAAAGAGGTTCAACAGTGTTGTTAAAGGCACGCCTAGGCTCCAGGCTAAAGATTTGCCGCCTCAAGTGTGCACATGTGAGCCTTTGACAACATTTGCGCCTTTATTATGGGATATGAATTCTTTAGTACTAATTTTATTTTTTCATCGCACTTTTTCATTATGTGCCACACTTCACTCAGGCACGCACCTCGCCTCGCGCCTAAGCTCTAGAGGACCTCTAGCGCCTTAGTGCGCCTTGAGCCTTTAATAACACTGGGTTCAAGTTTGGTAAAACATGGTCACGCCTATTCGTACTTTAAGTGGTACAGTGGACTCTCTAAGTCTTCCTCCAACGGACTGACTCCAAAATAATCAGGACCTATCAGCTAACAACTAGATTGACGAGATGAACTTCCCTAAACAAAAAATACTACATTGATGAGGTGGGTTAATAGGTTAGGCACATCTTACGCAGTGAGTAAAGATGTTTCGCAATAAAACTAAATCCCTGGAACGTAATATTTCCACCTCCTAAGTGAGGTGATTCAAGAAACCAAAAGACCACACAGTAACAGATAATAAAATAATACCATCACAAGCTCAACTCTGATGAGCCTAAAACATTTTTTTGTAAAATTAGGAAGCAAACAACTAAAGTAAAATAATATTTCAATGTAGGGACATTAATATTCAAAATTTCCTCCTGAACATTCAGTTTATCCATAATTGTGCAGACGAATTCTCAATCCACACACCTAATCAACTGAGGTGGCAAAAACTTATGGGTATGAGTATGACCAACGAAAATCACAGAACAAAAAATTATGTTCTTGATGAAACTCAAAAGCCTACATAAATATTTTTTTCAGGTCAATTAGGTCTGTTGTGGGCGACAAATTCAACATGGTGGTTACAATTGATCTGAGTCTGAGCCATGTCTGCAGCTTCAGTATGCAACTTACCAGAACACATAAATCAATCAATTTATAGCTTCTTGGAGCATTCTAAGAAATACTTATAAAAAATTATCAAAGTAAATTCATTTTACCTTACAATTTTTGAGCTTCAAAGTTTACAAAGAGAGAGAGCGCTTCGAGCACGGAGAGAGAGAACTGCGAACAAGAAGAGAGAGCTCTGCGATTGGAAGTTAGGTTAAATTAGGGGTGGGCTTTGTGCTGGGCTTTATTTTAAATAATCAAGTAATAGTTTTGGGCCTCAATTCAGTCCAAACTCAGTTACTGCCCAGGCCCAATACTTTATTCAATTAATTTGTGTATTATATATACTAGTTTAATGTATTTCTAATTTTTTATGCAATAATTTTATTCAACATTTTTTTTATTCTAATTTTGGAATGAGCTGATAAACCAAAAAAAAATTAAAATAGGGCAGAGGATAATATTATAAATCTAAAAAAGAGAAAAAAATTATATGGGAGCACTTGCCTATACCCAACACTAGGGTTGCAAACAAACTGAGCCGAAACGAGCTTAGGGTTGTTCGGGCTCTGTGGTGGGCGTCAGGTGTGTGCAAAATATGTGGTTAAAAACGACATCTTAACGACACTTTAGGTTTTACCCTTCTATAAGCGCACAGATCAATTGTAGACAGTTTTACTTGAGTAGGGGAATATCGATCCCACAGAGACGAGGATTGTTCACTTCAATAGTCTAAAAAAACTAAATTATATTTTTCCGAAAAGAGTTTGGTTTTGTGAATTATTTAATACTAATGAAAATAAAACAGAAAACAATAATGAATAATGGTTGTGATTCAAAGAGAGAAAACTAGGGTTTCCTCACTCCACCACTAACTGCATAATATAGTCCAAATTCTATTTCAATTGCATGAGGGTGATCCATTGACTGTGAATTAGGTCGCATCGCGCCAGCGGTTTGACCCCAAAAAGGATTACTCTCAACCGGATCGTGACAACTCATCTCAAGACTAAACTAGTTAGTGTATGCAAACTACTAACAAAAAGTAAATGCAGAAAAGTAAATTAAAACAGTAAATTAAAGCATGAAAATAAACTAAAGCATGCTTATATCAGTTTATCAGGGCATTGCCTGTGTCAACCTAGGGTTTCGAGTTTTATGACCACCATTGTGTAAAAAATTACAAATTAAGCATCCGAGTTCCAACCCATAGTGAATAATTGTGATTGTGTAAGATAAATATATTCAAAAAGTCTAAGACAATAATCAATTCAAATATATAAACTTCTATCATGAATAAAAACGGTCTCTCATCTAACACAATCATCACAATATAGTCACAGTTTCCCCTCTCTACAATTGAATATAAAATTAGAACTACATTACTTGGCTAGGGTTTTGAGAGAAAACCCTAGATACCGAATTAGTTGATCATGACGGAGATAATCTGCATTGTCGGTGTAGAAACGCTCACTATGGTCTTCTTCTCCGGATCTCTAGGTCTTCAATGATAGTTTTCTTCAATGGAAGCAAGTCTGAACTTTTAACGTGAGAACTCTATGAATGAACGTGTGTGAAAATCAGAACTAGAACTAGCTTCCTCTCTGAACCTAACTCTCTCATATTTATAGACAAGTGAGGAAAACCCTAATGGTTGCCATTTTCTGTAATTTCATAATGCATGAATAATGTCTCTAAAATCTAATGTAAATATGTGTATAAGCCTATATGTAAAGGTCTGGAATCACCGATCACTTAAAATATTGAAATAGGGACAAAACTGGAAAATTCTGAAACAACTTCAGCACGTAAGGGATCACGTGGCCACAAGGTCTAGGGGCTACACTCCTTACCTACGCTTGGGTGTAGGTCTAGGGCGTATGGTCCAAACCAAAGCGTAGCTCTAATCCAATCTGCCTCTTTTTCTCTCTGACGACGTAGGGTATTATGCATCTTTTGTTGGAAACTCATTTTTTTCATATTTGAGCTAAATTGGTCGCCTTTTACTCCCGATGCTTTTGGGTGAAGTAATAATGTCTGAAAATGACATTTTTGCCCTTCGGTGAGATAATGATGTCGGGAAATGTCCATTTTTCCCTTTGATGGCTCTTCTTTGCTCTAGCACACCTCTTGATTCCTTTCTCGAGATAGAAACGAACACGAACTCAGTTAATTCTCCGAGATTAACTTTGTTTCTTCATTAAGCTTCTGAAACATGTTTACACACACAAACGGGATAAAAATACCAAGTAACGGAATGTAAAGACATAACAAACGCAAGATAAGGGAGAAAAATGACAAATATTGAGCACCAATCACACCCCCAAACTTACATATTGTTAGTCCCTTAGCAATAAACTCAGAGAAAACTGACTGTGATGATTCTTATTCTATCTAACCTATCTACTCTAACTTGATTCCTTGTTTTCGTGAGGGTCAACGATTACACTTAGCACGTGTAACAAGCCTTTTAAAGCATTAGGTTACCCCTAGTGGACGAGTGAAGTCTCGTGAATGTTTACAGTGATAGTACCTACAAGCATCTCAATTCTTTTATAATTATGCATTCATGAGTTCACACACACAATTCAAATAAGCTATGATACAACACACAAGATAATATGAATGCAAATATTCTCACTCATTACCAAACAATAATTATATCAAGCTTCGTGTTATGAATGGTCCCCACTTAAGTGAATGATTTTGTTTCATTGATCAAAATTTGCCATTTTTAATAAAAACGTATTATTTCCATCTTTCCACTTTTCATCCCTTTTTATCTTTCTAAGTCTCCGGACTTTCCAGCGAGGATTTTTAGTCCCAACCAACTGGGCCAGAGCTTCTTTCATGGGATTTATGCTCATCAGTTTTCTCCCCTTTAAACGCGAACAGTGATATTGGTGATACCAATGCCCGATTACTCAGATCAAAGAACTGTTTTTTGCATTTTATTTTCTCAAAAAAAAAAAATTCAATTTTCTCCATTTCAACCAAAACATCTCCCCATCTCCCCTTTTATTAAAGCAAAATTATTTTTCACCTACATAGGCAAAAATCAACCTATTTCTCATAGTGAATGTGTGATCTAATCATTATTCTCACGAGCGGGAACATCACATCACATACTACTTATGTATCATAAACATAAACTTAATCAAACTGTACATGTCAAACATTCATGCTTGAAAACAAAGAATTGTTCAAAAAATAATTTTATTTTTTTCTCAAAAATCTTTATTCCTTGGAATACTATACCCTCACCCCCAAACTTAAATCAGACAATGTTCTCATGGTTAAAAATAAAATAGGAAAACAGATACAATTACCCTTGAAGCTGAATTTTGGATTCCAAATCAAAGCATAAATCATTTTCCCTAAACTTGAATTGGATCACCTGGAGATATCATCAGCAAAGCACACATACCCAATCATAGCAATGGAAAAGAAATTTCATCATAAATATCCAGAAATCAACACATGTTTTCAAGGATTAAAAGATTCTCTTCTTTTTTTATTGAATTTTTTTTATGACAATAATAATAATAATAATAAAAAATTGATTTGGCCTTAAGGGCCTACAATCCTAAAATAAAAATAAAAGAAACAAAGACGTGACCTTAAGGGTCTACCGTCCCTACAAATAAAAGAACCTAAAATTCCTAAACCTAAATCCTAGTCCCTAATCTTCCTCTTCTTCTTCATCACTTGACACGACACTCTTCAACCATATCCGATAATCTGCAGTCTCTTTCAACTTCTCTAAATCTTCCTCCGTATATATTTTCATAAATGTCCACCGCATCTCATCCAATTCCTTCATTCTATCACCAAACTGCTCAACAATGATCTTTGATAGTAAAAACGAGTATGAAAGATAATATTCAATTTTATCGGCACTCGCCTATTCTCTACTCACAATTGCTCGGGTAAACGACATCTCAGCCATAATCAATGTTGTAACACACACTTCATACCCATGAGTTGGAGCATATAAATTTCTAAGCATAGTGTGATCTCTTGCACTTGTTCGATTATTAGGCCGAAGTTAAGCCGCAACGACACAATCCAAATAAAGCAGATCCGACTTCAACCACCAATTATCACAAGTCCTATCTGTCAGATCTGATACTGCACACAATTCCCGAACCATCTCCTCATCCTTATGTGTCCATACTACAGGATGCTCCTTCAACATTCCTTATAAGTTTGCCAGAATACTGATTGGTATATTCCATGCATCGGCAACACTTCTTCTTCCAATCACAACAGGAGCACTCCACTGAGTCACTTTACCCTTTATCACCTCAAATCCTAGTGGTCCCGAAATTATCATATTTTCATAGAATTTCCGAACCAAGCCCGGATACACCTTTTTGCCCGCCGGTTTTTCTAAACTCTTCAATCCTCGTTCTTTAAGGATTTTCCTTCTAGGTGTAACTAATACTCGATTTATCCTCCCCGGACGAAATATCTCTTCAAATTGCAACCGACACTGCAAAAATGATTTTGGTGTGGTTCGGCTTCCCTTTTGACTCGTAGCTTCTTTATTCGTGCTCTTCATTGCCACATATGGTTTCGTCCCTTCCATGAATTCCTCCGGATCAAAATAATCTTCATTAGCATTATCCATACTAACCCTCCTCGAAATAGAAAGAATAATAGAAGAATAGAAGAAAAATACCCAATCTAATGATCACTCCTTGAGAATTGTGAATTTTGTCTACCCTATGGATGTTTTTATAGATGGATGTAGTAGAATTAGAAGAGAAAAAAGATTTAGAAACCTTAACTAACTAGGAAAGGGGAAGCAATAACTAATCCAACTTCTATTTGCAATATCCTTGTCAGATTAGGATTCACTACAAGAAATCTGGCTTTTAGCAACAGTCCTTTAGTGACACTCTACAAGACCGTCCCTAAAAGTCCTATTTTTAGTCACGAAAATTTCGAACCGTCACTAATACTCCTATGTTTAGTCACGGAATATCAAAGCGTCCCTAAAGGAACAAAACCGTCGCTAAAAGTCCTATTTTTAGTCACGGAAATTTCGAACCGTCGCTAATACTCCTATTTTTAGTCACGGAATATCAAACTGTCCCTAAAGGCACAAAACCGTCCCTAAAGGCACAAAACCGTCGCCAAAAGTCCTATTTTTAGTCACGGAAATTTCGAACCGTCGCTAATACTCCTATTTTTAGTCACAGAATATCAAACAGTCCCTAAAGGCACAAAACCGTCGCTAAAAGTCATAATTTTAGCCACGGAAAATCGACACTGTCGCTAAAAGTCTTATTTTTTTGTCATAAAAATTTCAAACCGTTCCTAAAGGAACAGAACTGTCGCAAATATTCTTATTTTTAATCACGGAATTTCAAACCATTTCTAAAGGCTAAAAGAAATTGCGCGAATATTTTGCGCCAAAAAGCTGCTCGAAAATTAAAAAAAAAATTAAAAAAAATATTATACGATGGAGAGAGCTCCACGTCACACTTCTACACTCTACAACAAATGGGGCATTTACCGACCAAATTATTTTTTATCAACATTATATGGTTGCAAATAATATACAATGAAATTGCGACTAAAATAAAATGGTCACGAAATTCAGGTATTTACGACTAAAGTAATTAAAGTCAATTTCATGAAATTGAATTGGGGTTTTATTTAGTTGAAGTCACTTTTATTAAATTGAATTGTGAAATTGCTCAATTGAAGTCAATTTCACTCAATTGAATTAGAGATTTACGCAAATGAATTCAATTTCATGAAATTTAATTGGGGTTTTACGTAATTGAGTAGTATGGATTTACTAAATTGAACTCAAATTCATTAAATTGAAGTTAATTTGACTAAAATGAACTCAATTTCATAAAATTGAATTGAGGATTTTCTCAATTGATGTCAATTTCATGAAATTGATCGTGTATTTACTAAATGGAACTCAAATTTATTAAATTGAAGTTAACTTCACTAATTTAAAGTCAAATTCACTAATTTAAATTGAAGATTTTATCAATTTCACTCAATTGAAGTTAATTTTACTACTTTGAATAGGGGATTTACTCAATTGAACTTAATTTGGCTACTTTAATTTGGGAATTTTCTCCATTGAACTAATTTGAATTGAGGAATTTACTCAACTTCACTTAATTAAACTCAATTTCACTACTTTGAATTGGGGGGATTTGCCTAATTGAACTTAATTTCATTCAATTAATTACTTGGGAATTCCCATAATTTATATATTTATATAGTTAAAATAAATATTTTTAAACAAAATAGTAGTTTAGTTATTTTTATTAATTTAAAGAAAATATTTTTTATTTAGTATACATGTAAATTTTAGAATATTCTTTTTTTGCTTATTGGTTGTAAATTTGCAACAGATTTAAAATTTTGAAAAAACTTAAATTTGGCGCTTATGTGGACCAAAATTTTCCCTTCATTCCCAAATAGTAATCATATGTGTATATAATATTATATAATTAGTATAATATGTATATATCATATTTGACCACAAGACCCGTCATTTACAAAGCCCCAATTACAAACCCTATCCTGGGATTATTGATCGCTGGTGAGAAAGGGCCATCTGCAAGGGCTGAAGCTCGCCGGAGCTGACGACGTCTGGGATTATTGACGGCGGCCTGGTTTCCATCCTCATCTCGCCGGAGCTGACGACGTCTGGGATTATTGACGGCGGCCTGGTTTCCATCCTCATCTCGCCTGAGCTCTGCCTCAGCCGCTCTCGCCTCCGAGCGCGAATGCTCCGATGCCGTTCCTGGTGAAGACCTACGACATGGTGGACGACCCGGCCACCGATAAGATCGTGTCGTGGAGCTCCACCAACAACAACTTCGTGGTGTGGGACCCTCCTCTATTCGCCAGAGACCTCTTGCCCAAGTGCTTCAAGCACAACAATTTCGCTAGTTTTGTGCGCCAATTGAACACCCACGTACGAATTTGTTGCTCTATGTTTAGTTCTTGAACATTTATGTGGTGATTTGGTGTTTTTTGAATTTGGGAATTTTATATTGTGTGGAATTAGGGCTGGATTGAAGTTTTCTGTACTGATTACATGTTTGGTTATCGAGAAAATGCAGGAAAGAGAAGTGGATATTTGTGTATATAGAACATTTCAACCAAGTATTATTTTGTAATTTATTTGTTAAATAAATAGTATTATGAATGTTTATGTGAATTTTGTGTCATGACTCATGAGGTACTTGATGTAAAGGGTTTATTCCTACTTCCGTATTTTGGCGCAGCATGAGTTGTTCATGTTGAACCCATCCTTAATTATAGATCAACTGTTAAGGTTTAACAAACAATATTAAGATCATCCTTAATTATGTTTTAAAACTTTGTTATAAATTTGGAAAATAATATAAATTCATGAAAAAATGAAAACAATATGAATTAAACAATATAATACTTGAGAAATCAAAAATAAAAAAATGGACTTTTAGGGACAGTTTTTATGGTTTTAGGCACGGTTCTGAACTGTCGCTAATAACCCTGTTTTTAGGGACGGTTATATCGTCCCTAATAATGTGTTTTTAGGCACGGTAAGACCGTGGCAAGTAATATTTTTAGCCACGGTATAACTGTCCCTAATAATGTGTTTTTAGGCACGGTAAGACCGTCACTATGAAGATTTTTAGGCATGGTGTAAGCGTCCCTAATAATGCGTTTTTAGGCACGATAGGACCGTCACTATTAAGATTTTTAGGCACGGTATAAGCGTCCCTAATAATGTGTTTTTAGGCACGGTAGGACCGTCGCTATTTCTATATTTTTGGCGACGGTATTCCAAAAACCGTCGCGAAAGACCTTTAACAACGCTATCTTTTGTGACGGATTTTTTTTAGTATTAGGGACGGTTTTGTGACCTTTTGCGACAGTTTTGACCGTCCCAAAAGACCTGATTTCTTGTAGTGATTACTGTAAAAATTTTACACAAATTCCTAAAAATAACTTAAACAAATCCTAATACAAGTATAAGTACAAACCAGGCCAAAACATCCAAAAATGGATAAAAGTTTCAATTTTTCTGGCCCACCGACGTACTACCCTACGCTTGGGCATAGGGTAGGGCTTAAATTTATTTATTATTTTTTTTTTCATGACACGTTTTTCACTATAACCGACGCACCCCCAAACGTAAACGCACACATGTCCTCATAGTGCGAGAATAAAATCACATATACTCAATGTAATAAACAAAGTAAGGCACGCATATCAGTAAAAGCGGTCAAAAACTATCATTTTATACAAAATACCCCTTCGAATATTGACGACTATGTCAGACTCGATCTTAGAATTTTACAAAAACCGAATTAAACTACTATTTTACAACTACAAACTAAGATCAAAAGTTATTATTTATCACTTAGTACTAATACTTAACATCGTTGGCTCGACGTTGCCGCCTCTTAGTACTCAGGATCAAAATCATCCGGCCTCGGCATCGGTTTTGTTAAATCAACTGTCTCAACAACACTCTTTGTCGGCTCAACTTCAATATAATGCTTCAAACGTTGACCATTCACAACAAATCGCTTTCCATTGTCAGGGTCGTCAAGTTTCACCGCTCCATGGGGGTAACCCATAGTAATTTGGTATGGCCCGTCCCATCTTGATTGGAGCTTACCGGGACAAAAATTGAGTCTTAAATTGAACAACCACACTTTCTAGCCGACCTAAAGCTTTTCTGTCTGATATGTCTGTCGTGGAATGATTCGGTTCGGGCTTTATATATTCTAGAATTCTCATATGCGTAATTCCTCAAGTCCTTAAGCTCTGCGAGTTGGAGTTTCCTCTGAGCACCCGATCTTATGATATCAAAATTAAATATTCTGATCGCCCAATATGCTCTGTGCTCGAGTTCCATAGGGAGATGACATGCCTTACTCTCAACCGGATCACGACAACCCATCTCAAGACTAAATTGATTAGTGCATGCCAACTACTAACAGAAAGTAAATGCAGAAAAGTAAATTAAAGCATGAAAATAAACTAAAGCATGCTTATATCAGTTTATCAGGGCATTACCTGTGTCAACCTAGGGTTTCGAGTTTTATGACCACCATTGTGTAAAAAATTACAAATTAAGCATCCGAGTTCCAACCCATAGTGAATAATTGTGATTGTGTAAGATAAATATATTCAAAAAGTCTAAGACAATAATCAATTCAAATATATAAACTTCTATCATGAATAAAAACGGTCTCTCATCTAACACAATTATCACAATATAGTCACAGTTTCCCCTCTCTACAATTGAATATAAAATTAGAACTACATTACTTGGCTAGGGTTTTGAGAGAAAACCCTAGATACCGAATTAGTTGATCATGGCGGAGATAATCTGCATTGTCGGTGTAGAAACGCTCACTATGGTCTTCTTCTCCGGATCTCTAGGTCTTCAATGATAGTTTTCTTCAATGGAAGCAAGTCTGAACTTTTAACGTGAGAACTCTATGAATGAACGTGCGTGAAAATCAGAACTAGAACTAGCTTCCTCTCTGAACCTAACTCTCTCATATTTATAGACAAGTGAGGAAAACCCTAATGGTTGCCATTTTCTGTAATTTCATAATGCATGAATAATGTCTCTAAAATCTAATGTAAATATGTGTATAAGCCTATATGTAAAGGTCTGGAATCACCGATCACTTAAAATATTGAAGTAAGGACAAAACTAGAAAATTCTTAAATAACTTCAGCACGTGGCCACAAGGTGGGACCTACGCCCAAGCGTAGGTCTAGGGCGTATGGTCCAAACCAAAGCGTAGCTCAGGTTCAATCTCCCTCTTTTTCTCTCTGACGATGTAGGGTATTATGCATCTTTTGTTGTAAACTCATTTTTTTCATATTTGAGCTAGACTGGTCGTCTTTTACTCCCGATGCTTTTGAGTGAAGTAATAATGTCTGAAAATGACATTTTTGCCCTTCGGTGAGATAATGATATCGGGAAATGTCCATTTTGCCCTCTGGTAGCTCTTCTTTGCTTTGACACACCTCTTGATTCTTTCTCGAAATAGAAACGAACACGAACTCAGTTAATTCACCAAGATTAACTCTCTTTCTTCATTAAGCTCCTGAAACATGCTTACACACTCAAACGGGATAAAAATACCAAGTAACGGAATATAAAGACACAACAAATGCAAGATAGGGGCGAAAAATAACCAATATTGAGCACTTATCACTTGGGTCGTCTGTTTATTAGCTCGGCTTGGGCTCGTAACGAGCCCTAAATTTTGTGATCGGACTCGGACTCGGACTCGTCCTGAACATGAAAATCTAGTACTCAAAATTTGTTCAAGCTCGTTCGGCTCATTTGTTTTATGAAAATTAATGAATAAAAGGTTTATATCATTAAACAAAATCATATATAAACAGTCTTGAATCTGAACAAAGTTTATATCACTAAACAAAGTATACATCATGTACATGTGACATTTTAGAACCAAAAAAAAAAAGAATCCAAAAAATCAGATCACTTTTTTCCATACAATCAAAACCCCAAAATATCATATGACAGCTTCCAAAAATCTGAACCAAAATAACTCCAACCTACATTAAACAAAACATAGAAAATTATCTGGATAAGGTTTATGAAACCAAATTGAAGTAAAATTAGTGAGACCAAACCATTGACGAGAAAAATGCAAACACATGTTGTCCAATTTAAGCATTGATCTCCCATACAACTTCCAAGATCCAATTTGCATAAATAACTGAAGTTGGCATCAGGTCTGACTAGAACCACCACACAATCAATAAAGCACAAAATTCTAGAGAAAACAAGGTGAAATTATAGCTCATTCCACTTTCAACCTAAAGGAAAATTATTTTTATCAACTCAGTAAAAAAGTCTAGATGTCTCTCAACAAAATTGTAACCAATAACCTTTCAAAAAAAAAAATTGTAACCAATTCAACTTTAAATCTAATTACAAGTAAAAATAACATTGTTATTTCTCCCCAAGAAAATTTAGCAAGTGAACTCTGTTCTATTGAATGACGACCGACCCCAAGAAAAAGTTAAAATAAAATAAGTGACAAGGATGAGCAAGATGCATTTGAAACACAACTATATTGCAAAGTACTTACAAAATCAGTTTAACAAAGAAACATACCGGTGGACAAAAACAAGCATCGATAGTCGCACTAGTTGGGTTGTCCTTCGCCGATCGTTGATCTAGCGGCGGAAGCAAGCGTCGCTAGTTGTTGAGGAGTGAAAGGGTAGTGAAGCGACATAGAATGACATAAAGTGATAGCAAGGTTCGTGATGGTTCTGTTAGGTGTGTGAAAATATGTGGTTAAAAATAACACATTAACGACTCTAGGTTTTACCATACGCAAGCACACATATCAATTGTAGAATAACAAAAGGCTTGAGTAAGGGATATCAATCCCACAGAGACTGAGATTATTTACTTTAGTAATTCAAAAACACTGAATTATATTTCTGAAAATTGTTTGCATTGGGTACTCGAAAGACCAAATTATCTATTTTAACTAAATTAACTAAAAAACAAGTAAATTGGTTGTGATTCAAATGATAGAGAAAACTAGGGTTTTCATCTCTCCATCACTAACCGCATAATATAGTTCATCACTCTTTCAACTGTAAAAGGATAATCCATAACTGCGAATCATGTCGTATCGCAGATAGCTAAATACGACCCCAAAAATGAGTACCATAAACCGGATCGCGACAACCCGTCTCATGACTGACCTAACTAGTATATGCCAATTATGCTACTCTAATCTACTCCTAATGCATAAAAATAAACTAAAGCATGTCTATATTAAATCGCTAAGGCACGACCTGTGTCAACCTAGGGTTTCAAGTTTCATTACCACCATTGTGTAGAAAACCATGATTAAGCATCCGAGTTCCAGCCCATATTGAATAATCATAATTGGGAAAAATAATATATTTATTCCATCTAAGATAAGAATTTATAATAAACATATACTTTTATATTGCAAATTAGTACGGTCTCTTAACTACTACAATCATCACAGTATGGTCACAGTTTCCCCTTGTTTACAATTAAAAATAATAAAAGAACTACATTACTTGGCTAAGGTTTTGCTAGAAAATCCTATATACCAAGTTAGTTGGTCATGGTAGAAGGTGACTGCATTGTTGATGTAGAAAAACTCTCCATAGTCTTCTTCTTCGAATCTCTAGGTTTGAATATGGCTCTCAACAGCAGCAAATCTGAATGAATGAACCTCTTGAATGAATGTCTCACCGAACTCTCCAACTCCACAGCCTAACTTTGATGTATGGTCTTGTATATATAGGCAATGGAATAGAAAGGCCCTTTTTAGTCTTTTCACTCTCAAAACTCATCAAAACCCTAAATATAAATGTATATACATGTATACAGAGGTCTGGATTCGTGGGCACGTCTTTCAATTAACCCAGGGTGAAATAGGAAAAATCACGAAGAAATCCTCAAAGTTGTCGCATTTATGCTTGGAGACTACGCTTCAAGCGTAGGTCCAAGCGTAGATTTTGAAATTCTAGACACTTTTTGGTACTGGAAGCGTAGGCACAAGCGTAAGGTTTTTATGGAAAACCATTTTTCTCCGTGAATGCACCAAAACATCTATCGCGAACCCACGATACTTTTTGCTGAAGATGACGGCTTCTGAAAATGCCATTTTTGCCCTTCGGGAGCCATTTTTGTCTCGGACTACCTCTTTGACTCTCCTTTTGGATAGAAAGAACACACTATTTAGTTAATTCACCGAAGTTAGCCCCATTTCTTCATTAAGCTCCCAAAACATGCTTTAATACGCAGACAACATAAAAATACCAAATAATGAAATGAAACTACGTAACAATAGTGAGTTAAGGGGTCAAAATGACTAATATTTGACGTCTATCACACCCCGAAACTTACATATTGCTAGTCCCTTAGCAATAAACTCAGAAAACTTTTCTTGTGATGATCTTTTTACTCTAACTACTCTAACCTAATCCCTTGCTTTCGTGAGGGTCGTCGATTACACTTAGCACGTGTAACAAGCCTTTTCCACTACAATATTTCAGTTTCTCTTTTCCTTCTTCATTGATTAAACTTTGCCATTTTTCATCAAAACATAACTTTTCAACTTTTCACTTTTCATCCCCTTTTGTCTTTCTAAGTCTCCGGACTTTCCAGCGAGGATTTCTTGTCCTAACTGTTAGTCACTAATTAGCCCAAGAGGGGGGGTGAATAGGGTTTAAAAAAAATTATTAAGTTCTTTTTAACAATTACTAGCAATATCCATAATTCTCTATATTTGTTTAAACTAGTAAGTTTACAATGAAAGACTTTATTTAAATTATCAAGCTATTTATCACAATATTAATTAAGCATGCAAGATAATAAAATAAGGAGATAGAGAGATTGACACCGTAATTTTTACGAGGTTCGGTAACTCTTAGTCCTTGGCTCAAAGAATCCATTTCCTTTAGACTTTCCCAATCTTAACACTATAACTCTTCCTTCAATAGATGGAGTAGCAAAACCTTTACACAAGAGCTAACTAGCTCGTCACACAATCAAAAGAACAATCCTCCCTTGAAACAATGGGCTTCACTTACCCAAGTTCACAAATTTGTGTATGCAATCAATATATCACTCAAGAATAAAAAACACTCAAGAACCCTAAGGTTTTTATGGAAGATAGATCAATACAAGCTCTAGTGTTTTTAGGTGATATTTGAAGAACTCTAGATATATATTCTCAAAAGATAAATTCAATGAGAAAATAAGCAAAGAGCTAGAGTTTAAATCTTCAAAATGATTTGAGTGAAAAAACGAGATTTATTGCTTCTTGCTTTCAAAAGACTTTTCAAAGAGTACTTGAGAGAAAATGAAAGATGAAGATTTTTCAGAAAATTTCTCACACAAGAACCTTGTCTTTCAATCTCATATCTCATTCTATATATAGTGAAACATTAGGGTTTGGAGAGTGAATCTCACCCTAGGAAATTTGGAGAGTGAGATCTGAAAAGTGGCAAGAATAAACACAAAGTAATGGCTAAAAATAATTTTTAGATTTACTTTTTATTAAAATACTAAAGCACCCAATCGACTGCCTATAGGCACCCAGTCGACTGATTCCAAGTTGTATTTTAAAATATTTTTTCCAACGGATATGGCCAGTCGACTGCCTCAAAAGAGCCTGTCTACTGCCTTAGACAATCAAATATGTTTATAACTCTCTGCTTTATCCAGTTGGTTGGGCCCTTGGCCAGTCGACTGGGTCACAGCTAGTCGGCTGCCATTACTTGGTCAGTCGACTGGGTGAGTCCAAGATATTGTTTCAAGGTTCGTTTTTGCCCCGTTTTGAGTTCGGTTCTTTAATCACTTGAGCTTATAAGACCAATCAACGTATAGAATACCTTGTTACAATATTCTCACACTGACCTATCTACCCCGGGTATTGAGTCTTCAGCTTTCGCCTTTCGTTGACCATTTTGTCCTTTTTCGATTTTGCGCTTGAGTTACTTTGTCGCTTATCGCTTTTTGTGTTTGTATTCTTTCCGAATCATTCTCATGTTCTTGCTGAAACACTTAGCTCAAAGTTATATTAATACCAAAAATGTTTTTAAATGTTTTGTTAACATCAAAATAAAAATTATTGTCCGAAATAGAATTTTAAGACCAACAATCTCCCCTTTTTTTATGTTGACAAAACATTTCGTGTTTGCGCATATTTGGTGAAGTATCAAGTGATACTCCCCCTTAATGTGTGCATCTTTCATTTTTCTTTCGATGTTCCCCCTTAGGAAATAAATTTGATAGACATTGAGGTAATGCATTGAAAGATAATAGAAACAACATTTTCATTTAAATTTTGCAATATTCAATACATGTTGTTTTACTACTACAACGATATACAGGATAATAAAACATTGAGTAAGAACAAAAACAACACAAACTAAGCAAGGCAACGCCCTATACTACGCAAAATATAGGCTACGGCTAAACACCTAAAACACCCAAATATTCTCCCCCTTTGGCGACATCGAAAAGGCGGAGGATCGTGGCGAAGAGCTTCCATAGCAGTGGTGATGCGGTCGACCTTCTCCTCAAGACGCTTCATGTCCTCAGCAGTCTTCTTGTGGGCTTCCTCATTGCGCTTAACGACCTCCAGAATTTGAGTAAGGGTTTTGGGATTTCCACCGAACCCAAAATCAGGAATGTCGAAGAAGCTTCCCAGAGAAGGAAATGAAGATGTTGAAGCTTCGGGATGAAGAACGGATGGACTAGCTTGGTCCACTGGAGGAACATCTTTTAGAGAGACCAACACCCTATTGACATTTTTTTCAATGTGCATATGCTTGAGATGAGTGCGATCAAGAAAGATAGGGTTGTGCTCCGAGGGTTTTTCATGAAGCGGAACATTGCACTGTGCAAGAAGATAAGAAATATGGGCGGGAAATATGAGAACGCCATTCTTCCTCTGGCACTCAAGGATTGCAGAAGTGAAGATGAAGGCTAGATTGACCTTTCGACCGGTCATGACACAAAAGACAAGGAAGGCTTCCATTATCAACACAAGACTCCGACTTCCAGGCTTAGGCAATATGGAATATGTGATAATATTATGCACAAGTCGAGCCTTAGGAGTAAGCGAGGAAGATGGAAATTCGGCAATTGTGGTAGTGTCTTTGTTGACCGAAATTGCCCAAACAGCTTCGAGAGGATTGAAATCATTGGAAGAATACCAAATAGATGGACAGTAGTAGGAAATGCCGCCTGATGGGAACCGAAATACATCATTGATTACGACTTCAGTGATGTTAAAGGTTTTCCCTCAACATCGGAGCGAAGAGTAGTGGTAGGGGGACTCGGTTGAGACAGATTTCTCATATTTATGTAGAATGCTTTGATGGCACGTGGGTAATGAAGAATATTGAGCGAAACAAAGAAGCCCCAACCCATATTTTGGAAGAAATTGAACGTATTTGCACCGATCTCTTTGCATAGAGATTGAGTCACAATGCGACACCGAACGATTTTCCGATGGATGAATTTTGTCCCGAAAAGACAAATGTTGTCTTCATCATTGCCAAGAAGAGCAGAGATGGACATGGGACCAGATTCATCTTCAGAATCAGTTTCCTCTTGAACAGGGGATGCAGGCTGTGGTGGAGGCGGTACAGCAGTTGAGCTTCTACCCCGACGGGTTCGCTTACGAGTAGGAGTAGTGGGTACGGGCTTAGGTGCCATGAGGGAGATGAGAACCAAGAGAAAATGAAACATTTTGAGAGAGAAAAAAGAATAATCAGTGGATAGAAGAGGAGATGGGTCGTAGGTATATATATATGTGTATGTATATGTGTATAAATGAGATATAAGTGAAGAGAATAAAGAAGAAGGTCGTGGGGAAGTGGGGAAAAGAATTAGATGTGAATTGAGGGCATGAAATAGGGAACAGATGGGAGAAATCGTGGAGAAAAGACGAAGAGAAATGAGGTTTTAAAACAGAGATCGTGCAGAGGCAATTGACTGGCCAAATAGAGGCAGTCGACTGGCTCATGACCCAGTCGGCTGGCTAAACGTAGGCAGTCGACTGGATGAAGTAGATTTAAAACGCAAAAACTCTCTAGTTCACCCAGTTGACTAGCCTTTTATGAGGCAATCGACTGGCCTTAAAAAAAAAAAAAATTAATTTTGAAAGCCAAGATAGTAGATGAGGTTTTGTGAAAACTAATTTATTACTTCAAAATCCATGGCCATTCCAATTTCTCTACGAATTTTTGAAAATGGTTCATCCGAGAGAGGTTTTGTGAAAATATCCGCTAATTGATTTTTAGTGTCAATAAAAACTAATTCAATGTCGCCCTTGGCTACGTGATCCCATAAGAAGTGATTCCTAATCTCGATGTGCTTTGTGCGTGAGTGTTGAATATGATTCTTCGAGATGCAAATAGCACTAGTATTGTCACATTTAATAAGTACATGATTGAAGACTAGTCCGAAATCAAGTAATTGTTGCTTAATGTAAAGAGTTTGAGTGCAACTACTATCGGCCGCAACGTATTCGGCTTCAGCCGTAGACAAGGCAATGGAATTTTGCTTTTTACTTGACCATGATACTAGGGAGTGTCCTAGAAAGTGACATGAACCGCTTGTGCTTTTCCTATCCACTTTACATCTCACAAAATTGGCATCCGAATAACTAGTGAGATCAAGTGTAGTGCCACGTGGATACCACAGTCCTAAGTTAATTGTCCCACTAAGATAACAAAAAATACGTTTTATGGCTAGCAAGTGAGATTCTTTAGGATAAGATTGAAAATGAGCACATAAGCATACGCTAAACATTATATCCGGTCTACTAGCGGTTAAGTAAAGTAAACTTCCAATCATGCCTCTATATTTAGTGATGTCAACACATTTTCCATTTTCGTCTTTGTCTAGCTTAATAGAGGTACTCATAGGAGTTATGGTATGTTTGGCTTCTTCCATACCAAATCGTTTTAGAAAATTTTTAGTGTACTTGGATTGGCTAACAAATAAGTCATCCACGCTCTGCTTGATTTGCAACCCTAAGAAGAAGTTCAACACTCACCCATCATACTCATTTCAAATTCATTTTGCATACTTGTTGCGAATTCTTTGCAAAGTGAAGCATTTATTGATCCAAATTTAATGTCGTCAACATATATTTGGATAAGCAACAAGTTGTTCTTGACTGATTTTGTAAAGAGTGTATTGTCAACTTTTCTTTTTGAAAAACCATTTTGAATCAAGAATTCATTGAGTCTCTCATACCAAGCTCGGGGAGCTTACATTAAACAGTACAAGGCTTTAGATAATTTGTAAACATGATTTAGAAAAAGTTCATTTTCAAAACCGGGTGGTTGTTTTACAAACACTTCTTCATCTATAGTTCTGTTTAGAAAAGCACTTTTGACATCTATTTGATAAAAAGTAAAATTTCTAGATGATGCAAATGCAAGAAGCATTCTAATTGCCTCTAATCTAGCTACGGGTGCAAAGGTTTCATCATAGTCAATGCCTTCCTCTTGATTGTAACCTTGAGCTACCAATCTTGCTTTGTTTCGAATAATCACTCAATTTTCATCCTTTTTATTTCAAAAAATCCATTTTGTGCCTATTATAGTTTGATGTGTGGGTTGAGAAACTAAATGCCAAACTTGATTACGTTCAAATTGATTTAGCTCCTCTTGCATAACCATGATCCAATAATCATCACATTGAGCTTCGTGGAAGTTCTTGGGTTCAATTTGAGACACAAAAGCCTTGTGATTGCATAAGTCTCTAAGTTGATATCTTGTGCTAACACCTTGTGAAGGATTGCCTATGACTTGGTCAAGAGGGTGGTTGTGTACAACCCTCCAAGATTTAGGAATTGAGTTTGTCAAGTCATCATTAGATTGATTCCCAACTTCACTCTTGTTCATTTTCCTACTTGATGAGTTGGAGATATTAAGGTTATTTAAGTTATCCTTAATCCCTACAACTTCATCATCATCTAGGTCAACCTTAGGTACTGGTAGTGGTAGTGATTCATCAAAAACAACATGGATAGACTCGACCATGGTTAAAGTCCTTTTGTTAAAGATCTAAAGGCTCTACTTCTTGAGGAATAACCTAAGAAAATTGCTTCATCCGATTTGGAGTCGAACTTTCCCAAGTTATCTTTATCATTTAACACAAATCATTTATAACCGAACACCTTGAAATACCCAATATTGGATTTTCGACCGTTCCATAACTCATAAGGTGTTTTTCTCAATTTTATTCGAACGATAACTCTATTTATGACATGACAAACGGTATTTACCGCTTCTACCCAAAGACTTCGGGGAAGGTTGTGTTCATTTAACATGGTTCTAGCCATTTCTTGCAAAGATCTATTCTTTCTTTCAACCACACAATTTTGTTGAGGAGATCTTGGAGCCGAGAGATCATGAGATACACCAAGTTCATCACATAATTTCTCTAGATCTTGATTATCAAATTCTCTACCCCTATCACTTCTAATTTTCTTAATTTTCAAATATTTTTCATTTTGAATGACTCTATAAAATTTACCAAGAATGGAGTGAGTTTCATTTTTATGAGCAAGAAAGTGCACCCAAGTAAATCTAGAGTAATCGTCCACTATAACAAGTACATAGAGTTTCCCGGCTAAGCTAGTCGTTCTCTCCGGACCAAAAAGATCCATGTGAAGTAGCTCTAATGGTCTAGAAGTGGTAATGTCTTTCTTTCTTTTGGAAGAGGATTTTACTTGTTTACTTATTTGATACGCACTACATATTTTATCTCTTGAAAAATTAGTCTTCGGGAGGCCTTTGACTGATTCATTTTTAGATAAACGATGAATGAGATCCATACTAGCATGTCCTAAGCGTCTATGTCATAAACAACTATTTTCGCTAGATGTGACAAAACATTTAACATCTTGTTCATGCAATTCACAAAGCAACATAGTATATAAATTTCCGTTTCTTTTGGCATTGAACAATTGATTTCCATCTTTCTCAACTATGCATGCATTTGACCTAAAAGTAACATCATAACCTTTGTCACATAATTGACTAATACTAAACAAGTTATGCTTCAAACCATCAACTAAAAGCACATTATCTATAGATAGAGAAGAAGATATACCAATGGATCCAATTCCAATAATTTTTTCTTTAGAGTTGTCTCCAAAAGTAATGTTCCCTCCTTCATATGACTTTAAAGACATGAATTTTGATTTGTCTCCCATCATATGCATTGAGCATCCGCTATCAAGAAACCATCATTCCTTTGAGGCGGACTTCAAGCATACTTACAAAACAAATTTAAGTAACATTTATTGGTACCCAATCTCTTTTGGGTCCACTAAGGTTAGAGAGAGATGCAATAGTTCCTTTTGGAACCCAAAACGTTTTAGTTACCACATTTCTCTTTGTACGTAGACATACAATGGTTCTTTTTGGAACCCAAAACATTTTTGAGACAACTTTCTTGTTTCTTAGAAAATATACATTTGCCTTATGACCCTTTTTCTTGCAATAATAACATGTAACATGTTTGTGATCAATTGAGGGTGAGTGAGATGATTGTTTTGAAAAAGTATGCCTTAATGATTTTCTATTTTTCAATAAAAGTGCATCTTTATTAAAAGTATCATACCCTAAACCACTTTTGTCAAATGATCTTCTTTGTCTTCCTAACATAATGCTCAAATTTTCTTTTCCATTTGTGAATTTTACTAAGATGTTTATTTGATCATCTATAGTCTTTTTCAATAACATATTTTCGTTTTCTATCTCAATGCGTTTGTCATCCATTATATTTGAATTTACTACGGTGAAGCAAGTAGAACTATATGAAGATTTAGTTTTCGTAAGTAAAATGTGTTTACTAGCTAATCTTTCAAATTCATCATGCAATTCTTCAAATGTATCTTGCAATTCATTATAGGAGAATAGAAGATCATCATATGACATAATTGATTAATCTAATACTTGTGAATTTAAATGTACCTCATATTCATTTGCCATGAGGCAAAGATTTGTTATTTCTTTGCCATTTTTTTCCTCATCCGAATCACAAGAATCATAATCATCCCATGTAGCATTCATGGCCATCTTGTTTGGCCTTTTCTCATTCTCCTTTTTGGGCTTGAAACACTCACTTCTAAAGTGCCCCGATTTTCCACAATTAAAGCAAGTTATAGGCTCCCTCTTGTTTGTCTCGCCTCTTGGCTCATTTCTCCTTATGAATCTCCCGTCGTTAGCCTTCTTTATTTGAAGAAATCTCTTAAATATTTGGGTGATCAAGGAAATGTCTTCATCTAACTCTTCTTCAATTTGCTCATTTGCTTCAATTTTGGTAGAGGTTTCAAGGCTATACCTTTTCTAGGCTTGGTGTCTTCTTCACGAGATTTTAAGGTGATTTCCCAAGTGAGAAGAGACACAAAAATCTCATCAAGGCTCATTGTGCTAAGATCATGTGCTTCTTTAATTGCCATCACTTTTGCATCCCATTTGACCGGAAGGCTTCTAAGGACTTTGCGTGCCGCATCGAATCTAGGAATAATTCTACCAAGATGCTTTAGTCCATTCAAAATATTAGTGAAACGAGACATCATAGAATTGATATTTTCATCTTACTTCATGGCAAATAATTCATATTCATGCATAATTATATCAATTTTAGATTCTCTAACTTGAGTAGTACCTTCATAAGTTACTTCAAGTTTATCCCACATTTCTTTGGCCGTGGAGCAAGTAGAAACATGATTAAATTCATTTGGACTTAAGGCACAATTAAGATTTACCTTGGCTTTAACATTAAACGACATAAGTCTACGCTCATCATTATCCCATTTATTTGGCAATTTAGGGATTGTTTTTCCATCTACTACTTTAGTTATAGTAAAAGGTCCATCAACAATAACTTGCCAAATTTGATAATTAATAGCTTGAAGAAAATCTACCATTCTAGTATTCCAATAACTATAGTTTGAACCATCAAACCATGGGGGCCTATTGTTGGATTGTCCTTCTACGTGAGTGACTACATTTGAGGCCATGATCGTTCTCTAAGACGGTTAAGTCTAAAACAAGTAGGGATTAAGCTCTGATACCAATTGTTAGTCACTAATTAGCCCTATAGGGGGTGAATAGGGTTTAAAAACAATTGTTAAGTTCTTTTTAACAATTATTAGCAATATCCACAATTCTCTATATTTGTTTAAACTAGTAAGTTTACAATGAAAGACTTAATTTAAATTATCAAGCTATTTATCACAATATTAATTAAGCATGCAAGATAACAAAAAAAGGAGATAGAGATAGAGAGATTGACACCGTGATTTTTACAAGGTTCGGTAACTCCTAGTGCTCGGCTCAAAGAATCCCTTTCCTTTAGACTTCCCCAATCTTAACACTATAGCTCTTCCTTCAATAGGTGGAGTAGCAAAACCTTTACACAAGAGCTAACTAGCTCGTCACACAATCAAAAGAACAATCCTTCCTTGAAACAATGGGCTTCACTTACCCAAGTTCACAAATTTGTGTATGCAATCAATATATCACTCAAGAATAAAAAACACTCAAGAACCCTAAGATTTTTATGGAAGATAGATCAATACAAGCTCAAATGTTTTTAGGTGATATTTCAAGAACTCTAGATATATATTCTCAAAAGATAAATTCAATGAAAGAATAAGCAAAGAGCTAGAGTTTAAATCTTCAAAATGATTTGAGTGAAAAAATGAGATTTATTGTTTCTTGCTTTCAAAAGACTTTTCAAAGAGTACTTGAGAGAAAATGAGAGATGAATATTTTTCAGAAAATTTCTCACACAAAAACCTTTTCTTTCAATCTCATATCTCATTCTATATATAGTGAATCATTAGGGTTTGGAGAATGAATCTCAGCCTAAGAAATTTGGAAAGTGAGATCTGAAAAGTGGTAAGAATAAACACAAAGTAATGGGCAAAAACAATTTTCAGATTTACTTTTTATTAAAATACTGAAGCACCCAATCGACTGCCTCCAAGCTGTATTTTAAAATATTTTTCCCAACGGCTATTGCCAGTCGACTGCCTCAAGAGAGCCAGTCGACTGCCTTAGACAAGCTAGTCGACTGCCTCAGGCAATCAAATATGTTTATAACTCTCTATTTTATCCAGTCGGCTGGGCCCTTGGCCAGTCGATTGGGTCACTGCTAGTCGGCTGCCATTGCTTGGCCAGTCGACTGGGTGACTTCAAGATATTGTTTCAATGTTCATTTTTGTCCCATTTTGAGTTCGGTTCTTTATTCACTTGAGCTTATAAAACCAATCAACGTATAGAATACCTTGTTATAATATTCTCACATTGACCTATCTACCCCGAGTCTTGATTCTTCAGCTTTCGCCTTTCGTTGACCATTTTGTCCTTTTCCGATTTTGCGCTTGAGTTACTTTGTCGCTTATCGCTTTATGTGTTTGTATTCTTTCCGAATTATTCTTCTGTTCTTGCTGAAACACTTAGCTCAAAGTTATATTAGTACCAAACACGTTTTTAAATGTTTTGTTAATATCAAAATAAGAATTATTGTCCGAAATAGAATTTCAAGGCCAACACCAACCAACTGGGCCCGAGCTTTTTTGATGGGATTTATTTTCATCAATTTTCTCCCCTTTAAACGCGAACAGTGATATTGGTGATACCAAAACCCGATTACTTAGATCAAAGAACTGCTTTTTGCATTTTATTTTCTAAAAAAAATTCAATTTTTTTCATTTCAACCAAAACATCTCCCCTTCTCCCCTTTTATTGTGGCAAAATTATTTTTCAACTACATAGTAAAAAATCAACCTATTTCTCATAGTGAATGTGTGTTTATGCTTATAGATCAAAGTCGTCCTTCTTGATTTCAATTTCACTCATTCACTCACCCATGTAAAATGACATCACTTCACTAACTTGATCTAATCATTACTCTCATGAATGGGAATATCACATTACATACTACTCATGTATCATATACAAAAACTCAATCGAATTGTAATGAAAAACATTCATGCATGAGAACAAAGAAATGCTACAAAATTTTAAGTTTTCAATTTTTTTTCCAAAAATTTCATTCCTTATAATTCTATACCCTCACCCCCAAACTTAAATCAAACCAAGTCCTCATGGTCAAAAATAATATAGGAGAACAGATACAGTTACCCTTGAAACTTAATTTTGGATTCCAAAGCAAAGCATGAATCCCCTTCCCCAAACTTGATTTGGATCACCTGTAGATAGAATCAACAAAGCATAAATACCCAATCATAGTAATGGAAAATAAATTTCATCATAAACATCCAGAAATCAACACATGTTTTTCAAGAAATTAAAAATTCTTTTTTTTTTTTTTATAAATGATTTAGCCTTAAGAGCCTACAATCCTATAAATAAAATAACAATAAAATAAAATAATGAAATTAAAAACAAAGATAAAGGCGTGGCCTTAAGGGTCTACCGACTCTAGGAATTTAAAATTTGAATAAATTAAATGAACTACTATTTTACAAAACTAGGCTAGAAACTAACTTTCATAGCCTAGGACGAATGTTTAACGTCGTCGGCACGACAAGACCACTCAAAGGGTTATCCAACACCCTTCCTCTCTGCAACACTTGCCTTACTCATAGGACAAAATGTGGAGACGACTCTCTCAGTGCTCTCATTTGTGAACACTTAGTATTATCCATGACATCAAATATAGAATAATAATCACCATATAAAGTACCTCATATGTCATGTTCTAACTTCACCCCATGTATAGGTAATGTGTCCAACGGATGCTCCTTCAACATCTCATGTAAGGTTCCCTCCACCACTTTATCACTCTCTATTAAATCGTCAGATCCCATAAATTCTGGTCCCGGATCAATCTCCTCATAAATCTTTAGTCGATGACCGTGCCTCTTTAACCTCTCATTTCCAAACCCTACCTCTCTGCGGGGGTAAAACCAATTTCACTATAAATGGTCCGTCCCTTCTTAACCGGATCTTACCTGGAAACAATTTCAGTTTCGAATTATACTGTCGTCCCTTCCGGTCGAGCTCAAGGAACTTAAGAAAAACATGCTTAGCATGATGTAATCTTGTCCGAGCTATGTAGATTCGAACATCCTCATACGCACAATTTTGTATCCCCTCACACTCATGTCTTAATCGTGGATCTCCCAGGCATACAGTTTATCGACCATGTTTATACTCAGCACTCGCTCATTTGAAAAGGGATCCTTAAAAGGGATGTCATCCTTGGTAGGCTCTATAACAGTTCGTGGTAAATGATCAACTCTCACAGTCTTTGCACCATTTTTATCTTTCGAAACTCCATCCTCTTGATCCTCATTTAACCCACACATCACCATTTCTTGAAGTGTACTCTCAGGCATCAACTATTTGTAGAGGAATAAATTGAGGTCCATCCGACTTTCTTAATGGTCTCTCTAGCTGCGAGTACCGAGCAACTTCCAATGCCTCAATAACTTCCAAATTTGATTGTTGTTGATCCTCCTAGTTTTCTTATTTTGCCTCCACATCTTGCTTATTTGTCACTAAGCTCTCCTTTCAACCTTCAGTGCCATCATACAACCCAATCTTATAAAGTGAGTTGTCATGCACCAATACCGTTGGTGACATAAATGGAGATTCAGGCGAATCTCTTAGCACCTCCCCTGGTTGCAAACCTAAAGCTCTTTCAAATGCATTTGATCTTCCCATCACAGCATCCAGATCATTTCTTACATGACTCGGAGATACCGGTTCTTCATAAGGCTTATTGACTTCTTCTACATTAAAGTACTCAACAAGTGTATTCATCATCGCATTTATATTCCCGAAAGATAGATCCATTGCTCCTGTTCTGCAATTGATATGCGCATTGGCTGTAGCCAAGAACGGTCTTCCTAATATTACTGGGATATGTTTCTTTAAGTCTTGAATAGGTTCTGTATCGAAAATTATGAAATCCACTAGAAAGTATAACTTATTCACTTGAATGATGACATCTTCCAAAACTCCCCTCGCTTGCTTAATCGACCTGTCTCCAAATTGGAGCTCCACCGAGGTAGGACTAAGCTCTCCCAACCCTAGTTGTTGATAAACTAAATAGGGTAGTAAGTTAACACATGCACCCATATCAATAAGAGCTCTACCAATTTCCTTGTCACCAATGACACATGGAATAATGGGAGCACCAGGATATTTCCTCTTAGGTGGTATGTTACTTAGAAGTAATGAACTCACTTGTTCAGTCATCATGATCTTCTTTGGAGTCTTTATTCTATTTTTCCGCTTTTGCTTAAAGAGGTCCTTGAAGAACTTAGTATAGGGTGGTATTTGGTCTATAATGTCTAAGAGAGGCAGATTAATCTTAACTTATCGGAATGTCTCCAACATGCCTGACTCTTTATTCTTATCATTTTTGGTTGGCTCTCTAAGACGTTGAGGGAATGGTGTTTCCTCCTCAAATGATGCCCTTTCTAGCTCTTCATCTTCCTGCACTTGAGGTTGATTTTTTTGAACTTTCTCATCCACTTTATTTTGAGCTTCTTCTTCTATCTTTCTTTGAACGTTTTTGGTATTTTGCTTCTTCAACCTTTCCTCATGTTGTTCCTCAACCCTATTATCCACCTCCTTTCTACCTCTTAGAGTCGTAAAGGCTTGAACTGTCTCATAATTATGCTCAGCACATAAACCACACTCCACTACTGGTTGACTCTTTAGATTAACCACTGGTTGCCTAAGAAACCTTTCCTCTTCAAGCCTATTCACCGCATTAGCTAGTTGCCCTATATGGGTTTTTATCTCAGCAATGGATTAGGAATGAGAGTTCATCGATTGGATAATTGCCTGAAAATTATTATATTGATGTTTTAACTCCCTCAAGGCACTCATCACCTCTTCTTCAAAGCCAGGTAATCTTGGTGGTGGATTTTGAGTTGGATTTTGATGTTGGAAATGAGTTTGAGGATATGGAGGGTACACTTGATTTGGATTGAATCCTTGTATTTGGTTTCCTTGAGGCTGAGTTTGGTAGTTATATGTGTTAGTCACTAAAATACCCTAGAGGGGGGGTGAATAGGGTTTTAAAAATAATTTCTAACTCCTTTTTATTCTTACTAGAACATGCAACAAGGTTCAATATTAATTTACAAGGTAAAATATGCAATGAATGATTTCACTTAAATTCAACAAGCTATTTACCACAATATAAATTAAGCATGCATGAACATAAAGTAAAGAGATAGAGATAGAGATATTGACACCGTGATTTTTACGAGGTTCGGTAACTCCTACTCCTCGGCTCAAAGAATCCCCTTCCTTGAGACTTTCCCAATCCTCACACTATGGCTCTTCCTTCAATAGGTGGAATAGCAAAACCTTTACAAAAGAGCTAACTAGCTCTTCACACAATCAAGAGAACAATCCTCCCTTGATACAATGGGCTTCACTCACCCAAGATCACAAATTTGTGTATGTAATCAATATATCACTCAAGAAACAAAAACACTCAAAACCCTAAGGTTTTTATGGATGATAGATCAATATAAGCTCAAGTGTTTTTAGGTGATATTTCAAGAACTCAAGATATATATATTCTCACAATATATTTTCAATAAGAGAATAGGCTCAAGGCTTGAGTTTAAATCTTCAAAATGATAAGAGTGAAAAGCGAGATTTTGCTATCAAAAGATTTTTCAGAAGATGCTTGAGAGAAAATTAGAGATGAACAATATTTGGAAAATTTCTCACACAAGAACCTTAACATTGTTAATCCATATCTCTTTCTTTATATAGTGAACACTAGGGTTTGGAGAGTGTGTCTCACCCTAGACAATATGGAGAGTAGGACCTGAAAATCTGCAAGTAAAATCATTTCTTTTTGGGCAAAAATATTATTTAGAAATACTTTTCCTTAAAATCCTGAAGCACCCAGTCGACTGCCTACCGGCACCCAGTCGACTGCCTCCATGCTTAGATTTAAAATATTTTTCCCAACGGCTAGGGTCAGTCGACTGCCTCAAGAAGGCCAGTCGACTGCCTCATGAGTCAGTCGACTACCTTGGACAGGCCAGTCGACTGCCTCCATGCTTAGATTTAAAATATTTTTCCCAACGGCTAGGGTCAGTCGACTGCCTCAAGAAGGCCAGTCGACTGCCTCATGAGTCAGTCGACTACCTTGGACAGGCCAGTCGACTGCCTCAGGCAATCAAAAATGTTCGAAACTCTCTGGTCCAGTCAGTCGGCTGGGTCCTTAACTGCCAGTCGACTGGTCACAGTCAGTCGACTGCCTTGGACAAGCCAGTCGACTGCCTCATGCAGTTAGAATGTTTTATAACTCACTGGTTCATCCAGTCGGCTGGGTCCTTAAGGGCCAGTCGACTGCCTTGGACAGGCCAGTCGACTGCCTTGGACAGGCTAGTCGACTGGGTGACTCCAAAAATTGTTTTCAAGGTCCGTTTTTGATCCGTTTGAGTTCGTTTGATTAATTACTTGAGCTTATAAGATCAATCAACGCATAAGATACCTTGTTACAATATTCTCACCCCGACCTATCTACCCCAGGTCTTGAGTCCAGCTTTTGTTCTTACTTTGATCTTTTTGTCCTTCTTCGAGTTTGCGCTTGAGTTTCCTTATCGCTTGTTGCTTTAGCGATCTTCCCGAAACATTTATCTGTACTTCCTGAAACACTTAGCTCAAAGCCATATTAGTACCAAACACGATTTTGAATGTTTTGTTAATATCAAAATAAGATTTATTGCTTAAAATGGAATTTCAAAGCCAACAATATGATTGGACAACCTAATTATTATTGAATGGATGGAGAGCTTGAAAATTATTGGATGGCTGTCTGGATTGGTAATTTGACTGAGGAATTTAAGCCATGATTGTTGGTTGTGAGTCGAATGATTGTTGACTCTGTTAGAACCTTGGTTGTGGGCTGTATGATTGTTGTCTCTCAGTGAACCTTGGTTGTTGATTGAATGATTGCCCTTGTTGGAATTTTGGTGGTGGATTTTCCACATTGGTAGATTTGTAAGACATGAGTGGGTGATTTCTGGCATTGGAGGTGCATGGATTGGTGAAAGAAGCATTATTGGAATAGTTCCACGATGCGTTGGCATCAACAACCATTATCTCCTGACACTCATTTTGGGAATACTCAGCTTCTACTTCTAACCTTTCTCTCATAAGAGAATGACTTTGCTGAAGAAACTTGTCAATTATTTCTAATTTTTCTCCTATCAACACCTCTGATTTTCTAACATCCTCATCTGACCTTCATTCTATGACAAATTTTTTACTGGATCCTCTCTCATGTCCCTCTCTAGTTCGTAACTCAGATTCATATTGAATTGTATTCTCACTAATATTATCAAACAAATCTAAGAGTTATTTTGCCAACTTCAGGATAAATTGACCTTGTGTTGACGCATTTATCAAAGTTTTATGTGCATCTCCAAGTCCCATGTAAAACTTCTTAGCTACATCCTACTCAGATAACCTATGGTGGGGACACTTATACAAGATTTCACTATATCTCTCCTAAGCATCATGAAACTTATCATGAAACTTCTCACCAAGTAACTCTCTAAAACTTTTGATCGCATCTTAGGCTTCTGAGGTCTTTCCTATGGGATAATGTTTTTCTATGAATTCTCTTTTAAGGGCTTCTTAATCAATTTTAATTGCCTTATCCAATTTAATGTACCATCTTTTAGCTTTTTCTCTCAACGACCAAGGAAATAGACGCACTCGCAAATCATTCTTAGACAGATTATCATACATTATAGTAGAGGCAACCTCTAAGAAATCATTAATATGTTGGTATGGGTCATCTATCCTAAGTCCAGAAAATTTTGAAGCATATTGATAACGCTTGACTTGATCTCGAAGTGCTTCGCGCCTTCTTCCTCTGGAAACTCAACATAGGAATCGTACGTATCAGGCACGTAGTAACTTTTCAGGGACGTCTATGGTGCCCTCGGTAAGTTGGCTATTTGGTCACCCATCGCTTATTCTTCTAACTGACGATGACACATTTCAATAGCTCGATGATTTCAATAAAAAATTTGTTCGATCTTAGGATAAAAAAAGATTCAAATTCAACGTTGCAATCAAAATGGGATTTTTGATTTTTCACCAAAAAAAAAATTTATACTTTTTTTTTTTTTACTTCTAAACTACTCTAAATATTGACAGAAAATAAAACTAAAATTATGCACGAAATTAAGATAAACTAAAACTCACCAGAGGTCCAATGATGCAACTTCTGCTCCGCCAAATCCCTTTATGCTTTTCAGAATACCAATCAATCACACAAAAATTCCAACTTTCAGTACACTATAATAACGCAATGTAAATAAACTACTAAAGCAAATGAATAATGCTCAGTCCCCGACAACAACGCCAAAAACTTGATGGTTCTGTCAGGTGTTTGAAAATATGTGGTTAAAAATAACACATTAACGACTCTAGGTTTTACCCTACACAAGCGCACATATCAATTGTAGAATAGCAAATGGCTTGAGTAAGGGATATCGATCCCATATAGACTGAGATTGTTCACTTTAGTAATTCAAAAACACTGAATTATATTTCTGAAAATTGTTTGCTTTGGGTGCTCGAAAGACCAAATTATCTATTTTAACTAAATTAACTAAAAAATAAGTAAATTGGTTGTGATTCAAATGAGAGAGAAAACTAGGGTTTTCATCACTCCGCCATTAACCCCATAATATAGTTCATCACTATTTCAACTGTAAGAGGGCGATCCATAATTGTGAATCAGGTCGTATCGCAGATAGCTAAATACGACCCCAAAAAGGAGTACCATCAACCGGATCGTGACAACT
The DNA here is from genome assembly GCA_963922005.1 of Cornus suecica. Lineage (NCBI taxonomy): Eukaryota > Viridiplantae > Streptophyta > Magnoliopsida > Cornales > Cornaceae > Cornus > Cornus suecica. Next base: position 59,308,981 of record OY998243.1, read on the forward strand.
CGTCTCATGACTAACCTAACTAGTACATGTCAATTATGTTACACTAATCTATTCCTAATGCATAAAAATATACTAAAGCATGTCTATATTAAATCGCCAAGGCACGACCTATGTCAACCTAAGGTTTCAAGTTTCATTACCACCATTGTGTAAAAAACCATGATTAAGCATCCGAGTTCCAGCCCATATTGAATAATCATAATTGTGCAAAATAATATATTTATTCCATCTACGACAAGAATTTAGAACAAACATATACTTTTATATTGCAAATCAGTACAGTTTCTTAACTACTACAATCATCACAGTATGGTCACAGTTTCCCTTCGTTTACAGTTAAAAATAATAAAAGAACTACATTACTTGGCGAGGGTTTTGCTAGAAAATCCTAGATACCGAGTTAGTTAGCCATGGTAGAAGGTGACTACATCGTTGATGTAGAAACGCTCTCCATAGTCTTCTTCTTCGAATCTCTAGGTTTGAATATGGCTCTCAACAGCAGCAAAACTGAATGAATGAACATCTCACCGAACTCTCCAACTCCACAACATAACTTTGATGTATGGTCTTGTATATATAGGCAATGTAATAAAGAGACCCTTTTTAGTCTTTTCACTCTAAAAACTCATCAAAACCCTAAATATAAGTGTATATACAAGTATACAGAGGTATGGAGTCGTGGGCACATCTTTCAATTAAGCTCGGGGTGAAATAGGAAAAATCACACAGAAATCCTCAAAGTTGTCGCACTTACGCTTGGAGGTTACACTTGAAGCGTAGGTCCAAACGTAGGTCCCAAGCGTAGGTCCAAACGTAGATTTTGAAATTCTAGCCACTTTTTGGTATAGGAAGTGTAGGCACAAGCGTAGGGTTTTTATGGAAACCACTTTTCTCCGTGAATGCGCGAAAACATCCGTCTCGAACCCACGATACTTTTTACTGAAGATGACGGCTTCTGAAAATGCCATTTTTGCCCTCCGAAAACCATTTTGTCTCAGACTGCCTCTTTGACTCTCCTCTTGGATAGAAAGAACACACTCTTTAGTTAATTCACCGAAGTTAACTCCATTTCTTCATTAAGCTCCTGAAACATGCTTTAACGCGCAGACAACATAAAAATACCAAATAATGGAATGAAAGAACGTAACAATAATGAGTTAAGGGGTCAAAATGACTAATATTTGACACATATCAGTTTGCAATCGCGGTAACGGTAACGGTATCGGTGTAACGGACTCTGGTCAGTAATGGGGTTACGTAACGGGACTCGGTTATCGCAATTGTGAATTTTTTTAAATCTTATACATTTTACCAAAAATGTTCTAATTTGATACTTTTGGCAACATGAATGAATAAAGATGATTTTTTGGTAGATTTAAGAGAATTTTATTTAATTTTTTAAAGAGATTTAATATAAAAAAAATGAGTTATTAATAAATCTAATGGTGTCGTCGTTATTTCAATACTTATAATATACTTGTTATGATATTATTAAATTAATTTTAAATTTAAATAAATAAAAAATTAAAATCATAAAAGATATAATTTTTTCCAATAATGCAAAATAATTTTAAAAAATGTACATGGTTCACCACTAAAAAAGATACAATAATAGAGTTTATTTGCAACTGTTATCATAGTATTGCATAGAAAGTGTCAACTTTTTGTCCCACATCAAAAAGGAGGAGGAAACTTACTGGTTGTCACAGGGTCCAATTTTCAACACCAAATTTTGCCCTATGATGGCCTTGGTTTCACACCAAGTCAGTCGATTCACTCAATACTTAGTCAAATATACATAATATGGATAACATACATGTAATGTAAAGGGCACACAGAGTTACAGAGGTTCACACCTCCAACCTTTCACTATATTCTCAAATAGTACAAAGGAACACATATCTCTGTAATGGAGTACAAGACAACACTTTATCTCTATCCATTTACAGAATCTGATCCCCATTAGGGCATATATAGACTAAACTCACAAAACTATCTATACAAACCAACCCCTAAGATCTGGGAAACATCCCCTCACAATAGGTGTGCTGGTATAGCCAGCCTTGTGCCACATATGTCAAGTAGTTGCAACCACATGCCATCTCATCAAACTGCTCAAACTGTCCCAGATCCTTGGAACTGCCATTCCACATGTGTCTTCATTGTCTGAATATCACATGTTTTGTACATATGCACTCCAGCACACGACACCAACCTATGTTCAGCATATGCCTTGGTGTATTTCAGCTTGCTTGCAATGTTGTCTTATTGTCATGCACGAGTGTCACCAATCTAGGCATGCTCTAAGCCACGCCCATGCCATGGCATGACAATGTCAAGTCGTGCATTGCTCCACACCTTGCATTCCGAAGTCAGCCATTTGTGGTGTCATGGCCTTGTCAAAGACAAGTTGGCATTACCAAGACTTGATATGTGCATGGTCTTCCAAGCCACGTACATTGCATGTACTCTAGCACATGCCAAGTTAAGGCAATCCTTGCCCAATGGCAAGTTAGCACAATAGTGAACACGTCACGTAAGGCTAGCCAAGCCAAGCGTACACACAAATGCCCACATTGTCATCATCATCGTACCACCATCACAGACCCATGTCGCCAAGCCAAGTGTTGTCAAACCTTGCCCACGCATGTCCATAGGCCTCCCTATACATACCCTAGCCAAGGCTTACCAAGGTTTTGCTTGCTTGTTGGCTGCCAACTTTTATCAAGGTTACTTACCCCACTATATATGCAAAATACACAAAAGCCACTCTGACCAAAACAGATATCAACCATGTTTAAGGAGTAATAATGGATTTAATTAATAATTCTCAATAACCTCCTTTTGTAGATTCATGTCATTTACCATAAGGGTGATTCTTGACTTTTCTCCAACACTTAGTTTATTTTCTGACTTTGAATCCAATGCCACTCCAAATGCCAACCAATGTCACTCTAAGTGTCATTCTCAGCCCCCATTGCACATGGGTGTTGTCTTGGGGTCTTTGCCCATGTCACAAAGGCAAAACCCCCTCCCTAAGTCTTCAAGGGGCTAACAAACCTCCCCCACTAGAGGAGCATGTTGCCTTCATTAGCTATTGTTTGCATAGATACTCCTGAATCTGTTTTTCGAATTGCCACAATGTCACATCTTTTTCCCATGTAGCCTCCTACACTCCAATGCCTTTCCATAGAACCAAATAATCTGTCCTTCGATTTTTCTTGCTTTAGCCCATAGTACTGTGGTCCAAAATTTGATCAACTTCCTTATCAAATTATTTCCTTATCATCGGTGGTGCTCTCTTGGTTTGTACTCTGCTTGCATCTGCAGTATCCTCATGGAATGGCTTGAGGAAATTGACATGGAATGTTGGGTGTTCTTCAATCGATCTGGTAGCTTCAATTTGTAAGAAACTTCACCTACCCTTTTTATCACTTCAAAGGGACCATCATATTTAGGAACCAACCCTCTATGCACAGTTTTGATGCTAATCTTCTTCTAGATTTATGGTGTCAACTTCAGTAATACTTTGTCACCAACAGCAAACTCCAAAGGTCTTCGATGTTGGTCAGCATACTTCTTCATACGCCTTCCAGCCTTAGCTAGGATATCTTTTGCCTCATCCATCATCTCTTGTCTGGATCTGGCCAAGTTGTAAACAGATGGACACTTCCCTCCAGTCTGCTGCAATACCACCTCCTGTGGTGTTCGTGGTTGTTGTCTTGTTGCTAACTCAAAAGGACTCATCCTTGTTGCTAATGAGCGGTGTAAGTTGTAATAGAATTATGCCGTATCCATCAACTTAACCCAATTCTTTTGGGAAGCAGTCACATAGTGCCTCTTCCATCAACTAGTTCATCCTCATCGTCCGCCCATCTGTTTGTGGATGATTGGTTGTGGAGAACTTTAACTCTGTCCGAAGAAGGTTGAAGAAAGCCGTCCAAAAACGACCTGTGAACCGAGTATCCCGATCACTAATAATGTCTTCTGGTAGCTCGAAGTGTTTGACCAGATGCTTGTGAAATAGCTTTGCAGCGACATTAGCTAGACATGCATCTGGTGCAGCAATAAACACTGCATACTTTGAAAATCGGTCAACAATGACAAATATGGAACTCATTCCATCTACCTTCGGGAGTTCGTAGACAAAATCCATTGATACTAAATGCCATGGCCTTTCCAGTATGGGCAGGGGCTGTAGCAATCCTGCCTCTTTCTTTCTCTCAAGTTTGTCAAGTTGACACACTAAACAAGATCGGACATAGGCTTTGATGTCATATTCCATCTTTGGCCAGTAATATCTCCTGGAAATCAATGCATGCATCCTTTCAACTCCTGGGCGACCAGCCCATTTGGTGTCATGTATCTCTCTCATCAGTTCTCTTTTTAGTCCTCCCCCACTGGGAAGATAGAGCCTGTCTCCTTTGGCATAGAGCAACTCATCTTCTATCCAGTACTTTCTCACCAAGCCTTCCTTCACTTGTTGCTGAAGCTTGATGTAGGCAGCATCTCCTGTGATTTCACGCTTGATTCTCTCAAGAAAATTAGTATGTACAGCAGATAATGAAGCCACATACTCTTCCACTTCTTTTCTGCTCAGTGCATCATCCACCTCGTTCTACCTCCCTGGTTTGTACATCCACACAAAATCGAACTTAGCCAAGAATTCTTACCACCTTGCTTGTTTTGGGGACAACTTCTTCTACATCTTGAAGTAGGTATTTGCAATGTTATCTGTCATAACTGCAAACAGGGTCCCAAGCAAGTAGTGTCTCCAGGCTTCCAGGCAGTGTATGACCGCAGTCATCTCCTTCTCATGGGTGGAATATCTTTGTTCTGCATCTTTAAGCTTCCTACTTTCAAATGCACAAGGGTGTCCCTCCTGGACTAGCACCCCACCAATGGCACGATCAGAGGCATCAGTGTGAACTTCAAATGGCAACCTAAAATCTAGCAACCGCAACACCGGCTTGGATGTTATGGCTTGCTTCACCTTCATAAAAGCATTGTCACAATCATCTGTCCAGCTCCATGGTTTATCATTCTTCAACAAGTTTGTCAAGGCATTCACCATCTTCGAATAGCCCTTGATAAACCTGCGATAATAGTTAGCAAGACCAAGGAATGATCTCAACTCAATTACCTTGGTTGGAACAGTCCACTCTATAATGGCTTTCACCTTCCGCCCATCTATGCAGATTGTGCCCTTGCTAACCCAGTGCCCCAGAAACATGATTTCCTTTTTGCAGAACTCACATTTCTCTTTCTTGACATAGAACATGTGTTCCCTAAGTCGTGAGAACACCCACCTCAAGTGCTTCAAATGTTCCTCAAGAGTATTGCTGTAAATCACAATGTCATCTAGATATACAACAATAAATTTATCAATGTACTCATAAAATACATCATTCATTAAATTATAAAAAGTTGCTGGGGCGTTGGTGAGTCCAAATGGCATCACTAGGAATTCATATGAACCGTATCTGGTCACGCATGCCATCTTTGACTCATCATCTGCTGCAACTCTCACTTGTCAATACCCAGATCGCAAGTCCAACTTGGTAAAATAAGTGGCTCTGGACAATCGATCTAATAAGTCTGCAACATTAGGAATTGGATACTTATTCTTCACTGTCACTTTGTTTAGAGCCCTGTAATCCACGCACATCCTCATGGATCCATCTTGCTTCTTTTGAAATAGGGCAGGGGCACCATATGGGGCCTTGGAAGGTTGAATCAGGCCAGCATCAAGTAACTCATCAAGTTATCCTCAACTTTACCAATTCTTTAGGGGTCATTCTGTATGGTGTTTGGGTCGGGGGTCTCGTTCTAGGCTCCAATTCAATCTTATGATCAATTGCACGTCTAGGGGGTAGCATCTTGGGTAATTCTGGTGGTATTACATCTTTAAACTCCATCAAAATGTCTATTCCTACATCTGAAACTTCCACCATCACATCAGGCTTGATCTCAATTAAGGCTGCTAGGTAAGTGCACTCCCCTCCGCGTAACCCGTCATTCACTTGCAAGGCAAAAAACACACCTTTTTGTTTGTCTTTGTACTGCACCTTAGTAACAGATGATACAAAACAAGGGTATGTTTAATCACAAATAAACATACCTCCAAGATATGGAAATAATGCAACTTTTGCCTTCAAAAAGAAATCAATCCCCAGTATTACGTCAAAATCATCCAAGGGCACTGCCATAATGTTGCACTTGTCTTCCTATTCCCCCACCTTAAGGGTCACTGTGGCCAGGCCTTGGATAGGTTGGGCATCTGAATTCATTGTCTTCACTTTGCTAGCATTCTGGGACAACCTTAGGCCAAGGTGTTTCACTTCTCTTTCTGCCACGAAATTGTGTGAAGCACCAGAATCAACCATGGCCAATACTTCTCTTCCATTTACCCATGCATGGACATACATCAGCCCCTTCTTTGGTTTGGATTTCACCGTTGTTAGTGCATTAAGAAGTTGCAATGGATTCACTATTGTTGGTGTTTCTTCATCGCTATCACTGTCATCCTTGCCAGCCTAAATGGCATTCACTTTTTCCTTTCTTGGGCAGTCTCTGGCTTGGTGTGGTCCATTGCAAATGAAACATCCACCAGTGTATGTGGGTTTGGTGCCACTACTTTCCAAATTTCCCTTGCCATACCTCTGGATTCGCAGATTACATCAACGTGAATCCTCCTTTCCACCATGAAATAATAATCAATTTTGGTTATACCATGCCCTTGGTGCTTGTCTCAACCCATACAAAGTTTTCTTCAATTTGTACACTTTCTCCTCTTCCCCTTTCACTTCAAACCCTTGGGGTTGTTTAACATAAATTTCTTCTTTAAGTTATCCATTCAAGAAAGCTGATTTCACATCAAGTTGGTACAACAACCAACCTTTTTGGGTTGTCATTGCAATGAGCATTCTAATGTTGTCAAGCCTTGCAACCGGTGAAAAAGTCTCCTGAAAATCAATTCCGGATTGTTGTGAATAACCTTTGCAACCAATCTTGCTTTATTTATTTGCCATGAATCATCCGAATTAAGCTTCACTTTGTAAACCCATTTTACTCCAATAACGTTTTTATTTTGTGGCTTATCAACCAATTCTGAAGTAGCATTCTTTTCAATAATCTTAATTTCTTCTTCCATTATTTTCTTCCATGTTTCATGTTTGCTAGCTTCTTCAAAATTCTCGAGTTCCACCACACAAAAATTGCCCATTTCCTACACTTTATTCAAGCTCCTCATTTTTCTTGGAGTTGAATTTAGTGAGCTTGAACTTGAACTTGAATATGATCTTGGAGTTGTTTGAGGTGAATTTTCATCACTTTCATCTTCTTGATCAAAATTTTCTTCCTCTTTGTCAATTAGTACAACCTTCTTTTCAACTTTGTCTTGCTCTTAATTCCATGTACCTTTCTCATCAAACAATACATCTCTACTAATGATGATGCCCTTCTTCTTCAAGCTATATAGTCTATAGCCTTTAGACTTTGTGTTATAGCTAACAAAATTGAATTTTTCACTTGTTTCACCCAACTTGTATCTTCTTTCTTTTGGCATTTGAGCATAGCAAATGCATCCAAAAAATTTAAGATGATTCACTCTTCCATTCCAAGCTTCAATGGGGGTTCGATTTCACACAGCCTTTGTAGGACTTCTATTAATCAAGTAAACTGATGTATAAATAGCTTCGGCCCAAAAACTCTTTAGCAATCCCTTGTTATGCAACATTGATTTAGCCATCTCCATCACGGTTTGATTCTTCCTTTCCGAAACTCTATTTTGTTGTGATGTATAAGCAACACTAAGTTGCCTTTCCACTTCTTCATCCTCACAAAATTGATTGAATTCATTTGAAGTGTACTCTTTTCCTTTATCACTTCTCAACATCTTGATAAACTTTCCACTTAACTTTTCCGCAACTATCTTGTTCTTCTTATAGAGATGAAAAACTTCAAGCCTTTCCTTCAAAAAATACACCCATATCATTCTTGTCAAATCATCAATGAAAAGAACGAAATATTTGTTACCAGCATGGTAAAGTCTCCTCATTGGTCCACACACGTCAGTATGGATCAGTCCCAACACTTCTTTTGCTTTCCAAGCAACTCCCTTTGGAAAAGATTGGTGGTGATGTTTTCCATGTGCACACCCTTCACAAACATCTTGAATTTCTTCAATGTTGGGTAGTCCATGAACCATACTCTTTTGATGAAGCAACTTGAGACTATGAAAGTTCAAATGGCCAAGTCTTTTATGCCACAACCACGAACTATCATTGACTTGGGTCTTCAATGCAACATGTTTAGCATACTTGAATGTTAATGGAAAACTTCTATGCTTCTCCATTTGAATTTTTGCCACAACTTGCCTTGGATGATTTTTATCATAGATTGTGCAACCATTTCCTCCAAAGTGGACAAAATATCCATGCTCCAAAAGTTGTCCAACACTTAGAAAATTTTGCTCCAAATCCGGCACTAGTAGAACATCACTAATGAATTTTGTTCCTCTTTTTAGCCATATATTAATATTATATTAGGATATTGGACTAAATCATAAAGGTTTTGGGCATTTCATATGAAGGGCGAAATAGTCAAATCATTATAAAAATGTAGTAGAATCGTAGTAAAATCGTATAGAATCGTATAGAATTGTAGCAGAATCGTAGAATCGTAAGATTTTACCAGGTAGAATTGGGATTCTAACTACCTTGCTCAATACTCAAAAATGAAAGATCTTTAGTTTCTTCAATCACCTCTACAATGGGATCATACTTTTCGGGCATACTAATAAAAAAAAATTCAATTATTCTTTGATTTGTAATAACCTCTCCATATGTTTTCATTTGATTCGCCGACTCCATAAGTCTAGATGAAAAATATTTCAAAGACTCCAATTCTTTCATTTTCAGATTTTCGAAGTCTCTTCTTAAAGATTGGAGTTTCATGGTTCTTAACTTTGATGAGCCTTTATACTCCTTTTCAAGAATCTCCCAAGCCTTCTTTGCTTTGTTTGCATTATAATCCTTGGAAAAATTGTGTCATCAACTCCTTATTAGATCAAGGCAAGTGTCATTGCATCCTTCTTCTTGGGTTCCTTTAGTTGTTATATTTGAGGATTCATCAAGGTGGTAGAATCATCCAGTTCATCATAGCTATCATCTATATATTCCCAAAGATCATAAGAAAGGAATATGGTCTCCATCTTCACACACCAAAAATCATAGTTCTCTCCATCAAAGGAAAGAAGAGTAATTTATTGAGCTCCCAAATTTTGATTGCTTGAACTTACCATGACTATTTGTTTGTTGGGGTTTGTTTTCCCTTCACTCAATCAAGCTCTGATACCAAATTATGTTGGCTAATCGGTATGATGTGTATTGGATTACTTGTACGAATTTTGTTGGAATATTGATATGAAACGGATTCATAAAGAATATAGATGAAGATGGAAAATGGAGCCACACAATCTGATATTTTTCATTTCATTATTTCTACATGATACAATAGGCTTATACATTCATCTTTTCATTTGTCAAACCTTGGAACACTAACATATTAAATGAGCACAACTACCACTAATACATAATTCCAAGACATTGTATTTTCTATGCAGTATATTTTCCATGCTAGGTTAACTTAACCAAACTAGAGTTAGCATATTAACCATAACAAGGAGAACGTGCCAAGCCCATGTGCACTCATCTACCTAAAACCTTGAAGATAACGCCTCATGCCTCAATCACGTCATTCGCAAAATCTCTCTCTCTTTCTTTTCCAAAATCTTAACCTAATCTCTCTCAAACACTCTCCATCTTTCTTATTACATATACACACATATACATGTATATCTATATCTCTCATGGCTTCAATCCTTATCAAACTTCTCAAGAACGGATCAGCAAAAGCTTCAGGATCTGACACACAAAACCACAACAACCACCGCCATTGTAACCGGCGAGGCGGAGACAGAAACGGTGAATCCTCTTCCGTCCTAGTTAGCTAGCTCCGGTGGAAATAGTCGGGATGACCATTGGACTACATTTTTTCTTGCCATAACAAATCTTGGTGTCTAGTAGTGGGGGATGAACAAGTAAAAAATTTTTAAAAAAAGACACGAGTTTTGAGCTGCTAGTGAAATTACATGAGCCGATCTTAAACAAAGATTTAGAAGCTCGACTTGAGCTCGAGTCGAACTCAAACATACTTCTACCATATACGAGCCGAACCCAAACAAGCCATTACTTGGCTTGGCTCATTTACAACCCTAAATAAGCCCGGTCCTGAGGCATGGCGATCAAGACGGTCGCCTAGCGCCACCGGGTCCGGGGGTCCATTTTTTTATTATTATTATTGTATGTTTTTTATAAGAAAATAATTAGAGTTTTTTAATGTTTGTTTTAAAAATTAATTAGTTTATTAATCAAATTCAAAACAAAATCTAATATAATTATACAATTTAGAGCCTCAAAATTTTAAAATAAAAATTATATTATTATAGGTTCCTGAAAAAAAAAATCATTTGTTTAACAAACCAATTTGTACTAAATTCATATTCAATTTTACAATTTAGGGCCCCAAAATTTTATATTTCACTTACTGTAATAGACTGAAAAAAATAATCTTTTTTTTAATTTAATGAAAGTAAAATCAAATCCACATCAAACCATTATTTTGATTAGGGGAAGAAGATTCTTATCGCACTTGCACTATGTTTGGCGACTACAAGTAGGACTCTTGTGACTGTAGCACTAGCACAATATCAATAAATTTCCATGCAACTACATTAAGGCTCTAGCGACTGCAACACTCACCTAATAATAACAATTTTTCACAACAACACTAATATGAAAGTTGTTTTTAAATTTTTCAATATTAATATATTTAATAATCTTTTACACTTGTAATTTTTTAAGCGCATGAAACCTTATATATAAAGCGTCTCACCTACGGCCAGGCACAGAGCCACTACCAGGACAGGGGCCACTTCCCTCCCCTGAGATTTTACATAATTACTCTCATATTAAAGTTTGTGTAAATTTACTCTGACATCCCCTGTAAAATTAATATTACACTAGTATTTTGTGCATTTACTTAAGTACACCTAACTTAAGTGTTTTAAACTGAAGTAATTTATGATTTGTATATCTAATATCCTCTTATCATTTAAAATACTAAAATACTACTCATTTAACACCACCCAAAACATCCTTATCACTTCCCAAGTAAGTTGGTGAGGTTATTTCAATATTTTTGCCACTCTCAAGGGTAATTTTGGATTTTAATATATTTGTTATTTCTTAATTTAATAAAACTAACTTCATTTGATAGTATGGTTACCCAAATGAAAGTTAACAAAACCTTAACGTACTTTTATGTCAGAGTATATTAATTCAATTTAAAGCAGTTAAGTTAGGGGTACTTTAGTAAATGCAAAAAAATATTAGTGTAATGTTAATTTTACAAGGGAGATATGAGTAAATTTACACAAATTTTAATTTGAGAATAATTATGCAAAACTTCAAGGGAGGTTAGAGTAATTTCCCCAAAAAAATCTATTACATTTTTAAAAAAACATGGTAATCTATACATAAAAAATAAATTTGCCCCCTATAAAATTATCAAAAAATTTGTTTTGCCCCATTTCAATAATTTTCTGACTCCGTCCCTGCCAAAGACCTTTATTTATTTTCGGAATTTCAAGGCAATCTAACTATTATAGACACGCTGGTGGCGGGAGACATCACTAGAAGTCTGGTCGGTAAAGTAAACAAAGCAGCAGTAATTCAAGCAAAATGAAAGGTCCATGTATGAAGATGTGAAAGGGTATACGTATTATGCATGGGTTTTTTTCTTCTATATATGTAGCCAAACTAATAATGTATGTGACTAATCTTTTCAACTTACTTTGATCATCCCTTTGTAGGTAGCACCAACCAGGGAAGTTTGATACATACCAAATGTAATGGGGAATAAACTATTTCTTCAATTCCATAAATTTATTTGCCGATTGAACTTTTCCTTATCAAGGAAAAATTATTGGTTGCAAATAGTTCCATCAATAATTCAAGCAAAATGGTCTTACGGAAGTTTAATAAATTATTATAACCAAAAGTTAGATAAATTTATTTGTCATTTGTGCTAATGAAGTGATATAACCGTTTCAACAAATTTATTTCATTTAAATTCTAGAATTCAGTAAATCTATTTTCTAGTTGTATCAATATAACAGTATAAAACTGATGAAGTAACAACTATTCAATTGCACTTTTCAAAAACAAAAAACGTGTACATAGTCCCTAAGAGTGCGATTCACACTAAATTTAAAATGGGAAAATTACAAATACGTCGATAAAATGAGGTATAATTACAAATATAACTGAAAATAAATTATATTTACAATAAATAACTAAGATAAAAATTTATTTACAGATTACACCAGTTAACCATAATGCCCTTTTCAAAATTTCTTTTCAAGTTGTGAAAATTTTATTTCACCTTGTCAAAATTTTATTTCAAATAAAAACAAATGAAATTGTCAAAATTTTGATTCACAATGTAAAAATACCAATTCACCATGTCCAAATTATTATTCACGTTATCAAAATTTTGATTCAAGTTATCCGAATTTTGTTCCATTATGCAAAAATTTGATTTTAGGTATTAAAAGTCTTGTCAAAATTTCTATTCAAAACGTCAAAATCATCGTTCACCCCAAATAATAATTCACCATGTAGAATTCATCTTGGACAAAATTTTGATTATAGTTGTCCGTGCTATACAAAAATTTTGTTACATTTACGGAGATAGTGAAAATTTTCATTTGAAATGAAAATAATTTGTCAAAATTTGTGTTGCACGAGGTCTAAATTGTCAAGAATTCATCCAGTTTCATTACATTTAAAAATCTTTGTACAAAATATTGAAGGCTAAGTTGTCTAAATTTCTTCATGCCGGTGCTACTGTGATTACGCCTCTAGCACAAATCGTAGGAGTAGCAAAGCCAATATTAATGAAAGAAGGACCTAGGTCATGGGCTAAGAAGGAACCAGAAGAGTGTTAAACCACCACCACACAGACCTCTCCCATAATCTTCATAATCAGATAATCTTTCAGTCCCAACAGTTCCAAACCAAGACCTTTGATCCTAGAGGAGTCCACTTCGGATGGAAAATGAAGGACAGATGAGACGCGAGTTCGAGAAAATAATGAGATGAAGGAAAAGAGACTGATTTGGTGGAAAAGTGAACCCTAATTGCAAAGAATACCTATTTTGGGAGTAAAATAAAAACAATGTTAACAGTTATAAAATAGGCTAAGGGGGTATTTTGGGAGTTAAAAAATATAGATTTGTTAATTTTGTAATTAATTATACATAGTCTAATCTGTAAATAAACTTTTACTTCCGTTTTTATTGTAAATACCGTTTATCGATCATTATATTTATAATTATACATCATTTCATCGTCTTATTTGTAATTTTCCCATTTAAAATCTTAGTAAACTATTAATCAATAAATATAAAATATTTAAAATAAATGACAAGATCTCATAAGAAACTAAAACCTCCACTTAAAGTACAATTCATTATAACTTTATTTATGATATGGGGTTAGGTTTGTGTTGGTCTCCAAAGCCCCTGGGTGTTACGCCCCGCATTCACTTACCCTTTTTTGAAATTCTTGATTTATTTATTTATTTTTGGTTTGTGAAATTACTAATTCACGACGTCTTGTGCATTCTTAGTACGTATTACTGGTGTTTTCATTTTCTTTTATATTTGAATTGTTACGTGCCTTACTTGCTTACATAATTATTTGTTTCCCTCTCCTACTCGTTGTCGTTGTTTTGGAACTAAACTCTTTCTTATGATGTTCGAATTGTTCTGGAGTATCTCGGATTGGTTCGGAGTCATCCGGTGTCGTCCTTGGGCCTTTCTGCCCCTCTTTTTCAAAGTCTAGTGTTGTCGAGAACTCGACCGTCGAGTAATCATTGGATTTTAGTCGAGTACTCGACCTGTGTGCAGATTATATATAAATATATATATATATATATACGTGTTTTGGCAAGCCCACCTCAACCAGGTCTTCTTTTTCCCCCTTTCTCTTCACTTCAATCTTTGACCTACTTCATCTCCTTGAGCTTGGATTTTGATATTGGCTTCAATATAAAATTTGTAGAGGGTGTTCTTCTCTTCGATTTGAGCTAATGATCAGTAAGTGTTCTTGCCTCCTTGTGGATTTTCTCTTTTCAAATCCTATATTTTTAGTTCTTGAGATTTTGTTATGAAATCTTGAATTTTGTTTCCTTTTTCACTTGATTCTTGTAAAGGACCCTTATTTGATCATAACCATAGATTGGTTTGATCCTTGGAAGCTTGGAGTGTAATACAATTAGGGATTTATACTATAATCGATTATGCCTAGGATTTTGGAATTAATCATGCTCACAGTAAACGTTAAAAGGTTAAATTCCAAGATTTAAGAATACTTCTGTCCGTAGCCATAATGCTTTCTGCAATCACGTTGTCTTATCGTAATCCAGAAATCAAGAAGTCTGCACACGTACAATCACCTTTGGGAAACTTGATTTATCTCTCTTACGTTACTACACTCACTCTGTAATGTGTTGTATACTATATGTGTTTCTTTTATGTGAGTCTTCTATAATTGTGCATAATAGATGGATGTTATACACTGTAAAATGGCAGAGAGAAAACAAGTCACCTTTTTGTAACCCTCATACCCACTATCCATCAATGTGGGTGAAATATGAGTGATTCCCATTATCTGTAAATGTTGGTAATCACCACAATGTGGTAACCAACAATGTGACCAATAACATATATATACAACGTGTATATATATATATATTATATTTATCAATATATATATATATATATATTATATTTACCACTATTAATTTAAAACATAATCCAAATTAATGTGGGACATACATATTATTGTCTTACATTCTCCCACTTGGACCGTATTAATTTTCAGTGGTAAATAAAATAGTCATAAGCGCGCAATTAATCACATTGAGAGTCCTTAATTTGGTCACCATAAATATCATGGAAAATATAGTACTAATGCGAGTCATAGCGGTTGTGTGCCACTTATAGTGGACACAATCCCTTCCATGTGCCACAACATTAATACACTACTTAACATGACCTATAATTGGGAATTTACAATAAATGTCCAATAATGTCCTTTTTAAAACTATTCATGTTATCATTCAACCATAATATACATGTATATAAATAAATAAGCAGGAAATATCATAAACACATTAAGTGAGCTTCAAAGGTCAAATGTATAACACATAAGTTTTCAATAAGAAAATATCATTAATCATTAACTCTATTCAAGACTCATTCTTTCAATTTGCTCCTTAAATGTCTTGTATGGTAATCCCTTTATTAACGGATCTGTAACCATAAATTACGTGCTTATGTGTTAAATAGACACTCTTGTTTCTGGACATCTTCTTTAATAGTAAGGTAATTCAACTTTATGTGTTTTAATACCCTTAATATACCTTATATTTTCATACAAGAATATAATTGCGGCATTATCACAATAAATTTTTTGCGGCTTGAGTATCATAATTTCAAGTCCTGAAATAAAGTTCCGTAATCATAAATCCTAAAATATAGCCTCAAAGCATACTACACACCGAGGTAGGATTGAGCTCTCCCAACCCTAGTTATTGGTATACTGAATATGGTAGTAAGTTAACACTCGCACCCAGATCAGGAAGAACTCTACCAATTTACTTGTCACCAATGACACATGGAATAGTGGGAGCACCAGGATATTTCCTCTTAGGCAGTATGTTACTTAGAAGTAATGAACTTACTTGTTCAGTCGTCATGATCTTCTTTGGAGTCTTCGCTATGTTTTTCTTCTTTTGTGTACAAAGGTCCTTGAAGAACTTAGCATAGGGTGTTATTTTGTCTATAATGTCTAAGAGATGCAGATTAATCTTGACTTGTCGGAATGTCTCCAACATGTCTAACTCTTTATTCTTACCAATTCTGGTTGGCTCTCTAAGACGTTGAGGGAATGGTGTTTCCTCCTCAAATGATGCCCTTTCTGGCTCTTCATCTTCCTCCACTTGGGTTGATTTTTCTGAACTTTCTCAGCCTCTTTCTTCTGAGCTTCTTCTTCTGCCTTTCTTTGACCTTTTTTGGTCTTTTACTTCTTCAACCTCTCCTCATGTTGCTCCTCAGCCCTATCCTCTACCTCCTTTCCACTTCTTAGAGTCGTAATGGCTTGAACTATCTCGTAATTATGCTCAGGACATGAACCACACTCCACTACTAGTTGCCACTTTTGATTAACCACTGGTTTCCTAAGCAACCTTTCCTCTTCAAGCCTATTCACCGCATTAGCTAGTTTTCCTATGTGGGTTTCTATCTCAGCAATGGATTGGGAATGAGAGTTCATCGATTGGATAGTTGCCTGAAAATTATTAGATTGATGTTTTAACTCCCCCAGGGCACTTATCACCTCTTCTTCAAAGCTAGGTAATCTTGATGTTGGATTTTGATGTTAGAGATGATTTTGAGGATATGGCGGGTAAGCTTGATTTGGATTGAATCCTTGTATTTGGTTTCCTTGAGGCTGAATTTGGTAGTTATATGGTTGGACAACCTCATTATTATTGAATGGCTGGAGAGCTTGACAATTATTGGATGGTTGTCTGGATTGGTAATTTGACTGAGGAATTTGAGCCATGATTGTTGACTCTGTTGGAACATTGGTTGTGGGTTGTATGATTGCCCTTATTGGAAATTTGATGGTGGATTTTCAACATTGTTAGATTTATAGGACAAGAGTGGATGATTTCTGGCATTGGAGGTGTGTGAATTTGTGAAAAGAGCATTATTGGAATAGTTCCACTATGCATTGGCATCAGCAGCCATTATCTTCTGACACTCATTTTGGGAATACTTAGCTTCTACTTCTAACCTCTCTCTCGTATGAGAATGACTTTGCTGAAGAAACTTGTCAATTCTTTCTAATTTCTCTCCTATCAACACCACTAATTTGCTAACATCCTCATCCGACCTTCCTTCTATGATAAATGTTTTGCTAGATCCTCTCTCATGGCCCTCTCTAGCCCGTAACTCAGATTCATATTGAATTGTATTCTCACTAATATTATCAAACAAATCTAAGAGTTCTTTTACCGGATTCAGGATAAATTGACCTTGTGTTAACGCATCTATCAAAGTTTTATGTGCTTCTCCAAGTCCCATGTAAAAATATTTAGCTACATCCTGTTCAGATAACTTATAGTGGGGACACTTATACAAGATTTCACTATATCTCTCCTAAGCATCATAAACTTCTCACAAGGTAACTCTCTAAAACTTTTGATCACATCCTGGGCTTCCGAGGTCTTTGCTATGGGATAATGTTTTTCTATGAATTCTCTTTAAAGGGCTTGCCAATCAATTTTAATTGCCTTAGCCAATTTAACGTACCATCTTTTAGTTTTTTCTCTCAACGACCAAGGAAATAGACGCACTCGCAAATCATTCTTAGACAGATTATCATACCTAACAATCGAGGAAACCTCTACGAAATCATTAATATGCCGATATGGGTCCTCTATCCTAAGGCCATAAAATTTTAGAAGCATATTGATAACGCTCGTTTTGATCTCGAAGTTCTTCGCGCCTTCTTCTTCTGGGAAATCAGCATAGGAATTATACGCATCCGGTGCGTAGTATCCTTTCAAACATGTGGTTGGTGTCCTTGGTAGATTGGTTCTTTGGTCACCCATCTTCTCGAAATCCAAACTTTTTTTATATAATCACAAAGTTGCAGTTTTGAGGTCCTAAACGACGTATTTCGGTCTAAAATCAACTAGGCTCATTAATGAGTTTTGTTTAATGGCCATTTTCCATTCAAAAACCTCACCTCATTTGCGAAAATAAGAGTTTGACAGTTTATACAAAAACTGCAATTTTTTTTTCTAGAAAATAAAACTTACTACTTCTAAACTCTTCTAAATATTGACAAAAATAAAGCTAAAATTATGTGCAAAATTAATATTAAACTAAAACTCACAAGAGGTCCAACAACGCAACTTTCACTGCTCCGTCAAATCCTTTTGTGCGTCTCAGAGTACCTCGTAAAAATACAAAAATTCCAACTTTAAATACAATACAATAACGCAATGTAAATAAAATGCTTAGTCCCCGGCAACGGCGCCAAAAACTTCATACGACATCAGGTGTGCAAAAATATGTGGTTAAAAATAACACCTTAACGACTTTATGTTTTACGCTACGCAATCGCACGTATCAATTATAGAATAACAAACGGCTTTAGTAAGGGATATCGATTCCACAGAGACTGAGATTGTTCACTTTAGCAATTCAAAAACACTAAATTATATTTCTGAAAGTTGTTTGCTTTAGGTGGTCAAAGACCAAATTATCTATTTTAACTAATAATTATTTAAAAAGCAAGTAAATTAGTTGTGATTCAGATGAGAGAGAAACCTAGGGTTTTCGTCACTCCACTACTAACCGCATAATATAGTTCATTACTGTGAATCAGGCCGTATCGCAGATAGCTAAATACGATCCCAAAATGGAGTACAATCAACCGGGTCGCGACAACCCGTCTCATGACTGACCTAACTAGTACATGTCAATTATACTACTCTAATATACTCCTAATGAATGAAAATAAATTAAAAATTATCACAGTATGGTCACAGTTTCCCCTCGTTTACAGTTAAAAATAATAAAAGAACTACATTACTTGGCTAGGGTTTTGCTAGAAAACCCTAGATACCGCCATGGTAGAAGGTGACTGCATCGTTGATGTAGAAACGCTCTCCAAAATCCTCTTCTTCAGATCTCTAGGGTTGAATATGGCTCTCAACAGCAGCAAATCTGAATCAATGAACCTCTTGAATGAACGTCTCACCAAACTCTCCAACTCAACAGCCCTAACTTTGATGTATGGTCTTGTATATATAGGCAATGGAATATAAAGGCCATTTTTAGTCTTTTCACTCTCAAAACTCATCCAAACCCTAAATATAAGTGTATATACATGTATATAGAGGTCTGGAGTCGTGGCCACGTCTTTCAATTAAGCCCGGGGTGAAATAGGAAAAATCACGCAAAAATCCTCAAAGTTGCCGCACTTACGCTTGGAGGCTACGCTTGAAGCGTAGCTGGCCTACACTCAAAGCGTAGGTTCAAGCGTAGATTTTTTAATTCTAGCCACTTTTTGGTATTGGAAGCGTAGGGTTTTTCTGAAAAACCACTTTTCTCCGTGAATGCCCCAAAATGTCCGTTTCGAACCCACGATACTTTTTACTGAAGATGACGGCTTCTGAAAATGTAGTTTTTGCCCTTCGATAGCCATTTTTGTTTGGGACTGCCTCTTTGACTATCCTTTTGGATAGAAAGAACACATTCTTCAGTTAATTCACCGAAGTTAACTTCATTTCTTCATTAAACTCCTGAAACATGCTTTAACACGCAAACAACATAAAAATACCAAATAATGAAATGAAATAATGTAACAATAAGGGGTCAAAATGACTAATATTTGACACATATCAAGCATATAATCTTTTATCCCTTACAAAACATTAATAATAATTCTATAACATAAATGTGTAAGAAAACTTTATATTTCACGATGTTCCACAACATACTTATGACATTACATAATTAGGCTAAATATACCTTATTGGAACAACATTAGTTTCAATTAGATCACTACTACCAAAAGAATATCGTCAACATATAAAATCATAATATAAACATGTTCCCACTGACCTTCAGGTATATACACTAATCAATAGTATTTTCATTAAAATTCAAAAGAAGTAATAGTATCATTAAACTTAAGATATCATTGTCGGGAAGCTTGTTTAAGTCCATATATTGACTTTTTAAGTTTACAAACCATGCGTTCATTTCCCTTAAGTGCGAAGCCTTTAGGTTGGTCCATATAGACTTCCTCTTCTAAACTCCCATTTAGAAAAGTTGTTTTCACATCCATTTGATGTAACTCTAAATCATAATGAGCTACTAATGTCATAATGATTCTCAAAGAATCCTTCTTAGACACTGGAGAAAAGGTTTATTTATAATCAATGTCTTCTTTTTGAGTAAAACCTTTGACAACTAGTCTAGTTTTATATCGTTTGATATTGCCATTAGAGTCGTGCTTGGTCTTGAAGACCCATTTACACCCGACTTCTTTGTAACCTTCTGGCAATTCAACGAGTTCCCAAACCTCATTCCGTTCCATTAATTTTAACTCACCATTCATAACATTGATCCATTTAGTATAATCATTATTACTAATGGCTTGTGAATAAGTAATCGGATCCTTACATATCCTTATATCATAATCAGATTCTTGTAGATATACCACATAATCATTCGAAATAACATACCTCCTTTCTCTTTGAGGTCACCGTAATGTTATTCCTTGTGGTTCTTCTACAACTTGTTCATTAGTGACAACTTCATTATGGAGTTCATCATTAGGTTGTTGATCATTCAATTGTTCCTCGTTGTTATATGGTACAACAACTTGAGGAACAATTTCAGAAGTTTTAGGTAAATGGATTTGTACCCTAACTTCTTGAATGATCACATCCTTATTTTCATCACTCCCACTAATGTCACAATTTTGAATAAATATGGCATTTCCGGTTTTAATAATTATTATACTATGATTACAACTGTAAAACCTATACCCTTTGAATTTTTCTGGGTAACCAATAAGGTACCCGCTAGCTGTCCTAAAATCCAATTTCTTTTCGTGTGGATTATAAGGTCTAACCTCCGCTGGGCAACCCCAAACATACAGGTGCCTTAAACTAGATTTATTTCCTGTCCACAGTTCAAGGAGAGTCTTTCGAATTGCCTTACTAGGAACCTTGTTTAATATATATATTGCGGTCCTTAGAGTGTACATCAACAATGATACAGGTAATGAGGAATTACTTAACATACACCTAACCATTTCCATAAGAGTACGATTACGCATTTCAGTTACACCATTCTGTTGTGGCGAACGTGGCATAGTGTATTGAGCACAAATGTCATACCTTTCAAGGAGTTTTGCAAATGGACCAGAATGTTGTCCCATTTCATCATACTTTCCAAAATATTCGCCACCTCTATCAAACCTTACAATTTTCATTTTTTTATCTAGTTGTCTTTAAACTTCAGTTTTATAAATCTCAAATACATCAACCGCTTGAGATTTTTCTTGCAACAGATAGATAAAACCATAACATGAAAAATCATCTATAAAGGTGATAAAATATTTTCTATTTATCAAAATATAAAACGTCAAAAGGCCCACAAATGTCTGTATGAATTATTTTAAGAAGCTTTGTACTTCTTGTGGCTTCTTTCTTTGTATGTTTAGTTTGCTTACCCTTAATGCAATCAACACACACATTAAAATTAGTAAAGTATAGATTTGGAAGAATCTCATCATTTACTAATCTATTTAATCTTTCATTAGATATATGACCTAATCTTTTATGCCACAAGAAAGATGAACTTTCATATACTAAGCTACGCTTAGTTCCAACATTATGACGCAAGGTCAATAAGGTTTCAGCAAAGGAATTATCAAGATTTAATTTGTACAACCCATCAACAAGAGTACCAGAATCAATAAAATGAGAATTTTTTAAACAAACTAAAATATTCATTCCCAAATTTAAAAGAGTAGTCATCGTGATCAAGTTTAGAAATCAAATTGCGAGAAATCGAAGGAACATAAACTAATTGAAACAAATCTAAATGAAAACCAATATCTAAAACTAAACGAAAAGTCCCGATGGCTTCAACTAGTACCCTTTCTCTATTCCCCATGAAGATAAAATCATTTCTTGGATTTGTAGTTTGGGTCGTAAGAAATCCCTTTCTTTTTCAAACCACTGTTAATAATTCATGCAGTCTTCTTGAAAATGTCCTAGTTTCTTACATAAATGACACTTGATTTCCTTATTTTGACTAGATTGACCGGAATCATTCATTTTGGGTATCGCACGTTTAATGCCCTTTCAAGGCCTTTTCCTGAATATCTTTCCAGCTTCTTGACTCATCAGATGAACAACATGATCACCTTGTTACTTAACCCTTACCTCCTCTTGAACCAACATACTGGCCAATTCATTTACATTCCACTTGTCCTTAATAATATTATAGTAAATTTGAAATGACCCACATTGAGCAGGCAAAGAGTTTAGGATAAATTGGACGAGAAAGGTCTCATCCACAGTCATTCCTAAAATATTCAGTTTTGCAGCAAGGTTGGTCATCTGAAGAACATGATCATGTATGGTACGAGTACCATTAAAACGCATAGTAGTGAGATCAACCACTAATTTGCCCGTAAGAGACTTATCATCGGAGCGGAAACGGTCTCTTATGTTATTTAAATATTCCATGGCATTTTCAATTTATTGAAGAGCAGTTTTGATATTGTTTGCAATAGTCATTCGCATGAACATAATGCTCAACTTGTTCGATCTCTCCCAAGCTGGAGACTATTTTCTTCCTCACTGCTTTCAACAGTAATAGCAGCAGGTTTCTCAAGGTTAAGTGTTAAATCAAGATCTAACACCCCCAAATGAAACTGAACTTGCTCACACCATTCTGAGAGTTAGTTCCAGTGGGAATTGGAATAGATGTAGCATGCGAGTTAAGTGAGACGGCAAGAGATACTGCAATAAAGTAACATAATAAGAAAAATGCTCACAACATAAATGTTTTGAGTTAACAACACATAATTTAATCAAATAATATAAATACAACGTATGACTATGACACTCCTTTGGGTAGTTATTATAAAATACAAGTAATGATGATTAAAGTGTATTTATATTTATCCTTTATTGGGTATTGTATTATTTAATTAAACTAAGCAAGCTATCTTTGGATATCTTATACTTAGCCAATTAAAAATACAAGCAATCCCTTAATCTTAATTTATTTACTAAAAATTAAATCTTTTTGGAGATTTATTTTTCATGATTAAATTGACTCAATAACCATGAATTTTACAAAAATATAAGCATCAATAATTCACGAGTTATTGCTATTAGTGTCTTACTAATTTAATATTTATTCATTTCGGTTAGGCCACTTTGGTGACTAACTAACCCCATCATATAAATATTAAATATAAGTAGTGACTAATTAAAAACCAATTTAACATAACACATACATACGCAAATTTTCCTCCACATCCATAAATATTTAGGAATTAAAAAAATAATAAATATATTTATACAAAAAACTTTATGACAAAAATAAAATAATATTTTATTTTAAATTTATAAAAGTGATCTTTATGCATAAATATATCAATTAATTCCTAAATTGAAGTTTTGTAATTGAATCATAAATAATTGATTCTACTGTCATGTATGTATGTATGGGTTTCTTAAAAAATAATTTATTTTACAAACTTTAAAGGTTTGATAAAAATTTAATTTTTCATGTAAATCAAACCATATAATAATTTTTCCTTCATGTATAAATATAAATTTATATATACAGCAAAATAAAGAATTCGGTAGACCAAATATTCATTACACTATTTCATGTATTTATACAGTAATACATATGTTACATAAAAAATGTTATCTTCAATTAATAAGATAAACAATAAATTTCACATGTGCAATAGCCTAGAATTCTCAACATGTGTATACATACACACATCCATAAGCATAAAGCAATAACAGAAATATAATGAAATTGAAACTCTCAAATATACTCCAAAAAAAAAATAGAGGCAGAACAATTTCGGTCATTACCCAAACGTAAACAGAGATCGCAAGGTACAAGAAACCAAGTTTCAATTCCATTATCTATCAGTAAATAAAACATTACAGATTCGTAAAGGAAAAATATGCTCAACTCTTCATTTGAAATCAAGTGTATATGTATATATAGATGTCTAGACTCAAATAGAAACTTTCAATTTTGTAGATAGTTTCAAACAAATATGAAACTCTTCAATATATATATATACACATATTTGTAACAGCAGAAACTTACAATTTTGTATTTATAGAAGACGCTTTAATGTCACTCAGTACAAAACATGTATATATATACATACACACACGTATACATTGAATAGAGTTCAAAAACAGTTTAAACTCTCTTTTCAAATCATGCGGAAATTAACGAGAGTTTTATTCCAATAACAATATATATATATACATACATACCAAAATCAAGTTATATATTGATTCGTTCACTTAGGAATACATTAAAATCTATAATTAATATACAGATTAATATATTCCCAAAATAACACAAATGTTAACGCAGATATAGTGCAGAGTAACATTACATTAACAAAGAATGACAAGTTCCTAACCAGGCTCTCTGATACCACATGTAATACAATCAGGGATTTATACTATAATCGATTATGCGTAGCATTTTGGAATTAATCATGCTCACAGTAAACGTTAAAAGGTTAAATTTCAAGATTTAGGAATACATCTGTCTGTAGCCATTATGCTCTCTGAAATCACGTTGTCTGATCGTAATCCAAAAATTCAGAAGTCTGCACACTTACAATCACCTTTGGGAAACTTGATTTCTCTCTCTTGTCTTACTACACTCACTATGTAATGTGTTGTATACTATATGTGTTTCTTTTATGTGAGTCTTCTATAAGTGTGCATAATAGATGGATGTTATACACTGTAAAATGGCAGAGAGATGACAAGTCTCCTTTTTGTAACCCTCATACCCTCTATCCATCAACGTGGGTGAAATATGAGTGATTCCCATTGTCTATAACTGTTGGTAACCGCCACAATGTGGTAACCAACAATGTGACCAATAACATATATATACAACATGTGTATATATATATAAATTATGTTTATCAATATATATATATTATATTTACCACTATTAATTTAAAACATAATCCAAATTAATGTATGACATACATATTATTGTCTTACATGGAGAGCTTGTTGGATAATTTTGGTCTACTTTTTGGAAAGGCCCTTTGTAGCTTTTCTTGATTCTTGGTATCAATGTAGGGGAGACTCGTTTCTTTCTCATCTCTTGGTGTGTGAGTGTGCGATTCCTCTTCTAAGGTCTCTACAACCCTAGATGTGTATGTGTATTGTGTATAAATTATGGCTTCACTTGAAATGCATGTATACCTATACTTTTTTATGTAGTTGAGATACTACTTGATATAAGTGTGTAGATGATAGATGGGTGATGATTTAGAAGCCTCTTGAAATTGGAAGTATGCTTGTATGTATATATATAAGTGAACATGAATATATAAAATTATATATATATATATATATATGTGTGTGTGTGTGTGTGTGTGTGTGTGTGTGTTATTGGGTGGTCTTGATCCCCTTTTGGATTCTCTGTTTTGTGCTGCGAACAATTTGATGATTGGTTTTAGGGACTTGGGTGTTGCGTACTTGGTGCACGATTATGTGAGTAGTGTAGACTATCGGAGTTACAGTGTAGCATGCGAGTCTTGGTTGTACTTAGAAAGACACATGTTGTGTATTTATATATATATATATATGTTAGTCATTAATTAACCGTAAAGGGGGGGTGAATAGGGTGTTCAAAAATATTTCAAACTCTTTTCGAAATTGGAACAAGCTATAATAAAAAAATCAATTTCTTCAATAATCAAGTGAATGTCTCAATTCAATTTATCTAACAACTTATCACAAGACTAATTATAGCATACAATATATTCAAGTAAATATAGCATGCAAATTAATGAGATAAAGAGAAAGAGATAGAGAGATTGACACCGTGATTTTTTCGAGGTTCGGTAACTCCTACTCCTCGGCTCAAGAACCCCTTCTTGAGATTTTTCCCGATCCTTTCACTATGGCCCTTCCTTAACAGGTGGAATAGCAAACCTTTACAACACAAGCCTCTCGAGTTTGTCTCTCAATCAAGAGAACAACCCTCTCTTGAACAATCGTTGGACTTCACTTGTCCGAGATCAAAAATTCGTATGTAATCAATAAAATCACTCAAGAATAAAAACACTCAAAACCCAAAGGTTTTTATGGAAGATAAATCAATATAAGCTTAAGTGTTTTTGGTGGTTTTTTAATAGCTCTAGAAATGTATTCTCAAATGATATGATCACTGAACAATATTTGGAGAATAAGAAGAGATACTAGATGTTTTGATTTTCAAAGATTTTTGCAGAAAATCAGATTTTCAAATATTGGTTTCAATGGCTTTTTGCAGAACATTTTATGTTGAAGATAAAGACTTATTTTTCTTTTTTTTGCAATCTTTTTTTTTTTTCAATATACACATCTCATTCTATATATATCAATGCTTTAGGGTTTTGAGAGTGAGTATTGAATTAGAGAAGTCAAGAGCCGTTTGAAATCCATTAAACATGATGCATAAAACATGGAAAATGTTTATGTCAAAATTGCAGGATTTATGGAACATTTAGTCGATTACTTCATTGCTTTAGTCGACTACATTGGCTCATCTAGTCAACTAGATTGAGTTCTAGTCGACTACAAGATGTAGTCTAGTCGGCTCAAAGGTTCTTTTAGTCGACTATTTTGAGGTGGATGAAAAACATGTTGCTCTTGATTATCTAGTCGACTACTAGAGAATACAAATGATTCTTCTAGTCGACTATGACTTGAAAAATACTTGTTTAAATCATTTTTATTTTCGTTTAAGTTCGTTAAAACATTTTTCTTTCCATTTGAGTTTGGTTCATTTTAGACTTGAGCTTATAAGATAATATCGACATATAAAATTACCTTGTTACTATGATCGCACCCCGACCTATCTACCTCGAGTCTTGAGTCTTCGACTTTCGCCTTTGCCGTTGAATATTTGAATTTTTATTTTCGCGCTTCAATTTCTTTCTCGACTTTTCGCTTTTATTCAAGCTTTCTTTCCGAGCTTGCTTTCCGAGTCGTTTTCTTTCCGAGCTTGTTTTCCGAGTCGTTCACTTGTCATTTGCTGAAAACATGAACTCAATAATTCATTAGTATCAAACACTCTTTAATGGTTTGTTATCATCAATTTTGGAATTGTTTGCCGAAACTAAATTTCAAAGCCAATAATAATTATATATATGTCCCTATATATTTACGTACAAGTGCATATGTGTATGTGACATATGATTACATGATTCAGATTTGTTGTGTTATCTACCTTGCCTTCTTATGCATGGTAGGGGATTAACGGGATTTATTCAGGGGTCTTGGATTGATGTCAGGGCCATGTGAGACAATGCACTAACCTAGGCTAGATGAATGTACAAGGGTTGGTTAGCACAACTTGGATGGTCAGGGATGTGGCAATTAATATTTTTCCTACTGGGCACTTCTGCTCACCCCCCCCCCCCCCTTCACCACCAGTTGTAGGTTTCAGGCATACGCAGGATGGCGCGCGGCATGATAGCGGTTCGGGAATTGGGACGTCTCTGTTTAGTTGTTGTCCTTTTTATTTCCTTATATTTATCCCCTTGTTATTTTGGGATCGTTATTGTATCTCTCAGGAGCCATCTTGTTTGCATATCCCTCCCATGTATTTTGTATCTTTGTACCAGTGTACAGATGTATTTTATTCGGTAGCTCGATGTATCTTATATCCGTTGGTTTCAGCTCAGGTTCAATTATGTATGGAATCAATCATTTATATCATTGTTCCATATAATTATTGTTATTGATGCTCTTAGTAGGTTGCTCTATCTTGTATCACACTCTGAGATTCTTGAATACTCCGCTTGGGGCATCTTAGGATTTTTGGGGCGTGACAGTATGGTATCAGAGCTCTAGGTTTCATTGTCCTAGGGACGACGGGTGAAGGTTTATGGGATTTTCGACGTTATCTGTGATTTTGATATGCGTTCTCTGTGTCTTTCATTGTTCTTGTGTCGAGGAAGTGTCTTGCTAGGTGCACCCCGTTGTGATTTAATTCCAGCAGAGTAAGACCATTCTTTAGTCATTTCTTTCTTTTCGTACCCGTATCATGGTGATAGCTACCAAGGAATGTGAGTATATCATTCGGCCTGATCAATCGGATGTGGCCCGTGGATTAAGGTACGCCTTGATTTCGAGGATGAAATCTTCTAAGGTAAGATGGTTGTAACGCCCCGCATTCACATTTCCTTTTCTAAAATTATTTTCAATTTATTTTCACTTTGTGATACCACTTATTCCAGACGTCTTGTGCATTCTTAGTACGTGTAACTTTTTTTTCACATTTCGTGTTTCGGACTTAGCGGTACGATTTAGTGGACTTTCATTACCGACTATGTTATTTCATTGCAACATTTCGCATTTTGGTTTTTCGGTAGGCTTAGGGCGCGCCTTGTAGCGTCCGGTGTTTTCTTTTTCTTTTATATTTAAATTTTTACGTGTCTTACTTGCTTACGTGCTTATTTGTTTCCCTCTCCTATTTGTTGTCGTTGTTTTAGAGCTAAACCCTTCCTTATGATGTTTTAAGTGTTTTGGAGTATCTCGGATTGCTTCGGAGTCATCTGGTGTCGTCCTTAGACCTTCAACCCCACTTTTTCAAAGTTTGGTGTTGTCGAGAACTCGACCGTCGAGTACTCGTAGATGTAGTCGAGTACTCGACCTATCTGCAGATTATATATATGTACATGTTTTGGCAAGCATACCTCATTTTTTATTTCTCTCTCTCTCAACCGGGTCTTCTTCTCTCCCCTTCTCTTCACTTCAATCTTTGACCTATTTCATCCCCTTGAGCTTGGATTTTGATGTTGGCTTCAACATGAAAGTTTTAGAGGGTGTTCTTCTTTTCGATTTGAACTAAGGAGCGGTAAGTGTTCTTCTCTCCTTATGGGTTTTCTCTTTTCAAACCCTAGATTTTTATTTCTTGAGATTTTGGTATGAAATCTTGGATTGTGTTTCCTTTTTCACTTGATTCTTGTAAAGGACCCTCATTTTATCATAATATTTGTGATTTTTTTATATTCGAAAGTATTTAATATTTGTGTCTTGTGAAGCCATTAGGTGATTGAATGGAATTGATGTATGGCATTGGATCTCATGCTTAATGAGGTTATATTGATGTATTTGAGAGTACCAAGATTCCCTTTGAGCATTCTATCAACTTTTATGATTTTTCCCAAAAATTTACCTTTTCGGTTTTGATCAAATTTATGTTTTCTGTTCACCCTTAGACCCCGGTGAATTTTTTTTTTGATATCCGAAAGTGAAGAACTCATTTGTTTTTAATATTTGTGATTTTTCAAGACCCAGAGGTGTCGAAAACGGAGTTCGTTTGCAAAATGGAAAAATTTCGTATTTTGAAAACATTCCAAATTTCTGGAGGCAACTAGTGAGCTTCGGCTATTGTTGCCGAGGTCTCCCAAGATATCGAGAATTGGCCGAGAACTCGGGAGTTTTACTCGAGAACTCGGAATCTCTGCAGGTTTTTCCTATTTTTTTCCTCCTCTTGTTTCGCTTTCTCCCGTAGGTTCTTCTAACCATTTCTACTTCATTCTAGATGCATGTTAATGATTTTGGGGGGGGATTTGAAGTATTTCAGATTGTCTTAACCCCTTTGGTTATGGCGTAGTATCGAAGCCTTTTTCCTTGTAACCTCTTTTGATCTTGGGGAGTTAGAAATAGATGATTATGTTCCGTTGATCCAACGCGTTACCTTTCCTTCATTGTCCACTTGAGACATCATGGGGATCTTATGGTTGTTGGAGCGGATGATTTAAAGTATACCCTCATGGCGTGACTATTCCATGCCTTCTTTCTTTCTATGTCTCGAGCATGAGACTTGTTGATTAGTGCCCACATGTAGTGTTGCCCTTATCGTTTCTTTTCGGATATATTGAACTTCCATCTAGGTGTTCTAGGTTATTGCATGTGTTCAAGACATAGAAACCGAATGGATTTGGCCGGGTATTAAAATATTTTTCTTAAAAATTATTGAATCCCTCGGGGTTCATCTTTTTACGACTTTTTCCTCGACCCTCCATTTCTAGTTTCGATGGTTCTTATGTTCTTCCTATTTACTAGTATATAGTTTTCACTTGAGAGTTTCCCCTCAGTTATCATTTTCATCGTAGTATCGGAGTCTTGTTCATTTGCTTTATTTACAGTCCATGAATGACTGGTGATGAGAGTTATGTCTTTTGATTCTTTATCTTATATGTTAGCCTTCCTTGTCCGGAGTGCAAGTGTTGGTGATTGTGAGTGATCACGCTATGTGTAGCGATGTGTAATAGGTGATGTGATTGAGGTGATTAGTTTTGAGAGTGGGTCTCTCTCTTAAGATGGATTGATGGTATATATAATATGGTCATGGTTATGCTGGTATACAAGGATGTGAGTCTTTCCCTCCTATGATTTTAGGGAGTGGTTTATAAGTCTTCCTTGGTTTTGGTATAGGGTGTTTCCTTCTGGTGGATATTGGAAGTGGTCTTGATCCTCTTTTGGATTCTCTGTTTCATGCTGGAAACACTTTGATGATTGGTTTTGGGGACTTGGGTGTTGTGTACTTGGTGCACGATTATGTGAGTAGTGTAGACTATCGGAGTTAGAGTGTAGGGTGCGAGTCTTAGTTGTACTTGGAGAGACTCATGTTGTGTATTTATATATATACATATATATATATATGTCTCTATATATTTACGTACAAAGGTATAAGTGTGTATGTCATGTGATAACGTGATTGAGATTTGTTGTGTGTTATGTGTCTTGCCTTCTTATGCATTATAGAAGATTAGCGGAATTTATTCAGGGGTCTCGGATTGGTGTGAGGGCCATATGAGACAACAGACCGACATAGGTTAGATGTATGTACACGGGTTGGTTAGCACTACTTGGACGGTCAGGGATGTGGCAATTAGGGTTTTTCCTACTGGGCACTCCCCCCCCCCCCCCCCCCCCCCCCCAAGTTGCAGGTTCCAGGCATATGCAGGAATTGGGATGTCTTTGTTTAGTTGTTGTCCTTTTTATTTCCTTGTATCTACCCTCTTGTTATTTTGGGATTGTTATTGTATCTCTCGAGAGTCATCTTGTTGGCATATCTCTTCCATGTATTTTGTATCTTTGTACCAGTGTACAGATATATTTTATTCGGTACCTCGATGTGTCTTGTATCCGTTGGTATCGGTTCAGATTCAATTATGTATGGAATCAATCATTTATATCATTGTACCATGTAATTCTTGTTATTGATGCTCTTAGTAGGTTGCTCTATCTTGTATCACACCCTAGGATTCTTGGATGCTCCGCTTCCGGCATCTTAGGATTTTTGGGGCGTGACACGGGGTGTTTGGTGAAAGTGTTTCTTGTTATATATTGATGCTCTTAGTAGGTTACTCCTCCATATTTGGAACAGAAGACCATGAGAAGCCTCTTGCACAAATGCAAGACTTTCTTGTCATTGTCAGTTTCCTTCAACCTAGTTACTAAAGAAACTATAACTCATCATGGTTGTATTCTAAATGTACGTCCCATAAAGTTCTTGATCTAATTATTAGCAACTAAAATCAGCCAATTCCCATAGGAGGCTCACTTACATTTCACTACTAGAAGTCATACTATCTATACAGTTAAGGCCACAATGAGTTTCACACTCAAGTGATACTTTTTAACTTTTTTGGTAGTAATTTTTTTTTTTTTTGGGTTGTTAATTTAAGTAAATAAACTACAAACACAACTTGAAAGAAACAATAATTCAAGCACGTGATATGCACAATGAGTCCCATCTGAGATGTTTCCCCAAATATCAAATTAGACAATCATTCCCACAAATAAATTATTTCCAATCAAGCAATGTGTGAAAAATGTGACAAATGTGAGGCTAATGGTACAGGCAAATACCTACTAAGACAAGTGAAAGGGACAAGCAATGGCA
Organism: Cornus suecica; assembly: GCA_963922005.1. NCBI lineage: Eukaryota > Viridiplantae > Streptophyta > Magnoliopsida > Cornales > Cornaceae > Cornus > Cornus suecica. Next base: position 59,340,917 of record OY998243.1, read on the forward strand.
TATGACTAGAACCAATAATGATTTTGTGAACACCAAAATAAAATGGTTGAAAATACAGTATAATATGTAGATGTATTTATTTCATTAGATTCAAGAGGAGAATGAATAATAACATCCAAAGTCTAAGAAAATAACTAGTACTGCATGCTTGCCATGTCCTAAGAACTATCATATGGGATTAATGTATCAAGGTAGGAAAGAAAAGTCCAATACACAAACATTTCCTTGGATTCAGAATGATATATGATCTATAAAATATAAATCAATGAACTTTGTAATAACACTTGAAGTTTGCTATCAAGAATCCACTATGCAGAGAAGATACTAAAACTTACTGTTATAGTCCAACTTCACTGATATGCTTCTACTTTTTTACTTGCAAATACGCACAATCAAAGACTTCCATATTACTGCACAAAAAGTGTGGATTCTAGAAGCTTAAGAAAAGTTAAAAAGGCATTTACACAATATTCTTAATGACTCGAGATTTATTACAAGGACAAATGACACGGTTCTCCAATGTATTATATTACTTTATTAAATTGCCTCGATGATTAATGAAATAAGCCTAGAAGGGGAATGAATAGGCATTTTGTGGATCTATTAACAAATTAATAATAATTACGAAAAAGTCAAGTTTAATCCAATTCTCAAACAAGATAAATCATAGAAAGAATAATCTAAGTGCAGAAAATAAAGCAATAGAGACACGTAATATTTTTACGTGAAAAATCTTGGAAAGACTCCAAGTAAAAACCACAGATACGCTCAGGTATCGATGCACTATGAATCAGAAAATTTGTACAGACTCTATGAAAACAGTACTTACAACCAATGTAATATGTTGTTCTTCACTCGACGTCTGAAAGTCTAGATTCACTCGCGCTTCACGACGCTCTTGCCCCGCTCCGTACTCTGACAACTCTGTTTCTCAACAGATCAAATAACCACGAAGTCTCCTGCTCCGATCTCCGCACTCAGACGGTTCTATTTCTCAAACAGATCAAAGCATCCACATTGCACACAGCATGTTGATTTTTCAGCAACTAGGTCATTCAATTGTGCATGAGAATTGTCAATGTAGAAACACAATTGAACAAACCCTAATTAAGAGAGAATAATAATATCTTCACTCAATGATTTTCTCTATATATATATCTCTCTGTAGAAGAATATGAACGATATAAAAATTGCAGAGATCTCTCAAAAACCACCCCTTAATTTTGTAGAGAATCCACCTTATTTATATAGTAGAAAACCCTAGTTTTGAGATGATTTGTTCCCCACTATGATTAGGATTTCTTCTTTGTGTCAAACCCTTCCAATTAGGTGTAATACTGACTTATATTGATATACAAACATGTATATAGGTCAATAAGTCGTAGTCACATCATCAAACTTCAAGTCAAGGTCAAATTCGACAATTCCTGAAATATGAAAAAAATTCCCTCGCTAGGCACCTACGCCTTAGGCGTAACCCTCAGGCGTAGGTGTGGCAAAACACTAAGCGTACCCTTGAGCATAGATTTTCACTTTCCAGACACTTTTTGCTCCTATAGGCGTAGGCTTGAGCGTAGGCAACTTCATAAAAACCACTTTTCTCTGCAACTGTGCCAAATGACCCTCTTGACTCTCCGAAATTTTTTGCTTGAATTGACGACTTTGAAAAATATCGTTTTTGTCCTCCGGGAGACATTTTTACTCAATACACTCACTTTTATACTTCACTTGTGTTTTTCACTACTTCAATACTTGATTTCGCCTTTGTCGAAGCTTGTAGATGTTGTTGAAACCAAAACGACATATCTAACACTCAATATGATTATTGTCTAGAACATACCATAAATAAACAATACTCAAAAGTGTTCTTACACTTTATATTTTGGTTTGCGGTTTAGATAATCACGTACAGGTAAAGCATTTGGGATTTATTTAAGTTACATTCCTCAAATTTGTCCGTGAGCCCAACATTCTCCCTAATCAAAAATTAAAAAAAAAAATGACAAACAAAAGCTTATCTTGTATAAATAGAAAATGAATAACCTTAAATGTATTGAAATGACTAAAATAATACAAAATATCGAAGTTGAAATAGTCTTTTCACATTAAATTTTTACATTTGTTACCTCATAGAAGAAATTATTATAACAAGCTCCATCTGTGAAATTTGTCCAAATCACAAAAATGACCCCTCGAATTTACCCTTTATCTAGAAGGAGAGAAAATGCTTTTCACGCGAGGTCTTGGCCTTTCTTTGTCCCTATAATGCAAAATCATCTTCTTTTAAAACGTGTCCATAGACTTGATGATAATGCTCAATCACAAGGAAAATAGATTTTAAGCCTTCCCATTTTTTCAGAAAGTGAAATTATAGCTGAGAGTAGTGGGATTCGTACCAAATTTAAATATCACTAATTTAATAAAAAAAAAATTATGGGTTATATACACAAAATAATATTGAAAATAAATGACTAGATACAAAATATAACGGCTCGTATCATGAACATTATGGATAGATATTCTTAACTTATATTTTTTAATATTGGTTTTCTTGACTAAAATTTAGGTACATATTATTTCCTCCGTCCTAATTTATGTATTTACTTTTCGTCTTTTATCTGTCTCAAAATAATTTGAAAATGAGTTTGTCAACATTAGGTTAATACATTTTTTTCCGTTGAATAGATCAATACTTATAGTAGTGAACAAATAATATAAATATAACATTATTTACATAACCAACGTCTAGTCTTTATATATAATAATAAAAATAAATAATTACATATATCTTTTGAGTTCTTTGCTCGTCTCATGCACTAACACAGTGACCACATGCTATCAATTACGTTAATATGTGTTGAAAGTGCCCCATCCATCAAGTAAAAAGCTTTCTCAGGGATAGAGTTGCTTATATATATATACCCATAAATCTTGCTTCAGTATATATATATATATATGCATAGACACAACTTCCCGTATTTAGTTTTTTCGTGGGAGCCATATTAATTAAAAAACAAATTAAAATGAGAAGCAAAGTTTGTTCTTCTATTATCATCATATGCTGCTTGTTTATGATTTGGATTATTATGGTTTCACCTGTGACCTGTACTCTCTGCTCGAAAATTATCTAACTTTCCTGACCATAATAAATACTCCAGTAAGTAGTCAATCTCTCTCTCTATCTCTTTCTCACACACACACACTGATATTCATTATCTAATCTGAGGTTTAATTGTATATGCAGGTTTTGGTGAAGACCCGCCTCACCATCGACGATCTCTACATCCTAGTCGAAGTTGTAAGTAATCTCTCTTTTCTCTCTCACACACACACACATCCGCATACGCGTACACACGTACTCGTACTCCTCTTGTTACTCGGACTTTTTATATGTATATGTATATATATATATATATGTGTGTGTGAAGATGCAGAAAGTAACATACCTGGACACGCTCATGGCTCGGGACTACACACAGAGAAGTCTAGTCCGTAAAGCAAACAATGCAACAGATTGGCATGTTTTTTATGCGAATAATTGTGATCTGTAAAAGATGAAACTCCGAGTATGAAGGTGTGAGAGGGTATACGTATTATGCGTAGTTTAGATTTATTTATATATGTAGGCAAACAAACAATGTACTCCTTCCGTCCCACCGTCCCATATTAGTTGTCCAGTTTCACAACTTTATCCTTCCCAAATTAATTGTCGAGTTTCAAATTCCAACACAATATAATTTTGGAATAATTTCATTTACACCCCCTGAGGTTTGTCCTATCATCATTTTAATCCTCTCAGGTTTGCATATCTTCATTTACACCCCCTCATGGTGTGAAATGTCTAAAATACCCTTATACCAAACACCCCTTAAATCAATTTAAACCCTAAACCAAACACCCCCTTAGAATAAATCTAACCATCAAACCAAACACCCCAATATTTATTCTCTCTCTCTCTCCTCTATATATCTCTCTCTCTCTCTCTAACTCTCAGACACACAAACACACACACACACACACACACATATATATAGATCTATAAATATATATATAGATCTATACACACACATATATAGATCTATACATATATATATATACCCATCGGGGGAGGGGGGACGGCGCCGACGGGGAGGCGGTGGTGGGAGGGGGCGGCGCCGACGGGGAGGCGGTGGGAGGGGGTTGGCCGGCGACTTATATATATATATATATATATATATATATATATATATATATATATATATATATATGTGTGTGTGTGTGTGTGTGTGTATATATATATGTGTGTGCGTGTGTATGTGTGTGATGTGCGTCTGAGAGAGAAAGAGAGAGAGAAAAAATTAATTTTTTTTTAATTTTATATTTATTTTCGAATTTAGTTTTTTAAAAAAAATTTAATATATATATATTTGAATTTTATATTTATTTTCAAATTTTATATTTTTTTTGAAATTTATAATTATTTTCGAAATTTAATATATATTATTAGAATTTTATATGGTTTTTTTTAATTTTATATATTTGTCTTGAATTTAATATGTTTTTAAAAAAAAATTCAAAATTTATATATATTTTTTATTTTATATTTATTTTCGATTTTATAATTTGTTTTGAATTTTAATATATTTTTTTGAATTTTATATGTTTTTTTTAAAATTTTATATATTTGTTTCAATTTTTTTATGTTTTTTGTGATTTTTATATTTATTTTTGAAATTTAATATGTTTTTTTGAAAAAAAAATAATTTCAAAATTTATATATATTTTTTAATTTTATATTTATTTTTGAATTTATAATATTTTTCAAATTTTAATATATATTTTTTCAAAATTTATATATATTTTAAAATTTTAATACAAATTAAATTATTAAATGATGGAAGGGAGTCTAATTGATAAAAGCATTATCCTTATTTCCAAACATAATAAAGATAAGACATTGAGGGTAGTTTAGGGATTTTAAAAAAAATTCAGGCTGATGTCATCGTTCAGGGGGTCTAAGTGATAAGAATATTGAAAAGTAGGGGGTGTAAATGAAGATATGCAAACCTGAGGGGATCCAAATAAAGATAAGACAAACCTCAGGGGTATAAATGAAGTTATCCCTATAATTTTATACTTTCCCAAATTATCTCCTAATTCCAAAGATAATGGTCCCACTAAAAAAACAACATTAGGATAACTTGTCCTTATTTTAAGGGTAGAAATAAAAACAGAAAAAATATAATAAAACGTTGACAAGTCCAATTTGGACAAGCATTTCCGAACATAGGTAGTATGTAACTATGCTTTTCAACTTAGTTTGATCATCCCTTAATAGGGATAAATAATTAGTACCAACGGCGAAGATTGATACATACCGAAACCATGCCAATGGAAAAAAACACTTTTTCTTGAATTCAATAAATTTAGCATCGAATAAGTTTTTAGGGTAAATTATAGTTTTCTCTCCTGGAGATTTGTCAAATTTCACATACTTTTCCGTATATTTATTTGCTGGTTGAACTTTTCTTTATTAAGGAAAAATTATTGATTGCATACAATTCTAAGAATAATTCACGCAAAATGCATGGTACTGCAAGAGTTCAATAAATTATTATAAATCAATTACTTTTAGAAAATTAAATGAATTTATTAGTCATTCTTACCAATAAAAGGGTATGAGCATTAAAACTAACTCATTTCATTTCATTTTTTTACCCAAAAATTTACAACTAATTCATTTCATTTACAACTAATTCATGTACTTCATTTAAATTCTTGATTTCAATAAATCTACTTGCTTGTTATATCAATAAAGTGTAAAAATTATAGAAGCAACATCTCGAACCTGCTCACGAATGGCTCGGTCCATTTATAACCCTAATTGTTAGCAAGACAAGTTTACCTTTTCTTAACATATTTACTCATCTAACACTATTAATTTCGAATGGCCATAATTAAAGCAAAATAGTTGCAAATGTTCACCAACAGCAATCGAATAATAATAATAATAAATAAATAAATGAGTAAAAATAGAGGTTATTTCATAACTTACATCCTCGTCCAATTCTCCAGCCAACTTACCCTATGAGAGATCCACCTTCCACTACAATAATGCTATATAGAACCACCAAATTAAATTAAAACAATCAGGTCTACAACAGTACGATACATCATTCCACCAGAAGGTCCAAGTCTCTGTAACATGAACTAGATATTTTCCATTAATAGTGCAAAGTTCCATGTGATGCTTCTACTTTCACCACCATATACTGAACAATCAAACATGAAAATATATATATATATATATATATATATATATATATATATTTGTAAATTCTAACATTTTGCTTTCGTGCAAGGCGAAAAAAAATTTAAATAAAAAAGTCCGTTTTGACATTCCCAATGACTCGAGATTACATACATGGTTTACAAAATAAGATTACAACACGGGTAGATCCCACTGGATTCTCCAATGTACACTGATAACTCCTCTCTACAAGATCTGTATTCCCAATATGTCCCACGGTGTAAGCAAAAAAAACAGTTCACACACTGCCACTTGACTATATGCACCTACACGGGACTTAATTTAGAATCACAGCACACCTTGATCTTCCCCAAGAAATGGCATATGATGACTTTGAAGAATTTCCACGCGAAAGCTAAAACCTGCATTCCCTCAAAGCCCAACCCATTTCACCCATCTGAAAAGCCGTCCTACCCTGAAGGGTAACCCGTAGTCTTTAGCTACAGCAGGCTCCCTTCTTGCAGCCTCAGGGTCAGTCCACACATAGACCCCGCGTTCCTGCTGACTGCCTGGTACTGTATTGTCCAGGATTACAGCTACTAGGAACGCAATCACCATGTGAAGCGACAGTAATGTGTTCAAAACATAGTTGACCTGCAAAATCAAATAAAGCAAATAATTGAATGGTTTCTAGGTGAATATTCGAAAGTGGAGTCAGATTGTTTTAGCTGTATATTACATATAACAGAAAAGGGCCAAGCATAAAACTAATGCTGCTAATTAGGGAAAGTCGAGAAATACATACTCCTCCATATTTGGAACGGAAAGGACCATGAGAAGCCACAATGTATGGCTGAAAATAACTTGGCACGGCCAAGTTACTATTTGGAGAGATGCCATACTGCTGAAAGTAAGCTGGTACTGAAAGGGAGAAAAACAAGGAAAGCCCAACTATGATAATATTCCTGGAGCTTCCTGCTTCACTGTAACGTAGGTTTGACAAGCCCAATGCTGCAAGCATCGCCCACATAAAGCACAGCAGAGCTGCAACCATGACTTGAGGAATTGAAGCAATAAACCCTCCGACTTTACCTGTCAGCATGGGGAGACATGAAAAATTACAACTGGAAAGCAAGAATGCAACGTGATTACACAAGGACCAATTATCTTGTGTTCTCAAAGAAGTATTGTGCTCTGTCAGGTATCTCCTTCTTAATCATCCTTTGACATTTAGACAGGAAAGTGGATGCAGTAGTAGAAACATGTAAACTAAATCTATATGATGTGCCCAAAGAAGAAGAAAAGAGAATGCCTGACTCTGTATATGATCGCTCATGGAATCAATGATGCTTGTTATTCCAAGAAAATAGATCCTTCAATTCTATAAAACACCAACAAGTATCACATAAAGAACGCTTAGTTACCAACCTTCCTCATATGTAGAAGGGCTCCAAGACTGGCCTTACCTTTTTCCTAGTGGTATTGGGTCTCAACTCCAAAGTCCTATGTAAAGTTTTTGGGACCGGTAGAGAGAGAAGGAAAACCAAAGTAAGAGGAGGCTCGGTAGTATAACCATTTAGCCACAAAACACACACACACACACACATTATAAACACAACTTCATAAGTTGTAACATGGAACCTAAAAACGGCTAAAAAATATTAAAAATCAGTCATTACCGAATAGCGAAACATATATTAACATGTGCAACTACATGACCCAAGTCATCCTATTTAAACACTCCCTGGACACACTGGAAAGCTCATATACAACATTATAGAGTAATGCCAGCAATTCATCAGTCAATGCAATGACATGAACTTTTTCCAAATAAATACTCGAGAGAAGTTACTTTTAAGAAAGTCACAAATAGGCATACAGAAATCTTTACTGGCAACTGAAGATCAAATGCTACTGTTTTTCTTCCAAGCTACCCTAAGAACACAAACTTCCAATATGATCAATCAACATGCAATCGGACATAGCAAAAAAAAATTCATTGTTTTTGTATTGGGTATGTCAATATGCTTGGACCGTAGCTACTAGCAAAAGATTCAATTTTTCAGTGGTTATGTACTCGACAATAAAATTCAAATCCACCACACTTACCTACAAGGGACAAGACAATCAAAATGCATGCACCCAACTCTACTGCTCTGCGGCTTCCCATTTTAGTCACAGCAATTGTGTGGACATTTTCAGTCAGAGTAGTCGACCCAGTTCCAGTGCCCCAGAGACCTGCCAAGACACTGGAAAGACCTTCAAGGCCAATTCCTCGACTTAAAACACCTGGAGTTGGAGGCCTGGATGCCACTAACAATGATGATGCATGGTACGAGCCAACCTAACAAGTGCAAAAAAACAAGCAATAAGGAATTAACTATTGTTCAACATTACTTAATATACAAAATACGAATATTTACACAATAAAATGTGATTCAAACTAAATTTTCAGGTCTATTTTTCCTGATAAGAATGCTGCCAACTGGAATAGGAAGTTACGGCTTGCATTCTGATCACTGAGAATGTTATCGCTCTCACACAAACACAAATGTGCACACGAAGACAGCAGTTTCCTCATTCCTTCTGTGTCGTACCTTATCTTTTTAAGATTTAGATATACTAACACATCGATACTACATCAAATCCATCCCATGTATTTATGTTCACACAAAATTCAGTTGCAAGTAACCTGCTGAGAAATGACTGTACAAAAATGACAGGGAACTCACAGAATCCACTGATGATATTAAGGACACCACACACATTACGAGAGCCATTTTCCAGTGGAAGACAGGTGTGCCCCATTGTAATGGATAAGGAAATCTAAACCAAGGGGAAGATCTTAATGCATGAGAAGTATCAACTCGGCAATGCTTCATCCTGGAAATATGACTTCTGCAGTGGTCAGATATTATATTTGACGCTGGTACATTTACATCACACCCTTTGTAACTATAGGCTCCTGCTTCAGTCAGAAGAAATGCAGCAGCCCATGTAATTGCCAGACCCAGTGGAACCTGAATTAAGAAAATGACAATTTTGTTCACAAAAGCTTTATGCAATACTCTAATAAAACAAAATACTTGAAAAGAAATAATGATAAACAGAAGGATAGGAATATAATGTGAAATCTTACCGCGTATATCAGAAACACGCGATAACCGAATATAGAAATCTTACGAAGGTACTGCATGAATATTGAAACAAATGTCTCAGAAAAGTGTGATATAAACCATTCACAAGGGAAATGACATGCAAGCGAATTCAAGCAGCAACACTATTGACAGAAATCATGATCACATTACATGGGAAACAAAAACCCGGTGAGGAGAAACAGATTTAAGGTAACTTTTGTAGCACTTACAAGAGAAAAAATAATAACGAGTAAAATCTGTACTGCACCAATCTCAAGACACGCACCAACTTGTGGAATACCGTAGCTGTAGAAAGAAAGTCCGACAGCAGCAACAGTTGGGGCTACAACAACTGGATTAATCAACCTGAAAGGGAAGGAGAATCATTTGAGGATGAGTATTGTTCAATTATACATCCAAACCTAATAATCAACATATTAGAGCTTTGCAAGGAAAGGTAAACATCTAGTATTTGGAAATTAGAAGGACCAGTTAAGTTTGTGAACAGCAATATGCTGTGGTTACATGCTAGTGAGCAATATCAGTTGCAAACAGGAAGCTGGGAATATAACTAAGTCATATTTAATTTAATTTTTTCCGTGTTTCTGCACCTAAAAGTTAACAATGCTAATGGTAAGGTTCCCCCGTAACTTAACATCATTAAGAGTCCAAAAGGAACCTGAATTATGAGAAAGGATTCCAGGATAGACTCCAGCAAAACAAGTAGAGGATTTAATTATGTAATAAAAGCTTGAATCGGCAATGACAACAAGCTTCAAGACTACAAGATGTCATCCATCTTCCAAAAAACCAACTGTCCAGACTAACAATTATGAGAGTGAATCAAAATGAAAAATTCTTTTAAACCAAGGAAAAATCAAATCATTGGAAGTCAAATATTTTGGCACTGCTAATTGTTCTAGAATTCACTACCACACAAGTCATCCAAAAAGACATGCTTGACTATTGGACAACAAAGATATACAAAGAGAATTTTCAGTAGTACCAATATATTCAGAATAGAGTATTCTATGCCACCACCAAATAGACTTCTTTTTCATCTTTGTTGCAAGTACCAGTGCACCAGAAACAAAGATTTATACCTGGTTCGGACAAATCAATCTGCATCCACGGGGAGTACCAATAATCACTATCAATGAGAGGATTACAATATGAGGATCAGCAAATCAACAACGCACACAGCCCCTATATTTATAGGAGAGGTAGTATGGTGAACAAGACAATTGGTATCCAAAACCAATTCCAATTAGGAGTCTTCAATATGGTAGTATCCTATTCAAATAAGGATTGCTTGGTCACCAAGTTTCCTTTCCTCCCCAAGAAAAGGAGTCACAATCCTAACACGATGACAAGAAATTTACGAAAAACCCAGCATAACATGCAAAAGGTAATGTCATTTTATCAAGCGTAGGAATTTTCAGTTTTACATATTTAGTTGGTCTAAGCTATGAGATAGGCCCATGAATTTAACTTGGAGTAGCATTTTAACTCTGTACTCCTGACCCAACCAAAATAAGATGAGAAAAAAATACCCATGTACATACATGTACGTGAATTATACCAATTCAATCAACAGAACAACTCGAGATAGTTACAGATGGAGGAAAAGGAGTAGACCAAGGCCATTTATTGAAGCTTTCTGTATGAGAGTAAAGAATTCTTCTTCCTTACGGAGAAGGATTTACCATTTCAATGAAAAAGCTATAATTTAGTTCAATTGAATGCCTAATTGGTTACACCTAACCCTCATCATTCCTGATAAACTCTTTTAGGTATAAACCAAATTTCCATTTTTTTGCTACACAAATAAATTTTCTACTGAATCTTTCCAGATTCCTTATAACTAACTCTTTATCCATCTATCAGATTCCAAGCTCCAACACGATGAACTTTTAGACTAAAAGGATAACCATTACTTTAACCAACAAATCGGAATTTTATATTTTGCCTTTCATCATAGATACAGAATATGTAAACTCACAAGAGGAAAGCAATCAGTTTGCATGGCAATAATTGATACCCTAAAAGAAATTGTGTGCACCTAGTCCTTAATTATCCACAGAAATCAACAAATCGAACAGTAGTTTATGTTGTTTATGTAAGTAAAAATAGTCTAGTCTACTTGACCAATCATAATCAATTAATCCACCCAACTTCTAACCCAACTTTATCCTCGAAGTGTTACTTTAACTAGGTTAACCAACAAGTTCAAATGTAAAGGTGGCAAAGTAGATGCATTACATTAAACCTGATACAACCAATCCAGGTGAACTAGCAAGCCAAACATGAATAACCACCTCAACTTTCTGAATGGGTATGATGACCACTTGTCAAGTACTATGGGGTTAACCCTACGACACCTCGAATAAAAGAGTTGAGGTTTTGAAGCATAATTAGAGTCATTTAGGCTCAGTATTCATCCATCATTTGTCCTCTATATGGATATAATTAGTTTCAACCGTTCAAGTTACCATAAACCCAAAGTTATGCGAGTCATTCAAGTGATTTAAATTCCAAATCATCCAACTCAAAATTAAGATTGACTTATCTATTCTGCTTCAACCTTGTGTTGAATTGAATAAGTCAATTTTAGTCACAATACCCATAAAGCCTTTAAAAAAATGCATGTCCTATTATGGTCGTGTCACCTATCAATTTTCACTTTCTCCTTTCACTTTCCTCTGAATGTAAAATCATGATTTTGATTTCTTAGGGGAAAATAGAAAGTAATCGTGTTAAGTAATTATATCTTATTTTCAAAAATATTAAAGCAACATAGAAAATGTGTATAGTAAAATTTGTATTTTTAATTTGTTTCCTAGAAACAATATTATAATATATACACTTCTGTTACAAACCCTCACTTAGTTGAACAATGAGTTATGTTCCAAAGAAAACGGCAAAGCTATGTTTCAAAGATAAAAGGATTTAAGACTAGAAGAGGTGCAAGCTTTCAAGGCATTTCAAGTGCCTTAGCATGTTAATGAGCTGATTTGCAACTAAATAAGTCCATTAATGTTGAAAACAGAATTACAACATTTGAACAAAATTACACCCAAAAAAAAAATTAGTGAAATATTTTCAAAAAAAAATTAATTCAGTAGTTATTTTTTTCTTTTTTCGTGGTTGTAGCTGCGCAACAGTGGAAGAAGGTATAGTGTTAAAGTTGAGTGAGCACATTTTCTTGCTATCTCTTCTCTTCATTAAATGTGAGAGTATTTTCTAAAGTACAAAAGGTAAAATCATTTAACTAAATATACTTATACTTTTATTTTTTTACTTTCTTGCATATGAAAGCAGAAAGTAAAAATAATTTTCTGTTTCTCAAACAGGCTCTATAAGTCCTATACCAACTTTTATAGCAAAAAGAACTGAAAAGACTTCAGAACAAATCAATTGAATTATTTTTGTTGTTTAGAACAAGGTGTTACCTCTCTCAAGGTAGAGAAGAGGCCCATTGGGCTTAGTACACACATGTGGCCCAAGATGTCACACACCTCTTAACACTCCCCCTCAAGCTAGAGCATAAATATTAATCATGCCCAGTTTGTTACAAATATTTCCAACTCTAGTTCCTGGAAGAGATTTAGTAACATCATCAAGTTGATCATCAGTTTTCACATGCTTCGATAAGATATTCCCACATTCTAGCTTTTCTCTGACAAAGTGACAGTCCACCTCAATATGTTTAGTGCGCTCATGAAAGACGGGATTGGTTGCAATATGTATTGTCGATTGATTATCACACCACAACTGAGAAGGTTTTGAAGAAGGATAACCAAGTTCATCCAGTAATTGACACAAATAAGTCACATCACTAGTCACATGTGTCAATACTCGATACTCTGATTCAGTACTTGAACAAACCACTATATTTTGTTTTTTACTTTTCCATGACACCAGATTACCACCAACAAATACACAATATCCAGTGGTGGATTTCCTACTATAAGGAAATCATGCCCAATCAACATCAGAAAACCCCTCAACCCGCATATGACCGTGATTACTGTAGAGTAATCCACGACTCGGGGTTCCTTTAATGCATCTCAAAATATGCATCACAGCATCCTAATGTGGAGTCCGATGATTAGGCACGAATTGACTCACCACACTCACAGAGAAAGCAATATCTGGACAAGTCACTGTAAGATAATTAAGTTTCCCTACTAAACGCCGATACCGATATGGTTCAGGGAACTCATCATCATCATCCATAGATAACTTGACCCCTGGAGTCATTGGAGTATCACTTGGTTTAGCATTCATCATTCTTGTATCCCGAAGAAGATCCAGAGCGTATTTTCACTTGCAAATATATATCCCACGTTTGCATCTAGCCACCTCAATACCCAAGAAATAGCGCAGAAGGCCTAGATCTTTAGTTTGGAACCAACTCTGGAGAAATATTTTCAACGAAGAAATACCTCTATCATCGCTCCTTGTAATCACAATATCATCCACATAAACAACCAGAAAAATGCTCCATGAAGTGGAATGACGATAAAAGAAAGAATGATCTTTGCCCGCTCTCTGAAGGCCAAATTCCAATACAACTTTGCTAAAGTGTCCAAATCAAGCACGTGGAGACTGCTTCAGGCCATAAAGGAATTTTTTCAAACAACAAACAAGCCCAGACTCCCCCTGAGCAACAAACCTGGGAGGTTGCTCTAAATAGACTTCCTCCTAAAGATCACCATGGAAGAAGGCATTCTTGACATCCAACTGATGTAAGGGTCATCCAGAGGTAGCAACAAGAGAAATAAGAAGAAGAACAAAAGTCAATTTAGCAACCGGCGAGAACGTATCAGTGTAATCAACACCAGAAGTCTGAGTATAACCTTTGGCAACTAAACGAGCCTTAAGACAAGCAATAGTCTCATCTGGATTCATCTTAATGGCATAGACCCACTTGCACCCAATAGATCTCTTGCCAGAAGGCACGGAAACCAAATCCCAAGTCTAATTAGACTCAAGAGCATACATTTCTTTTTTCATAGCAGTCAACTAGCAGGAGAAGAAATAGCCTTAGAGAGATTCCAAGGAACATATACAGAATCCAGGGCAGAGATAAAGGCCTGCAATGATCGTGAGACACCTGCATAAGAGGCAGTAGCATAAACAGGATAATTGGCACAACCATGTTTACCCTTCCAGCGAGCAATAGGAACATCCAAGTCTGAATATGAAGCAGGTGTGGGAGGATCTGAAAACGGAAAACCAGATGTAGTAGGAGCCGGCTCAAGAGCATCTGCGGGAGAAGAACCAAATACCCGGGGCGGTCCACGAACCTATGTCTGGAGGGGAGGAGCGAACGGGACAAAAGTGACCCAAATTAAGTCATACACTATAAAGTGATCAAGAGATTGAGACAAAGGTGGGCCAATGGACGACACATAGGAGGTGAATGGAGAGGACTCGTGGAAAACTACATCAACAGACACAAGATACCGCCCCAACTCTGGTGAAAAACACCGATACACTTTCTGTGTACGAGAATAACCAATAAAGATGCACAGCAGATATTTGGGATCCAGTTTGGTAACATGAGGCCTGATATCACAAACATAACAGGTGCAACCAAATATACGCAAAGGGAGAGGATGGAGAGGTTGTTTAGGGAATAAGACCCAATGAGGAATCTCCCCCTGAAGAACCGATGATGGCATCCAGTTAATGAGATATGTAGCTGTCAATACCGCCTTACCCTAAAACATTTTTGGAACATGCATATGAAATATAAGAGCTCGAGCAACTTCTGTCAAATGTCTATTCTTTCGTTCAGCAACAACATTTTGTTGGGGGGTAATCGGACAAGAGTACTGGTGAATAATATCATGTTGAGTCATAAATGACACAAAGGGAGAATAAAAGTACTCACGAGTATTATCACTACATAGGGTACGAATAGAAACAGAAAAATGATTCTTGATTTCAGCATAAAAAGCACAAAAGATATAAAATATTTCTGAACGAGATTTTATTAAATATAACAATGTTATACGTGAAAAATCATCCACAAAGGTAACAAAATACCGAAAACCAAACTTGGACTGGACAAGACAATGTCCCCAGACATCATAATGGACTAACTCGAAAGGAGCAAATGCTCGTTTGTTAACCCTAGACACATACGACACCTTGTGGTGTTTAGCAAACTAACAAGACTCACAAAATAATTCAGACAAAGACTGAATTCCAAGACACAAACGCTTCAGGCTTAAGAGAGTATGATGACTAAGTCAACAGTGAAGATCAAGAGGTGTAGAGGAGGGATTGGAACAGGCCATGGAAGTTGGTTCTTCATCCAACACATAGAATCTTCCTGAAGTGCGATGACCCCTACCAATAGTCTTATTAGTCAACAGATCCTGAAATTCACAAGAAGCACCAGAGAAAATAACACAACAATTCAATTATCTAGTACGGGCACTAACAGATAGTAAATTGAATGGAAGTGTAGGTAAATGTAACATAGATGATAAAGTGATATTGGAGGTGGGTGATGTTGTCCCAATCCCCCGAACTGGTATATAAAAGCCATCAGTGACACACACATGTGGGCGAGAGGATGTGGAAGAATAATCCCGCAAAATACCTGTTGTTCCAGTCATATGGTCAGTATCACCAGAATCAACAATCCATGTCTGAGAAGAGGCTGAAATATATGTTGTAAAAGGGCCTGACTAAACTAGAGAGGTAGATGCAGGGGTCTGATTTGCTAGCTAGCGAGAATATTAAGGTGAACAGTCATATTGTCTGATAGAGCAGATCCAGGATTCTGCATTGTTGATTCTTCACTAGAACAGACATTAGCAGACCGCGGGTTCCCATATAACTTCCAGCACCTATCACGAGTATAGCCAACACCACCACAATGAAAGCAGGTAAACTTGCTGTCAGAATTCCGACCACCACGACCTTCCACCATGACCTCCAGTCTGCGTATTGCTTGCTAAAGCAATACTCTCACCAATATCGCCTGATCCAGAAGTCAAACGAATAGAACGAAGTGCTCGAGAATATACCTCTATAAGAGAAGTCTCCCGACTAGCTAACTCATATTCCAGTCGGAGGCCACTGAGAAACACTAATATAGCTGATTGCACCCGCTACTGACGCATTTCATGAATATTTGTAGGAAGGTGCATCAAGACATTAAACTTTTCATAAATCTTCTTGAATTAGGCAAAATAGTCACTGATATGAGTCATCTGCTACTCCGGACGAAAGAATGACTGAGATATTTCATAAATACGATTCATATTATCCTTGCCCGAGCATAAGACAATGAGATACTCCCATAGCTCCTTGATCGTATCACAATGGATCACCACATCATCCACCCGAGACTCCATAGAGTTTATCAATGGATTAAATAGGCGGGTATCATCACGTGACCAGATTTTGGCGCCTGTAGGATCATTTTGAGGATTTAGGGAATCATCGACAAGATGTTCCACTTTACCCATACCCTGAATAGCGAATAAAACCAACTTATGCCAATTCTGAAAATTTGTATCATCCAAACGAAGCTTAGTAAGTTTGGAAGTAGATGAAATAATCTCTGAGATTGTGGGTTTGGGCTCAACAAGCCCACTCGATATCGAAGATTCAGCCATAATCACAATCAACTATATGAGAAATATCCGGCAAACAATAACAAAGAGGAGGATACACACCCCAAGAATCACAACAAAGAGGGGGATACAAACCCCTATATATTTCAAGAGAACCCTTTCAGTCAATAACCCATCAAGACATGAACCGAACTGTTGGAAATTGAAACCCTAAACACACAATAGCAAGAGGAATTACAAAAATATTAACGTTTCATCAACGGAATTACGAAAATACAAGGGTTCCATCAACGGAATTACGAAAATAGACCAAATATGAACTTATCTGCATAGCGGAATCTGGCTTGATGGTGATGGTGATTAGGGTTAGGGTTGTGTGAGGAGAGTTTCTCAAATTTCGGTATCCGGCTCTAATACCATGTTATTTAGAATAAGTCGTTATCTCTCTCAAGATAGAGAGACCCTTTATTTATAATGATAAATTAGGTTACATAAGAGAAGAGGCTCATTGGGCATAGTACACACATCTGGCCCAAGATGTCATACACCTCTACTAACACGTAAACTTATCATCAGATTCTCTATCCTCTCTTTACCCATTTAATAGAATTAGCCTATGTTTCTTATAGGTAACAAGATGTTTAGAAATCCTTTAGCATTTCAATCCAATTGCCCTTTTGATTTTGGAAAAAAAAATTATCAATATACTTCTTCTTCTACACACCATCTCAATTCCATAATGGAGAACTGTAAGAGTTGGCATTCATTAAAAAAATGGATAATCCACTAATGGGAGAAGGTACTAACATATTTTTAACATCTAATTAGATCGGGTAATCATTACATTGTAATCGTTCAAATTAAAGAACAGAAGCTAGCTCGTTACGATATAAAATAAGATCATTTAAGACATTGCCAGTAAAGGGTGGAAGCAACATTGTGGTTTATAATTCATTGGGGCCACAACCGCGGACATAGTCCGTGCCTTACCCAATACGTATGGGAGGTAAGGATCCATGGATTGGTCAGGGTGGTAGCCCCCCCCCCCCCCCAAAAAAAAACATTGTGGTTCAAAATCATCAAGCTTCTAAAAATGGAATAAAAGCGCATGTATGTAAAAGATATAAATCCCCATAAACCAAAAGCAAGGAAGATGAAAAAACATGGATACCTCAAGAATACTGTCATCAGTCCACTGTATCCCAGTAATGCCTGAAAAACTGAAGATATGATTATAGCTCCCTGAAGTTGCTTCATAATATGCTTGAAATTCTGCATTGTAAAAGAAATCTTCACACTTCATGTGGAAGTTGACCACCCCAAAAGAAAATTTTAATAGATCTTACAAATACATAAATATATATAACAGACTACAAAAAAACTCAGAAGCAGTTTCTTTCACATATAGGTGAGACACCTATATATTTTGTCTTGCTTAACACATGTTAATCTTCTACCTCAGGAAACTTGTTTACCACCCAACTACTCTAAAAACTTAAACTATTAGAGTGGGTGACTTAAATATTTATATGCTTCAACACGTCCCCTCATGAGTGATTTTCTTTATTTTGGTCCAATCTATGTAACAATTTTTAACTTGGATGACGTTGAGGTTTGAACACGGAACTTCCTACTCTCATACCATGTTAACCACCCAATTACTCCAAAACCTTAAACTGTTAGAGAGGGTGTAACTTAAATATTTATATCCTTCAACAAAACTGAAATCATTCTTTAGGAGGGCAATTTATCTTTCAAATTTAACACTATTAGTATCCCTTCATGTCTATAAGTTCCACCAACTCATAAATCAACTATGGCATCAATTTCCATATTATTTTAAATAGTTTCATGTGAAATTCCTAACCCAATTCCAGCTTATCCATCTGTGCAATTCCATAATACTTCTGTTGTTAGCATCAACTGCAACATTCTCCACATGTACAGGACATGTAAGGTCACAGAAATATAGATTCATGTTAAGAAACCGCAAAGAGCGACAGATACACGTGAAATTTGTTATCAAATAAGGGAGGCAATTAGGTAATTAGGTTGCATGTTCCAAGATCTTGAGACAAATATCAAAAACCAAGGGTCCATCGTAAGCAAATGGGTAATTTGAAAACACAACACGTAACTAGCAAGCACCAATGTCAATAAGACTTCTCAAGACAAGTATATTACATTTCTACTAAGTGGGGGAAA
Source organism: Cornus suecica (assembly GCA_963922005.1). Classification (NCBI taxonomy): domain Eukaryota; kingdom Viridiplantae; phylum Streptophyta; class Magnoliopsida; order Cornales; family Cornaceae; genus Cornus; species Cornus suecica. The sequence continues at coordinate 59,360,089 of OY998243.1, forward strand.
ACAAGGAGGGGGCTTTGCAAGTCTCAACCCCTTGCAGATCATCTTCTTCTCTTTTGGTAAGAAACCCCGAGATTCTAAAACTTAGGTCCAACCCTGAATAAGAAGATCCACTTAGCATGGAGGTATAAGAGGCCAATCAGCACACATCATACCTAACTGTTAAAAGATCAATAGTTTTGTTTGATAACAATAAGTGAATTGGTATGTCTAAAGACTTCTTTTTGCTTGGCTTTCTTCTATTGCTTATTTTTTTCAGACTTCTTTCGAGAAAATAAGAGGTAGAGGTCACGAAAAACAACCAATATGTGACTCCGAGAGGCACTCAATTACTAGTTTGCATGTGTCTAAGACTGTCATTCTGTTCCACCATGAATTTTAATATAACAACTAGAAAACCGCATACACAATAGCAGTTATCAAGAGTCCGCATCTACTTAAAAATTACATTCGTCTATAAATATCAGAAGGAATGTAGAAGATCAGAAAATATAATAAAAGAGAAATTTTCTCCAAACATAATTAACAATAAAAAGTATTGGATTAGAAGCATACATTTCCATTCAGTCCCATGAACTCAGGTGAGTTAATAATTGCCAGTGCAGGAGCAAGGAAAACGAAGGATGGACCCTGTATTAGGGGCAGCCTCGACCCAAATGATGTATGCAAAAGCGTTGTCACTCCCGATACGAATAGCACCGTAGAGACCACCATAGCCGTATCCTCCTACATAAACCAATTTTCATCAGATCAAAAACCATCTAACTCGGGATACAGTATACAAAGAACAACTCTTTATAAAAATTCAGATAAGAATAGATTGCAAGTGCTCACATAATCGCCACCCATCGCCGGAACTATGACTAGTGGAATAAGAATCAATGAACCCAACATCGAAACATAATGTTGGAAACCATACATACCAATTGGAACTGAAACATTTCACAAAACAATCATCAATTTGTTATCAATAACACGGTAAATGAACAAAAAAATGATAACAATCAACAAACCCAACATCCAAACATAATGTTAAAAACCATGTATACCAATTAGAACTTAAACATTTCACAAACAATCACCAATTTATTATCACTGACACTATATGAACAAAAATATAAGTAATGAAAATAAAGCTCACCAAGACCAGGTGTATCTCTAAGCTCATACTTCATATGCGAGTGACGAGACACAAACCCATCATCATCTACTGTCTGAGGCAGCACATCCACAAACTCCTCGTTCCTCACCGGCCTCCGACTCGGTGGCGGAGGCTCCGCCGTCGCAGCCTGGCCGTTGACAGACGGATTCTTCGGCGGCGCTCCTCCGTCGGAGTCCCTCCTCCGCTTCACAGTCTGCTCTTTCTCCGGCTGCGGCGCCACTGGCGGCAATTTCTCGGTCACCCTCTCACCATTGACAGCAGTAGTATGTCTAGGTCGACCCGATTCGAGATCGGGCTGAGAATCTGGGTCTTTGGGCTTGGGTTGGAGCGTGATCTGACCGGAGTCGCTGGCATTGGTCTCGCCGGAGAATTTGGGGCGGAAACCGGTGCGCTTGGCCCAGGACGACGGTGGCATTGCCGTTGATTCCGGCGCGGGAGGCCATGGACCGGGTCGGGGACGCTTGATCGGGTCAGAACTCGCCATTTTTCTACAGCTTCATCGGTTGATTGAACTCTGGGAGTGATATGGAGAAGCGTGTACAGATCTGATATATATGATTGGGCTATACAGATATGGTGAATGAAGAAGTGAGGAGTAATGGAAGTCTAGGGTTTCTCGGGATCCTACAGTGAAATTGTAGAGAGAGACGAAGAGTGAGTGTGTGTGTGAGAGAGAGAGAGAGGGGTAAGGTGAGTGTGAGTGAAGAGTAGAGAGAGAGAGAGGGAGAGACTGAGGGAGTGTTTGGGCCCACTGTGTGTTTTGTGTGTGTGTGTGTGAGAGAGAGAGAGAGGGAGGGGGGGGCAAATGAAAAGATAACATGTCACGTTTGGGAAGAACGGTGTTGGAGTCGAAACCGCGTGTCTTTACGTTCCCCATTAATCGGATGATGTACTAATTATTAGTCAGATACTCCCTCCATAATAAAGAAATTAAACCAGAGATTATGAGCACTAACACAAAATATTTTCTGTTTTTGTTTTTTTGAAGGAGTAGAGTTAAAATTTTAATTTTTTTTAAGTGAAATAGAAAGTAAAATCTTGTTTATTAAATTTTAATTTTTTTCAGAAACAAAAATAAAATACAGAAATTATATTTACTACAAAAATTTTGTTCTTACTTTTTATTTATTTATTATATGTATTTTTTATTTATATTTATTATTTATCATAAGTTTTATTTATATATTATTTATTATTTGATTATTTTTATTTAATTTATTAACTTTATTATTATTCATTCATTATTTTTATTTAATTTATTATTTATTATATTTTTATTTTATTTATTATTTATTATATTTTTATTTAATTTATAAAAATATTTAATTTATTTATTATTTGTATTTCTTTTTTTTTATCATAATTATATGTTATTTTTTATTATTTTTATGTATTATTTAATCTATTTTACTATTGTTTATTTTGTTTATTATTATGGGAAAATTACATAAATCATCCCTGAACTATGACCTAATTGCACGCGGTACCCCTTACGTTTCAATAATATCATAAACTACCCTCAAAACCACCTCCGTTGTAACACTTAGCCCCTTCTGTTCAAAGTCAACGCCAGAATTGGTCAATAAAAGCTGTTTTTGTACTGAACTTCCATTTTTGTCCTCATATCATTGCATGTTCCAATTTTCCATACAAAATTACTTAAATACCCTAATTTTTTTGAATTTATATATAATGTTCCAAAATATGAATTTTTTTTTTGAAAAATAATTTTTTTGCGAAAAGTATATATTATGTTCCAAAATATGAATTTTTTCCGAAAAATATATATTATGTTCCAAAATATGAATTTTTTCCGAAAAATATATATTATGTTCCAAAATATGATTTTTTTTGCAAAAAAGTACTTATTATGTTCCAAAATATGAAAAAACATTTCGAAAAATAATTTTTTTGAGAAAAAGTATATATTATGTTCCAAAATATGAATTTTTTCCGAAACATATATATTATGTTCCAAAATATTAATTTTTTCCGAAAAATATATATTATGTTCCAAAATATGATTTTTTTGCAAAAAAAGTACTTATTATGTTCCAAAATATGAATTTTTTTCCGAAAAATAATTGTTTTGCGAAAAATATATATTATATTCCAAAATATGATTTTTTTTTGCAAAAAAGTACTTATTATGTTCCAAAATATGAATTTTTTTCCGAAAAATATTTTTTTTGCGAAAAATATATACTATTATGTTCCAAAATATGATCTTTTCTAAAAAATATTTTTTTTTGCGAAAAATATATACTATATTCCAAAATATGATTTTTTTCAAAAAATATATATTATTTTTTCCGAAATAATTCATATTTTGGAAAATAATATTCTCCCTCCGAAAAATAATTTTTTTGCGAAAAATATATATATATTTTTTAATTTATAATTTTTGGGGCAAAGTGGACACCGTGGGGGTTAGTTGATAAAACTGGATAGTATAGGGGGTTTCTTGAAATTAACCCTAAAATATAATATAAAACAAGGGCTTTTAAGTAAATTCATGCACAAATCTGACTGGGCTGTTCTAAGGGGTAGTAATCGATATTATTCAAATGTTAGGGGTACTCTCTGCAATTAGGTCATAGTTTAGGGGTAGTTTGTGTAATTTTCCCATTTATTATTTATTCATTTATTTTTATTTAATTTATAAAAATATTTAATTTTATTTATTATTTTTATTTCTTATTATTTTTATTTTTTATTTATCATAATTATTTTTTATTTTTTATTTTTTATTATTTTTATGTATTATTTAATCTATTTTATTATTGTTTATTTTGTTTATTATTATTTATTCATTTATTTTTATTTAATATATAAAAATATTTTATTTATTTATTATTTGTATTTCTTATTATTTTTATTTTTTATTTATCATAATTATTATTTTTATCTATTATTTAATGTATTTTATTATTGTTTATTTTGTTTATTATTATTTAGGGAAAATTACACAAACCTTCCCTGAACTTTGACCTAATTACAGAGAGTACCCCTAATGTTTGAATAATATCAATTACTACCCCTTACATCACCGGAGCAGAGCCCCGGTCAGATTTGTGCATGAATTTACTTAAAAGCCCTTGTTTTATATTATATTTTAGGGTTAATTTCAAGAAATCCCCTATACTATCCAGTTTAATAAACTAACCCCCACTGTGTCCACTTTGTCCCCTATACTATTCAATTTCATCATTATGCCCCCTCACCTCACATTTTGAGTCGAAATGCCTAAACTACCCTCAATAGTATAAGGGGGTTTAGTGAAATCAACCCTTAAAAATATTATTTTTCGAAAATCAATTATATTTTTCACAAAATTAATAAATTCAAAAATATATATATATATTTTTTGCAAAAAAAATATTTTTCGGAGGGAGTATATTATTTTCCAAAATATGAATTATTTCGGAAAAAATAATATATATTTTTTGAAAAAAAATTATTTTCGGAAAAAAATCATATTTTGGAATATAATAGTATATATTTATTGGAAAAAATAATATTTTGGAACATAATAGTATATATATTTTTCGCAAAAAAAATATTTTTCGGAAAAGATCATATTTTGGAACATAATATATATTTTTTGGAAAAAATTCATATTTTGGAACATAATAAATACTTTTTTGCAAAAAATATTTTTCAGAAAAAAATCATATTTTGGAACATAATATATATTTTTCGCAAAAAAATATTTTTCAAAAAAAAATTCATATTTTGGAACATAATATATAATTTTTGCAAAAAAAATATTTTTCAGAAAAAATTCATATTTTGGAACATAATATATACTTTTTCGCAAAAAAAAAATTCATATTTTGGAACATAATATACTTTTCACAAAAAAAAAATATTTTTCGTAAAAAAATCATATTTTGGAACATAATATATATTTTTTGCAAAAAAATTATTTTTCGGAAAAAATCATATTTTCCAAAATATATATATATTTTGAAATTTATACTTTTTACGAAAAATATAATTTATAGAATCTTTTTATTTAAGCTTCTGGGGTTTAAACTAACATTGATGTAAATGGAATTTGCTATAACATTGATGTTTGTGTTTTTTGGAACAAGCAATTTCAATTTTTATATTTTTTTAAATGAAATTGTGGGGGCAATTTGGTAAAAAAAGTTAGGGTATTTAAATAATTTTGTATGTAAAAGTAAGGGTTAAATTGGAACATGCCTATATAAGGGCAAAATTGGAAGTTCACTCCAAAAATAGGCTTTATTGACCAAAAAGAAAATTTTCCGTCATTGACTTTTAACGAAAGGGGTTATGTGTTACACCGGAGCTGGTTTTAAGAGTAATTTATGATATTATTGAAACGTAAGGGGCACCGTGTGCAATTATGTCATAGTTCAGGGGTAGTTTGTGTAATTTTCCCTATTATTTATACATTTATTTTTATTTAATTTATAAATATTTTTTATTTAATTTATCAAAATATTTAATTTATTTATTATTATTTATTATTATTTATATATAATATTTAAATTTATTAATGCAAAAGATATGAAAGTCCCAATTTTACAACTTTGAAATTTTGTTATTTTGAAGGCGAGGGGAAACAAAAAAAAGGAAGTACCATTATTCTTGTTTCCTCTTTTCTTTACAACTAGAGGAAACGTTTCTTTAAGGGCAAAAGTATAAATAAATTGGGAAACAAGATTTTACTTTTACTTCTTCATTTCAGAAAGTAAAAACAAAAAACAGAAAACATTTCTTGTTAGTAAACAAACCCTATATGTAAATTTGGGTTTTAATTTTTGAAAGAAAATAAATTAAGTAGACAGATTTGGAAAGTTAAATGAGGATGTGGCCTTAAAAATTCCATCCGAATTTATAAAATTTGACAAAAGTGCTTATAAACCTCAACAAAGTACAGTTATAATATGATTGTAATTTGCCATAACTTCATACGAATAATGAGTTCAATATATTAATTTTCCAATGGGTCCGTTTGGCAAACGCGAAAACAGTTTTGTTTTTTTACTATTCACTCATTTCAAAAATAAAAACACGTTTGGGAAACGCATTTACTGTTCACTTTTTTTTTTCCAAGAAAATTGTTGTATGTGAATAATGGATAAAAGTGGTGAAAACACCAAATACAACTTTTAGTTGTTTTTTGAGTTTTTTCACTGTTTAGGATACCACCTCCGCCACCGCCCCTATCTCCGCCGCCACCAACCACCACCGGTCGCCGCCGCCGGCCGCCACCACCTCCCGTCGCCGTCGGGCACAACCGCCGCCGAGCCCCACTACCGTCGGCCACCGCCGCCGCCTCCGCCCGCCGCCAGTCACCCACCACCACCGCCCCCCGCCGCCGCCTGTCACCGCTGGCCACCACCGCCGCCCACCAATACCATTTTATTTTTCAATACAAATTTTGATCCAAACTCTTTTTTGTTTTTAGGATTTTGCTGAAAAAATAAAGACAAATATAAAAACAGTTTTTATATTTGAAGACAGAAAACAAATACAAAAAACAGGTTTTCCAAACACACCCTATACTTTTTCCCATTATGTGATATGCGAAATATTCAATCCATTATAATTGGTATAAAAGACATGTTCAATCTTTGATACACCCACTTAGTTATGCTCATCCGTAAGGAGTAAGGTCCAAGTCAAATAGATAAGGTGATTCATTGTAACAAAGTTAGAAGGTTTTATCTCACATCGGATCCGCATTGAAAAATGATTGGGTATAAATGGATTGGATGTTAACCTAATTTTAATAGCTTAAGTTTTTTGTTCGAAACGCGAAGCATCCAACCTCTTATTTCTTATTATTTTTTTGTCATTGTTATGTAGGGTTACAAATGAATCGAGTCAAACCGAATTTTGAAATGTTTAAACTTGAACATTTTTTAAACGAATTTAAAAAATGTGTTCGGGCTCGACTGATTTGTTAAATGAACGAGCCCGAGCCGATCGCTAATTTTAACGAGTCAATCTCGAGCTCACTCATGAACGACTCGATTCAGTTGCAACATATATTACTATTTCCAATAATCGTTAGATGAAGTTGTTATATGCTTGTTTTTAATATGTATTCATTTCTCAAATACCATGTTGCTTGCTTTATGTTTATTTTCGTTCTTTATATTCTTTATTCACTAGTGCAGAATTTTCTAAACTGATTTTTACGAAATGACCGTATTAGTTATATAGTTCTCAACAATTCTCTTTGCAATTTTTTAAATATTAATACTTTCTCTAAGTGATTATGAGATTATTTCTTGTGTTACTTATACGAGTTTGACTAGCCAATCATAATGTTCAAAACTTCAAGCTCGACTAATTTATTAAACGAGTCTACAAAAATGTGATTGGGCTGGTCTCTTTTGTTAACAAACGAGCCAGAAAATTGAGTTCTTAACTTGTTGAACCTAAACCTATTCATGAATATTGACTGGATTCATCTACACCCCTTCTTCTATGTCAAATATATTGTATTACCTAGAATTTCTTGTTTCACATCATCTTCATTAATTTATGCAAGTTTTTAAATCATACATGACTCAATATTAATTATTTTATGTTTCACTCATAAGAGCGCTCTTATATTCAATTGAACTTCCAATATTTGATCTTCTTCTTCTCAATTACAACTTACAAGCACTCATGCATTACAATATATTTTAGGGTAAATTGCACTGACACCCCTTGAGGTTTTGGTTGATTCCACATAGATGTCGGTCAATGGATTTTGGACAGTGACACCCCCTGAGGTTTGCAAAGTGTTGCAATGACACCCCCTAAAGGCATAAAATGACTTTTATGCCATTTATTATTTTATTTTTGGGTTATTTGCAATGAGACCCCCTGAACTATGGGTCAATTCCACTTAGAAAGTGGTCAACGCATTTTCTGTCAAACAATCCCCTCAACTTTCATTTTGCTTGCAAACACACCCCTTGGATGGGTTTTTGGCACTTAAAATTACTTTTTTACCCTTTTTCCATTATTAAAGTCATATGTATAATTGCAAGGACCTAAATGTCCATGTTGGCTATTGTGTATTGGCGCCAATGAACAGTGAAGAGAAAGGAGATTTTGCAATAAAAAAATATGAACAGAATTTAAACTGTAAAATTGAGTGCTATAGAAAATATGACACAAAATGAATTGAACAGTGGTAATTTGCAACTACATCATACATTCCTCAATTAAAATACCTAAATACAATGAGAAATTCCAACATTCAAATGAGTAATTCCATTCCAACATACATGCATACATATATTACATACCAAAAATATATTACATTGAAGTCCTAAACCCTACTATCAAAGTAAAACTGTTGTAATACCCAACTGAAATAGATTAGATTACATATAAGAAAGCCAACAAGGCTTGAAATGAGACTGATATTACCAAAATAAAAAGCTTGGCTCAATCATGTGTGTGTGTAAGTGTGACATGTACAAAAATAATTAAGAAACAGTCACTACACTATCCATGAAAATTATTGTTCAAAAAGAGTCCAAAATGAGTCATATACACTCCAAGTCCAAAATATACAAAAAACAACATAAGATATGTTGTTACCAGTGTCACCATTGTGCCCAATGAGATCTTGAGCCACCTTGCCCAATTGGAACCTATAATTGAAAGGTTCACAAAAAAAATAAGAAATAACAAGAATATTTTATAGTTAGGAAAAAAATAATGCTAATATTAAAACAGTTTAGGCAATGTACATTAGAGCAACTTGTTTGGGCAGGGGTTAGTGCCCGTGTTGATTGTCATTGTTGTGAACCATTACCACCACCAACCTGCATCATTAACATATTTTTTTAGTGAGTAAAACAGTTAGAAATGTTAAAACAATTGAATATCAAAAAAATTTAAATTTATAGTGGACAAAGATCTCTGTGATGAAGTTGTTGGTGTTGTTGGTGCTATTGGTGATGTTGGTGTTACTGGTGTTGCTGATCTTGTCTTTGGTCCTTTGTCTTTCCTTGCCACATTGAACTTCTTTGTTGGTGGTGGAACTGTTGTTGTTGTTGATGAAGTCCATGCAGATGACTGTGGACCTCTAGTTTTATTGTGGTTGTTCTTTGGAAATCTTTTACACCCCTTTTTATTGTGGCCAACAGCTTTGCATAAACTACAAGTCATGACTATGGACCTTCTTGTTGTTGTTGGTTCATTCTCCTCCATCCTCCTAGCCACCCTAGGTCTGCCAGTTAGCCTCCTCAGTTATAGGGGATCTAAAGGCGACTTGTCCACCTCATCCCATAAACTTTCATGGTGCATGGGATGAATGAGGTGCCTAGAAACTTGTCCATACACATAGTTGGTAAAATACTCATCACAATAGTCCTCTACAGGTTCCCTTCTCCAAATAATGCATGCACATGCATGCCTACAAGGTACACCAGTCAACTGAGATCCCCCACAACAGCAGCTATGATTTTTAAGGTAAACTATGTACTTCATGTTCAACTCCTTAGTGACCTCATACATTTCTCCCCCGGGCCATACCAATTGACAACAACCAAATTTTGAAAGGTTTTGGTTAAGTTTGTTTCTTGTTACACCCCATATTATTTTCCCTATTTTCTGTAATTATTTCTGATTTATTTTCAGTTGTGACGTCACTTGTTCATGACGTCATAGTTATTCTGGATATCTCACGTATAAATTTTTCGCGTTTATGTCTTGATACGACGGGATGACGCGACCATTGTCTTATTGACTACTTCGTGGATTGTCCTTGGCGATTGCATGACTTGACGTGATAGTATTGTTTCTGACTTGGTGAAACGTTGACGTGAGATTCGATAGCACGACTCTGTAATTGTCTCTTTGATGACTTCGTGGAGTTTTTTTAGTGATTACGCTATTTGACGTGATGTTTTCTGTTTCGGACATGGCTAGAGGTTTACGTGGGCTTTAGTGCCGATTATGTGGATTCATTAAGACGCTCGACGTTTGGTGTTTCGACTGGGTGGCGACATGCTTAGTATGTCCAACGTCTAAGGCTCCGACGCTGTTATACAAGTTCGGCATTTAGTGCGTTAGGGTTCGACGTTTTGTTTTCCCCTTGTGATGGGATTATTATGTGCCTGATTTGATTTACGTGCTCTGTAATTGAACGTACATGTTTTATTTGTTTGGTGTGCTTACTTCTTTGCGTTTCTAAGTGCTCATAGGTGTTGATGTGGATATACTTGGTTATTGTTTTGGATTATTTTCGTGCCCTAGTTATTTGTAGTTATTCAGTGGGTCTTGTACGTACCCGGTGTTCTGGTAGTTGGATTTTGTACCTCAAATTATTTATCCTCACTGGTATTATTTATCGGGCGACCCGTAAATTTTTCGGGTATGCGTGTCATCGTTTAGGGATTTTTAATAATATTTCATATATTATTATTTATTAATAAATTGAGGTTAAATGGTTATCTCTTTCGTTCCGCACTTGACGCGGATGATTTTAGACCATTTCTTTGTGGTGGTTATTCGGTTGACAGCGTAACGGGTCGGGCCGGGAATTTTCTCGCAATATTTTATAATTGATTATTTTATAGTGGGTTATGAATTTTGGGTTATTATTATTATTAGATAACTAAAATATGTAATAATAATTATTGGTATTTATATATATATAAATGGAAATTATATTTATGTATATGTATTTTCGTGTGTATTGTTAGCGGAGACAAGAGTTGGGCTAAAGTGTAAAATTGGAAAACTTGAGAGTTACTCGTGTAAATAGAGAGAATTGGGGAGTCACTTTTGTAAATGGCATTTTTATATATACACATGTGTATCTAGATGTATATGGATCTACCACTTACCCTTCTTTATCTTTGACGAACGACATCTTGATTATCCATCTACGATCAGCTTCTCCATCATTTTCTAATCGCCGATTGAGAATGAGAGAGAGAGAGAAAAGGTTGTGATGGAGGATGCAGGGCAGAGAGGAGTCGTGCGTAGGGGCTACGCGACCTGGAGGTCGCCGAACATGGTGACCCAGGTGATGGCGCAGGTTCTTGGTGGTCGCGGCTGTAGTTGTGCGATTCAGTTTGTAACTGACGAGCAGATTTGAGTTCGGCCTAGGGTTTTGGCCAGAGGTGATTTTTTCGGAGAGAGGAATGGCGACGGTAATGGCGACTAGGGTCGCTAGTGGTGCGCGACGGCCTGTGGTAGCGCCGGTTCGCACTGGTGGCGCAGGTACAGTCGGGGTTTATAGTTCGCGCAACAGTCCCTGGTTCGGCCAGACCGAGTTGGGTCGACTCAGTGCCGATTCGGGCTTCATTTGGCGTGAAATTTTGGGGATAGCTTTCTCTCGATGTCGTACACGATATATCCGAATTTGGTGTGAAACCGTTGAGTGGTTCGCCGGGAATTTCAGATTTTCGGTATGATTTTCAGTTTCATTTTTTGTAAATTTATTCAAAATGATTAATTTATTGTTAATGGGCTTCATATATATCGTATGGGTCGTCGAGATGGACGTTTCAGTATATTCAAAATAATTTTCAAACAACTTTGGGCGGCGAGCACTGTTCACAGCCGTCACTGTGAAGGGAGGACAGTTCAGGGCTGTTCTGTAAGCTTTAAAAATATGTGGGAATTTACATATATATATTCTTATATATATGCATATCTGACACTCACTAATAGTGCGTAGAAAACGTTAATTAATCTCCGTTGTATGTTTATGGGTAAATAAAAATGTTTAATTAAATTCCTAGTGATAGACGGAAATTTAAGAATTTTATAAGATTTATAAAATATCCATAAATGGATTAAATGATGTCGGAGTTGGAAATTCCTTTGGAGAAATTAAATAAATTATTTCTCGGATTTAAAATAATTATAAACCTATTTAAATTAAATCGATATAGGCGGTTTAGTACCCCTTGAGTTCGAAATAGGTTTATAGAAGGTGTATGTAGACGTAGATCCGGTTAATTGATTATTTCCCCTATTATTTATATTTTATTGAAATTAAAAATATGTTAGGGGATCCACGTGAACTAGGGACGTCAAAACTTAGACCTGGTTCTAGTCCCTTGTGGTTGATTTTCTCGTAGATTATAAAGAAACTAAATTGCGAATTTAAATTGTCTAATTATCCTTGAGGTAATTTAAATTTTGAAGCATGCTTTGTATGAGAATGCTTGGCTTTTATGCTGTTTTATTGAGTATATTACATTCATGTGGAGACATTTTGCATTCATATAGCACCATGGTATATATATTGTTTCGGTGCGAGTTGCATGCCTCAGTTATATCACATACATGTATGGATCGTTTGGAAAGTCGCAACAACTGGCCAGGGGGTGGTCTAGCACCCAGGGAACTAGTAACTCTTAATTCTCTAGACATTTGGGGGTGAGGGCTTGGGCCTCACTTGCCGGTTCCGGACGGACTTGTGGTCTTCGTACTCCATTTGGCGACACCCACCCTTCTTGTTGTGGGTTTGTTGCCCCATCAGTGAACGGTTTGGGATTCCTGGACATTTGTTTAACCCTCATGCAGTTAGGGTTGCATTGACATTCATATTGAGCATTTATTTGACATGTGTTTATCTGTTAAGATTATCTTTTATTATTGCTTATTGATATTGAGCAGGTTATATCGGAATTTTAATTAGAGATTTGTATTATTCTCTTGGGCGCGAGGGCACGGTGTTTGTGATTAATATTTTAACCGTGGTTAAATTACAAATTAAATTGTGAATTTCCTAGTGTAAAGGAAATCGTGAAAACTTAAAGTTAAAAGGTGAAAAGTGAAAGTGACATTGGGGCGTAAGGGTTCCCCGTATGTTAGGCTCAAGTTGAGCTAGGTAGCAATATATTGGGACTTAGTCGAAATTGTGATCTTGGCCACATAGGCCTTTGTGATTGGTGATTAGTATCATCACAAGATGATTGCTAGACCTCTCCGGTAGTGTGGAGTATTCCTGTTCCATTGGCTTTTGTAATTTTGAGCTTATCGCTCATTCTTCCACTTTGACAGTGTATGAGTTATAGATAGTTTTTTGCCGTGTTTATTGAAAATCTCTTTCCGTAAGTACTCTTGTGAAGTTAGTGAATTCAGGGCATGGTTTGTTCCGTTCTTGTAACCTTAGTTATGGTTTGGATCTTTGGAGTCAAATATTCAAAGTTTTGAAAACTTAAAAGTTGGGGATTTTATAAAACGTATTCTTCGTTTACCCCGAGACTTGTTAACTATTTTTGGGAAGACAGAAGTTTAAATACCTGTTTTATAAAATATGTTTTGAATTCTCATTACTGGAAGTATCGGTAGAAATCCGTTTTTGAAAGAAATTTCAGAAAATTTTATTTGAAATTGTTTTGTAAAATTGGTGAATTAGGACACGGTGTGTCCCTAATCTAGAAATCTCGATGTTATTTCCGAGGTGTCAGTATTGTTAGAGGTTGATAAATTCAGGTTTCTCCTAGCTTGTTGTCTGGAGTTCCTTCCCATGCCTGGTTTTGTTTGGGTCTTCTTTCAGAATTATTTTTATAAAATTTTAAATAAATGTTAAAGGTCTTAGGGCCAGATTTGAAAGAAGTTTAAAAGTGATTCCAAAATAGTTGTCAGTTTGAACTCTAATAGTTATTCTTTCTCCTATAGTTATTTCTTGGTTTTGAGCCCGGACTTGTGATGTTGAGTTATGCACACCTAGTGTGATTCTTGTTGTTTTGGTTGGGTTTGGAGACGTTGGAACCAAATAAGATTTGACCGGGTCCTAACTTTTTAAAAAAAATCGGTTGAATCCTTTGGGGTTTAACGTTTTTCCTTAAAAACCCGAGGACCATGGCATCTGTTTGGGACTAAACGACTCCAATACCCCTTTCTAGTGCCTAGATAGGCAGTGTGAGTTAGAGATAGTTCGGTTGGTTACCGAATCCGGTGTGGAGATAGTACCTTCCAATTTTATGTTTCTTCGAGTGAACGGGGTGGTTCACTGGTTATTGTAAGTAGAATAATGGTTATGATGATTTACTTTCGGTAGTCCTAGTGAGTGATCTATTTACCTCCTAGGAACCTTAAGCAGCGTGTTAGGTGCACGGTATGGTAGATAGTTAGTTCTTGTTGCATCTCTAGATGAGAGTAGAGTTTGGATTGGTTGTTTATAGGCCTAGGTGACAGGCTAAGTTATTTACAGGACGTTATATATATACACATGCACATGTGTTGCTTATATTTTAGTTGATCTGTAGTTCTTACGATATCCGTAGTGTACTTGAGGTTAGTGATAAGGTTATTGATGGGGTCTCGGGTTGGCGGGGTGCCATGTAAGAAGATTGACTGGCCTAGGATGGATGCATGCACACGGGATGGTTAGCATTTTCTAGACGGCTATGAGTGTGATGTTTTGATATTTTTGGTGAGCCCCCAAGGTTGTGCTCACCCCCACAACAGGTTGCAGGTTTGCAGGTGGATGCAGCACGGCGTACTCGGCGACGACGATACGGGGGATTTGGGACGGTAGTTTTATTCTTCCTTCCGTAATCATATTTATGTATTCTTTTATTATCTTGGGAGCCAGGCTGTTGGCAGATTCCCTTGTGTTGTATCTTCAGTCCATGTATTTATTATTTTGGGGTACCATTGTATCTGTTCGGCACTACCATTGGGTTTTATGTATTCTTATTTGAGCTTGGTGGCTCAGTCGGTATTTGTTGTTTGGGGTGCCTTTATACCTTTTCGGCATCGCCGTGTGATTTTCTTTATATTTTCATTTGAGCATTTGGGGCTCTATTGTTTTAGAGGGGTTGTGGAGAGGTATTGGTGTTCTTTTCCACTACCTCGGCCCTAGTAGGTTTCTGGAATATTGGGCTACATGCCATTGATTCTATTTCTGTTATTATGGGCAGGTTCTTTCGTTGTGTTGTTTTTGGGTTGTCCGGATGATCCATTTACAAACGGAACTTTGCCGGATTTTCGTTAAAATTTCTTTATTGAGTTTCTATCACTCAGGTGACATGGAATACTTCATTTTCATTCATATTCCATGTATTTCGATGTTATTGTTAATCTTGGTTGTCGTTTTTAGTGACATCATACCTCGGGATTCGCTGATTCTCCAGATTGGGATATCAGGAATAACGGGGCGTGACATTTCTGATTTTTGGAACCACAAACTCCCATTGAACACTCTTGTTGAACCTTTTTTGGAATATAGATATCAACTTAGATTCTGATCCCATCCAAACAGTTTGTTATTGGCTTTCCCCTCACATGTTTTAGCCAAGAGTTAAATGATTCAACAGCATTGTTGGTTACAAAGTCACATTTTCCCATTACATCAAATTTGTGTATTGCCCATGTTTCAATTAGATGATCAATTAACCAATTATATGCTTCCTGACTTGTGTTCTGAATTTTTTTCATTCCTGTTTTAAAGTCCAATTCATTATAACTCTGTGCAGCCTCCCAAAACAGTCTTCTAAATCTTAACCCAGGGTGTAAAGACCTAAAATTTGCATAAATATGCCTGTATCACCTCCTCTTAAATGCATTAGGGTAAAGTTCATCAATTGCAGGTAGAATACCCTTCTGACCATCACTCATGATGATCCAAGACACTCCCTTGCTAGACTCCTCACTAGTTATCTTGTGGAGATGGTCTAAGAACCATGTCCAGCTATCCTTGTTTTCAGATTCAACCACAACCATAGGAAATGGATACAATCCATTATTCCCATCTAGTCCCACAACACTAATGAGTATACCCCCAAATGGACCCTTTAAGAAACAACCATTCACACCAATGAATGGTCTACAGCCACCCCTAAACCTATTAATGGCAGCCCCAAATGACATAAAAACTCTTCTAAATCTTGGTGGTTGATCTGTTGAAGGTTTTATAAAGAATAATGAACCAGGATTTGTCTTATATACCTCATGAGCATACTGCCACAACCTACCATATCACCCAGCATGTGTTCCTTGATTTTCAATTAAAGCTTTGTTTCTTGCTCTCCTTAGACATGTTTCAGTACAATTAACCTGAACTTTCTCCCTAAATAGGGCCCCCAAAGCCTCTAAAGTTATTTTAGGTTGATTTTTGAATGTCTTCATAAACTTTTTAGCAATGAAAGTTGATGTAACAACTTTGTTTTTAGTGGTTCTGATGCAGGTGTGTTGAGGGCCCATTGTTTTAACTTTGTACATTACTTGATCACTCAAGGCACTAGCATGTATTCTCCATTTGCAGCCTGGATTGCCACATTTAGAGATCACCCTAGACTTCTCATTCTTTTCCATGACAAGTTTAAACCCCTTTTGAACTGAATATTCTTTTAGAATTGTTCTGAAGTGTTTACATCATCAAAAAATTGATTAACTTCAAATTGAATCTCACCTCCATGTGAATATGAAAACACTTTACCATTAAGGTTAATAGAATTTGATGTTTTAGAGCCAGTTTCATCCCCACTATTTTCAACAAGTTCAATATAATCACTGTAATAAGATAGGACACCCTCACTGTCTACTTGTTCATCTTCAGGTTCATCATTAAGTTTCTCAAACCCTAAGCCCCATTCTTCACTATCATTAAAGTCATCATCACTATCCTTAAAACTGTAATCAGTTTCCACTTCATATTCACTATCCTCTGATTCTGACCCAAAATCATATTCAGTGTCTATGGTGATTGGAGCATTTGAAGCATCCACAGAGGATTCAACATTATTAGGTTCATCTTTCTCAACTAGGATATTTATGACTTTTTCATCTGATTTTAGCTGAAACAATATGATAATGTCTTCTTCCAGAGTTAGCTTCATTTTGTAGTTTGAACCAGGGATTGTATAGAATAAGTGAAGCATGACCCCTTTTGAACATTGAGTTGTTATATAATTTGTTCTGAAGTTATATGCAGCAGAATACATATCCACAAAACCAAATGAATCAGCATCTACATCTGTCAATAGATATGTGTGTCATTCAAACTGAAAGACTATGTTATGAAGTTTGCCCATTATGTTTGCTTTAATAAACCTAATTAGTATATAAGTTAATTATGTTAAAGTTAATTAGGGTTTAGGGTTTAAGTTAATTAGGGTTTAGGGTTTAGGTTAATTAGGGTTTAAGTTAATTAATTATGTTTTAGTTAATTATGTCTAAGTGTTAATTAGGGTTTAGGGATTAGGGTTTAAGTTAATTAGTATTTAAGTTAATTATGTTTTAGTTAATTAGTATTTAAGTTAATTATGTCTAAGTGTTAATTAGGGTTTAAGTTAATTAAGGATTAGGGATTAGGGATTAGATTAATTTAAGGGTTAGGGATTAGGGTAATTTAAGGGTTAGGGATTAGGGTAAAGGGAAAACAGGAAAAAAAAAAAAAACTTATTTCCGGAACCTACCAGAACACACCATAATTTTATTCACAAGCTAATATTTTCAAAACCTAACAATTTTCACCATATGAGTATCATGTTCTCCAAAACAGTCATAACTTTCATAAAATATATGTATATATATATACTTTTATTCAAAATGTACCATTTTTCCTATATTAAGGAGCATGCAAGCAAAAAAAATTAAAAAAATATTTTCACAAACTAATAATTTTCACCATATGAGTATCATAACACTCAAAACAGTCCCAACTTTCATCAAAACAAAATTCAAAAAATTATAATTTTATTCACAAGGTACTATTTTCCCTATATTAAAGAGCATGCAAGAAAAAAAAAATTTAATAATATTTTCACCATATGAGTATCATAACACCCAAAACAGTCCCAACTTTCATAAATAAAAAATTCAAAAAATTATAATTTTATTCACAAGCTACTATTTTTCCTATATTAAAGAGCATGCAAACAAAAAAAATTAAAAAGATTATTTTCAAAACCTAACAATTTTCACCATATGAGTATCATGCTCTTCAAAACAGTCCCAACTTTCATATATATATATATATATATATATACTTTTATTCAAAAGGTACCATTTTCCCTATATTAAGGAGCATGCAAGCAAAAAAAAATAAAAAAACATATTTTCACAAACTAGCAATTTTCACCATATGAGTATCATAACACCTAAAACAGTCTCAACTTTCATAAAAAAAAAAAACAAATTCAAAACGTTATAATTTTATTCACAAGGTACTATTTTCCCTATATTAAAGAACATGCAAACAAAAAAAAAATTAAAATAATATTTTCACCATATGAGTATCATAACACCCAAAATAGTCCTAACTTTCATAAAAATAAAAATAAAAAAATTCAAAAAATTATAATTTTATTCACAAGGTACTATTTTCCTTATATTAAAGAGCATGCAAGCAAAAGAAATTAAAAATATTATTTTCAAAACCTAACAATTTTCACCATATGAGTATCATGCTCTCCAAAACAGTCCCAACTTTCTTAAAAAAAATGTTAAAAAATTATACTTTTATTCAAAAGGTACCATTTTCCCTATATTAAAGAGCATGCAAACAAAAAAACATTTTAAAAATTATTTTCAAAAACTAACTATTTTCACCATATCAGTATCTTAACACCCAAAACATACCTATCTTTCATCATTGGCAAAAAAAACAAAATATCCAGAAAGGTATCACAAGTTACAGACTCTAACTTGTTAACAAACAAAGACTAAAAAGACTATGATAATGTTAACAAACAAAGACTAAAAAAAATACTACATAAGCTCTTTGCATGCCAAACACTCTGATAATGTTAACAAACAAAGACTAAAAAAATATATAAAAATAATTGCAGAAACACAATATATTTCATATTCCAGTGGAAACACACAAATCTAATTTCAATAAATACCAAACACGAAAAAAAAATCAGATATATTTCATATTCCAGTGGAAACACACAAATCTAATTTCAATAAATACCAAACACGAAAAACAAAATCAGATATATTTCATATTCCAGTGGAAACACACAAATCTAATTTCAATAAATACCAAACACGAAAAACAAATTAAGATATATTTCATATTCCAGTGGAAACACACAAATCTAATTTCAATAAATACCAAACATGAAAAACAATTCTGAAAAGTATGATTACAAAGCTTGTAAGCAGCAAAAAAAATATTAATAATCAAGTTTTCATCATCACAAAACAAACAAGCACAAAAAATATATACACAAGAAAAATATCTTGCCATTTAAACAACATGCAAGCACAAAAATTCTGAAATTTCATACAGAGATTCAAGGGTTAGGGGTTGTGTACCAAAATAAGCAACAATCCAAGTTGAAGAAGAACCGAGACCCAAATATCCAAGAACAAACCATCGAATCAACACCAAATCTCTAGATCTACAACAAAACATAAATATTAGGGTTTGTAGCAACTAAAACTATGAAATAATTACTCGAAATCAAAAGAAATGGAAAAATACTTACACTAGGAGATGATATCAGACCCAAACAGTGAAATAAAGACAGATCGGTCAAAACCCCTAAAAAAACATAGCAAAATCAATGGTCTTTTCGCAACCTAACCCCTAGAATCCATATCGAACGAACACAACCTAACCCCTAGAATCCATGGTCTTTTCGCACAAAGACCAAGAATTTAAGGTTCGATTCTGTATATGAGACTGTGTGTATATATTCCTGGTAATGTGTATATGAGATTTAGAGAAGAGAGAAAATTGCAGAGAGAGAAGAAAAGAAATAAATGAGATCGGTTAAGAGTTTCTCTCTTTAAAGAGAGAATGGATGGCTGGTGTAAATGAGGGGGGGGGGGGGGGGGGGGGTAAGGGTAAAAATTATGGTTAAAGGCATTAATGTCATTTCACTTGCAGGTTTAAGGGCATTAAAGACATTTCAGAGGAAGATATTTTGTGTCATGTAATTACTCAGACAATACAAGGGCATTTATGGCTTTTCAGAGCATCAGGAGATGTGTTTACAAGCAAAATGAAAGTTGAGGGGGCTGATCGACAGAAAATCCATTGACTACTTTCTACGTGGAATTGATCTATAGTTCAGGGGGTCTCATTGCAAATAACCCTTTATTTTTTATGCGAAAAGTCTAAATTACCCTCATGCTTAAACATTACACCTAACCCACTATCCCAACTACCTTTATCACTTCATCCTTATAATTATCTATATCTATATCTATATCTATATTTATACTATTATAAAAGTAGAAGCAATTAATATGATTTTTTTTTTCAACTTCCCACGAAATATGAAATTATTATTAAATTCTACTAAACTATATACTACTTACAATGCTAAAGCAATATATATTTTTCTATAATTTTTTTCTCTTTTTTTGTTTGCTTTTGTTACAATTTAATTATTTTTATTTACACTTTCATGTTCCAATTTAATTTTTTTGAAATTCCCACTAAAATTACTAATTATTACTGAATTATATTGAATAATAAATATAAATATATTATTGAATCCCATTAAAAGTGTTGATTGGCAATAATATAGATATATATATATATATATATATATATATATATATATATATATTTGTTTTTGTATACATTCATAAAAAATAATATATATGTTATGAGGTATGTAACACTTATAATGATTATGAGTTATACCCCCTTTAGTTTTTTTTTTCTGAAATATTTATATAGTAATATATTTAGAATTAAAGGCATTAATTAAATATAGTTTTCTTAGTATTGATTTATATATTATATTATTGATAAAATATTTCTTGTGGTAGAATTTAATTTTAAATATATTTTCAGTGTGTTTTAGATATTTTTTATTTTTTGTATTTTAAAAAAATATATATGTATTGTATATTTTATATATTTATTATAGATTTTTTGATAATAAGAATGTGGTGATGGTTAGGGTAATGGGTGAGGTGTAATGTTTAGGATGAGGTAACTTAGACTTTTTGCATGAAAATTAAGATAATCAAAAGCATAAAAGTCATTTCATGCCTTCAGGGGTGTCATTGCAACACTTTGCAAACCTTAGGGGGTGTCACTATCAAAAATTTGTTGACCGGCATCTAGGTGGAATTGACCAAGGATGTTAGTGCAATTTACCCTATATTTTACTACAAGTTTAGCCTGCTTTTTTCACTTTTTGGAGAATTATAATTATGTTTTTGTTCATAATTAATTAAAAAAAATATAATATAGTTTATTTCTTAACACTTTTCAAAATTGGTCTCTCAAAATTAATTTGGAGTATTTACTATCTATTATAATAATTGTTCTTTGTTTTTGGATAGACGAATCAACCCCACCCCACTTCTTGTTCACGCGACTCTATGAGTTGGCTTGTTGTTAGCACAGAATTTCTATAAAAAAAATTGACAAATCTTATGTTTCACTCTTTGAAAACTTCAAATTCTATCATAGTATTAAGACCACAAATGATTGGGTCTTCTCTAATACTACTTTGTAGAATGAAGGGACACACTTTGACAATGGCATTTTAATCTCATTGGTACTTTATTCACTTTAAAAATGTGGTGAAGGGTATAAAAAAAGGGACACAGACATTTTTAAGAGTAATGCATAAATTTGTTTCGCTCTTTTGCAATCACTTTGCTTGTGTAGAACTTTCATGTCCTTAATCTTCCACCTTATTAGGTAGCCTATCAATTTTAAAAATTAAGGAAGTACTTTTTACTTTTTACCTCTTGTTTGGACATATTATACTTTTACCTCTCTTGTTTGAATAATTATACTTTCACCTCTTTAATTTGGGTTATGGTAACACTTTGCCCCCTCTAGTCTGATTTCAGGTGTGACTTTACCTAATTGCCCTTCACATTATATTATAATTTTATGATTAATTCCAATAAACCCCCCTAAACTATTGAATTTTCACATTGCCCCCACCCTTATGGGTAAATTACAGTTTTACCACCAAAAATTCGAAAAAATATTTAAATTTAAAAAAATATATAAAATTCAAAAAAATATATATAATTCGAATATATATATATATAATTCAATACATATATATCAAATGTGAAAATATATATATAAAATTCGAAAAAATTATATAAAATTCGAAAAAAAAATATAAATTTTGAAAAACATATAAAATTTCGAAATATATATAAAATTTGAAATATATATATATATATATAAAATTATAATATATATATATAATTTGGAAAAGTATATTTAAATTTGGAAAAAATATATAAATTCAAAAAAAAATGTAAATTTAGAAAAACATATAAAATTTCGATATATATATAATTCAAAAAATATATAAATTTCGGAAAATATATAATTTAGGAAAAAATTATATAAATTCGAAAAAATATATAAAATTATAAAAATTATATAAAATTCAAAAAAATATATAAATTCAAAATATATATATAATTAGAAAAAATATATAAAATTTGAAACAAATATATAAAATTTGAAACAAATATATAAAATTCGGAAAAACAATTCTAATAAGATGGTTCACTAAATATGATTATCCAAACCAATAAATGGGATGGTTCATTAAATATGGTGTCCAAAAAAATATATTTTCCAAACCAATAAATGGTGCAATCTCTAATTTGTACACATGAATGGAAACATGGGATGATTCATTAAATATGATTTTATATTTTGCAAGGAAGCTAACACACCATGGTACAATTTTCACATCTACCTTCACGAACACACTACAAGGTCTATATGCCCAAATTAACAATAAACTGAAATGAATAACAATCCTTATTTACCTAGACAATAAATTAAAACTCATACAATTTTGACTCCATAAAAACCCAAACTTTCAACCTTTTAGTGTGTTATTTTTTCCGAATTTTATATACTTTTTATAATTATATATATATATTTCAAATTATATATATATTTTTCGAATTTATGTATTTTTTGAATTTATATATATATTTCGAATTTTATATATTTTATATATTTTTTCCAAAATTATATTTTGTTTTTCAAATTTTATATATTGTTTCCGAAATTTATATATTTTTTCTAATTTTATATATATTTCGAATTTTATATATATATTTTGAATTATATATATATATTCCGAATTTTATATATTTTTTCGAATTTTATATATTTTTTCGAATTATATATATATTTTATAATTTTATATATATTTTTGAATTTTATATATATTTATTGAATTAAATATATATTAGAATTATATATATTTATTTAAATTTTAAATATTTTTTTGAATTTTTGGGGGTGAAACTGTAATTTACCCATAAGGGTGGAAGCAATGTGAAAATTCAATAGTTTAGGGGGGTTTGTTGATATTAACCATAAAATTATAATATAATGTTAAAGGGCAATTAAGTAAAATCATACCTGAATCAGACTAGAGGGGGTGAAAGTGTAATTATCCAAATAAGAGAGGGTGAAAGTGTAATATGTCCAAACAAAAGGAGATGAAACTGTAATTTACCCTACTTTCAAATAGGGTGGCAATCGGTGTTCATGGGTCGGGATTGGTTTAACACGACACAAACCGTATAATCTATTTATCAGAAAATCCAACATGAAATTGTTAAACCCCGCTTGTTAGAAAATTAAAACAAAATTGACACGATCCAATTACAAATTTTTATTATATTACAACATATGACCAGTTAGTGAGGAGAAAAAGAAACATATAAAAATAATAACAAATATAATCAGGTCAAACAAGTTTTTGGCTTACTTGAATTTGACATTTTTTGTGTCGTGTTCAGGTCAACCAGTTTTTTAACTTAAATTCATTTATGATGAACTTAATTTATACTGTGTTTGAGTCGTGTTATCGTATAGTATAGTGTTGCATTTTGTCAGCTTTATTCTGAAAATATGCTTATATTTTAAATTGATTTCAGATTCTTAGAAACTATCCTTTATAATGGAATTTTCTGAAAGCAGTTTGTGAAACACTGAAGTAATGTCGATTTTTATAAAGTCTTTTTATTTGAAATTTCTCAAAACAAAACTTTTTTGTTTTTTAGATTATAAATCAAGTATGCCTTTCGTTTATCAGACTTTTCTTTTGACTGAGTTTTTGAAGAACTGGTTGACGAAACTACCTTTTTGTTCGATCATGAATTTTAGGATTGCACATGGTACGATACGGTACCGGTTCCGGAACTGTACCGAAAATTTCGGTTACTTTAAATATGAAACTGGTACCGAACCGTAGGAGTAAGGAACTGAACAGGACCGGAACTGGAATTTTGGTTCGGTTCCGGTTCCTGGTATTTTGAAAAAAAAAATATTGCTAAGAAGTCTACTGCCAGTTTGCCATTTCTATTACAAAATACAAACCCAAACATCATAAGAAATCTACTCCCAAAATGCATCATAAGTCATTTAGTCTATTACAAAATACAAATTCAAGCAAATTAAAAGTATCAAGCAAATTATAGCAAATTACAAACCCAATACTAATTTAGTCTATTACAAAGAGAATCCAATTGTCAATATCAAATTTCATCACTTCAACTTTTGGTGCAAACTTTCTTATCTCCTCATAATACTGCAAGTCTGCAATGTACATATATATCAGCTTAACATAAAAGGAACTGAATTCACAAATTAACTACTGGGCAGTACATATGAATTCACAAATAAACTATTGGGCAGTGGACAGTGAAAAAATGGAAAATCATTTACCTTAAATCATACTCATACACTTTACACTTGCACTTCCCCTTGCGCTTGCAGCTGAAAACAGAAAATCACAAAATTAAACTTCAATGAAACTGGGTAGTGGGGCAATGAAAAAATGGATAGAAAATCACAAAATTAGTTAATTACCAAATTCAACTTCAAGTTTTCTCAGTTCATCTATGTTTTTTGTAACTTGAATTGGACGAGTTGAAGCACACAACCAATCTTGAGCGCAAAACAAACATTCTACCAATCTTGGAGTAAGTGAACTACGAAATTCTGAAAGAATACGACCTCTTGTGCTGAAAGCAGATTCAGAAGCAATGATAGAGACAGGAATGACTAACACATCCCTTGTCACTTGAGAAAGAACTTTAAACCTCTCACCGTTTAACTTCTACCAAGCTAACACATCAAATTTGAGATTAATTTTCTCACACGTCTCATCCAAATATTTGTCCACTTCATTTTTACTCCCATCATTTGATTCTTGCATGTGTCTTTCAAACTCTTGGAGGGATGCAAAATCATCCGATTGTTCATCAACAAGCTCCATAATCTGGGGTAGAGTTGATGATGAACCAACCGCCTTATTTTTTTCATACTCGTCAAAAAGACGTCTCAACGTCAACACTATCTTGTCAATCAGAGCATTCACCTTATCAACTTTATGAATATTTTCCAAACAAAACATAACATATGACAATTTACATCGAGGATCTAACACAATTGCAACGTATACAAGCATATTTAACTTCTCAATATCTCCCCAATACTTATCAAATTTACTCATCATTTTTCTTGCCATAGAACATAAAATTTGATCATCACTCTTTGCCCATAGATTTAAGTTACCTTGAATGCCACAAATTTCTTGAAAGAAATTATTAGAAGTGACATACAAAGAACCCAACAATCGACAAGTGGCATCATAAAATTTTTGCAAGATTCGAGTAAAATAACGAGCATTTTCCCATACAATTGAAGTAGGAGGCCCTTTCAAATCCTCTTCCACAATATCATTAAGTTTTTTACTGAAATTCTCATCATCATCTCCTAGCCTCTCAAATGCTTTCTCAAACTTACATGCGGCCTCTAGCATTAAATAGGTTGAATTCCACCTAGTTGTAACATCTAAAGTCAAAAAACTTTTAGAAGTTATCTTTACTTTTTCAACACATGACTTGAAAAATTGCTCTCTTTGTGGCAAACTCTTAGCATATTTGACAGCCCTACGAATTCGAAAGATTGCATTTTTTAATTCAGTTAAACCATCCCTCACAACCAAATTCAATATATGAACACAACACCTAATATGAAAATATTCACCACCTAACATGGGCACAATACCTTTGTTAGACAGTCTCCTCTTCAAAACACCAATAGCAACATCATTCGAAGTTGCATTATCAATAGTAATAGTGCCAACCTTCTCTATCCCCTATTCAAATAAACACTCTTCCACATCTCTACCAATTGACTCACCTTTGTGACTATAAATTGGACGAAAGTTTATAATTCTTTTGTGTAATTTCCAATCACTATCAATAAAGTGAGCAGTCAAACATATGTACGACAAATTCTGCAATGAGGTCCAACAATCAGGCATATTCTTTGATTTGGTTTCAACAAAAAAAATTTGAACTTCGCTTTCTCACTCATATATATGGCATAACAATCCCTAGTTGTTGTAGTGTAGGAAAAAATATTAAATTCAGGTTGCAAAATAGCTGAAAAGGCTAAAAAACCTTCATGTTCTACAAAGGCAAAAGACAACTCATCAATGATTAACATTTTATTCAAGGTTTCTCTAGCTAGTTTTTGGTTGAAACTCCAAACACCAAGGCTACTAGAATCAATTTGTGAACCCGATTGAAATGCTAGAATCTTTTGGTGTTTATCTTTGTTTTTTCCGAACTTAGGGCATGACTTAAGATGCTTGCTTAATAAACTAGTCTCATTCTCACACTTCCAATTCATCGGCTTCTTACAATAGTTACACTATGCCCCTACCCATTTACCATTTTTTATCACTTTGGAAAAATGTTGCCACATTTTAGAACGACCCTTTGATTTGGAAGAAGTTACCTTGTCATCTTCTTCAAAATCAGAAGAAAGTAAATCTGTTACAATTGGTGTTGGCTGCTCTGGTTGAAGCTCAATTGAAGGAACCACTTCTTTGCCTTTTGCATCTCCTACCATCTGAAGATTGGAAAAAAATAATTTCATGCTTAATTCTCCAGTATATTTCACACACCAGAACTTCTATTCTAGCAGACCTATTGTAAAGTCTAAGGGTTTGTTTGGGAAGTTGGTTTTGGGCTTGGTTTTGGTTTTGGTTTTGGATTTGAAGACCAAACCATGTTTGGGAAGTTGGTTTTGGATTTGGTTTTGGGCTTTTTAAAACCAACCATTAAAACCTTGGTTTTGGCCTACCAATTTTGACTTTTCTCTCTCTCTACATATATATATGGCCGAAAATATGAATTATTTTGAAAAACATAATATATAATATTTGGAAAAAAATTATTTTTTGGAAAAAAAATCATATTTTGAAACATAATATATATTTTTCGCAAAATATCATATTTTGGAACATAATATATATTTTTTGCAAAAGAAGTATTTTTCGGAAAAAAATTTATATTTTGGAACATAATAAATTTTCGGAAAATTATTTTTCAAATTTTATATTTTGAAAAAAATATTTTTTGGAAAAAATCATATTTTAATATAATTTTACAAAATTTTATATATTTTTTGAATTATATATATGTTTTTGAATTTTAAATATTTCGCACTTTTAAAAAAATATAAAAAAAAGTGCGAAAATTTTATAATAAAATATAAATATTTCGCACTTTTCAAAAAATAAAAAAAAAGTGCGAAACTTTTATAATTTTCTGGAAATATTTTTTTCAAAATATAATTTTCTTGAAATATATATTTTTTGAAAAAATATATTATGAAAAACAATATTTTCGGAAAATTAAGTTGGAGAAATGTTTTTTGGAAAAAACTATAAATATTTCGCACTTTTTATATTTTCTGGAAAGTGAGAAAATTTTATAATTTTCTGGAAATATTTTTTTAGAAAATATAATTTTCTGGAAAGTGCAAAATATTTTTATCAATTATATATATTAATATATATTATTTGAATTTTATATATAATTTTCACATTTTAAAATATTTTTATCAATTATATATATATTTTGTTGAATTTAAAAAAAATAGAAATTTAAATATCGTTTTATATGATTTTTGAATTTTATATATTTCTTTCGAATCTATATATTTTTCCCCATTTTATATCCTTTTTTTGTAAATTTTTTAAAAATTTCAGTATATAATATAATTTTCAGAATTTTATATTTTTTTTGAATTATATATATTTTTTCGAATTTAATATATATTATTTGAATTTTATATATAATTTTAACATTTTAAAATATTTTTTTTGATTATATATATATTTTGGAATAAAAAAATAGAAATGTCAATTGTTTTCGGGAATTTTAAATATTTTTTAATTATATATATTTTTTCATTTTAATATTTTTTTCCGATTTTATATATATATTTTTCATATTTATATATTTTTAATACATATTAGTATATATATATAATTATACCAAGACCAAGACCAACTCCTTACCAAACATGGTTTTAGATTTACCTAAAACCACCCAAGACCACCAAGACCAAAATCACAAGACCAAAACCAAAACCAAGAGCAAAACCAAGTTACCAAACGGGCCCTAAGTATCATAACTTTTATTAGACAATGTTAATTTATACATAAGCGATTAGTGTTTAATTGAAAATAAAACTTAGACTTTAAAAAATGAACTAGAACCTTTTAGTAAGAGAAACTAAAAGACATAAATAAAACTTAGTAATTGACTTTTACTTTAATAAATAAAACACATACTTTAAAGGAAAAAAGATAGAAAAAAAAGAAAGAGAAACTTTTTAGTAATTGACCTTTAGTTAGCTGAGAACCAGAACCTATAACAAAAATTTGATATATACTAAGTTACTAACAGTTTAGTAATTGATCTTTAGTAACTTAGACCGTAAATTTGATATATACAAATCAGTGATATATATCAATATGTATAAGGTTCCTTAAAAATATTTTTTATTTGCTTTCCAATTTTTTATACTAATAGTTTCCCTAAATTCCAAAATATGAAATCTATAACAAAATTCCAGATTAATAAGATTAAATTCATCAAAATCCAAAAATTTAATTCCAACAAGAATTTTTGGATTTATTACCTTGACTGGAGAAGATGATGAATCCGACGAGGCCATAGTTGATTTGAAACTCATAGAGAGAAACACAAAGAGAGATAAATACCGAACCGAGTCGCCGATATAAGATGAGAGCTCCGAGAGACGACGAATTGAAGCTTAGCTAGGCATGAACTATGAGACGAGATGAGACGATGATGAAAGTCTAAGAGAGAGGGGAAACGAAAATTGTGTGTGAGAGAGGGGCAGATCTAGGACTTGAGTGGAGAGCGGCGGGAGATCTTATAAGGTTATATATATAGTGTATATATATATTATATTAAATTTATATTATGTATATATAATGAGAACCTTATATTATATATATAATGCATCTCTTCCACTTAGTGAACCAGTCTTGTTTGACTCTTTCTTTCCAATAAAGGCTTATATATATATATTATATTATAAAGAGCCGGTTCCGATTTCGGTTTCGGTTCCAAAGAGATGAGAATCGGAACCGTACCAAAATTTACGGTTCTTGAAAATTGAGAACCGGAATCGTACCATTTATCCTTGGAACTGAACTGAACCACCAATTTCGGTACAATTTCAAATCGGTTCTTTTGTGCACCCCTAATGAATTTACCTATTTTTATTTTT
Organism: Cornus suecica; assembly: GCA_963922005.1. Taxonomy (NCBI): domain Eukaryota; kingdom Viridiplantae; phylum Streptophyta; class Magnoliopsida; order Cornales; family Cornaceae; genus Cornus; species Cornus suecica. Next base: position 59,389,752 of record OY998243.1, read on the forward strand.
TAAACATCAAAAACAACTATCACCAAATTAATGGAAGTACAAAATTACAAATTCCTACAAGAGTCAAGACTGTACTTTAGTGGGCCCATAATTTGAATTGGTGAGTGTGCTCAGAAAAGTCCAGCCTAGGGTTACAAAAGTATCTCTCTATATGTATATATATGTACAGGTTCAATTATAAATCTACAGCTATGTCTGTCTATTATGTTTCAAAATATCAAATTTCAAGACTTGGAGGTTGAGTTAAGGTTATTATCAGGAAACCTCCCTTTAATTTAAAGAAAGATCAACTTTCCCCCTCTTATACATAAAATCTCCTTAACGTTAATAAATTTGATTAATTTGCCTCATTTTTAATACTTTCAGACAAAACTGCCCCTGAAACTAGTGGGAGTTTACTGAAAAACAAATTTATTTTTTGTTTATGTTGAAAAAAAACATTAATGCCAAAATAATTTTTTTTGAAACTATTAGTTAGGGTAAAATATAAAAAACTTAAGTCCAAAATATAAAAAATATTTCAAGCTACAACTAAGATTTTTTTTTTTGTTTTTAACTTTGTTTTTTATATTTTATATTTTACTATAAACAAAAAAAAATATTAATGCCAAAATAAATTTTTTTTTTGAAAACTACCAATTAGGGTAAAATATAAAAAAAATTAAGTCCGAAATATAAAAAATATTTCGAACTACAAATGAGATTTTTTTTTGGTTTTTAACTTTGTTTTTTATATTTTACTATAAACGAAAAAAAATTGATTTGCCAAAATAAAAAATTAATGCATCAATATTTTTAACTTTCCAATTTGATATTTTTTTGGCATAAATCAATTATTTTTTCTTTTATTGTAAAATATATATAAAAAAAATTAAAAACAAAAAAAATCATTTGTAGTTCAATTTGTTTTTTATATTTTACCATAATTGGTAGTTCAGTTAAAAATATTGATGCATTAATGTTTTTTATATTTTACCCTAATTGGTAGTTCAGTTAAAATTTTATTTTGGCATTAATGTTTTTTTTTCCAGCATATATAAATAATCGTTTATCAGTAAACCTCCCTATAATTTTAGGGGCACTTTTGTCCAAAATTATAGAGAATGTGGCAAGTTAATCAAATTTATTAATGTCACGGGGGTTTTCTGTATAGGAGGGGGGCATACTACCCGATAGGATTTGGTTCATTAGATTCTCAGTAAACTTTGAATAAATGGATTGAATTTTTTCTTTGTATATTAAATAAATAATCAAAATTTTGATTTTCACAAGATGTGTAACCCGACGTAAGGATGGCATGGCTAAAACCATTATCACCCCATTTAAAAATTGGTAATATAAAATTCATCCCAAAATCGCGACGGATTTTAATTTGTAATACTATTATCATCCTGTCGGAATAAATGGGTTCCATCATGTTACCATCGGTTCTACTAAATTACGAACTTAATTTTTTTTAATGGAACAACATGACAAAGAAACACCCATTAAAGCACTAATCCAATTTTTTTTTCCAAACAATGAAAAATCATGAAAGAGATTGTATTAGAAACATAAAAAATTATTACAAACAACAGAATTCCGATTCAATTTTTATTCCTCATCCATATATATATGAATGCAAATCTTAAATTTGTATTGTATATATATTTAAAATAGTTGATTGATTAACTAAGTTTGAGTATATATATTTTTTTCGTGAACAGCTCGGGCTCGGCTTGTTACAAGCTCGTCTCATTAAGTAAATGAGACGAGCTTAAGCACGATTTTCAGACTCGTTTAGTAAACGAGCCGAGTTTGAGCAACGGTAAGTTCGGCTCGTATATGTTCGTGAACATGAGATCGTCAAAACTCGTTTAAGTTCGTGAACAAAAGCTCGTATAAGTTCGTCTAGGCTCGTTTTTATTATACTCCTTATACATAATTACACATTTAAAATTTAACTAGGGATTTAAAAATAATAATCTTTGTTCATTAATTTCCATAAAGTAAGATAATTTTTTAAAATAAATAAAATTTATTATCTAACTTAAAATTGTTTAAAATTTCAATAACATTATATCAATAGACAACACAAGAGAGAAAAAATAAATTGAAATCCACAATCCAAATATGTATGTATAATATGAAAACAAAAACAATAAATTTGCAAAACCGCACAATAAAGTAATTACCATATGTTGAATCATCAAAAACTCAATATTAGAATAGTGAAAACTATCTAATTCAATTAGTTAGAATTCTCATCCTAGATATTGGATTCCTTTAAAAAGAATTGTTAATAAATTTATATTATTGATACATTTGATATATTGGGTTATTAACCGTAGCTAGTTTTTTGTTTCTACATTTTGGTTAAACATCAATACTTTTATTTTATTTTATTTATTTCTTGCCGAATTGTATATATCCAACCAACAGTATATTATTATTTTACGTTAGTTATTATTAACGTAATAGAAAATATGAAAATAGAATATCAAATTAATCATATATCATTCTTTTATATCACGTTAAAATTCAATTAACCATATCTTATTTTTGATTACATTATTAACATAATTGTAAAGATATTACAAAAAATAATCTAACCACAAAAAATAAGTGTTCAATCCACCATGAAATAATACAAGTTTTTCAATGCTATAATAAATACACATTAAATTATTATAATTTAAATGTACAAGTTTATAAATTGTATATTTAATTATCCTAATATATACCATATATTGTGTAAACGGTGGTGGCTTTTATTGGAGTAATTTTCAAAAGGTGCAACTAAATCATATTGAGTTTTTTTTAAAACTTTAATATTAAATATTAATTAAAACATTTGTAAAAATTAAAGTTAATATGTGACCTTTGGTTCTAAAATATTTAATTGATCTCCTAACTAATTATTCGGGGATATTGTCTAATTGATTTCGTAACTAATTACTCAAATTTCTTAATCCTCCATATGAGAGTTCAGATAATAGATATTATCGAATTGACTAATATTATTGATCATGGACTTGTCTCAATCTTAGCCACTCGCTCATCCTATGTTATAATCAAGACACAAGTCATTCTCATCTTATTTGTTATGTAACTATTATTAAAAGGAGACTAATTTTTTATTATATATATCAATTTCAATTAATTTTTAAAAACTTATTAGTATATATATGTGCCATTTCTCACCATTATTAATATACATATATTATATATCTATAAAGTCAAAGAGTTTTTCAATATTTTTATATCTTCTTAATATCTTAACTCCATAATTGTGTGAAATTTTAAAAATAGTATATATCATAAAAATAAAATATAAAATATAAAATATAAAAATATTTTAAATTATATATTTAAATACTATAGGACTCTTAAAAAGAGTTTAAAAGCAATTGGATTAGATTTCAAGTACCAAAATAATAATGATATTGAATATTTTTAGATTATGGATATAACCAGTAAAATAAAAAAATAATATAGGTAAATTTCCATTGATAATATTTAAATAGAATAATTAATTATTTTCCTAAAAAACAAAATAATTACTTAATGACTTCTTAAATTTACAAAAGACACAAAAAAGAAAAGTAATCCAACAGCTTAAAAAAAACCCTAACAATATAAGCAGCTCGCCTCTCACTCATGGTTCGCCTAACCGGCCGATTCCTAACGCTTTTTTGACCACCCGATACCGGTTCGGCCCAATATATTGGGTGGTGTACAAAATCACACCCGAACCGGCCGGTTCGGTAAGAATCGGCCGATACTGTTGCCATAACGGGCGATACTGTGGCCCTGAATTGGCTAAGAAAAAAATTGTACTATATTCACACTTTGTTTGGCCCAATCAGACTTTTAATTAAGTCACACAGTCCAAGAGCCATTGTAAACAATTATTAGAAAAAGCTATAGTAGTGTAGTCCTTTTATAAGCTTCTTTGCTAGTGTTAGCCCCTTGAAGACTTAGGGTGGGGACTTTGCCTTTGTGACATGGGCAAAGGTCCCAAGACAGCACCCATCTGCAATGGGGGCTGAGAATGATAATTAGAGTGACATTGGTTGGCACTTGGAATGGCATTGGATTCGAAATCATAAAATAAACTAAGTGTTGGAGAAAAGTCAAGAAGCACCCTTATGGCAAATGGCATGAATCTACAAAAGGAGGTTATTGAGAATTATTAAAAAAATCCATTATTACTCCTCAGACATGGTTGATATTTGTTCTGGTCAGAGTGACTTTTGTGTATTTTGTATATATAGGGGGTAAGTGAGCTTGACAAAAGTTGGCAGCCAACAACTAAGCAAGGCCTTGGCAATCCTTGGCTAGGGTATGTATAGGAAGGCCTATGGACATGTGTGGGCATGGTTTGACAACACTTGGCTTGACGACATGAGTCCGTGATGGTGGTGCGGTGTTGATGACAATGTGAGCACTTGTGTATACGTTTAGCTTGGCTAGCCTTGCGTGTTGTGCTGACTATTGTGCTAACTTGCCCTTGGGCAAGGATTGACTTAACTTGTTATGTGCTAGAGTACATTCAATGTGTGTGGCTTGGCAAGCCATGCACATATCAAGTCTTGGCAATGCCAACTTGTCTTTGACAAGGCCATGACACCACAAATGGTTGACTTTGGAATGCAAGGTATGGACCAATGCATGACTTGACATTGTCATGGCATGACACAATGCATGTTATGGCATGGGCGTGGCTTAGAGCATGCCCAGATTGGTGACACTCATGCATGACAAGAAGACAACATTGCAAGCAAGATGAAATACACCAAGGCATATGCTGGACATAGCTTGGTATGGTGTGCTATACTGCATCAGTACATAACATGTGATATTCAGATAAGGAAGACACATGTGGCATGGCAGTTCCAAGGATCTGGGACAGTTTGAGCAGTTTGATGAGATGACATGTGGTTGCAACTACTTGACATATGTGGCACAAGGCTGGCTATGCCAACACATCTATTGGGAGGCGATGTTTCCCAGATCATAGGGGTTAGCTTGTATAGATAGTTTTGTGAGTTTAGTCTATATATGCCATAATGGGGATTTTGTAAATGGATAGAGATAAAGTGTTGCCTTGTACTCCATTACAGAGAGGTGTTCCTTTGTACTATTTGAGAATATAGTGAAAGGTTGGAGGTGTGAACCTTTGTAACTCTGTGTGCCCTTTATATTACATGTATGCTATGCATATTCTGTATATTTGGCTAAGTATTTAGTAAATTGGCTGACTTGGTGTGCAACTGATGCAGGAGGATCAGCGCAAGGATGGCAGAAAATTGTGATCTGCTGTTTTCCTTTTCAAATCTTTATTTTTAGTTAATTTTTGCTATTTAGGGTAATTTTTTTATTTGTCAATTAGGAATTGATTCTGAACCCGATTTGGGCCAGATTTTTGGTAATCTTTTGATTTCTTTCCTTGTTTCGTTTTGGTAAGACTCTTAGGGTTTTGCTATTTTTGGTAAAATCCTTGATTTTCAGCTATTTAAACCCGGCTTGTGGGTTGTTTTAAATAAGTTTTGAATATTAAGAATTTTATTAAATTTCAGAGTGTTCTCTGAATTTTGGGTCGAATAATTTCTCCCTTTTCTTTCTTGCAAATTACCCGTTGCGCTAGCCTGCAGAATAATATATATTCTGTCCGGCGTCAATTGGTATCAGAGCTCAGCATCTTCCTGAGGCGGTATTTTCATCAGTTTTCAATGGCTGGTGGTCGTGGTCGTGGTGGTCGTCGTGGGCAGGTTCCGATTGAGGAAGTCCCGCACCGTGATCGTAACGTTCAGGATGTTATGATTGAGGATTTGCAGAGGCAAGTGGCAGAGTTAACCCAGCGCCTGGCGGCGCAGGAAATCGGTAATCATGATGTGGAAGATTCTGATACCGACAATTCCACCTTCGAAAATCCGTATCCACCGTTATGGCCAATATTTTCGGAAGATTCTGATTCCGAAGATAATTGGTTGAAAACCGATACTTTCGTTGGAGAGCCAGTGTATGACACAGAAGGAGATGATGATGTGTTGTATGGGGACGACCATGAAACTCTGGTCATTCCTAAGAGCCTCCTAACTCCCAGAAGCGATTCCAAAGATGATTGGTTGAGAACCAATGTTTTCCATACAACCTGCACCATGGCCGACAAAGTCTGCAAGATGATTATTGACAGTGGCAGTTGCGAGAACGTAGTATCTAAAGACGTTGTCCGAAAGAAGGGTTCTCCCTCGTCAGTCTCTATGATGTCTCCTTCTGCATTTAATCAGCCGATGTCTCCGTCGTCTAATGGCCAACATCTTCGAGGCATCCATGAGCAAGTGAAACTGGCCATTCACGAGAGTAATGCCAAGTACAAAACTCGAGCGGACAGTCATCATCGTCAGGTACTTTTTGATGTTGGTGATTTTGTTTGGGTTGTATTAACTCGTGATCGTTTCCCTGTTGGCGAGTATAATAAGCTTAAGGAGCAGGATATTGGACCTTGTGAGATATTGCAGAAGATTAATGACAACGCATACAGGTTGTGTCTCCCTAGTCACTTGAAAACATCTGATATCTTTAATGTGAAACACCTGAGTCCTTGTTTTGCGGATTCTGCTGATGTTGCTGTGAACTCGAGGACGAGTTCTTTCCAACCCGGGGTGACTGATGCAGGAGGATCAGCGCAAGGATGACAGAAAATTGTGATCTGCTGTTTTCCTTTTCAAATCTTTATTTTTAGTTAATTTTTGCTATTTAGGGTAATTTTTTTATTTGTCAATTAGGAATTGATTCTGAACCCGATTTGGGCCAGATTTTTGGTAATCTTTTGATTTCTTTCCTTGTTTCGTTTTGGTAAGACTCTTAGGGTTTTGCTATTTTTGGTAAAATCCTTGATTTTCAGCTATTTAAACCCGGCTTGTGGGTTGTTTTAAATAAGTTTTGAATATTAAGAATTTTATTAAATTTCAGAGTGTTCTCTGAATTTTGGGTCGAATAATTTCTCCCTTTTCTTTCTTGCAAATTACCCGTTGCGCTAGCCTGCAGAATAATCTCTATTCTGTCCGGCGTCAGCAACCAAGGCCATCATAGGGCGAAATTTGGGTGTTAAAAATTGGACCCTGTGACAGTTGCTATCAGAGCCCCGTTGAGATTCCATGGAAGCACTGCGTGAAAGAGTTAATCGATTGGAGACCATGGTTGGTGCCCCAAATTATGGGAATATAGACACTCTGTCAACCCAGACAAATATTCTTGCCTATGAGTTGCAAACTCTACGCAAATTGATTGAAGATTCAGTGACAGACTTGAATGCCAAATTGGATACCAGAGTGACTTCAGTGTCTGATGATGCTGGCGCTGCTGTTGATGTCTTCAAAGGAAATCTGAAGGATATTTAAGACAATGTTGCGTTACTGAAGAGGGCATGTCATAACATGACAGTCGATGGTGGTGAAAGTGCCCCATCAAAAATCAAAGTGCCAGAACCCAAGACATTTGGTGGTGCACGAAATGCCAAGGAATTGGAGAATTTCTTATAGGATGTTGAACTGTATTTCAAGGCTTCTCGTGTTCCAAACGCTGAGAAGGTGACAATCACAAACATGTACTTTTCCGGGGATACAAAACTGTGGTGGCGCACATAGATGGAAGATGATGCCAGTGTTGGACGACCCAAGATTAAGACTTGGGAGACCTTGAAGAAGGAATTGAAGGATCAATTCATCCCTTCCAACACAACATGGGTTGCAAGGGAATCCCTCAATAAATTAAGGCATACAGGCACGGTTCGTGAATATGTAAAGGAGTTTAGTTATTTGATGTTGGACATCAAGAACATGTCGGGGGAAGATAAACTATTCAATTTCATGTCAGGGTTGCAGACTTGGGCCCAGACAGAATTGAGAAGGCAAGGTGTTAGAGACTTGCCTACAGCCATTGCTACGGCAGATGGGATAATAGATTTCAATATTTCGAGTAGCAAAGACAATGGCAACGAAAAGAAATCCAACAATGGAGGCAACAACAGAGACAAGGGAAAAAGTGTTGCCCCCAAATTCAAGAAGAAAGGAAACAACTTCAAGAAGAATTATGGTGGTCAGAATCAAAACAACAAGCCCAAAACTAATGCCAAATGAGTGAGTCCGCCAACAGGGTATCTCTAAATGAGATCAGGTACGCGATAATGCTCTACAAAAAGCCAATCGTTGAGGATTGACAAAGGGGGTCATAGCCAAAAGTAAACCTCGTGACCCTATGAGCTTATCGTTTAGAGAGTGCTATTTGACTGGCCTAGGGAAATAATTTGGGATGGTGAATAGTGGGTCGCGACCTTATTCATTAAAATCACTCAAAGTAAAGTACCTGGAATGCGTCAAATAATGCTCAGGGTCATGTAAATGGAAAATATGCATAAAAGACATAACTCAGGAAATTATGACAATAAATAAAGGAATTCGCGGATTGGTAACTTCTTGGATCGCGGATCAGTAAACGTCGCGGGTTGGTATTGCCGCGGATTGAACACCGCGACTTGCGTAAATCATGGAGGATAATCGTGGATCTACATCACGGATAATCATGATGACGTGGCAATAACTTATGAACCAGTGCCTATAAATAAGGGGTCAAGGATTCAATTTGGGGGGACTTCAAAGACGAAGAGAGAGAAATTCTTAGAGAGAAAAAAGAGCGATTCTTAGATCTTTTGGTTATGTAATTGCTCTTATCTTCCCTTCTCTTTCGATATTTCTGTAAATCACTTTGCATTCAATAAAAAATTTCATTTTTTTTAGTATTAGAGTGTGTAGATACTACTTCCAAATAGACTTTAAACAAAGAACCCAAACACATGGAGAAAGAATTCAAGAAAAGCAAAAGTGAGGCAAGTTTGTATGTGAAGACTCAAGGTAACCCAATTCTTGTTGTTACTTTATATGTTGATGAGTTATTATTTTGTGGAAACAATTCAAGCATGGTGCAGAATTTCAAGAATGAAATGATGAAAAGATATGAGATGAGTGATATGGACTTGCTACAACACTTTCTTGGAATGGAGATACATCAAAATAATGATGGAGTTTTTATCTCTCAAAAGAAGTATGCTGAAAATACATTGAAGAAATTTGGAATGGGTGATTGTAATTCAATGGCTACACCTCTTGTGGTGAATGAGAAACTTACTAAAGATGATGGGCAAACTAAGGCTGATGCAAGTTTGTATAAAAGTTTGGTTGGAAAGTTATTATACTTCACTGCCACAAAGACACCTGATATCATGTTTCCAGGAAGTATGTTACCCAGATTTATGACTAGTTCAAGTCAAGTTCATCTTGGAGTAGCAAAGAGAGTACTAAGGTACATGCGTGACACTACCAATTTTGACATCATGTATTACAAATGTTCGAATGTGAAGCTACAAGGCTACTGTGATAGTGATTGGGGAGGATGTATTGATGACATGAAAAGTACATCTGGATATGCATTTTCTTTTGGTTCAAGTGTGTTTTCTTGGCAATTAAAGAAACAAGATTCAGTTGTTCAATCATCAGCAGAAGTTGAATATATTTCAGCATCATTGACAACTTCACAAGTAATATGGTTGAGACAAATTTTGAAAGATGTTTAAGAGAAGCAAGAAGAAAGTATAAGGCTCTTTTGTGACAACAAATCAGCAATAACAATTGCCAAAAAAACAGTTTTCCATAGTCGTACTCGACACATTGCTATCAAGCATCATTTCATTAGAGATGCCATTGAAGATGGTGAAGTGGAACTCATATTTTGCAAGTCGGAGGACCAAGTTGCGGACATTTTCACAAAGACACTTCCAAAAGAAAATTTCTTGAAGTTTAGGGAGCTAATGGGAATTCAAGAGAAAACACATTAAGGGGGAGCATGTTATGGTTAATGTGCTAACTCTAGTCTGGTTAAGTTAACCTAGCATGGAAAATATAATGCATAGAAAATACAATGTCTTGGAATTATGTATTAGTGGTAATTGTGCTCATTTAATATGTTAGTGTTCCAAGGTTTGACAAATGAAAAGTATCGTGTAGAAATAATGAAATGAAAAATATCAGATTATGTGACTTCATTGTCCATCTTCATCTCTATTATTTACGAATCTATTTCATATCAATAATCCAACAGAATTCATATATGTAATCCAACACATATCATACCAATTATCGAATAGTCCTTTACCCCCCATTTTTCCTTTCTCAGTAGAAAAGGAAGAAAGAGAAATTATTTTCTAGGTTGTTGCTAGTTAATAGTTAAGAATATTCGAAGTTTGAGAAATGGATAATTAGATTAAAGTTATAGCTTATTACGTAAGATTGACTTGGACATTAGAAAAATGCAATAGGCTGGGACTTTTATTTTACAAATAAAACTGCCTTGGCCTATAATTCATACATAAGATCAAATGCTTATTTATGGATAAATGAGCTTGGTCCTATTTAATGCTGAGTTGTTCTAATTTTATATGGACTAAAAAGAAATTATTATACCCAAACATATATCAACACACATACTCCAATACCTGAGCTCAAACGAGTATACAAACAAGTTTGTTTATGAATGTATTTACGAATAAATGAGCTGAGCAGATGAATGTTTGAGATTGACACGTTTGTTAATCAAACTTCAAAAATTATGTTTGAATTTGATTGGCTTATTAAACAAACGAACACGAACTAAGTTTTTAACAAGCCAAACACAAACTGCTTGTCAAGGGCTATGATCATTTACAACCCTAGCCTATTGTAGCAACATCTTCACACACACATATACATAATACATATACTTATACATAATACATATATATATAAGTCTGACTGTCTGAGTAACAAAACGAGTAGGAGTGTGCGCGTGCAGTACGCGCAGGGACAGATTCAACGAAGAACTGGTGGAGGCAGCCCCCAATTGGATTTTTTATTATTTTCATTTTATCTCTATATAATTTATAAAATTCATATATGCTCCCACTAAAACTATATAAAAATTTAACTATGCCCACCCTGAAATTAAGAAAATATCAACTATGCCCTCAATGAAATTATGAAAATCTCTCTATAAAGATAGGTCCCCACTAAAATTATGTAAGTTTGTTTTTATAAAATATATTTCATCTAAACAGTTAGATTTTAAAATAATACTTTTTTATTTAATATTATGTTATTTTATGTTTAAAGATTTAATATTATACGAAGTAAATAGTTATTTTATTGTAGCCAATATTGAGTTTTCTTATTTAGTTTTTAATCGTTTGTTTTTTCATTATCACCTGAGAATTAATGTAAAACTTAAATTATGGATGCAATTTTTATTTTCATTTATTTTTATCTTTTCAAAAGCATTTAATTATTGATTATTTATTTATTTATTATGATAGTTTAGAAACCAAAAAAGAAAAACAACGAATTTGCCACCCTTCCGTCTAAAATAAATATTATATTCGGCGCCTCCTTTAACTAATTTTTTAGATCTGTCATTGCCTACACGTATGTGATCTAGATTCTATTTTCGTATACAATTTTAAAGCAAAATAAAAAGGTACTTGTAATTGGCCCCTCCCCAAAAATAAATTTTAGCAAATGTCTAATACATTTGGTTGCCCAATAATTTATAAAAAAATATAAATAAAAAAATAATAATTTGATGACTTAATTTAAAAATATCAATTAATTAGATAAATTTCACTTTCAATTTCTTATGGGATTGTATTTACCACTCAAAATTCTATTAAGATGACTTGTCTATATTATGTAATTACAAATCTTGAATTGCTCATTCATCTTTAAAAATTAAAATTTTATAACATTACACCCATGTACAATATTATTCGAGTAATTAGTATTTATTTCATTAATATCTCCACGATCATGATAGCATATGCATGCACACAATTTTCCTATAGTGATTAAATATGTTATGAATATTTATTATTAGTGTCATTACATACCACGTTAAGCATATAATTGTTTGGGGTCAGTTAAATTGCATAATTCTCCATAGTAGTAAAATAGTGTAATTTACAATTCACATAGGGCATTGTTATTCATTCAAATTTAATAATAATTTCAACTAATTTCAACAAATTATTGAAGTATCACTATTAAAAAAGAAATTAGTCGTATTTTAGTTTCAATGGTATAAAAGATGATTTTCATACTCTGAAACTCATTGAGCTCAATTTTTAAGAAGCTACTGTATTTTTTGAGCTCAATTTTTTTATTTTTTTGAAAGCTATTTCGAGCTCAAATTCTTTAATGGCTATCGCTTTTTTTCTTTTTCTTTTTAAATAATGATTACTCATATGCTAAATCTTTTTTCGGTATATGCAAATAGAACAAAATTTAGCAACTTATATTTTTATATGTATCTAAAGTGTATTTAAAAACCTTTGGGTTTTTGGCCCCTCTTATCTCTAAATCTTGGCTCCGCCCTTCTTACAAGGTAGACCGCGAGACTAGTCCCCAAAACCTTCATATATACAAACCTCATATTAGATAATGAAATTTCAGTGTGTTTTTTTGTGTGTGTCAGTAGGTGTGTGTGTGAGAGAGAGAGAGGTACTTACAAGAGTAAGAATTATGCTCAAGATCGTTGGATAATTTCCGCACAGAGAGTACAGGTGAAACCATGATAATCCAAATCATGAACAAGCAGCATATGACGATAATTGAAGAACAAGCTTTGCTTCTCATTTCAATTAATTTGTTTTTTTAATATGGCTCTCCGACGTATAAACACAGGAAGATGTATATATGTACATGTACTGAAGCAAAATGATATGCATGCCTTAGGGTCCGTTTGGAACCATTGTTTTTGTTTTTGTTTTGAGAACAAAAAAACAAGAACAATTCTTGTTCTTGTTCTTATTTTCTCACCCAAGAGAACAAGAACAAAAAACATGTTTGGGGACAAAAAATACACATATTCTTTCACAATTTTTCCTCTCTACCACAATTCATTTTTTTTGAAAAATCTCAAAAAGAACAAAAAAACAAGTTTTTGTTGTTCCCTTGTTTTTTCTACTATTCACGAAAACAGTTTCCAAATTGAGAACAGAACAAACAGTAAAAAGGGTTGCCAAACATGTTCTGTTCTCCTGAACAGTGCCAAAAAATAAAAAACAGAACAAAAACACAGTTTCCAAACGGGGCCTTATTTTCGCAAGTGGGCTATCCCTGACAAAGCATTTTACTCGATGGATGGTGGGGCCACGGACGGAGCCACCTTGAAGGCATGCATAGGTGGCACGCCGCACTTATACAATTTTTTTCTTTCTTCATAATACTAGTAATTTTTCTTTTTTAAATCAATATATGAATAAAATGTAAATATTACCCCAATAAAATCATTAAAAAGTTATCTTTATTGCCCCTTACTCCAACATAATATTATAGAAGAGAAAAGTAAAAAAGAAGAATCCATGCATAATGAGAGCAAATAACAAAATCAAGATTGAATTAATAATAAAAAATCTTTTTTTTTAAAGGAACAATAAAAAAAATCTTATAAGAGTTATAACTCTTTGTTTTTTCAGTTGTTATGTATCTATTTTTTCATAATTTTACTTTAATATTCTTTATTGTTTTAATAATATAGAGATTTTTTCAAGCAAATGAGGAGTTTAAGAAAAGTGCTGATATATTTATCTAAAATTAAAATGATCTTACATTTTTAATCTCTCTATATATATATACATACAGATAAATATATACATATGTTATACCACTATTAAGGGTTTAAACTAAAAAAAATTATACTTTTGGCCTTCTTGCAATTAAACTTTTACAATTTTCATTTACATACTTATGACCTCTTAATATCTTTTTAAATTTTTTGTGTATTATATTCTGATTACTGTTTTATATTTGTACATTATAATATTTTCCTTGCATGCATGCACACAGACACCGATGCAGTTAAGGACTAGTGGGGGCTGATTTTGTTATATATATAATTTTTATCCTAAAATTTTGAAAATTTAGCATTTAGCCTCCACTAATTTTTTTTTTTATATATTTTTTACTCTTAAATTTAAGATATTTAACATTAGCCCTCACTGACCTCCCATCCTAGATCCGTCATTGCATGCACATGACCTATTTTTAGTGTATTTAAATAATATAGAGATTTCTTCAGCAAATGAGGAGTGTAAGAAAAGTGCTGATATATTTATATAATGTTAGAATGATCTTAAATTTTTAATCTATTTATATATATATACATAGATATAAATATATATAACTTTTATACCACTATTAAGGGTTCAAATTAAAAAATTATACTTTTGGACTTCTTGCATTTAAACTTTTACAATTTTCGTTTACATACTTATGACCTCTTACTTTCTTTTTACATTTTTTGTGTATTGTATCTTGATTACTATTTTATATTTGTACATTATAATCTTTTTCTCGCATGCATGCATTTGACCTTTTTTAAGTGTATTTAAATGAATTATTGATAAATGTTAAAATTATTTTATTTATTTAAAGTACTGTTATTTTATATTTATTTTTTAATTTTAAAGGTACCCTAATATTATTTTCTAGATCCTTCCTTGATGGGGCACTTTCAACACACACTAACATACTTTGTAGCATGTAACTATGTGAGTGAGAATGTGAGCAAAGAACTCCAAAGATAAATATAATTTTTCTTCTTATTATTTGAAGTCTACATGTTGGTTATGTAAAATAATATTAAAATTGTATTATTTGTACACTACTTTAAATATTAATCTAAGTCTATTTCAAAAAATGGGAAGAGTTATGGTGAATTCTTTGTTCTTGAGCATTATCATCGAGTCTACAAGGGACAAAGACTGGACACGTTTTTCATCATGATGATTTTGCATTTTAGGGACAAAGACCAAGACCCCTGTGTGAAGAGCATTTTCTTTCGTTCCAGCGGGGCCGCAAATGGACCCAACCAGCCGAAGTTTGAAATATTTAACCTCGATTTATTTATTAAATGAGCTTAAAAATTATATTTAGGCTGAATTCATTTATTAAACAAATAAACTTGAGCCGAATGTTAGTTTTAGTTAGTAAAGCCCGAATATGTTCATGAACACGAACGACTCGTTTCAATTGCAACATATATTACTTTTATAAAAAATTACCTAAATTGAGTTGTTGCATGTTTATTTTTAACGTATTTTCATTTTTCGAATACTATATATGTTCTTTGGATATTGTTTATTTCCTTTTCTTTGTATGATTTTTTTACTAGTACATATTTTTTAAAAGTAATTTCTATGAAATAATTGCATAAGTCATATAATTATCAGCAACTATCTTTACAAATAAAATTTTCTAATCTGCCACTTTTATTTGAGGATTATAAGATAATCTTATTATTTTATTTAAACGAATCTGTTCACGAGATTAACAATGTTCAGGCTTGACTCCTTTATTAAACTAGTCTTAAAAATGTGCTCAAAATCAGTTCATTTGCTAGAAGAACGAACATGAACCGATCTTTTAACTGATCGAATCCTAACTTACTCACAAACGATTCGTTTCATTTGCAGTCGTACCTTTTAGTGAGTGATTTGAGAGATAAGCTACGAACAAAATATAAAGGAGATAAGTGATTAATTATGAACATTTATAAATTGATCGGATTGTATTAATTTTCAATATGCTTCCATAAAGGCTATAAAAAAACACTGTCGATTCAACTGACTGAGAGGACATGTTACAAACTTATTTTTCAAACTACTTAAATGGGAAATGGTTTTATCTATGTTGTTTGTAGTCTTTTGACAAGGTGGTCTCCGTTCAGTTCACAATATAGTAGTTCTTATGTTTCAGTAATGGACACGTGGGAAACATAATAAGATATACTAGTATAATTGTTTGGTCCATATATTCATTGTATTGAGATATATAATGCCATCAGCCACAAATTTGAGTCAATAAAAGTTGGGAAAATATCACTGACCTTCCTTGAGTAAGACCTAATTGTACAGGTATTCTTAAGTTTTCAAATATATCAGTTATTTTTCTTGGAGATGTAAAATTACAAAATTATCCTCAATAAACCTCCTAGACTATTGAATTTTCACATTGCCCCACCCTAATGAATAAATTACAGTCTCACCCCCTAAAATTCTAAAAAATATTTAAAATTTTAAAAAATATATATAATTTAAATATATATATATAATTCAAAATATATATATAAAATTCAAAAAATATATATAAATTTTGAAAAAAAAACATAAAAATAAAAATAAATATATAAATTTTGAAATATATATAAAATTCGAAATAAATTAGAAAACATATATAAAATTTGAAATATATATATAAAATTCCGAAAAAACATATAAATTTTGAAATATATATCTAATTAGAAATAAATATATAAAATTCGAAAAAGATATATAAATTTTGAAATATATATATAAAATTCCGAAAAAACATATAAATTTTGAAAAACATATATAAATTTTGAAATATATATCTAATTCGAAATAAATATATAAAATTCGAAAAAGATATATATTTTGAAATTTATATATTGTTTTCAAAATTTATTCATTTTTTCAGAATTTTATATATTTTTCCGATTTTTGTTTATTTTATATATTTATTTCTAATTTTATATATTTATTTCAAATTTTATTTATGTTTTTCGAAATTTATATATTTTTTCGATGTTTTATATTTTTTTCAAATTTTATATATATTTTCAAAATTTTATATATTTTTCGAATATATATATATTAAATTTATATATATATTTCGAATTTTATATATATTTTTTAAATTTATATATGTTTTTCGAAATTTATACATTTTTTTCAGAATTTTATGTATTTGTTTCGAATTTTGTTTATTTTTTCTTATTTTATATATTTATTTCAAATTATATATATATATTTCAAATGTTATTTATGTTTTTCAAAATTTATATATTTTTTCGATTTTTTATATGTTTTTCAAAATTTATATATTTTTTCTATTTTTTATAATTTTTTCAAAATTTGTATACATTTTCCAAATTTTATATATTTTTTCAAATTATATATATTCAAATTTTATATATTTTTTAAAATTTTAAATATTTTTTCTAATTTTAGGGGGTGAAATTGTAATTTACCCATTGGGGTGGGGGGATTGTGAAATTCAATAATTTAAGGGGTAAACTGTAATATGAATTTGAGGGGTATTTATGGTACTTTACCCCTTTGACCGCGTTGACTTTGGATGGAGGGGGTGAAAGTGATAGAGAAAGCTAACCTGAGGGATATAACTAATAGATTTCAAAACTAAGGGGTACCGCGTGCAATGAGGCCTTACCTCAAGGGAGGTCAATGATATTTTCCCATAAAAGTTACATAGTAACATAGATGATCAGCTAAAGTTGTGTTGAATTCGAATGTTGATGACCTTATTTTGTTCAACTTCGAACATTGAAATTCCATTGACAGTGTAGGTTTTTTTTTTTTCCAAAAAAGAAAAATTAATTTATTTTGATCAGAAAGGTTTTGGACAAATTTTCACGAAATCGATCCCACATTATGTTTAAAGGGGGTTCAATATAATTTATATTAATGGATATTAAGAACATGTTATATTTTTAAATATGAAGGGAATCAAAATAAGATCTGAACAGGAGGAAACACAAGACTAACTAAAGAAACAATTCATAGGAATAATGCCCATCATTTGCACATCGATTGAGCTCTCTTTATATAGGCATGAGGGTCTCTTCGATTGTTGAACCTCATGACATGACATGATTTGACATGTGCCTCTAAAGTCAATAATAGTAAGTGATATCGAACAAAACATTAAATGCTTCTGACTCAACTTTATCATATCCTTTAGCTTGCTGTCATCGAATCTTTTGAGCTTTCAACAATCCTAAGTGCTAGATCAATTGAATCAATTGCGTCTTTTAGTTAGATCTTCTTGATTCTTTTTTATGTTTCATCCTCCAATCCAAAATACCTGCTCGATTCCCTGAGGCATGTACGAGAGATGTTTCCCATGTCGTCATCTCTTATATGCTGTCAATTTAACTTGATCGATATGTGTTATATTAAATTATAACACCTACAGTTAGCCCCCATGCACGTAGGCGCGTATAAAATAGGGGGGGGGGGGGTACAATTGAAATCATGTGCTGGGTTCTAAAACGTCCCATCTTCGAGAAAGAGGGCAGTTGTAGCACCAATTTCAAAAAGTGCTCATTATGGCATTTGATTTAGGCCGCGGGTTAGAGAGAGAGTAAAATGTGGTGAAGACCATCATAAGATGTATATGGTAGTATATATATATACAGGCTTAACGAAGCCTGATAGTACACTTTACAAGTATTTGAAAAGAAATACCCAGAGTCTGGAGAAAGAGAGAAATAGTGTTTTGAGTTCTTCAATCTCTAAAGACAGATAAGTAAAGATAAAAGGAAGATAGTGTATGAAGTGTTTGGAGTTTTTTATTGTTGAGTGAAGGGAATATGTACTCTGTATGTGAAATGGCACCACTGAAAGAACTATGTGGGAAAGACAAGGTTATTCCAAAATCTTCGGCACCGTTATAATGGAAAAAGGCGCCATTTTTTTGGAACAATAGATAGGTTTTAGTATCGGGTAAGGCAATTTTGTGATGACATGCCTGAGTTGGAAGGGGAAAGGTTATTTCTCGAGCCTGAAGGGATAGTTGAAGAGTCACCCGAGATTCCTGCCGATAAAACCCTAAGATTTAATATCGAAAAGGGGGTTTTCCCATACTCCTTTATAAGATGGAAAGGGAACCAATCGGCGTGTGGGGGATGGGATGAATGGACTGAATTTGTCTTTTCAGATCCAGAGAAGGTGAGACAATTGAAAAGTGGTCGTATTTATGAAGCGATTAGGTGGACAAAGACATTCTCGATTCCTTAGGATACAAAAGCATTGGAGGTATTGGTATCGAGGTGGAATACTTCAACTCATATGTTCATTGCATTGTGGGGAGAATTTGGACCAACTCTATATGATGTTGTACATTTAACTAGACTACATTATCATGGATCGACTAATCCATGTTCGAATGAGTTGACAGAAGAGGATAAAATCATAGAGGCCGATTTGCTGGCATGTTATGAATTGGTGAAGCATTTTGGAACAATGTTTGAAAGGAATGGTTCTCAAAAAGCGAATAGAGGCTCTGGGGGAAGTAAGTGTATGTGTTTTAAGGATAGTGTAATAGAAATTTGGTGTTAAACAATGGAATGTAATGTAGTGATAAAAAGATGTTATCAATTTTTGTTTGTTATTACGTATGTGTTATAATATTTTGTTATTGCATGTATAAGTCATACAGGAGCCATAACATGTGGATGAATGGTTTTTTTAAGAGGCTATTTTGTAAAAGAATATGCCTAAGTGTGCCTCGATGGATGGCTTGATAGGTTATTTGTTAAAAATATGCCTAAGTATGCTTCGATGGAGGGCTTGATAGGCTATTTGTTAAAAATATGCCAAAGTATGCCTCGATGGAGGGCTTGATAGGCTATTTGTAAAAATATGCCTAACTATGCCTTGATGGAGGGCTTAATAGGATATTTGTAAAAAAATATGCCTAAATATGCCTTGATGGAGGACTTGATAGGCTATTTATTAAAATTATGCTGAAGTGTGCCTCGATGAAGGGCTTGATAGGCTATTTGTAGAAAAATTGGCCTAAGTGTGCCTCGATGGAGGGCTTTATAGATACAACAAAGACAAGAAATACAATAACAATGGCAAGGTAACTATACATGAATACATAAGGCTACCTTTATGATAACATAATAGAAGATGTTTGTTACATAGTGAGGGTTAACAAAAGTAAGGTTTAAGCCACACTGCATTAATTGGGCCTCGTGTTTCATCATCCTGAGCTAGGATGTAGTAACCACTAGGATGAATAGAGGCGATAACAAAGGGGCCCTTCCAGTTGGGAGTGAACTTGGTGTGTGGTAATCCTTTCATGATTTACTTACTATTGCGCATAACCAAATCGTCTTACAAAAAGGAACGGGGATGCACATGGTGATCACGGGCACGAGTCATAGCTAATTGATAAAAAGCTAAGTGGTGAGCGGCCCGAGCCTGGCATTTATAAAGTGATTCGATAACTGCTACCGGGTTAGAATGGAGATTGCTTCATGCTGCTAAATTGGCGGATGGTACTGCAAGTTCTACTGGGAGGATTGCTTCGATGCCATAAACCAAGGAGAAAGGCGATTGACCGGTAGGACGTTTAGGAGATGCCCGATAAGCCCATAAAGCAATGGGTTAATGAGTGGCCCAATCGTGAGGATGATCTGTAGGTTTACGACTTAGTATGCGTAATAGGTTTTTGTTGGTAGCCTCAGCTTGACCATTTCCTGGTGGATAATATGGGGATGAACGATGATGTTTAACAACATATGTTTGCAAGAGACGATAAACATGTCGATTGACAAAAAGGGTGCCATTATCTGAAAGGACAACAGAAGGGATCCCAAATTGGCATATGATTAAATCTTTGATGAAAGTCGCAATAGCATGGCTTATTGCATGTCATAAAGGGATGGCTTCGACCCATTTGGTAAACAGGTCAGTAGCTGTTAAGATCCACGTATGCCAATGGGCAGTTGGTCGAATTGGGCCAATCAAGTCGAGCCCCCAAGTATGAAAGGGCCAGGGGGCGATTGGATGGAGAGGATGAGCTGGTGTATGAATGAGATGATCAAATTACTGACAGGGAATACATTTCTGAGTGTAGTGTTACTGTCAGTCTCCATGGTGGGCCAGTAATAACCGCATAGAATAAGTTACTGGAAAACTTTCGGCCACCTTGATGCTCGATAATGTGTGTTTCACGTAAGACCTCAAGAGATTCAGGAAAAGAAATACAACAGAGTGGAGGGCCTGCTACTTTGCGGATGATTAATTTTCCCGAAAACAAGATTGTAAATCATGCCATTGCAGTTACTGATTTCAATGGAGATCAGCAGGCCACCATGGGTTTCGTGACAATGGATCTTAAGGTTGGGAAAATTCAGGCCCCACCAAGTTCCATGACATTAAAGGGGAACCCTCGTATTAGTTGTTACTGGGAACACAATGGTTACATGCTTACGGTGTGGTACCATCGTCATATCATCAATTAATGAAAGCTAATTGGGGAGAAGAAAAATGACGCTAAAAACATTAAAAAGCCCTTTTGCACGTCTGAGACCCATTTTGCAGATGCGGTCTATTTCTCAAAGTATGGCGAGGAGGATGGACCCGGTGTTTATGCCACACCATTACCAAAATGGGAGGAATTGAAAGGTGGAAGTTTGACTAAACGGAAGCCCAAAGAAATGAGTTGGTCGCGAGTTAAAATGCCCAATGGGCGTGTGGTATATAAGTTGTGACGGGGTTAGGGGTCAGAGGCCTGTGCAGTCGGCATTGACCCCGGGGTACTCAAGACAGATTTGCGGCTAGAGTTTGTCACTGATCCTAAGATGTCCAAGACGGATCCGCGACCAGAACATGGCTTGTGTGAAGTGGATATAGATAACAGTTGAATGCCGTGACCTACATTCATAAGCAGTACTTTACCAAATAAAACTAGGGAATCTTTAGTGGAATTGTTTAAAGAGTTTCATGATGTATTTGTTTGGGACTATAGTCAAATGCCAAGGCTCAATGTTGGATTAGTAAGCCACCATCTGAACATGCATCCCACGTTAGAGCCAAATAAACAAAAACAGCGAGTATTTCATCCAGACTTGGAAATACAGATTAAGACAGAAGTAGAAAAGTTGCTGAAAGCGGGATTCATCAAACACACTCATCATCAAACTTGGCTCACGAATATTGTACATGTGAAGAAAAATAGTGGGCAAATTCGAGTCTGTGTGGACTATCATGACCTCAATAAGGCTTGCCCAAAAGATGACTTTCCTCTGCTTAATATTGACACTATGGTGGATGCAACCGCAGAACATGAGATATTTTCATTAATGGATGGGTTCAACGGGTATAACCAAATCAAGATGGAACCTGAAGATGCTGAGAAAACTGTTTTTCGTACCCCAATGACGAATTTCCATTATACGGTCATGCCATTTATACTTAAAAATGTTGGGGCTATGTATCAACGCGCTATGACTGCTATATTTCATGATCTAATGCATA
Organism: Cornus suecica; assembly: GCA_963922005.1. Lineage (NCBI taxonomy): Eukaryota > Viridiplantae > Streptophyta > Magnoliopsida > Cornales > Cornaceae > Cornus > Cornus suecica. The sequence goes on from OY998243.1 coordinate 59,411,908, forward strand.
AAACCGTGGAAGACTATGTAGATGATTTGGTGGTTAAGTCCAGAGCTGTACGGGATCATGTGAGTGACTTGAGAAAAATACTGCAATGGTGTCGCGAGTATAATCTGCAAATGAATCCTTTGAAGTGTGCTTTTGGAGTACCAGAAGGAAAATTTTTGGGGTATGTTGTACATCGACAGGGGATTGATATGAACTCGACAAAAGCTAATGTAGTATTGGAAATGGCTCATCCCACATTGCGCAAACTGCTGAAAACTTTTATGGGGAAAATCTCTTATCTCAGGAGGTTTATCCCAACATTGGCAGAAGTAACTCACACATTCATGCCTTTGTTAAAATAAAAATTTGTATATAACTGGGGAAAAGAAAAAAAAGAAGCCTTCGAGAAAACTAAGCAGATTTTAGCATCACTAAAAATAATGGTGGCGCCAAAATCGGGGAAACCGTTGATAATGTATCTCACTTTCACCAATAAATCCATAGGGGCGTTGTTGGCTCAGGAGCATGAAGGGGAGGAGAAGTCTGTTTACTATATCATTCACATACTCAGGGGACCAGAGTCGCGATACACATCTTTGGAGAAGCATTGCCTACCTTTGGTATTCGCGACTCAGAAGTTCAGGCATTATTTATTGGCACATCCATTGGAGTTAGTAACCAAAAGTGTAACTATTCGGTATCTGCTCACAAAGCCTATACTTAGTGGGAGAACAACCTGTTGGTTATTGACATTGTCTGAATACGAGATCACGTGTTCTAGACCAAAGGAAGTAAAAAGTCAGGCCTTATCGGATTTGTTGGCTTTATTTCCCAAAGGATTTGAGCCTAAAATAGATGAGGTAGGGGTAGCAAGTATGACACATAACATAGAGTTTACTTTGGAATTTGATGGTTCATCCACAGAAAAAAGAGACGGGGTTGGGTTCGTATTAAGGAATGAAGAGACGAAAGAGGAGTTGGTCATGACCTATATGCTTGATTTTCCTTGCACCAATAATATAGCCGAGTATGAATGGTTGACACTAGGATTAATGATTGCTCAACAGTTAAAAGTGAGGATTCTTTATGTAAAAGGGGATTCCAAGCTTATCATCAAACAAGTTAGAGGCGAGTATGTTGTTAAAGAACCTCATCTAGTGCCTTGCATGACTCTTATTCGTCAGATGATAAAAGATTTTGAGTCTGTAAATTTTCTGCATGAACCGCGGGAAAGTAATCTACGATTTAAGTATTGGCAACACTAGGCTCGCGACTACAGTTTCAGGGAATGGAATCTACTGTGCAGATAATGCAAAGGGCCAACTCTGTGGTTAATCGTAAGAAGAAACCACAAATGTATGCAGAATAGGATTTGAGAGAACAAATAGTGCAAGCTTTGCTAAGAAATGATTATGACACCCTGAGACAAGGTTATCAAATCATAAAGGGAGTGTTGTATCACAGAGTAGCCAAAGGGATTTTGGCCAAATGTATGTTAATGAGTGAGACTGGAGGATTACTACGAAAAACTCACGAGAAAACATGTGGACAAATGGAGGTTAGTCTCTATCGAATTTTGTAACGAAAATGTTTCTTTTGGCTAAATATGAAAGATGATGCAGTCAAATTGCAAAGGAGTTGCCAGAATTGTAATGCTTTTTTTTTTCGCGAATGTAGGGAACTTTGCAAACATGATAGACTGGTGAGACAAGTATGTGCACTATTTGAAAGAGGGGTTACTACCTGAGAAAGATCAGCCGTGGTTTAGAAAATTGTCCTCGCGATTTGTCCTACAAGAGGGAAAATTGTTCCGTAAAAGTGTTGGAGGCAAACTACTGAGATGCATAAATGAGGAAGAAGTATGAGAAGTATTGAAACAGACCCATGAGTTTGGTCACCAGGGCCAGAGAAAATTATTTCAACAAGTACTTTTATCTGGGTATTACTAGCCGACTATGGAAATAGACTCTATTGATTTCGTCAGGAAGTGTCATGTATGTCAAATCCATAGGGATCTCATTCATGCTCCAGGAGCTGAATTACACAATTTGGCTACCCCTGGTCTTTTCACACCTGGGCGCTGGATATAATTGGGCCAATTACACCGCAAGCTCAGGGGAATGTGTGGGTATTAGTGGCAACAAAGTTATTCACAAAGTGGGTAGAAGCCATACCATTGGGATGGACAACGACAAATAATGTGGTTCGGTTCATAAAAGAAAACATTATCTATGGATTTGGGATCCCAAAAGTCATATTGTCAGATAATGGTACTCTTTTTGTTAACAGTAAAGTTGTGGATTTTCTCGGGAGATACTCAGTAATTTACCATAAATCCACACCTTACTATCCAAAAGGAAATGGGCAAGCTGAAGCTTATAATAAAGCGTTGATTCGAATCCTATCTAGGTTGGTCCATGATAACCAAAACAAATGGGTAGATGAGCTCCCTATAGCGGTATGGGCACATCGGACCTTATATCGAAGCGCAACAAACATGACTCCATATGCGTTAGTTTATGGAGCAGAGGTTGTATTACCTACAGAATTGGAAGTCGCAGCCAAGGTACTGGTATCAAAAGTAGTTTAGAAGAAAGACCACTAAAATTGAAGTACTAGAGGAAACAAGAGCAGAGGCTTTTACAAATCAGAAAGAGTACAATAAGCGATAGGGAAAAAATTACAATAAGAAGGTACGATATCGATGGTTTAAAGAAGGGGATAAAGTGCTAAAAATAGTTCCAGTAATTATGAGGGGATAAAGGGTGAGAAAATTTGAAACCAAGTGGGAAGGCCCTTATGTAATTGTAAGTGAAAGCAATAGTGGGTATTAAAGAATGAAGCATGAAGTCACTTGTGAAAGAACTAGACCTCTCAATGTAAAGTGGATAAAGTTGTATCAAGTATAAAGTTCATGGTAGAAAGCAATAAATAAAGGTTTCCTATTGATAAACAAAAGAAGTTGTATCACAATCAACGGCCTGACATTGCAAATACATAGTTTGAATAACTGTGTAAAAAAAATATGTGTATACAAAAAGTCATCAACTATAAAAAATCACAAGTCAAAGCTACATGAGAAACTATAACAGATTCTTGGTAATAGAGTCTGAAAGACCAAAGCCCTCATGCTTCTCTAGGTACTCGCGGGCTTATGTAGAATGTTCCGCTGAGTCCTGCAACCCCATACTCTCCTGCTCTAGTGATGACAAAAATCTTTGTGCCTCCTCAACCTTAGCGCAAGCTTCTTTAATCCTGGTTTGCCTTTCTTGAAAAGTGGCATCTGAGCTCATTAGCATGACAATCTTGCAACCCGTGAACAACATCTAAACGTGACTCATACCAAACTACATCCATACCACTGAGCTTCCAGTCTTTCAAATGAGCATAGTACCGGGGTAAGGTCTTGGGTGCAAGATCCTTCACAGGCACTGAAGTAAGTGTAATAAAGATCTATGCAATGAGCGGAAAATGGAAAGGTTGAAGGAGAGGCTCATAAATTTTCATGTTGGCAAAGATCTCGGGGTGATTCAAGGCAACCTGACCCAAAATAGGAATGAAACGGGGATAGCATAACCATCTTTTCCATGGCACAAGTGCCTCTATAATAGTACTGGAAGAATTCACTTATGCCCGGGGAGGTTCGCGAGAAGACTGGGAAGTGTCTAAAATCGAAAAGGAGGATTGAGCTCGCGGAGAGGCTGGAGCTCGTGGAGATGCTAGAGCTCGCAGAGGAGGATCAGAGCCTTATGGCAACCTTTGAGTCTGAGGTAGATCTTGATCATGGGAAAAGATATGGGCTCTCAAAATTTCGTGCTCTTGAAAAGTTGTTTGAGGTGAAGCTAAAAGCTTCGCCAACATATACTCGTTCTCTGTGCCTCTACCTAAAAAAAATAGAGAGAGAGGAAAGGGGAGTGAAAAAAAATATAAGGAAATATAAGAAAAGTTGATAAGGAGGGAATAAGGAAAGAATAATGATGACCTCGAGAAGTATCGAGGCCCGTCCTCTAGTGCAGCAGCCATCTCCATCACAATATCACCCCACAATGGTTGTAAATGACGGGTGTCATGGTCAGCATCGATTTCATCGTCATGCTTATTAAGAGGAAGCCCTGAAGTAAGGGTGACAGTGTTTCGAAGATCGGTATTATCAACTAAAGTTTGGGTCTTAGTGTTGTCCTCATCACGAGACATGTTTAAAGCAATAGGGGGTCATGTCTCTTTGCTGACTATATTAAGAATTGAGTCTGTAGCAGGGATAGGAGTTGTAGCTCGCGGAGGAGATGGGTTCGCAGAGGTTTCCTCGCGAATGGCAGGAGCTTGCGGAGAAGAGGGGTTCGCAAAGGATTCCTCGCGAATGACATCATTATGATATGATATGAGAATTTCTGTCGAAGTAGCTAGTTGAGATGATTTATTAGAATGTCCGAGTCCTCAGAACTTTCAGAAATTGCTCCATAATTTCTCCGTACTGAAAAACCAAAAAAGAATATTAATAAAGTAATGGAAAAAAAAAGAGACAATTGTAGAACAAAAAGAAGGAAGATACATTTGGGAGTCTGCTCCAAAAATGAGGAAAGAATGTCAGCCACCTCATCCTCAACAAAATTTTCTAAAGTTTTAGCACCATGAGCATCGGTATCACCATCTCGCGGAATCACATCTTCATGACCTATCGTGATCTCCTCCCTACTATTGGGAAGGTTTGCCCGTATGGCATCATCAGCACCATCTCGCGAGTTTTCTTCCCCGTTGGCTTCACCTATGAAAAATATAGATGAAAATATAAATAAAGATATATACATAATGAAAGATGAAAGATAAGGCAACAACACTTGAAGTGTTGACGCGAAGATCCTCTACTACACGAGCAACGGTATCTAGAAGAGGATTTGCCAAAAGGGATGTCGTGGTTAAAGATGAAGGTTTTGGGGCCCTTTCAGCAGCTCGCACTCTTCGTTGAAGACAAGCCTCATCTTGAGTAGAAGAAGTAGATGGGTAAGTAGGGATCCTTGATTTAAGCTATTTTGACAAGAGCACATCATCTTGAGAAACCAAAAGTCTCCTTCTATGAGCAGAAGGTACCTCATCAACATCTGAAGGAAAATCAACGGGGTCTGAAGAGATAGGATTTTTCCCAGGCTGTATAGGTTGTGAAGAAGAACATTGAAGAGAAAACAAGTTAAGAAATTTGCAAAATAATAATGAGAATGAATGAAGTGCATAAATGCAATTAAGTACAAAATATTACCAGTCTTTTGGCAATAGGTTGTTCGCGGATTGAAGGCCTCGCGGGAAGAATCTCTACTCCCTCGGAACATTTATGGGTTTAGACTTTGGGTTTGGAGGGAACCTTCTGTTGAGTAGTTTTCTTCTTCATGTTCTTATGTAAGGAAGGTTGTGGTAGTCGCTGAACATAGGATGACTCTGGATCATCAGCCATCTCGCGAGATTCTTGAACAAAATAATCTGGAGTCTGAAGAGCTCCTTTACACTTATTCCCTCGTGAGCCATGAATCTTACGCAGTTTTAATGAAAGATCACCTGCAAGCACATCAACAGGCTCAATGATGGAAGGTGGGTCTATCATAAAGGTCTGAAAACCCATGAGAAGATTGTTCCAAAACTCTATATAGCGGGGTGTTTGTTTCCCTTCACGAGTACGAGGTGGGATGTGTATAATCGTGGAAAATATCCGAATTGATAGCTCCAAGTCTTTCCGATAACGCTTTATCACTAGATCAAAAATAGTATCAATATCTTGGGAGATAAATGAGGGAATGGTTTGGTCATAACCAAGTTGCCTAGCCACTCATGAAAGATTGTAGAAGGTCACTTTTGAGAAAGAATCATCAAAAACAGGAAGATAACAACCAAAAGTGATTAGAGAGAAATAAATATAATCATCTAAAAGGGGATCGTAATCTGCGACTTCAGCGATGGGATAAAAAATAGGGGAAAATACACCATCTATGGGAATAACATAGGGACGCCATACATATTCGCGAGGGACATCAATAAAGTCATCAAGCCTTTTTAATGAGCACAAGGCAAACCATTGCGAAGCTCTTGATTTTAGCAAAGGGGGTGCAACATAGGATGAAAAAGAGTTTGAGGGAAAATATATTTCAAGAGGATTTGGGGCAAAATTGGGAAGACATTAAAAAACAAAAAGCATGAGAAAGGTATAGGAGACATGAGTACTGATATCATACCTACCCAGTGATCTAGGGAAGTCAGTAGACAGGGTATCCAGTTGGAAATAGAGAGTGCCTAAGAAAAGAGGGGGGAGAACAATTTTCTCACCTCGCAAGAGCATCGCAGCATACAGAAAAATATGTTTATTTGGATAACCTTATGGCCTACCTTGAAATATATACCTATCTAACCAGTAAGCAAGGAAGCCTGCGAGTTCGTAATCCCCATTGAATTCTGGCCCAGGCACTGAATAACGATCCTGGCCATGGAGGATGCTCTTGTAAGGCTCGTACTCAACGAAAAAGTGACGACACCAAGCGGAATATGATAACTTTGGTTGTTTCGTGGGAGGTTGCTCAGATAAACGAGTCATATACTTCTTATACCAGCTACCATGGTTTGTAGCATAGGAGGCATACTCGCGCAAATACCGGTGAATTTGTTGGTCTTCATTAGAGAAATGTGGGGCTTCTTTGTAGTGATAATCAAGTATTGGAAGACGAAACAGGACGAACACATCTTCCAAATTAGAGGTAAATTCGCCCCAAGAAGCCACAAAAGTGTGTGAAAATGAACTCCATCGCGAGATAAGTATTGTCAAAGCATCCATGTCGCGGAAAACATAAAAATATGAAAAGAGCTCAATAGCCTCAAAAATGCTAGCTCGCTTTAAAATAGTACGGTGACGATCCTAACAGAGAATATGACTAGACCACATTTTCCAGTCATGATAGGTGCCACATGGCTTTCAAAATCAATGAAAGAGTTGGGGACATCATCCCTCTCTATGAGAAGTCGCGGAATAATAGGAGGAAGGATCATCGCGAGATGCTCTTTCCCTTCAGAAGATAGGGTGAGAAGCTCTTCTATAGTGTCATCATCATGAGAGAGAATCTCCATTTCAGACCAGAACACGTCATGATAAAGGTAAAATAAGGGTGCCTTTGTCATTCTGCAGGGAGATGAACATGTGGAATTACCCCAGAAAGAGGAGCAAGAAGTTTGGGGATAGTGGAGGAAGCTTTAGGCATGTTGAAAAAAATAAGGAAGGAAACAGGTGCGAAGGAATATATGAGGTAAGAAGCAAAGAGTACAAATATGGGCAAAAATAAGGACAACAATAAAAATAATAGGTGTTGAATAGGATGGAGAGAAGACAAGGTTAAAAGGTGAAAAAATGGAAGTGTAAGTATAAGGTGAGAGTGCGAAAATCAAAAAGTCACCATTAATGACCATGGAAGGCGAAAAGAGGCCTAGCTACCAGCGTCAGGGACGCTCTCGAATTGCGTCCATAGGGAATTTTGAGAAATAAAATCCAGTAAAGGAAATAATGATTGGACTTTAGTGCTTGGCCAAGTACTAAAGTGCAAGGGGACAAAATGTACAAGAGAGGACTAGTATAAACCCCTACTAATGGGAGAATAGACATGGAAATTCTCGTGTTCTTCTAATAATTCGCAAGAATGTAATGAGTGTTATGCGGATTCCAATAGCTTTCGGCCGGTCTCTTCTGTAGTAGCTAGGTATGCTCAGGCCTCCTCAACTTTTGTGATACTGGCTTGATACTCAGTAAAAGCTTTAATCTCAGCACAATGCTTAATATATAAATGTTGTAATTTCTCCAAGTGAGCTTCCCACCAAGATACATTCATATTCATGTTATTCCAGTCCTTGATCCGAGCGTAGAAACGAGACAAGGCATCAGGGGCAAGATCTTTTATACAAGTTGTCATCAAGGAAGTGAAGGTATCTGTGATAATATGTAAGAAATTTAGCTGGACAAGTGGCTCATGAAGCTCCATGCTTGCAAAGGTCTCTGGGTGATGGCTGTGAACACGATCCAAGATGGCCATGTCTCGTGAATAACACAGGAAGTTGTGCCAGTAAGCCAGATCTTGCTCGGGAGGATTTTGAATTATTGGAACGGATGATGCCTATGGGATTGACTGTTGTTGAGGAAAGCTTGACCGCTAAAACTGATGAGGAAAGATCTGTTGGGACTGAGTTTGCTGAGCCTGAGTCTGATGAGGGTGAATGGGAAGGAAATATGATCCAGAGCCTGGAAACTAGAGATTCTATAAAGTGTCCTGTGGGGAGGAAAAGTCATCAAAAGACTTATCATCAAGCAAGACTCCAGGATCCTGGAGTGTAGATTCTGGGAATACAGGACCATGAACAACACCAGTGTTTGTGACAAGAGGGGGCTCATTAGTAGTTGTTTGAGTATAAGAATTTCCAACCAAAATTACATCTCTAGAAGATCAACCTTGATGAGTATCACTGGTGTGATCCGCACTAATAGATGAGTCATCAATAACCTTAATATCAACAAGAGTACCATCGAAAAGAGATCTCTGAATCAGCAAACCATCTTCTAGAGGAGCTGCTATCTTTGTTGCGATATCCCCCTCAAGGGGTTGCATAAGTCGGGTATCAGAGTCTTGACTGCCCAAAGCATTCTCCATATGAACTTCTGATGGAAGATTTACTGCCAAGGAACCTGTTATAGAAGCATCGTTGGGAGAAACACCTTCAGGAATTGGAATAATGGAAGTAGGGTTGGCATCAGTAGCAGGCTTAACAACTAGGTGAGAACTTGCAGTTATATTTGTATCAGCAATCCCCAAAACAGGATTCGCGTCAGAGGTATAATTTGTGGCAGAAGTAGGATCCGCTGCAGAAGAGGGATCCACAGCCGGAGTAAGATCCGTGGCCGAAGTAAGACTCGTGATTTTGTCAAGCGTGTCTTGTGGTTCGCGATAAGTACTGACTTCAATAAGCTGAATGTCAGAAGGTCTATTAGAAAGAATAGAGATGGGACGAGTGTCATCATCATCTGAGTCTTCTGCAAAATCGCGAAGAAGACTTGTTGAAACAGCCCTCCCAACAGAAGACAAAGACTTATGGGAACCTAAAAAATATTGAGAAAAGGAGTAAAGTATATATAAATATGAGTATGAGAAGATTTTATTCGAGAAGGAGAAGACTTTACTTGTTGATCATTCTGGAAATACTAAAAGAATATTACCAACCTCGTTGTCTGAAGCATCAACAGATAAATCAGTGTCCTCAATAACCTCACGACTTGACCCATTAACTGGTAACTCAGTATCATCAGTAATCTCGTGATTTGAGACATCGGCTAGAAAATCAATGTTCTCAGCAGCCTCATGACCTGAAGCATTATCAAGAAGGTCAGAATCGTGAACAAAGAAAAGGGAAAACAATATTGAAAAAAGGGAGAGGATGAGTGAAATATACCTGAAAATAAGAGATCCGAGGCCTGAATATCTTCCACCATCTGAGCCATAGTATCAAGTAAATGCCTCTTTTTGGTGGGAGATAAAGTAGCAGAAAGCACTAGTTTTCCTTTTCGCAGAGGTGAAGTCTTCTCTCTAGCTGGCGAGAGTTCACAAATAGGAGCCTCAGTTTGAGTGGAACCATTGCTCACAGAGGTAACCTCAACTGCGATATCCTGAGCATGAGATGTTGACTTCTTTTTGTGAACAAGATGGACCTCATCCACCTTATAAACAGAAGTTGATGTTAGGATCAGAAAACGCTCTGATACCACTTGTTAGGGTTCGCACACCCTATGTACGAAGCCGTGCACACCTGCAAATCAGAAAACGCACACAAACACACCAAACAATCAACACAAGAATATATACGTGGTTCAGCCAAATAAGCCTACGTCCACGGAGAACACCGTTTCACTAAAAAATCACTGAGAGGATTACAAGGGGGTGATTCGCAGATCACACACGCACACACACTGTGTATACTCACGCCTGTATCACCGGAATAATATAAACGTATATTATTCCTAACTCTCTCTCTCTATTTCTGTGTACTTCTCTGCGCACCGCATGTGCTTTACTCGCACTAGGTGTTTCACTCGCACCGGTACCGGCCCTCTGGCGCCGGCCTAATCTGGCCCTCTGCCGGGTACACCGAATACAATAGGCTACACCTATATTTATAGGAAAAACTAGAGTGGAGGACAAGTCAATCAATCCAATTAGGAATTGATCTCCTACCATAACTGTGATTTACTTGATGACTAAGTTATATTCCCCCTTAAGAAAGGAGTCACCAAATATAACAAGATCCTAGTCAAATAGAGATAGCTTGTTGGCTAAGTTTAACTTTCCCTGCAAGGAAATGAGTCACCATATCTAACAATCTCCCACTTGACGACTTTCCATCCAATCAATCAACTCCTTCAATGATCAGTGCATTACGATGCTCTCATTCCTGTCTTCAAGCCTGAAGACCCACTTTAGTCATCATGACTATGCTGATAGCTCCCACTGCATGAGCAATATCTGGTATGGTGCAGACAATGTGACATCCGTTGTGTCTGACCTCTCCGTCTTGCGATCCCTATCGCGTCTGACCTTTTTGTCTTCCAACCTTTGTTGATCATTACTGTCTTTTCTTCTCCCATAGCTCCCACTGAGCCTATTAGAGATATTCAGAGTCTAATTACGCAACACCGAGTATACGGTTGCGTCGGGGGCAGTTCAAAACTTTAAGAACGCCTCTGACCGCGTCCAAAACGGGTCGAAAACGACTCCGAACGGGCCAAAACAAATTCGCACAAAAGACAGAAATTTAATCACGAAGTCAGTATCTTCTAGGGGTGTGTGCGGGCGCGTCCCTACTCTGATTGGGCTGATTCTTGCGCCAACACGTCGGGCTTCGAATTCTCTTTCCGTAGATATATTATAAGCCTCGTTCCGATAAACGATGCTCCGGAAAATCATGCCGAACCGAAACTGCTGCTCGACGGAGCGAAAAAACTGGCCGGAACTTCAGGCGGCGCGTGGGGGCGCGTGAGGAACGTTACGGCGACGTTCTTGACACTGCTGGCTTCGTCTCGTCGAGACGAAGCTCCTGGTGTGGTCGGTTTCTGATTTAGTGCATTCTAAAAAATCAGATCTTGACCAGATCGTCGGGCTTCGTGATTTGCTCCAACCTGGGGCTCTGATACCACTTGTTAGGATCAGAAAACGCTCTGATACCACTTGTTAGGATCAGAAAACGCTCTGATACCACTTGTTAGGGTTCACACACCCTATGTACGAAGCCGTGCACACCTGCAAATCAGAAAACACACACAAACACACCAAACAATCGACACAAGAATATATACGTGGTTCAGCCAAATAAGCCTACGTCCACGGAGAGCACCGTTTCACTAAAAAATCACTGAGAGGATTACAAGGGGGTGATTCGCAGATCACACACGCACACACACTGTGTATACTCACGCCTGTATCACCGGAATAATATAAACGTATATTATTCCCAACTCTCTCTCTCTATTTCTGTGTACTTCTCTGCGCACCGCATGTGCTTTACTCGTACTAGGTGTTTCACTCGCACCGGTACCGGCCCTCTGGCGCCGGCCTAATCTGGCCCTCTGCCGGGTACACCGAATACAATAGGCTACACCTATATTTATAGGAGAAGCTAGAGTGGAGGACAAGTCAATCAATCCAATTATGAATTGATCTCCTACCATAACTGTGATTTACTTGATGGCTAAGTTATATTCCCCCTTAAGAAAGGAGTCACCAAATATAACAAGATCCTAGTCAAATAGAGATAGCTTGGTGGCTAAGTTTAACTTTCCCTGCAAGGAAAGGAGTCACCATATCTAACAGTTGACACTTGGGCAATAGAGGCCAGTACTTGAGCTCTTTGGGCATCTCTTCTTTGGGATAAAGGAATATAGTCAGAAGCATTATCAAGTATGACAACATCCCTTTATCGAGAAAAGGGAATGTCATCTAGCTCATCACTGACAATAGCAGAAGTAATCCTTGCAGATGGAGCAACGGATCGCTAAAGAAAAATATATATACATAATAAGATAGTGGAATTGATTTTAGAAAAAAGAGTGATAGGCATTGATATAATTAATACCAGTCTTTTAGCAATGGGCTCTTTGCGAGATTGTAAGGCTGCAGGAATCTCAATGCACTCTGAGCGTCTTCGTTTGGGCGCAGGAGGATGATGAGGTTGTGATTTTCGTTGAGTATGAGCTTTTGAATTATACTTCTGAGTTGGTGTTTTTAAAGCTATCTTCTTAGGAACATGACGCGGAGGCTCTACAACATCACGAGCTGCTGCAACATGGTAATCTGAAGACTATACTGCTAGTCTGCTGAGAAAACCGCGAGAACCATGGGGTTTGTGGAGTTTAAGGGATGAATATCAAGGGTAAATAATTATTAGCTCCACGGGAGTAGCAAAATCCTTCACAAAAGATTGAAAACTAGTGACCACGTCAAGCCAAAAGTCTAAGTAATTCGCGGTTCACCCCACTTCACGCGACCTTTCAGGAATATGAATCACAAATGAAAAGAATTTGTGAGAGTCCTCGTAGTCCTCGCAAAACTTCACAAAGACTTCATCATACAAATTTTCCTCAGAGGGAGGAACAAAGACAGGAATGGCTTGGTCAAACCCAAGCTGACGTGCTACTCGTAATGGGTTATAGATTGTAACCTTTGAAAATGACTCATCAAAAACAGGAAGGTAACTGTTGTAAGTGGCAGCAACAAAAATCAATTCTTTCTGATAGGAATACTCATAGGATGTGAAATTGCTATCTGGATAAAATAATGGAAAATGAAGGCCCTCTAAAGGAATGGACTAAGGAATGGAGAAGTCATCGAGTCTTTTTATAGAATTAGACCTGACCAATGAATAGCTCACAACCTTGGTGGATGGTTTGTAGTCTCTAAGTCTACGCGGATTGGAAAGATGCCAAGCTGTTTTGGTGCATACTTTGGAAATCTCTCGAATAAGAATAACATCAAGAAAAGGCATGGGATATGGGTGTTGATGTCGGATCTGTCCATGTACCTAGAGAAATCATTCTCCAAAGTGTCCAATTAAGAGTACAAAGTGCCTAGAAAAAGGGGAGCTAAAGGTATTTGGATACCTCGCGACATAATAGAGGCCATTAAGAAAACAGATTTGTTCGGGCCATCCTCGGGGCGTCTTTGGAAAATATAACGGTCTAGCCACTATACCAAGAAGCCTGGCAACTAATATTCGCTATTAAACTCTGGGCCAGGGGCAGTCTTGCGATCTTAGCCGTGAAGAAGAGGGAGTTTGGGCTCATATTCCATAAAGAACTGATGACACCAATTGGAATATTTAAGTTTCGCGCTTTTAATCATAGGGGATTCAAAAATAAGGACACCTTGTTTGAATCGGCATCCCCTCTTTGCGGCATAGGCAGCACATGCCTGAAGGTGTAAATGAATCTTTTGATCTTCTTTATCAAAAGGTCAAACATCTTGGGGGCACGAATCAAAAATAGGAAGACGAAATAATACATAGACATCCTCTAGAGTTGGAGTAAACTCTCCCCAAGATGTCACGAAAGTATGAGAGTATGGACTCCATCGCGAAACCAAAAGAGTAAGGGCATCCGTATCATGACGAACAGAAAAATTAGATAATAGCTCAATAGAATCCAATAAACCAGCCTTTCGTAATGTTTCGTGATGTCCCATAACCGTTTAAAAATCTCATCCTTACCCCCATAACCGTCCCAAACCGTCGCCCTATCCCCCATAACTGCCCCTTTAAACCATTTTTTTCCCTTAAAAATAAACAAAATATAAATACATTAACATTTTGCTAAAATCTATATAAAAAGCAATCAATTATTTAATTAATTTAATCAAAATAATTTTTAAAACAAAATAATCAATTATCCAATAATTTAATCATAACAAAATCTAGATAAACAAACTTAAAGAAAGATCTCCAATTTGTAAATAATAGAATGGAAAAATAATGTGAATTATTATACTTAGATTGGAGTTATATAGGTATATTAAAATTGAACTGTTGCTGAATTATTTCAGAGATTGATATATACACACGTATACATCTCCATATATAAAAATAAAATAAATCAAAGCACTATATTATCATTGAGTGACTTCCTTGAAAGTTATTGATCAATTTTTAAACATAAATGATAAGGAGCTTGTCTATTGAGGATAATCTGACCCGACTTCGGCAACTAAATAATATGAATCATGATCAATTTATTATTAAATATGTCTATCATTATAAACTAAACCAATTACTTGAAGAACAACTTGAAATCGGAACTTGAATCAATTCAAACAATAAATTAATAGAGATCTTTTTTGGCTGCGCGAGACTGATGGAGAAGTGAGAACATAGATCTTCCTTTGGAATAGATTTAGAAATTAGGTTTTTCGCTCTTTCTCTATATATAGGGCATATAAGAAAATATTTATTTTGTTTAAGGATATTAATGTTATTTTAATATAAGAAGATGTAAATAAATATATAGTTATGTAAGTTTAATATAAAATAATTAAATATTAATAATGCGGTTTGGGGCGGGGCGGTTCCCCACTGGGGGAACCGCTCAAACCGTCCCCCGCCCCATCACTGTCGGGTTTTTTTAACCCCCATTACCACCCCATTTTTAATTTTTAAATGGTACGGTTAAAAATGGGGCGAATTTGGGCGGTTCCCCGTCGAGGCGGCTTTTTCTGCCATCCCTAGCTGAGTATGGATAAGAAGTCTGAAAAAGGAATGAGGGGATGAGATTTAGTTTTACGAAGAAAAGGGAAGTTATAAAGAGAAGGAAAATATAAGAAAATAAAGGCAATGTTCACTATGAGTAAATAGGAGATTGTGAATAGAACAGCAGGCGCCGCGAATAAAGGATTAAGGTATGTAAGGAATGGTAAAAAAGGTGTGTAGTTATTAATTAAGAAGAATTGAAGGGAAGAAAGAAGAAGGATGCAGAGAAAAATGAGAGAAATGAAGTGTAAAAGGTTTATATAAGAGGGGCAAGAATTTCGAGGGGATGCATTAATTGACCGCGAAAGGCGAAACAATGCCAAGGCTATCCCTTTAAATTATGTCGCATATCATAAACTGGAAGGGTTTTCTTGAATCTGATTGTAGATTTGAGAAGGGAAAATAAGCATAGTCAAGAAAATGGGTGAAAAAGTAAAAGATAAATAAAATGGATTGTCAAAAAGAAGATTTCGCGGATCAAACATATTTATAAAGAAAAGAATTGCACGCGAATTAAAGGGAAAGAGGTTTGTAGTTTACTCTTTAGTACTTGGCTAAGTACAAAAGTGTAAAAGGGAAAAAATGTAAGGATGTCTCGCAAGATGTGAGCAAAAACGTAGGATAATAAAAGCAAAATGCCAAAAGGCTGGGAACAGGCCCAGAGCATTTTGAGGAAATACGCAAGTAGAACCATTACACAAAGATAACTATGGGGGAACTGATGTGGGTATAGCTAGCATCTAAACCCATAGCCCTATATGCTGCTCGTTTAGGGAGTACTATGTGGAAATCTAGGGAAAGACTTTGGGTGTGCGAGTAGTGGGTCGCGACCCTACTTGTGCCATTCAAAGCTAAAGTATCTCAGAGAGGCCAGTAGTACTCAGGGTCATGAAAAGGTTACGCATGTGAAAGGACATGATCCCGGAAAAGGCTATAAACATCAAATAAAGGGATACAACTCCTTAGATAATGAAGGACTAAAAGAAAAGGATGGATCCACGATGGAACCTTGCGGATCAAGGGGTCGCGAGGTACTAAAAGATCTCACGAGAGGAAGCCAGTGCTGACGTAGCAAAAATATTCCGTGAGAAGTAGTTGGGTCACAGTTCTTCATTTTAGAAGACTTCTTAGACTAAGAGAAAGAAAATCCTAGAGAGAGAAAGAGTGATCTTCAAGTGTGTTTGTACTGTTTCTCTTTTCTTTTCTTCTTCTTTCTACAGTTCTATAATCATCAAGGAACAATAAAATTATCATCATCATTTATGTATTAGCAAGTGTAGAAACTATATTTATATCAATTTAAATCAGAATCTCTACAAAGAGGAAAATTAAAATAAAAATCCTAATTGTACTGAAAAAGAAAAATAGGAGAAATAATAGTAGGAAACCGGGGTTCTACATCTTACTCTTAAAATGGTATGAGTTATATTATTGTTCACTTAACATTCTCTTCTTCTTCTATTTATTTTTTTAGGTTTGATTAATTAATTAATTTTGGAAACTTTTCATTTTAAATGATGTTAATTGCAGATTATATCTCAAATTAAATCTTAATATGAATTTTAGTCGATCCACTCAAGGAAGCCCTAATTTTACATTGCCGACTTTAGCATACAAAAAGAATTTTCAGAAGTGAATGAAAATTTGAATATGGTGCGGCTTATTGTTAGAAGCATCACAAGCAAGGACTGACCAATAAAAATAAATATAAAAAATAGAAGAGGAACAAAGCAGAGAAGTTGTATAATACTCCCTCCGGCCGAAAATAAATGTTCAATTTTACTCTTTTTGTTGTCCCAAAATAAGTGTTCACTTTTGAAAAGTCAAAGCACTTTATTTTTCAATTTACCAAATTAACCTTCAAACATTAAAATTAAAAAATATATACACTATAAACCATCACATCATTATGGTAGTACCATAGATAAATTTGGTATTTCATTCACTCTTACGATAATAAAAATCATCCTCTAAAAAAGTTGGATTCCCCAAAAGGGATTTATAATTTGGGACAAAGGGAGTATTATATTATCTTATTTCAAATTTTATATTTTATAATATTTATTTATTATTAAAGTGATTATCAAGAAATTTTCATGCAAATCAAGCCCACTAATCCGCCCAAATCCCACTACTCTCACCCACTATTTCACTTTCTCATAAAATCAAAGATTTAAGGATTCCCCTAAGGTTTATTTTTATTTGGGTTATCAGCGAAAAAAACCTTGTAGTTTCATCCCTGGTGGGAAAAACCCCCTACAGTTTCAAAATGTGTGTATAAATCCACTATGTTTCAAAATTGTTCAACTTACCCCCAAAACAATATGAAATTCCTAAAATACCCCTTCTAACATAATAAAAATAATAAATATTGAATTAATAATAATAATCTATAATAAAAATATAATAAATAAAAAATAAAGAAATAAATTGATTAAGTTATAAAATTCAAAAATAAATATAAAATTAGAAAATATATATATAAATTTCAAAAAAACATATAAAATTCGAAACAAATATATAAAATTCGTAAAAATATATATATATAATTAAATATATATATATATATATATATAAATATCGAAGGATAAATATTAAATTTTGATAAAAATATATAAAATTCGAAACAAATATATAAAATTTGAAAAAAAAACATATAAAATTCAAAACAAATATATAAAACTCGTAGAAAACATATAAAATTCAAAAACAAATATAAAATTCTAATAGTTGTGCAAATAGAAGTATGAAAAACACAAGTAACCAAAATACAATATACCAAAACAACATTTAAAGTTAAAGAAATTAGAAAATCATGAACATAGGCTAGACAACTATATAAGTATACATTAATTAAAACTTCAAGGAGCCAAAATACAACTTTTCTGTCATGCCCTGAATTTCCAAAGACTCCCGAACCAGAACATCCGAGGAATCTGGGTCTTGATCCATAAAATGAGCGACCAATTAAGGTCTTAAACAACCATAAAATGAATGGAATATTATTAATCACAATAATTTCCATACAAAACCAAGCGGAAGTTAAACCAAATGATACACAAGACACATTGAGGTGCCAAAAGAATACATCTATACAACGATGCACCGATACCGAATACAAGGAAGGGATATGCCAACAGACTGACTCCCAAGAGATACAACAACAGTCCCAATACAGGAGACACGCAAAGGAAAATAAAAGGGAACAATTCTACATACGAACATCCCAAATCCCGCAACAGTATCCGTACCACAAGCCATCCTGTAACTCGGAAACAAAAGAAAGTGTCGTTGTACCCCAAACAATCCGTAGCCGAAACCTTTCCTGTAAACTGACGTTTGGGACGCCAGGCAAGAGAACGTCGGGGTGAACTCATCGAAGCCCCGTAGGAGAAAGGAATCGTAACTATCACATCCTACGATCGTCCAAGTCAAGTGCGAACCAACCCGTGTATATGCATCTACCCTAGGTCAGTCAAATGTCCCACATAGAACTCATGCCAATACGAGACCCCGGAAACACATCCCCCGAGTCCCTTACCATGCATCAACAAATAAGGCAACTAGCACATAATGAAACTATAACACAAAAACATATACCAACGCACACCTGTAAATATATATATATACACGTATATATATATAGAGATATATAATAATACAAGTCACGTAGTATAGACCACTATATATATCACTACGACTCATACCCGCCAGTCCCACACTGACAATCAACACAACATCTATCACCAAAACACGGGAGCAACACTCCTATTCATAACGCTCCAAAAAGGATAACACTCACACTTCCTAGGCCACGAGCATACCGAGCTCCAAAACCTCAAATCAGTATAAAATCATACTATCAATCACCTCACATGTCACTACTGACATCCGTAAACCCAACACAGGGGTAAAATAGTCACTTCAACTTAAGGAAAGTCACGAAGGTTGCCGAAAATCAAAGGAAAATAGAAGGAATGAAAACAATTGACCTATAGTGATCAAACACCCAAAAAAGGGTAAAAACATCCTTTCACGTCTAAAAGACATCAACAAGATCACTCGGGATCGAAATAGAAGTGGAACAAATCCACTGGCACCTTAAACGGACCGTTTAAACACTCGTGTTCACTCAAGGGTAAAATAGTCATTTCAGGGGTAGAATAGTAATTTCTAAGAAAAAAGACAAGGTTAGGATGTAAAATAAGTCATAGGAACAAACGGAACCAAATTTGAAGGTGCGAGAAGGAAACTATGACCTTTTGAAAAATCGGCAGTCGTGACGTGCCAAAGTTCAAAACATACCGTCACCTTCAAACGACCATTACGCTCTCAAAAATGACTAGAATGAAGAGAATAGAGATCCTTACATCAATATCTTTAAGTTAGCTTTCTAAAAAGCTAAAGAACACCTCAATCTGACACTTGAAGCTCCAGAAATGACCAAAATAGTGAAGTAGCATCGAAACAGGACTACACTGGGATACCCTGGGAAAATCAGTTGACTGACAAGGGCCATTAGTCGAATGATGGGGGCCATCAGTCGACTAACCATTAACCACCAGTCGACTGACCATACCAGAAAATTTGAGGCTATTTGCCATTCGACTGACGAAATTCCGTCAATCGACTCACGGACCCAAAAATACTCCAAATGGTCTGAAACCACTTTAAACACTTATGCAACATGGGACAAAGGTCTCAACTCATTTAGGAACTTTAGAAATGAGAAAAATATCATATAATATTGGTTTAGGTTTATCGAAAACACTTTCTTGAAAATCCGTAAAGTTAACTGTCTTGCCCCTGATCTCCGTTTTGGACACCGCCGACTTTCAAATGCCAAAATATTTTATTTCATGACTTTAAAACCATTTCAAAACTCAAAGTTTTTATCGGCATCATGGGGTAGGCAAAAATGGGTTTTTCACTTAAAGACCGAATAAACTCAAATGCAAGTCTTATGAAAATCCGTTTTCGGGGAAACAAACTGAAACACCAACAACACCATGCGGAGTGACTCAACATCTGACATGAGCCAAGAAGAACGAAGAATGAAGAAATAAGTTCAAAAGTGACAACACTTCAACAAAACCAGGAAAATGATCTAACAACTCGATTCCCAACCGTGAACTCAATTCACTCTCAAAACGACAACTCATCTCAACCACCCCAAGTGGTTAAGGAAACCACCTCAAGTACACTCATATTCTTAGGATATGAAAAGGAAGACCTAGTAGCCAAAACTCGGATACTAACTAGGTTCAATCAAAACCACTTCCAATCCATTCAAACCTCGATTCTCATATAATATCTTCTCTTTTAGAATTCTAATGGAATCAAGAACCGTTACAACACAAGTGACTAGGATCAATCATCACTTCACCTAATCAACTCAAAACCTCAAAGTATAATCAACGATACCTTCCTCAAATGCAAAAGAAGTATCAAATGACCATCACTACATAGCAAACAAAGATCCCCAACTCTCAAGGATCGTACACCCCTCGAAGGTGCAAAACATCAAGTGGTCAATACCCCACTACTAACAAGGTCACAAAGCTAACACCCGCTTCTCTAAGGTCTCATTTCACAATCGACTTTACTTATCACAAGAAAGCCATAGAAAACCAACTCATAACCCCACCTAAGGGCATATAAGAACCTAACAACAAGTATAAATATTCATCTCATTTTATACTTCAAAACAAGCATGCAAATCATATTATCACATTATTCAATTCCATTTGAGCATTTTAATAACATATGAATTATATAACAAAATTCACATTAAACATGCTCCTTAATCACATTGAATAATATCATGATATACATGTCAAAGGAAATCACATAAATGCTACGCAAATGCAATGTAACTCAACACCACCCGTGGTACACACACGACCACACACATCATGGAACAAACCTCATGAAACATACTTTGCCCAACACAGGTTAACGAATACGCACTCTACCCATTTACACCGAGAAAGAGTACCGCACTGATTCTTCCCAAGTGATTTTGACATTTCTCACTTTCAACAACGAAGGCGGTTGCACGAGTCGACCCGTGACTAAAAATTCGTATACCGAATGAACGAGACGACCCGCGAATTTGAGGTTGGGACGACAGAAACCTATATCAACAATTTTTGGCTTTTTAGTTTCGTAGGTGGGAGACACCTCCTGACCAATTGTTACGACGATTCGACACAAAATTACTCACCCATGGTTACACAATCAGGCGTAGCCCAACACCAATTGAGTTCTCAATACAAAAGGTGTACCCATGCACTATGCCCTCAATGACCCATGCATCAACATAAATATGTATCACATCATATTTATAACCAACATTCCCAAAATGTCAACACGAATGCTTTTCATCATTCGACATGCTTTTAAATTTCATTTAAAGCAAATAATCAACAAGTATGCTTTCGTATGCACATTCATGATCCCAAATCATCAAGTTATCCTTTAATACACAAAGATAACAAATTTTCATTCACTAAACATGCTTTTATCTCAATTAAAGTATTTAATCAACACATTAACTCATTTTCATGCATAAGTTCAATGTTCAATTTAAAACCTCAAAGTTCGCAAGAATGGGGAAACTCGAACAACACTCTAAGTTCCACATCTCAATTCACTAACCAAGGTAGCTAGCCTACTTACACTATCAAGGCTACACTAATAACACCCGAAATCCTATATGTATACTTACACTTATACATTTACACCTCAATACCCACATACATATCCACATATATATAGGCATACAAGCATACATTACTATGAAATTTCTCAAGAATAACCACTCAACTAGCATGCATCATGTTCCTAGCAATATCATTACCAAGTACTCCATACACAAGGGTTAATTCACATAACACATGTTCAAACCCTAACTTCATAATTCAAGGATACACTTAGTAATTTAATTTAAGACCAGAAATCCTAGAATCCAATTCTCATACTCACACAATCATAAGATGAGCTAGTTAAGAAATTTTCCCCTAACTTTTGAAGAGCAAAACAAAATCACAAGGCAAGGCCTATGAAACCCTAGCTCTCACCCAACCGAAATCCAAGGAGCAAACCGGTGGAAAGCTTCACCATACCCTCCTAACCATGAATCCAACTCCAACACAAGAGGAGAGTAAGAACTATGAAGTTGTCTAACAAGAAACCCTAAACTAGGGTTTGAATGGAAAATACACAAGGAAGGAAGAACACTTACCAATCTTTGGCTCAAACCAAAGAGAAGAACACCATGAACATCTTCCATGTTGATGGCCACACCAAACTCCCAACTTAGGGTGATTAAATCAACCCCTAAGTGGAGAAGAAATAAGAGGGAGAAAGATGAGAGAAAATGGAGAGGAAATGAGAAAGTCTTCCAAATGAAAGATAACTAGACTCACACTTGTGTAAAGATTTCCCACTCACACCTCTCACCATCCAAAAAGAAATGGATCCAATGGTTAGGAATAAGTCTTGCCATTGGAAGACTTATTACACTACTCACAAAACCTATTAATTTGTCAAACAAGGCCTTATGATCCAAGGGTCTAGAACAAAGATGGGAGAATGAGATCAAGGGCGAGGAATGAGACACTACGTGAAATGGGGAAATGACCAAATTATTCTCAACTTAGGATTAATTACAAGAGTGTCATCAAGCCTATTAATTACCCTTCTACCCCTTGTCATCCTCTCTAATTACAAACATGCCATTCATACCCCAACACTTAGCCAAATCTGTACACTTTTCACTAAGTACTCCAAATATGAAAATACTCATTTACCCTTTGGTCATTTCTTTCCCGAAATCGTTTCTAATCATTTTCATTATTCACAAAACAAAAATATAGCAATAAATTCACATAAGTGCTACACCGGAACATCTACTATCAACTAGGGTAACACATTCGGGATGCAATACGATTGTCGAAGCTCCAACGAGAAACCGTTGCACGAACCCACGTAGTCGTTGGCGACACTGAAATCCACGAAGCCGAAAACGAAATACCACAAAGTCGTCCTCCTAAGTTCAAAACTTAAACGCCGAAAATTTACCCGTACCGAGAATACACAAGACGTCATGAATAAGTGACGTCACAAAATGTTAACACTTGGAAAAGAATTCCAGAAAAGAGAAAAGAAAATGCGGGGAGTTACATTTTATTTCGAATTTATATGTTTGTTTCCGAATTTTAAATATATTTTTGAAATTTATATATGTTTTTCAAAATTTATTATATTTTTTTTGAAAATTTTATTTTCCCCGAATTTTATATATGTTTTCGAATTTTATATTTTTTTTCAAAATTTAATATATTTTTTTTCAAAATTTATACATATTTTTCCCAATTTTATATAAGTTTTTGAAATTTATATTTTTTTCAAAATTTAATATATATTTTTGAATTTTATATATTTTTTCAAATTTTATTTATATTTTTTTTACGAATTTTATATAATTTTTCAAAATTTATAAATGTTTTTCGAATTATGCTAAGGGTATTTCAAATCATTCATGTCAAAATGGGGGCAAAACGCACGTATTTGAAAATAATGGGGTGTAAAAGAACTACAGGGGTTTATACGCACGTATTGCATACCACAAGGGGTTTTTCACACCTGACCCTTTTTATTTCAATCATACCCTCCAAGTTTGAGAATTTTTATTTACACCCCTTAATTTTTCCGACATACATCATTTACACCCCCTCAAGCATAACATTATCCTGAAATTTTATTTTAACACATAAACAACCCTCAATGTATTTTCCAGGTTGTGTTTAGAGACAATGATATAATTTTTTTTTTTTTTATCATTTTGACCCTCTCATTTTATAACTTGTCCAAATATTCCTTATTTTTATTATTATCAAATTGACCCCCTAAAATCACTAACTTCACTTTTGTTAGGGTTCGCACACCCTATGTACGAAGCCATGCACACCTGCAAATCAGAAAACGCACACAAATACACCAAACAATCGACATAAGAATATATACGTGGTTCAGCCAAATAAGCCTACGTCCACGGAGAGCACCGTTTCACTAAAAATCACTGAGAGGATTACAGGGGGGTGATTCACAGATCACACACGCACACACACTGTGTATACTCACGCCTGTATCACCGGAATAATATAAACGTATATTATTCCTAACTCTCTCTCTATTTCTGTGTACACAATTCAATAGGAGAAGCCCTATATTTATAGGTGAGGATATAGAGGTGGGTTTCCCAATCTTCCGATGTGGGACAAGTTATTATAACAAAGTAGTCATATTATATATATATGCCAATATATAACAATCTCCCACTTGACGACTTTGCCTTCATCAATCAACTCCATCAGTGTTCAGTGATCAGTGCTCGGTGCCCTCATTTCTGTCTTCAAGCTTGAAGACCAACTGAAGTTGCGCACAACTTCAGTTTCTCTGTTGTCACCACTTTGGTCAACATGTCGGCCGGATTCTCGCTTCCTTGAATCTTCTTAAGTGTTAATACTTCATCCTCTAATAGAGATCTGATAAAGTGATAACGAAGATCTATATGCTTGGTTTTCGAATGAAATGCTGAATTTTTCGCCAGATGTATAGCACTCTAACTATCACTATGCAAAACACTCTTCCCTTGCTCGAATCCCAACTCTACCAACGAACCCTGTACCCAAATCATCTCTTTGCTAGCCTCTGTCATGGCTACATACTTAGCCTCTATAGTAGATAACGCTACAATCCTCTGTATCTGCGAAATCCAACTGACTGCTGTAGTACCTACTGTAAAGACATAACCAGTAGTGCTTCTTCTGTGATCTATCTCACCAGCAAAATCTGAATCTACATAACCATGTAAATTCACTTCACCTTTTCCAAAATAAAGGCATCTGTTTGTGGTACCTCGTAGATATCGCAATATCCACTTCACTGCTTCCCAGTGAGTCTTTCCAGGATTGGACATGAACCTGCTGACTACTCCCACTTTATATGCAATATCTGGTCTTGTACAAACCATTGCATACATCAAGCTACCAATAGATAAAGCATATGGAATACTGGCCATGTTGTTCCTCTCTACTTCTGACTTGGGAGACTGCTTTTTGGATTATCGAAAATGACTAGCCAAAGGTGTTCTAACTGACTTAGCATCACTCATGTTGAACCACTTCAAAACCCGTTCAACGTAGTCATCCTGAGATAACTGCAAAATTCCCTTCTGCTTGTCTCTAATGATTCTCATACTAAGAATTTGTTTTGCTGTGCCTAAGTCCTTCATCTCGAACTCCTTTGCCAACTGCTTCTTCAACTTACTGATTTCCACAAAATCAGATCCAACTACTAATATGTCATCAACATAAAGTAGGAGGATAATGTAACTCGTGTCAAACCTCTTGAAGTAGCAACAATGGTCAGCGTTGCACTTGATATAACCATGTCTCTGCATAAATCCATCGAATTTCTTGTACCACTGTCTTGGAGCTTGTTTCAAACCATACAAGCTCTTTTCCAACTTACACACAAGTTTTTCTTTCCCTTTCTCTAAGAAACCTTCTGGTTGCTGCATATAAATCTCCTCCATTAGGTCACCATGGAGGAAAGCAGTTTTGACATCTAACTGTTCTAGGTGCAAACCCTCTGATGCAACAATGCTAAGAACTGAACGAATGGTAGTGAGTTTCACAACCGGAGAAAATACATCGGTGTAGTCGATTCCTGCTTTCTGCTGAAAGCCTTTTACTACAAGTCTCGCCTTGTACCTCTTAGAACCATCATGTTCTTCTTTGACTCTGGAGACCCATTTATTATGGAGAGCTTTTTTTCCTACCAGCAGCTCGGTTAGCTTCCATGTCTTATTGGAAATAAGGGACTTCATCTCATCTTCCATCGCAAGCTCCCACTGGCTCGCATCTGCTGCACTGCATGCTTCATCAAAATACTCTGGTTCACCTCCATCTGTAAGCAATAAATAATTTATGTATCTCCGATTCGGCACATGCTGTTGTGAAGACCTCCTAGGTACAGGAATAGGAGTCGGAGACTGCGGTGTATCAACCTGTTGAGTATTTCCATCTGCAATATGTTCGTCTGACTGAGTACTCTCACTGTCTTGAACATCATATAACTCAACACACACATGATCACTCTATGTTGTAGGCTCTGAGGTTCTTGTGTGTTTGTCCTTGTACATAACCTTTTCATTGAACACTACATCTCTGCGTCGGATCAGTTTTTGGTTCTGATCATCCCACATGCGGTAACCATACTCATCACCGCCATAGCCAATGAAAATACACTTTTGTGACTTGGGATCAAGCTTACCCCTCATAGTGTCACTAACATGTACATATGCAACACAACCAAAAACTTTTAAATGTAAAAGTGTTACCCCTCTACTGCTTCAGCCTCTTCTAGTATTCTGTGCTCCAATGGTACTGATGGACCACGATTGATTAAGTACACTGTTGTACTGACTACTTCTGCCCAGAACTGTTTCGGCAACCCTGCCTGAATGCGCATGCTTCTGGCTCTCTCAGTCAATGTCCGGTTCATCCGTTCTGATACGTCATTCTGTTGTGGTGTACGTGGAACAGTTCTCTCTAATCTAATACCGTTCTCATAGCAAAATCTCTTAAACCCGGTGTCCTGATACTCTCCACCATTATTGGATCGTAATCTCTTGATCTTCAAACCCGTCTCATTCTCTATCATAGCCTTCCAACTCTTGAACACACCGTACACTTCAGATTTATGTTTCAAGAAATAAATCCATACTTTTCTGGAATGGTCATCGATGAAGGTGACGAAATAGGACTTTCCGCCAATAGATGAGACATTTGCTGGCCCCCAGACATCAGTGTGAACAAGCTCAAGCTTCTCCTTTCTGAGTTCTCTGCCGCTTTTCTGAAAAATAACCCTCTTTTGTTTACCGACTACGCAATCCTCACAGAAGTCGGTATCAATCGAATTTAGACCTGGTAGCTTTCCCTTTGCGAGCATAACCTTGAGTCCCTTTTCACTCATGTGACCTAGCCTTTGGTGCCACAAATTATGATCCTCTTTGCTTTCTGCAATTACTATAAATGTGCTAGCCTTGGTGGTAATATACAGCGTACCTATTTTCTTTCCTCGTGTTATAGTCATAGCCCCCTTGGAAACTTTCCACTTATCTTTACTGAAAGTGGTCATATAACCTTCACTCGCCAATTGGCCTACTGAAATCTGGTTCTTCCTCAAGTCTGGAATGTGTCTGACATCCCTCAGCTTCCATATCGATCCGTTGAGTCTGATATGTACTTCACCCTTGCCAACAACACGGCAGAGTTGATCGTCACCTAGATAAACCTTGCCGAGGTTTTCAGGTGTATAACTCTCAAAGAGCTCTCGACTTGAGGTGGCATGGAATGATGCTCCAGTGTCCAAAACCCAAGACTCTGATTTGCTCTCCAAAGAGCATATCAGTGCATCATCTGCTTATTCTAAGACAATATTTGCCTCTGTCTTGTCATCCGCTACCTTCTGCGGGGATCTACACTGGTTCCTTAAATGACCAGTCTTGCCGCAATTCCAACATTTGATTGCTTTGGAATTTCTGGAACCTCGAGACTGTGATCTTCCCTGTCTTGACTTGGAACGGCCACGCCTTTGGTTTCCGCCTTTCTGTCTGTTCGAACCTCTGCCTCTGGTGTCGACATTCAATGTTGTGCCACTACTTGAAAAGTCTAACGACTCTCTTCTAATCTCTTCTATGAGTACCATACTCACAACGGTATCATACTTCAGCGGTTCTATCCCTAAAGAATTACTGATTGCAGCCACTGTGGTGTTCCAGCTCTCTGGCAATTGATTAAGGAGAAAAACTGATTTCACCTTGTCTTGAAACACTACTTCAATTGATTCCAACTGCCCATAAATGTCATTAAACTTACTGATATGTTCACCAACATTCCCATTCTCGGACATCTTCAAATTCGTCAATCTGTTGATAAGATATAATGTATTTGCTCCAGACGATTGTTCGTACATCTTCGAAAGAGCTTCCATAAGAGACTTTGCAGTCTTCTCTTTCCTGATATTGAAGCCAACAGATTTTGCCAACGTCAATCTGATCGTGCCAAGAGCCTTTCGATCTAGGATATTCCACTCCTCTTCTTTCATCGAATCTGGTTTTGTCCCTTCTAGCGGTAAATACAAATTTTTCTGGAATAACACATCCTCAATTTGCATCTTCCAATAGAAAAAGTTTGTACCATCAAACTTGTCAATCATTACTGCATTTTCTTCTCCCATAGCTCCCACTGAGCCTATTAGAGATATTAGGAGTCTAATTACACAAAACCGAGTATACAGTTGCGTCGGGGGCGGTTCAAAATCTTAAGAACGCTTCTGACCAGGTCCAAAACGAGTCGAAAACAACTCCAAACGGGCCAAAACAAATTCGCACAAAAGACAGAAATTTAATCACGAAGTCAGTACTTTCTTGGGGTGCGTGTGGGCGCGTCCCTACTCTGATTGGGCTGATTCTTGCACTAAAAATGTCGGGCTTCAAATTCTCTTTCCGTAGATATATTATAAGCCTCGTTCCGATAAACGATGCTCCGAAAAATCACGCCGAACCGAAACTGCTGCTCGACGGAGCCAAAAAACTGGCCGGAACTTCAGGCGGCACGTGGGGGAGCGTGAGGAACTTTCCGGCGACGTGCTTGACACTGCTGGCTTCGTCTCGTTGAGCCAAAGCTCCTGGCGTGGTCTGTTTCTGATTTAGGGCACACAAAAAAATCAGATCTGGTTTAGCCAAATAAGCCTACGTCCACGGAGAGCACCATTTCACTAAAAATCATTGAGAGAATTACAAGGGGGTGATTCGCAGATCGCACACGCACACACACTGTGTATACTCACGCCTGTATCACCGGAATAATATAAACGTATATTATTCCTAACTCTCTCTCTATTTCTGTGTACACAATTCAATAGGAAATGCCCTATATTTATAGGTAAGGATATAGATGTGGGTTTCCCAATCTTCCGATGTGGGACAAGTTAATATAACAAAGTAGTCATATTATATATATATGCCAATATATAACAACTTTTACCCCCTCCAATTATTTTATCAATTTGACTCCCTTATTAAAAATCATAATAAAGAGTATTTGATTCTTAATCTATTTAATTAGAAATTATATATGTAGATATAATATATATATTAATTTATTTAATCAGAAATTATATATGTACATATATACATATAGATATATATCTTCATTTTTTTTTTGTATACACGATATTGATTCCTAGAATCTCTCTTATTTTCTTATCTATAGATGCTAGAATTTGATTCCTAATATCAGCGTTGCGTAGCTTACCACTAAGTCATGTAATGGTATTTTCACCTTCGAAAGCATAATTTCACAATTATTTTCCTGCCCGTGTTCAATCTGCAAGGAGCAAGAAAATATTGAGTACAGATTTTGATGTTTAACAGAACTTTAACACCATCAGAGAAAAAGAAAATACACACAACGTGTCATCAATAAAAAGAATAACGAAATAACTAAACGGAGGATGAGAGGAAGTTATATATACTACAGTATATTGTTAAACCATGATATATGAGTACCCGTATATATACAGATGAGAGTGTGCATAAATAATGTATGGCTTATTTATGCAAGTGGGGATCACTCTAAAAAGACTTCGACGTAGAAAAAAGTGGGTTTTTACTTGGTAGAGAGCTTAACGCACTAAGGACTTCCTTGAGAGTAACTGTGATAATGAGAGAAGTGAGATTATGACTTCGTTTGGACGGGCATGACAGAAAAGAGAAGAAAGGATAGCATACGTTATGAAGGAAAAGAAAATATGATAATATTTAATAGGTATATATACGAAAGACTCAATGCCCAAGTGTACACGCCATCGCTTGAAAGATCAACGCCCAGCTCTCCATTATTACTCCTTTTACTGTCAATAAACTCACAACCATTAAGCAGTCTCCTAAAACAATTAATACATGTAAATAAATATGTAACCTTTATTGAGATGTATAGTTAATTGTAGTGTCTATATATTATGAGTGTTCATGACCACATGCATGATACTCTTTTATATTATAGAAATTATATTTTTTACGTGCGGATTATGTCAAGCCCACTAAGGAAATAGCCCGCTAGCCCAATAAAAGAAGGAGCCCGAAGGAAAGGCCTACCCCAAAGGCCCATTTTGTGAAATATTCTAGAACAAGCTTGAGGAACAAGTTAGTGACGTGGCAAAAAGACAAAAATGACGTAAGCAAGAGAATGTTGCCCTAATGGGCTCAAAGCCCAAGAAGGGAATGTATATAAGGAAAGTCAAATCTGAATAAAGTATTTTATTATTGTGTTGTGCATTTTTTGGCATTTACACATTGGCGCCGTCTGTGGAAAACTACAAGAAGTTCTTGATTTTTCAGATCTGTTATTGAAGATTTGTAAATCATCTCCTTCTTCCCATCTCGTTAAACTGAGTTTGTTTTATTAAATCTGAAGATCTGAGAGCTTGTTTCTATTCTTCACCATCTTCTAAATCTCCATTCACACTAACCCACTACTTCCCAAACAAACATGTCGGTCACCCGTTCGCAAGCACACGTTCCGACCACCGGGGACAACTGTGTAGAAGGTCCTCAATCCATTAAGCAAATCCTGCAACGCCTGATAGCCGTTGAGGAACGTAGCCAAGCTCTTAAGAAGCAAAATACAGAGCTCATGGGGAGGTTGGCTCTACAACCGCCTGCCCCTCTGGTAGCGGCGCTTAACCACTCTCAGAACCAGGAAGATGGCGACAGACTGGAAGAGCACGCCGACTCTTCCCAGCGCTTAGGAAAGGCTCCCGCCACCGACGAAGCCATGACCCCCCCAAAAGCTCCAAGCAATGATGATCGAGTTCCAAAGAAAAGTCCTCGGGGACTTGAGAACCCAGTCTACCGATGACCTGGCCATCCAGGCATCAACCGAGTTGATACAATCACCCTTCATCCCCGTGATAACTCGGGAACCTTTTCCGAAGAAGTTTGTTATGCCTTGGTTTACCCCTTACGATGGCACCAAGGACCCCGAGGAACATATTTATCAGATTCATCAGAAGATGACCATGTACGCTGAGAACGAGTCCTTGCTTTGCAAGGTATTTTCCACAAGTCTTGCTGATACAGCTCTACTATGGTTCAAGAAGCAGCCACCCCAATCCATCGACAACTGACAACAGTTGACCAGGCTCTTCATTGCCCAATACTACGGGAACAAGAGGCAGAAGAAGACCATATCCTGCCTCTTCACTATAATCCAGGAGAAAGGAGAATACCTGAAGAGCTTCCTATCCTGATTCAACATTGAGTCTTTTTCTATTGATAACTGTGACCAACACTCTGCTGTTGAGGCCTTCCGGATGACCCTTATTCTAGGGACCAAGTTCCATCAGTCTTTGCTGAAACGCACCCTATCGGGTATTAGGGAGTTAAACTCCAGAGCCCAAGGGTACTTGAGGATTGAAGAGGAGGAGACCATCAGGCAGAAGAGGGCGGCCTTGGTCAGTGTTGAAGCCCGATCAAAAGCGTCCAACATCATCAGGGCCATCAGCTCCTTTAGGACCTCTAGCCCCGAACCCTTTCAACCGTTCCAAATCTGAAAAGTGAGTGACCCCCCTGAGGGTCAGCCTTGCCAAGCTCTACCAAGAGAATAAGGCTAGAGGGATCTTCCAACAACCCCCAACCATCAAACAACCACTAAACCAAAGGGACAAGTCAAAACATTATGCTTTCCACGGCAATTTCGGGCACATCACAAACGAGTGCCTTAATCTCAGACAACAGTTAGAGGCATTGTTGCTTCGCGGCGAGCTCTGGGATTACATCCAACGAGACACACCGAGGGCCGATCCACAAGCTCCTAACGTGCCTTGAAACCCCGCAGCCGCACAATCGGTCAGGATCATCAATATGATTCTTGGTGGCCCCGCCTCTAAAGAGACGGAAGGATCTAGCCGGAGCCGGCTGTGAAGAGCCCAAAAAATGATAAAAGTCAACGAAGTCAGTAAAGTCCACCACAGGACAGGAAAATCACAAATTATTTTCTCTGCATCAGACCTTCGAAATATACAGACCCCACACGATGACCCTCCAGTTGTGACATTGATGGTGGCCAATTGCCTTGTTAAGATAGTCATAATCGACCCCAGGAGCAGTGCAAACGTCATTACCAATGGGCTTTTGAAAAGCTTGAAATCGACCCGAACGAGATTGTGGCCTCCCGGTATCCTATTGCAGGATTCGATGGAAAACAAATCGAACCAATCGGGGAAGTCCAATTGTCGGTATCTGCTGCTCAAAGGACCCTAACCAAGATGTTTGTTGTAGTGGATGTAAAGCCTTCGTACAATTTACTCATGGGAAGGGGATGGATTCACTGGATGCAGGGCGTGCCCTTAACCCTTCACCAAGTGATGAGATGCATAAGCCCGAACGGTATGGACATCATCGATATCAATGGCGACTAGGTGGCCGCCAAGGAATGCTATGCGGTCACTCTAAAGAAGATCAGGAAGGGAAAAGGCCCAGAGGTGTCCCATTCCAAGGAAAAGAATCCAGGCCCTAAATAGCAATCAAAGGAGAGGGATCTGGGTACCCCGATTGTGGTCGAGCAATTACAGCCAATCTTTGTTACACCCGATAGCCCGGAAAAATTTACTTTTGCAGGTACAAATCTTACCGATTGTGAATTGAAAGAATCGACACAATTATTGAAGGATAACTCCGATGTCTTCACGTGGGAACATACAGACATGCCAGGTATCGATCCTATTGTTGCCCAGCATTCATTACACGTCGACCTGAACGTAAGACCGATCAGGCAAAAGTAGAGGCATATGGGAGCACATCGGAACTAGATCATAGCAGACGAAGTGTCCAGATTGCTTCAGGCTGGTTTTATCAGGGAAGTCAAGTACCCCGAGTGGCTCGCTAAATGGAGGGTTTGTGTTGATTTTACTGACCTGAATAGGGCATGCTCGAAGGACAACTTTCCACTGCCAAAGATTGACCAGATGGTGGACGCTACCGCCTACTACGAACGTCTAACTTTTCTAGACGCTTATTCGGGATACAATCAGATAAGAATGAACCCGACGGACGAAGAAAATACCTCATTCATTACTGAAACAGGTAATTACTTCTTTAAGGTTATGTCCTTCAGTCTGAAAAATGCAGGTGCCACTTTCTAGAGGTTGATGAACAAGATCTTTAAGGGAATGATGGGTACAGTGATTGAGGCTTATATTGATGACACTATGGTTAAGAGCAGAGGAAAGGAAGATCATCTTGCATACCTGCACCAAGTGTTTGACACCCTGAGGATTCATGGCATGAAGCTTAACCCAGAGAAATGCTCCTTTAGGGTGTCATCCAGATAATTCCTGGGACACATCATGGATTGGACTAGGATTCATGTCAGCCCGACACAAGTTAAGGCCCTGATGGAAATAAAGGAGCCCCAGACATATAAAGACGTTCAAGTCCTAACTGGGATAGTGGTTTCCCTCAACAGGTTCATTTCACGACTCACTGATCGATGCAGACCATTCTTTCAAGCAATCAAGGAAAAAAATGAGAAATCTGGGGTCCTGAGCATTCTGAAGCCCAAGCAAAGTTAAAGGAGTATATGACCAGACCCCCGATCCTATCCACACCAAGTCCTGATGAACTCTTACATCTGTATCTAGCAATATCCTCCGTCTCAACTAGTGCAGCCCTCATCAGAGAGGATGGGAACCTGCAGATGCCAGTTTTCTACACCAGTAAATCCTTAGCTGAAGTGGAAACCCGATACAGCAGGCAAGAAAAGCTGGTTCTATCATTGGTAAATGCCAAAAGATGACTGAGGCATTACTTTAAGGCTCATCCAATTATTGTCCTGACCTCCATGCCTCTTTGAGTTATTATGTCGAAACTTGATCTTTCGGGCAAAATCTCCAAATAGGCCATCGAATTAGGCATATATGACATAAATTTCATACCCCGGGTTTCCATCAAGGGACAGGCGGTGACAGATTTCTTACTTGAAGATGAAACTGAAGAACCTGACCAGCAGACTAAGCCAGACACTTGGAAGCTTTTCGTGGACGGATCATCTAGTTCTACCGGATCGGGAATCGGATTGGAGATCCAGACACCCGATGGAACACACCTCCACATGTCAGTGTAACTACAGTTCCCAGCCACATACAATAACATAGAATATGAAGCGATCGTATCTGGCTTGAGATTAGCTCGAAGCCTCCAGATTCAAGTCCTAATAGTGCACAACGACTCTCAGCTAGTCATTCAATAAATTAAAGGGGAATACGAGGCAAAAGATCCCAAAACGGAGTTTTACTGGGCACTTGTGTTGAAGGAAACAGAGCTTTCAAAAAATAACCTTCACTCAGATCTCAAGAAGTGAAAACTTTGTAGCTGACCACCTAGCCGATCAGTCGTCCTCAGTTGGAGAGGACCTGACCCAGGTTGTGTTGGTAGATTTGATAACCAAACCGAGTATTCAAGACCCCGAACAAGTGATACTTATTCCATGGGAGCCCAGCTAAATGGATCCCCTGATGAATTACATAAGAAATGGGACACTCCTGGAGAACAAAGATGAAGCTCACAAGATCAGGAAGAATTTAACCCAATATTCAGTCATAAACGGGCAACTCTACCGAAAGTCCTTCTCGGGTACTTATTTAAAATGTATTACGCCCTCAGAATCAAGAGCAGTGATGTAGGAGATCCACAGTGGATCTTGCAGGAACCACTCCGGAGGAAGATCCTTTGCCCATAAAATACTCTCCCAAGGATACTTTTGGCCCTATCTGTCACGGGATGCCGAGGACTATGTCCAAAGGTGCAAGTCATACCAGATACACGAGGACGCTATCCATCGACCACCGGAGTTCCTACACCCAACCATAGTCCCACATTCATTCATCCGATGGGGAATGGATATCGTAGGACCTCTCCCGAAAGCAATTCGATCAAATTCCTATATCCTCCTAGCCACTGATTACTTTACCAAATGGGTGGAAGTTGAACCCTACCCCGTCATCAAAAGTATCCATGTCATCAAGTTCATTTAGACCCACATAATATGCAGATTCGGGCTACCAATGACAATTATGATGGATAATGGGACAAATCTTGACAACAAGGAAGTGAGAGCGTTCTTTGCCGAGCATGGTATCAACCAGAATACATCATCCGTCGGGTATCCGCAAGGGAATGGACAGGCTGAGAGAATAAATCGAACCATATTCGACACCCTAGCCAAAAAACTTGAGGAAACCAAAGGGGCCTGTCTCGGGAAGCTACCTGAACTGCTCTGGTCATACTAAATAACCCCTAAGTAACCCACCGGAGAGACCCCCTTTTCCATGGCATATAGCGCTGAGGCTGTGATCCCAACGAAGGTTAGGGTTCCAACCCTCGGAGCCAGGCCTGGGTGGAAGGCCCAAATAACCAGCATTTGTCTCACGACCTTGATCTACTAGATGAAAGAAGAGAAGTTGTTGGGATCAGGCTTGCCGCCTACCAACAACATGTCCAGAACCACTTCAACCAAAAAGTCAAAAGAAGAGAGTTCCAGGTCGGAGACATGGTCTTTAGGCAAAAAATTGGACTCGTGGGCAAGCTCAGGGAGCCTTGGGAGGGCTCGTACACCATTACCAAAGTCATCGGGCGCGGAGCATATCGCATCCGAAGGAATGGAGATGGTAGAATGGAACCAAACTCCCAGAACGCTTCTCGCCTGAAGAGGTACTACCCATAACAGGCCAAGTTTACTTTTACTTTAATCACTTTTGTAAAAAGGCCCTAGCGCCGGATCAATAAAAAATATTCATCAGTAAAATTATCTTTCTTGGCAAAAATAACTTATAAATATCTACTGATGCAAAAATAAACTAAGTGTTGCCATGTTTCTCCCATATCCTGAAGTGCCCGAAAGACACAACATTGATCCAGAAGAGATCAAACTTTTGTGAAAAATAAACTAAGTGTTGTCATGTCTCTCGCATGGCCTGAAGTTCCCGAAAGACACAACACTTATCCAGAAGAGATCAAAATTTTGTGAAAAACAAACCAAGTGTTGCCATGTCTCTCGCGTGGCCTAAAGTGCCCAAAAGACACAACACTGATCCAGAAAAGATCAAACTTTTGCAAAAAATGAACCAAGTGTTGTCATGTCTCTCGCATGGCCTCAAGTGCCCGAAAAACACTACTTATCCAGAAGATATCAAAATTTTGTGAAAAATGAACCAAGTGTGGTGATGGCTCTCATATGGCCTCAAGCGCCCAAAAGACACAATACTTTTTGGGTAAAATAATCTAAGTATTGCAGAAGTCAACTGGACATGAACCACAATTTTCATTCAAAATATGGGCCCCGGTGGCCAAGGCTTACAAAATATTTTACAAAAGAAGAATCCTACGTTCTACTATCCTGAAACCTAGAAGGAAGCCCGATAGAATTCACTATCTAAGTGCCTGCTGCATTTGAGTCCACAGGAGCAATTGTCGGGTCCAAAACTTGGACAGGAGCGGGTTGCACTGAAGGATTAGAATCGGAAGTTGGCTCCGGAAGAGGTTTGGTGAAGAACTCACAAAAGAGAACATCATCTAGATCTCCAACCGGATCATCATACGGTGGAGCAATGCCCAGAGACTCATCCAATTCCTCCACTGAGGCAAAGTCCCTCTCCTCAATAGATTTTTGAATGTCCGGAAGCAGGACCTCCAACCGAACCCGATCCGGTACTGGGCAGTGTCGCAGAGACGCTTATACATCTGATTGCCACCCCGATGACACATTTCCACTATTGACCTCTCCACTGCCAGGAGATTCTCAATTTTAACCTTCTCCTCCAAAGCTTCTCATTAGAAGCCCTCGGGCCCTCATTCTTTGCCTTAGACTTCAGCAGCTAGGGCCCGACAAACTGCCTCCATCTCTTTGATATTCTCTTGGGCCGCCTGAAGCTTTTGCTCCGCAGAGATTTCCCTTGTGGTCTGGACCTCCAGTTTATCATTAGATATTGATAGCATGGTGGCCACCTTTTTTCTTGCATCCTCCTTTAATCTCAGGAGCTCTGAAGATTTATTGAGCAACCTGTTATCCTCCTCTAGCTTTGCATTATAAGCTTGGGTTAGGTAGAACATTTGCCATAAGTAAAAGAGAAAAAACACATCTCTTGAAGGGCAACATCATTATCAATGGTCTCGTTCCCCGCGACTAAGAAGCCACCACCCGAAAATTTTATCTTTGGTCCCCATGGGACGGGTTACTCCTTTTCAAATGCAACCCCAGACTCCGCCACTATGCTTGGCGATGACGCCGTAATCAGACAGGGCCGAACTGATCGATCGGGGACATCTTCCTCAGATCGGAGACATTGTGTTCCTACTAAACTGGGCTCTCCCTCAACTGATCGGGATCCAAGAATAGGGATTTCCCCCGAAGAAGGGACAAAGGGTGAATTAGCAGTACCCTCCCCTGAAGGAGGAGGTGGAATTACTGGAGGACTTCCCGATGGTGGTGGAGGAACTATCCTGAAGGGAGGAGTTGGAATACCCTAGGACAGCTGATTGACTTGGGCATCCCCTGGCACCGAAGGGTTTGTTTGAGAGCCCGATACTCACTTAGCCTTCTTCTTAAGGATGGGTGGCAGGATCCTCAACATGGTGTTTTTTCCTTCTGATGTTAGTTCCTGCAAATTAGCACCAGTCAGGTAATTGCCACACATCCTCAGGGGCTGGCCCCATATTTTAGACTTAAGGATATCAAATCGGGATGAGATATAGTTAGGAGTTTTAAATCGGTCGGGCGCTCCCAGAAACTCCAGCACATGATGACCCAACTTATCATTTCACTATTCACAATAGCATGTCCCTCTATGATAAGGTTTGAAGAAAGGAAATAAATGTTTGTTAAACTCCCTAGGGACTACGAATCTGGCTGAGCCGGGAAGCCTCCAATTCCCGCTCACCAGGATCATTCTTTCTTTCCACCCCTTATTGGAATTCTCATTACCATCGCATATTTTTCTCCCAGTTAAAGGAAAAATATTGTATTGACCCCTACAGTCCTTCTGGTCCTATATCTTGTAAGAGAACAGGAGCTCAGTAAGACCCAGATCAAGGCCCATCTCCCGATTGATCATCAGGACCATAGTCACGATCCTGAAGAAATTGGGCCCCACTTGAAGCGGAGCCAGACCTAGGGTGGACAGGACATAGAGAAAGAAATGGTGGATCGGGAAACAAAGAAGCTGAAGATAAAAGTCCGACAGTAAGATCTGGTTATCCCTAACTCCCTCCCCTATCCTAAAATCGTACTTCTTGGGATAATTCTTAACTATCACCCCATCGGATATTCTACATTTAACCCTCAATTTCTTCAGCACAATATCTACCCTATGTGCAGGGGGAAGGGGATCCACATAGAATTGATCTCCCGATCTTCCTTCAGCCAGATCCCCACCCACATCAATGTTTTGGGTGACTTCAGTAGGACTAGATCTGACCCTCCTGACCACCTCTACCGATGGGGAACTAAGGGAGGCATCGGGATCTACAGAAGAAGGGAGACGGTCACTACCTGACCGAGTATCATCGTTATTAGACATATTGACAGAAAGGTAGGAGAGCTGGAAGAAAGAACTTACTCTAAGGGTGATTCCTGCAAGATTTTGTGAATTTTTCGAGAAAGAGGTGCAGATTCTGGCAATAACAAGAAGAGAAACCAAATTGCAAAGAGTTTTTGAGAGCCAAGAGATTTAAAATGCAAGAAGTGTTTCACAAATGAACCTTGGAGAATTTATAGAGGTTACCGAAGAAGACTAAGGGTCGTGTGCATAAAGAACAGGGCATCGAGCCGTTTCACCAACCCACTTCACGAAAACCGAAGCCATAAGGGTCGTGCATTTGAAATTCGAAACGATGATGGTAACTGTTCCATTTAATGCAACCGCCACGTCACCCGACATGGGTGATGTATGTATTTCTTTCCACACATTTGTTTCTCGATTATGGGCCTTTAGTAAAAAGCCCATGATCAAGAAGTGGGCATGTGTACGTGCGAATTCTGTCAAGCCCGCTAACCCAACAAAGAAAGGAGCCCGAAGGAAAGGCCCACTCCAAAGGGCCATTTCGTGAAATATTCTAGAACAAGCTTGAGGAACAAGTTAGTGATGTGGCAAAAGGACAAAAATGATGTAAGCAAGAGAATGTTGCCTTAATGGGGTCAAAGCCCAAGAAGGGAATGTATATAAGGAAAGTCAAATCTGAATAAAACATTCTATTCTTGTGTTGTGCATTTTTTGACATTTACAATATCTTATTTTTTAGAAGACTTTATACTTTAATTCTATCTTTCAGTGGTATTTCAAAGTTACTTTTTCATTGTGTCGGAGCATATTTTTAGAGTGAATGGTCATTTATGATGAAATTGCGAAGAAAAGGTAAAATAAAAAAACATATTAACATTATTTTTGAAATTTAGGCTCAAATAACCCTATTTTTACGGGAAAAAAAAAATCTCAATTTATTACCACTCATTTCATAGATTTGTTCATATTAAATCTATTTACACAATGGCCGATTTATGGACACTACTTTAAGGAATTACGCAAATTGATCCACCAACATATATTCATAGTTTTCAAAGCATATGTATTTATACACAACATAATCAAAACAGTATTGCTACTAACGACATATATACTACAACTCTGTCAACAAAACATGCATATTTGAAGAAATCTGCTGCCAATAATTTCTTCTCTTGTAAAACCAATTAAAAGTATGTTTTATTAAAAATAATTAATTATTTATTAGAGACGTTCTTAAAGGAGTGCCGGTATATATATAGATGAGTGTATGCAGAAATAATGAGTGGCTTATTTATGCAAGTGGGTATCACTCTAGAAAGACTTTTGACTTAGAAAAGTGGGATTTAACCCACTAAGGACGTCCTTGAGAAGTGAGATTAGATTTTATAGTCATAATTTGTTTTGGATGAAATTTGGACATTAACTTAATAAACTCGAGCAACCTAAAATAAAAGAAACTTGTTTACAAATAGCTTTTTAGTTAAAAAGATAAATAATAAAGAATATAAAATATTGACTTGGGTCAAAATTCTTATATAAAAAAAATATATCATTATTTTCAAGAAGGAATATCATTAAGTTACAGAAGTTACAAGATCTATGCTTTTTCTGGCACTTATTTACCTACGCTTATTGAAATGCCGGAAAAAGGTAGTTTTTACCGGCGCTTTTCGAAAAAACGCCGATAAAGATGAACTTTTAACAGCAATTATTAAAAAGCGCCGGTAAAGGGGTATTTGGTTAGTTTTTACCGGCGCTTTTAAGTAAAACACCGATAAAAATGCAGTTTAAAATGCAGTTTTTATCGACGCTTTTGGTGAAAGTGCCGGTAAATAATGATAAATTAAAAAAAACATTTGCTTTCATGACTTGAAAGCTAACTACAACGTATCTTGTGTTGTTTTAATGTTTATTAGCTTTATATAATTACAGGAACTGCATGATATAAATTCAAAGGCACTTTCAATAAAGTGTAAAAATGCCAGTAAATAAATTTAATATGTTACCAGGACTTGAATCTAAGAGCTTGGGGTAAGAACTAATATTCAAGACCAACTAAACTACAAGGCATTTTAAGTTTATTATGATGGTCATTATGTTTATATAATTGTCAAAATTGTTTTTTTAGGTTTATATAAAAATTCAAAACTTAAATTTGTTGCATAAGACTCGAACTCGGGACCGAGATTGTTACCATAACTAACTGAATTTTTACTATGTTTATATGTAAGCCTCATATATATATATATATATATATATATATATATATATATATATATATATCATCATTATCACAATAAGGACTCTAAAATATCTCCCATTTTCTCGATTACCTCCATCTATCAGACACCATCTCCATCTCTCTCACACACGCAATAGTTAAGAATTGGCTTGGCTTCAATTTCTAAACTTTAATCATTCAATGAAAATAGATAAACTAGGGCACAAATCGAGGGAGATTTCTTCCCCACTATCTCTGAACCGGTGGTGGAGCAGATGGACCACCTCTGCTGCCGCAAGTAATCCGGTACCGCTTGGTGACTTGGACAACCGCGAACAACATGGCATGAAGATGACTTCTTAGATTAAAGTTACCACATCTGAAATTTAGGAAATAGTTGTGGCAATATCTAGAAAGGAGGTTGAGAGAGAACTTGGAAACACAAGCTTGTGACCTCAAGATTGATTTAAGTCGCCTTGACTTGCTGACACCTTAAGTAAGATACTCTTGGAAGCGTTTAGCATTAAAGCAGTTGTTTTTACCGGCGGTAGGGCTTGAAGTGCCGGGAAACTATGATTACCGGCGTTTTTAGAAATTACTGGCATTGGCTTTTATCGGCAACAACTTTTAACGCTGGTGAATTGTCGGTAAATGTTTTTACCGGTGATTTTATGAGTTTTTATCGGCACAAAAAAGTGTCGGTAAAACCAACTATTTTTGTAGTGGGTTACGCGTTTTTGGAATTGCATTGGTATTGCATTGGAGTTGCAATTTCATACCAATGCAATTCCAAATACATTGTTTGGATATATCTTGGAATTCAAGTGTAATTGAATTTCAATCTCAAACTCAATTTAAATGTGAATTTCAATCCTAAATTCAATTCGAATGTAAAACTTCATAAATCTTGAATTAAATCAGACAATATATAGATTTAACTATGTAAATATAGGTATGAAACTATGAATAAATAAATAAATATATATATATATATGCATGTGTATATATGTGTATACTTATAATTAAATATATATATATATATATATGATAAAATAATTTAAAGGGTTAATTTCAAGAAACCCCCCTATACTATCCAGTTTAATCAACTAACCTCCATTGTGTCCACTTTGCCCCCTATACTATTTAATTTCATCATTATGCCTCCTTACCTCACATTTGAAGTCAAAATGTCTAAACTACCTTCAATAATATATGGGGGTTTCGTGAAATCAACCATTTAAAAAAATTATTTTTCAAAAATTAATTATATTTTTCACAAAAATTATAAATTCAAAAAATATATATATATTTTTCGCAAAAAAATTATTTTTCGGAGGGAGTATATTATTTTCCAAAATATGAATTATTTCAGAAAAATAATAAATATTTTTCGGAAAAGATCATATTTTGGAACATAATAGTATATATTTTTCGAAAAAGATCATATTTTGGAACATAATAGTATATATTTTTCACAAAAAAAATTTATTTTTCGGAAAAGATCATATTTTGGAACATAATACTCCCTCCGTCCCACATTACTTGTCCAATTTGAACTTTTTAATATTTTATGGATTGAGGTTGACTAGTGTGCAATTTCCAATTTTTTCCTTAATAATATAGTATTATGGTGGGGTCCGGTATTTGTTTGAAGTTAGTGGAATAAGGGTAGTTGGGGAAAGTGGGTGGTTAAATTGTATTGGAATTCGAAACTGGACAAGTAATTTAAGATAAGTAAAGTTGCAATAGTGGACAACTAATATAGGACAGAGGTAGTAGTATATATTTTTCGCAAAAAAATTATTTTTCAGAAAAAATTCATATTTTGAACATAATATATACTTTTTCAAAAAAAAATATTTTTCACAAAAAATTCATATTTTGGAACATAATATATACTTTTTCGCAAAAAAATTATTTTTCACAAAAAATTCATATTTTGGAACATAATATATACTTTTTCGCAAAAAAATTATTTTTCGGGAAAAAAAATCATATTTTGGAACATAATATATATTTTTCGCAAAAAAATTATTTTTCAAAAAAAATTCATATTTTGGAGCATAATATATAGTTTTTGGCAAAAAAAATATTTTTCGGGAAAAAAAATAATATTTTGGAACATAATATATATTTTTTGTGAAAAAATTATTTTTCGGAAAAAATTCATATTTTGGAACATAATATATACTTTTTCGCAAAAAAATTATTTTTCGGAAAATAAATCATATTTTGGAACATATTATATATTTTTCACAAAAAAATTATTTTTCGTAAAAAAATCATATTTTGGAACATAATATATATTTTTTGCAAAAACATTATTTTTCAGAAAAAAATTCATATTTTCCGAAATATATATATATATTTTGAAATTTATAGTTTTTACGAAAAATATAATTTATTTCCAAAAATTAAAATTTTTAAATGTTGATTTCACTAAACCCCATTATATTATTAAAGGAGGGTAGTTTAGACATTTTGACTCAAAATGTGAGGAGGAGGGGGCATAGTGATGAAATTGGATAATATAGGTTGCAAAGTGGACACAGTGGAGATTAGTTGATTAAATTGAATAACATATGAGAGTTTCTTGAAGTAAATCCTAATTTAAAAGATAAGAATGTGTACTCCATACTGAAAATTTCTTCAAAATATAGATAATATCACAATATATAATATTATTTGAATCTGGTTTCCTTACTGAAACTTTCTTTTTTTTCACTAAATTTAAAGTTTTAAAATAGGAAGAAAACAAAAGGTGTGAAGGAATTTTGCAGAAGTCACGAGGTTTTTTTAAATTTAATTACTAAATCTAAAAACAATCCAAATAAGAAAAAGAACTACTACGTATTACTGAATATATATATATGGGGCGCGA
Source organism: Cornus suecica (assembly GCA_963922005.1). Taxonomy (NCBI): domain Eukaryota; kingdom Viridiplantae; phylum Streptophyta; class Magnoliopsida; order Cornales; family Cornaceae; genus Cornus; species Cornus suecica. The sequence continues at coordinate 59,455,476 of OY998243.1, forward strand.
GCCTTTAACACCCTTATAGTATAAATATAGTGCGTATAACTCCCTACGGTTTGACTTGACTCCAAACCTTTCAAATATGTGCGAATTGACCTCATTCGTGTAAAATGACATATATGCCCTTAGTATATAAAATTCTAAAAAATGGAAAATATATATATTTTTTGAAAAATATATAAATTTCTTAAAAAACATATAAAATACGAAAAAAATATATAAAATTCGAAACAAATATATAAAATTCGAAAAAAATATAAAATTCAAAAACATATATAAAAGGGTCGTGAGCCTTTAACACCCTTATAGTATAAATATAGTACGTATAACTCCATACGGTTTGACTTGACCCCAAACCTTTCAAATATGTGCGAATTGACCCCATTCGTGTAAAATGACATATATGCCCTTAGTATATAAAATTCTAAAAAATGGAAAATATATATATTTTTTGAAAAATATATAAATTTCTTAAAAAACATATAAAATACGAAAAAAATATATAAAATTCGAAACAAATATATAAAATTCGAAAAAAATATAAAATTCAAAAACATATATAAAATTCGAAAACATATATAAATTTCAAAAATATATATATAAAATACGAAAAAATATATATAGAATTTGAAACAATATATAGATAATTCCAACAAAATATATATTAAATTTCAAAAAAATATAAAATTCGAAAAAATATAAATTTTGAAAAGAAAAATATAAAATTAAAAAATATATATAAAATTGGAAAAAACATATATAAATTCAAAAAATATTTATAAATTTCGAAAACATATATAAATTTTGAAAAACAATAAAAAATTCGGGAAAAATATTAATTCGAAAAAAATATATTAAATTTGAAAATAAAATATAGAATTCGAAAACATATATAAATTTCGGAAACAAATATATAAAATTCGGGAAAAATATACTCCTATATTCTACTTTCTTTGACTTTAAATTTTGTTTTGGTGTATTGTACTTTGGTCACTTGTGTTTTTTATACTTCTATTTGCATAACTATTTGAGTTTTATATTTTTTTTCGAATTTTATATATTTGTTTCGAATTTTATATATATATTTCAAATTATATATATATTTTTTGAAACTTAATATTTATTTTTCAAAATTTTTATATATATTTTGAAATTTATATATTTTTTTACGAATTATATATATATTTCAAAATTTATATATATAAATTTCGAAAATTTTATTTTATATATATATATTTGTTTCAAAAAAATTAATATTTATTTTTCGAAATTTATATATATTTTTTGAAATTTATATATTTTTTTTATGAATTATATATATATTTCAAAATTTATATATATAAATTTCGAAAATTTTATTATATATATATATATATTGGTTTCGAAAATTTTAATATTTATTTTTCGAAATTTATATATATTTTTTGAAATTTATATATATAAATTTCAAAAATTTTATTATATATATATATTGGTTTCAAAAAATTTAATATTTATTTTTCGAAATTTATATATATTTTGACGAATTATATATATATTTCAAAATTTATATATTTAAATTTTGAAAATTTTATTTTATATATATATATATATTGGTTTCAAATTATATATATATAAATTTTGGAAATTTTATTTTTTATATATATTGGTTTCGAATTTTATATATAAATTTCGAATTTGAATTTTATATATTGGCATTGAAATTTATTTTTCAAAATATATATATATATTTTGAAGATTAAGGGTAAGGGTAAAATGGGTATTTAAAAGAGTATAAAAGTCAAAGAAAGGGGGTTTTCGCACGTTTTCGAAACTTGGAGGGGGATATTCACACGTTTTTGAAATTTGTAGGGGGTGTTCGCACATTTTTCAAACTTGCAGGGGGTGTTCGCACATTTTTCAAAAGTGATGATGGCAATATCGCACATTTTTAAAGTATAGGGTGTTATTCGCACCGTATTTATATTACAAGCGTGTTTTATGTACTTAACCCTATATATATATATATATATATATATATATATATATTTGCAGTACCAGAATAAACAACTATATAATATACCAACCCAATTCAGTAATGTACATGAATAAAAGTTTCTTTTGATGAAATTGCAATCTCTGATGTGTACAGGTTTATGTGTGTGGTGACTGAAGATCTATTGGCAAATTTTGAGACGAGATGTGGTTGAAGAAGAAATAATCAAAATTTAAAATAAAATAATTAAGTAATCAAAATTTAAAATTTCTATGTAAATACATGTATATATGTTTGTATATATATATATATATACATATGTATATATATATAAGTTTAGAAAGAGATAATTTATTGGGTTGAAGACCTGAAAAAGATTTGAAATTGAAAATCACAACTTCTCATAAGAAATTCAAATGGTGGAATTGGTGGATTTAAAATTGGAATACAATTCCAAATCCAAATAATTTTTGAGCAAATGAATAATGAAATATTTGGAATTAGAATGCAATCCCAAATCCAAAGTCCAAAACGGTGTAGCCGAAAAGACCCTTTATTTTTTTCGTTGCATTCAATAATGATATTCTCACTTTCTATAACTTGTGTACAATTTATAATCCACAAAAAATAAAATAAGAATAAAAATAATAATAATAACAATAACACGTTAATTTATCTTATTTTGTTGGAAGCATATTAGGGCCTGCCCAGTAAGAAGGGCGCATTGCCCAAGTCTACATGCCATAATTTGAAAATTCGATGCTCAGGTCCCACGACTTAATGTTCTTCAATTTTAATACAAATACTCAATAAACTCACAAGTCACGGGTTTCTATCTTGGTGTTGTCCCGAATACGAGTGTTAAAGTGCTACAAAGATCTTATAACTTTAATCACAATAAATGAGTGGATTGGATTCCGCTTTTTTTTGTTGAGTTAGGAAATTGAAATTGAAATTGTTTTTAGTTTTTGGATCTATTATAATAGTAGTAAGTGAAATATAAAATTTGGGGCCCTAAATTGTTGAATTAGAATAGATTTTAGTTTTAATGGAGTTCCAAAATTAATTATATTATTATTATTATTGGGTTTATAGCAAAATTCAGTAAAATATAAAGTTTTGGGGTCCTAAATTATTGAATTAAATTAGACTTTAGTTTTAATCGATTTCCAAAATTAATGATATTATTATTATTATATTTGGGTTTATATAGTAAAACTAAGTGAAATATAAAGTTTGGCCCCAAATTGTTTAATTGGAATAGGCTTTAGTTAAATTGGATTGAAAATTAATTCGTTTTTTTTTTCTTTTGGGCCTATAGTAAAATTTTTAGATTTTGAAGTTCTAAATTATGAATTGGATTAGCCTTTAGTTTGAATTGGGCTGGAAAACTATTTTATTGGGCCAATTATTGTAATAATACTAAAGCACAAAACTAATTTTGGACCCAAAAGCTTGAGGCCCAGGAGACCGCCTAGGTCCAAAGTCCGGCCTGAGAAGTTATAGTTAGAAGAAGCAAATATGCTTAAGCGAGGAACAAACAAAACTAGACTTTGAATCCATAAAACAAAGATAGAACTTGCAGTGAAATCTGATATATTATTGAATGATGAATTAATTTTTTCTCTTCCACTAAATGAAAACTTTAATAGCTAGTCATGAAAATGTTTTTCCAAGGCCATGTTTGGCATATATTATGCTTCGGGCTTTTCGCAGAAGAAAAAGAGAAGCAAAAGTTATTTTGAGAAGTTTTTTTAAAACGTTTTTCCAAGGTTCAAAAGTTCTTCTAAAAATTTTGTCAAATACTATTCAAAACAGATTTTCCCCACAGGTAGCCAAAAATAACGTTTGAAAAACCAATTCAAACATGGCCTAAAAAACCTAGTTGTAGAATTAAAAGATAAGAGGAAAATTAAAATAAAAATCCTAATTGTAGTGAAAAAGAAAAATAGCAGAAAGAATAGTAGGAAACCGGCGTTCTACATCTTACTCTTAAAATGGTATGAGTTGTTATATTATTGTTCACTCAACTTTCTCTTCTTCTTCTATTTATCTTTTTTAGGTTTGATTAATTAATTATTTTTGGAAACTTCTCATTTCAAATGATGTTGATTGCAGATTATATCTCAAATTAAAAATCTTAATATGAATTTCAGTCGACCGACTTGAGGAAGCCCTAATTTTACATTGCGACTTTAGCATACTAAGAGAATTTCCAAAAGTGAATGAAAATTTGAATATGGTGCGGCTTATAGTTAGAAGCATCACAAGCAAGGACTGACCAATAAAAATAATGGTAATTTGCATTGACATTTTCTGAGGTATTGATCAATTGTAGGTAGATACTGATCAACGGACTATTTTGCATTGACACCCCTTGAAGTTTGTAAAGTGTTGCAATGACATTCCTTAGAGGCATAAAATGACTTTAGTGCCCATGATTAATTTAATTTTTATGTGAAATCTTTAAGTTACCCCCATGCCTAAACCATACATTTTACCCATTACATCAACCACCCTATCATCACACTCTTATTATTAAAAAATCTACAATAAAGAAATTTTATCTTATTTCAAATTTTATATTTTATAATATTTATTTATTATTGAAGTGATTATAAAAAAAAATTGATGTAAATCGAGCCGGCAAATCCGCCCAAATCCCACTACTCTCACCCACTATTTCACTTTCTCATAAAATCAAAGATTTAAGGATTAACTTCATTAACACCTCCTGAGATTTATTTTCATTTCAATCATACTCCCTAGGTTTGAGAATCTTCATTTACATCCCTTATTTTTCCTAACACACATCATATACACCCCCTCAAGCATGACATCATCCTAAAATTTTATTTTAATAAGTAAATTACCCTCAATGTGTTATCCAGGTAGTGTTTGAAGACAATGATACAGTTTCTTTTTTTTTATTATTATTTATTTATCAATTTGACCCCCTCATTTTATAAGTTGTCCAAATATTCCTTATTTTTATCAAATTGACCCCTTAAAATCGTTAACTTCACTTTTAGCCCCTCTAATTATTTTATAAATTTGATTCCCTTATTAAAAATCATAAGAAAGAGTATTTAATTCTTAATCTAATTAATTAGAAATTATATATGTAGATATATATTAATCTATTGAATCAGAAACTATATATGTAGAGATATATATATTGTTGGCCACCTATTGACTCCTAAAAGGGGGGGGGGGGGGGGGGGGGGGGGGGGGGGGGTGAATAGGGTCAATTACAAAATTTGAGTCTTTTTCGGTTTGACTTTGTTTTAACAAAATTAATCTTTGTAGAGCTCTAGTCAAACACTTAGTTAGATGATCCTTAAGTGACTATCTCATTTCATACTTTGAATCATGAACAATGAATTGCATTACCAAATATATACATAATGGATTCAAGAATGAGAACTAGTTCAAGCATTCAAGTATGTATTTCAACTAAATATGTATAAGCATTTTTCTCACATATGTATACAAATGATGCAAATTGCTATTTGTCATAAAGAATACTTTGAAGAGTTTATGAAAAGTAATTAAACATTTTGTGCATATAAACTCTTAAGAAGAATGACATGTTCAATATGCATTGTGTCAAACACTTGGGGTGCATATGAACATTTTAAGCTACTGTGTGTTGAATATGAATTTTATCAAACACTTGGTGTACACATGGATTATATCTAAATGAGATGGTAGTCTAAGCTATAATCCAATTATGTTCATAATTCAATTCATTTCAACTATGCATTTTCCTAACCTCTTCATTGATATACAAACACAAGCAATTCCATAACATTAATATATAAAACTCAAGATTATAAATGACAATTGTTTTTAAAGTAAAGAGATAAGGGTTAGAGAAAATGCACACTATAGACACAGAGATTTTTACATGGTTCAACCAAATCTTTGGTCTACGTCCATGCCTTGAGATAACCTCCCAAGGATTCCACTATCGTGCTTTTCTTACGGGGGTAAAAAGCAATCCCTCACATCTCCTTCTTTCCGGGTGAATTGCAGACCCATACAATCTTCAACAAGCTCATCCCAAGCCAAGACAACTTCTTGGTCTTTCACTCACAAAGAATATGAATTGAATTTTGAGTGTTTACAACATATCTCTCAATAGATGGATATAGAAATTCAAGGCTCATTTCCTTACATACTTAGAATTATAGATGAAATAATCAAATGAATAGCTCAACTCAAGTATGATGAATGAATCATAAGAGGATGATATGAATGATGCTCATGGTGATTCCTATAGAAGAGATTTCTACCCAACAATAATTTCAACCATTATGCCCAAAGTGGTAGATTTTCACTCATACTCTTCTCTCCCTCTTCTCTTAACCATTTTTGGCTCATATAAGGCATATATATAGCATAGGAACACAATATAGCCGTTTAGGGGTGTTTTGGGATGTTTTGGAACACTTTGGATCCGAAACTAGCCGTTAGAATTCAAATTCCGGATGAGGCAGTCGACTGGGTGTTTTGGGGCAGTCGGATGGGTCTCCAAAAAATCATTCCGAACTTTATTTTTAGGTCTCTGACTCAGCCAGTCGACTGGCCTTCTTGGCCCAGTCGACTGGGCTGTTCAGCCCAGTTCTGACGCAGTTTACGCTTTTGGTCATAACTGGAGTTCCGTAACTCGGATGAAGACGTTCTTTATCTTTTTGAAAAGAGGACTTCATGCTATTGATTTTAGGATTTTTAATATCTCCATGTAACACAATTTGGAGTCTGATATTCTCATTTGAATGTGACGCTTCATTTCGAACTTCTATCCCACTTGATGGTTTTTCGTTAAATCTTTTGGGATTTTTCCAAAATGACTTAGACACACTCCTAGGATGTCTTAGAGACTTAATAAGGTCCTTGACATGCCTAAAGGCAATATTGAGATCATAAAATATTTTTCCAATTTATACAAATTCTCAATATTAACAAAAACTTTTCATGGTTTAACAATTTTGTTCAAAGCTTTAATATGCATCTAGAATCCATTTCAAGTGATATGAGTTAAGTTAATGGTTCTAGGACAAAATCTTTGTTGAGTTCTTCCATAGTTTATGAAAGCTTGAACTAACTCAACTTTAGCAAAGACTAAATGATGTTTATAGTCTAATGCTAATGATGCAAGGACTCATGAATGATATGCATGATCCTATATGTTATATGGTCAAGAGTTGAGCTTTCAAATAAGTTATTTAAAAAATAACTTTACATTTAATCTAGCACTCACCCAAGACTATTTTGTAAGCTTTGTGTTGATGTCTCCATCCTTGTCTCCAATGTCTTTTGAGTTGTAAGCACATTTTCTTGATCTTCTCATGGATCCACTAGCTCTCTTGAGTTTATCTTGAATCAATAACCTATTAAGCATAACTCAAGTAGACATTAAATTCATCACATTCAATTGTTTGTTATCATCAAAACATCATGTTTACCCATGGTGGAAAACCTTGGGTCAACAATCTCCCCCTTTTTGATGATGAAAAACATTGATGTGTGCCAATAAACAATTGAGAGCATTTGATAAATGACACCCTATCAATATGCAATCAATGAATATTACAGTAAGAAATATACATAAAGTTTGGGATTTCTTCCCCTATCACCATGCTTTAAATGATGTTTACACTTAAACATGTAGCATGTGATCATATCATGGAGCAAAGCTCCCCCCTAAGAATGTGCATACAACATATACACATCAACTAATCTTTCTCCCCTTTTGACATCATCAAAAAAATAGATACAATTAAGTACAAATAGAGAATCAAGTTGCATAAATGAATTGTGATCATATAATATATCATTTAAAGTAACACAATCTCATATTGTCCATTCATATAATATGCTTAAGGTGAGACTAAATTTCAAACATAACTTTTCACTCATGATGGCAACAAGGACATGCTGGCACGTGCGATAATAAATATTGATAGATTCATTTGCTTGCTTTTCATAGACAAGCAGGATATATGATCAAAATATATTTTCATATATGAAGTACATGTATCAAGTGAATGATTCAAATGAAAGTGATTTAATTCTCAAATGTGTGTGTTGAATGAAAGTTCAAATCATAAGTATTCAACATACTATATGCAAACAATGAACACTTAATCACTAGATCAATTAAAATCACATATCATGTATGACGATTTACTTAAAATCACATATGAGCATTTAAGAATAAGTCAACAACACCTCCATCTTAACCACATGAAAATCAATAAACACATATGCAACATCTAATCATAGAATGTAATGTGAATAGAGTAAAAATCATGATAATGACTAAAAAATGAATATTCTAAAATAAGCAAGTGAAAAATACACAAGACAAATGTTAACACATTAATATTCAAAGGCATTTCCATTTCTCTATGAATTTTACACAATGGGTTCTCTTGGAGAAAATTGGTGAGAATATTGACGAATAAAATTATAATCATGAAAATGAGCTCAATATCTCTCATAAATGCATGTCTTTGAAAATTTAATGTAATGACAATGTTATGTATTCTTCTCAAGTGCAAAAAATATTTAACATAAAATATATCTCTTATATATATGGTAAAAATACTTATCTAAAATAATAAGAGATGAACTAAGATAATGAACAAAATAACACATAATATATAATTTTATTTATTTTACTATAATCATTTAAGTCCAAGAGTAGTCAACCAAGGAAACCATATATTCCCAAAACCAAAGTGTCAAAAAGTATTTGAAATTATTTTCATGACATTTAAATGGCATTTACCCAAGAAGGAAATAAGTTCATCTATCATGCTCATTTAGAAATAATTTGCATGTTTGTGATAAACTTCTTTGCACAACACATCAAATATTGGTAAACATGAGATTCCCATATAAGAGCAATAACCAAATATGATAAGTCATAAATGACAAACAACAAGAATAATGTTTATCAATATAGGTTCTAAAATAACCTTCATTCATAAGAAAATCACTTAAAGCCATTCAAAACACCCTCTTGGAACATATTTCAAGTTAAGCACGACTTATGATAGTTTTAAAACCCATTGTCTAAAACTTATACATTTCAAAGCATTGTGATTCTCTACATGAAAATTTTTCATTGTAAAATCGTATAAAAATGCATTAGATAAAAATATTTCATGCAAAGAGGCATGTGGCATTCTTAGAAATTTAATTCCATTCACATGTGCAAAGAATTAACTATATCCTTCTCGGTAAGATCTTGGGATAGCAATGGTCAAAACCTTGTGTCACTACACTTAGTCTTTAAAAACAACAAACTATGCATTAGAGAATATACAAAAGTATGTATGTATGGTAATGATATAAAAGTGTAAAATATAAGAGATTAAAAATAATATATATCATTGAAAACTAATATAAAAATACAAGATACAAAAATAATAAAAATGTATGTCTTTCATGATTTATGCACATAAGACTCATGATTCATGTTTTTCAATAAATATTCAAAATATCAACATTTGAGCACAACATTTCCATCTTTTCAACATGCTTCCTTCAAAGAAGAGCGTATAGTTCATTTTCATAATAAAGATCCAAGCATATAATAATTTGCTTCAACCAAAGTTTCAATTTGAAACAACAAAGGCTAAGCATTATGAAAAATATTTTTATGGAAACCTTTATGCAAATATCTCTAGAATGATCACCAAATAGGTATATAATAGAGGATGATGAATCATTTAACCATATAGAAGTTCATCACATATTCCTTATCCTCATTTGCATTAGATGGCTCATTCAAAGAAAATTTTCTCTCTTGAGGTTTACTAGTGTGGACTTATTTGATTAAAGATATATCCCAAGTCCGTCTTAATTTCACTTCAAAATCAAACACCTCAATTTAATGTGAAATATGTCATATCAAGAGAATTTAGATAAAGTACTAAAATCATGAAGGCCCATGAATAAACATCAAGACATAGCTACTCAAGTAATCAACCAAATTCAAGTGCAATAGCTTTGATGGTCTAGAGGTGGACATGACTATATTCTTTAAATTTCATGCATGATTGATATGTGCTCAATATTGGTCATTTTTCGCCCCTATCTTGCGTTTGTTATGTCTTTACATTCCATTACTGGGTATTTTTATCTCGTTTGTGTGTGTAAGCATGTTTCAGGAGCTTAATGAAGAAATAGAACTAATCTCGGTGAATTAACTGAGTTCGTGTTCGTTTCTATCTCGAGAAAGGAATCAAGAGGTGCGCCAGAGCAAAGAAGAGCTACCGGAGGGCAAAATGCTCATTTTATAACATCATTATCTCACCGGAAGGGCAAAAATGTCATTTTCAGACATTATTACTTTACCGAAAAGCATTGGGAGTCAAAGGCGACCAGTTTAACTCAAATACAAAAAGATGGGTTTTTACATCAAAAGTGCATAATACCTACGTCACCAGAGAGAAAAATGGGCAAATTAGACCCAACCTACGCTCCTAAGCTACGCTGTGATTTTGGACCCTACGCTCTAGACCTACGCCATAGTGTAGATCAGGAGCGTAGGTCCCATATGATGGTCACGTGATCCCTCGACGTGCTGAAGTTGTTTCAAAAGTTTCCAGTTTTGTCCCTACTTCGATATTTCAAGTGATCGGTGATTCCAGATCTATACGTACAAGCTTATACACATATTTACATCTCATTTTATGAGAATATTAATGTATTATGAAATTACAGAAAAAGGAAACCATTAGGGTTTCCCTCACTTGTCTATAAATATGAGAGGATTAGGGTTTAGAAAGGGGGCTTGGAGCATTGTTTTTAGTTATGTTTTAGGGATACACGTTCATTCATAGAGTTCTCTTCCATTGAAGTGAACCACCATTAAAGACCTAGAGATCCGGAGAAGAAGGCCATGGAGAACGTTTCTACACCAACAATGCAGACTCCCTCATCCATGATCAACTAATTCGATATCTAGGATTTTTTTGCAAAACCCTAGCCAAGTAATGTAGTTCTTATTTTGTTTTCAATTGTAGAAAGGGGAAGTTGTGACTATATTGTGATGATTGTGTTAGATGAGAGACCATTTTTATTCGTGATACAAGTTTATATATTTCAATTGATTCTTGTTTTAGACTTTTCGAATATATTTATCTTACACAATCACAATTATTCACTATGGCCTGGAACTCAGATGCTTAATTTCTGATTTTCTACACAATGGTGGTCATAAAACTTGAAACCCTAGGTTGACATAGGCCATGCCCTGACAAACTGATATAGACATGCCTTAATTTATTTTCATGCTTTAATTTACTGCTTTCATTTACTTTTCTGTTAGTAGTCGGCATGTACTAATCAGTTTAGTCTTGAGATGGGTTGTCGCGATCCGGTTGAGAGTAATCCTTTTTGTGGTCAAGCTGCTGGTGCGGTGCGACCTGATTTACAGTCAATGGATCAGCCTCATGCAATTGAAATTAGAATTTGAACTATGTTATGCAGTTAGTGGTGGAGTGAGGAAACCCTAGTTTTCTCTCCTTCTGAATCACAAACCAATTTACTTTGCTGTTTAGATTAATTTAAGTAATAGTAGATAATTTATAAAAATCAACTCTTTTTGGAAAAACTATAATTCAGTGTTTTCAAATTATTAAAGTGAACAATCCTCGTCTCTGTGGGATTGATATTCCTTTACTCAAGCAAAAATATACACAATTGATTTGTGCGCTTGCAGAAGGGTAAAACCTAAAGTGTCGTTAAGATGCTGTTTTTAACCACATATTTTGCACACACCTGACGCCCATCAAGTTTTTGACGTCGTTGTCGGGGACACGACATTGTTCAATAGCTTTAGTAGTTTATTTACATTGCGTTATTGTAGATTAAAGTTAAAGTTAAAATTTTTGTGTGATTTTTAGGTTCAATTGAATAGCATGAAAGGAAAAGACAAAGCTGCTGAAGTTGCGTCTGGACCCTTTGTTAGTTTCAATTTTGCTTGGTTTTTGTTCATAGTTTAGATTAGTTTAGAAGTACTTTAGTTAATTTTATTTAATCATTAAAAAAAAGAGAAAAAAATAAAGATAAAGGAAATTTTGAAAAAAAATATAAATATAAATAAATAATTTCTTTTTAGTATATGTCCGATAGACCGACGCGTTCAAATTCAAATTCTGCGTTAGTAGTATACGACCCGGAGATCGAAAGAACTCTAAGGCGTTAATGAAAATTTATTGAAGAGCGTCATCAGACAGAAGAGGTCGAGATGGGTGACGAGAGAGTCAATCCATGGAGAGGACCTGACACCTCATTGAAGGGATTCTACGCAGTGGACGCGTATGAATCGTATGCTGAATTTCCAGAAGAGGAAGGTGCGAAGCATTTCGAGATCAAGACAAGTGTGATCAACTTGCTCCCAAAGTTCTCTGGTCTCAGGATAGAAGATCTGTACCAGCATGTGAATGAATTCTTAGAGGTTGCATCAACCGTTAGGTATGATGGTTTAACTAAAAATGATCTAAGAGTGTGTCTATTCCCATGGTCTTTAAAAGACAAAGCAAAAAGATGGTACATTAAATTGACTCAAGCAACTAAAATTGATTGGGAAACACTTAAGCAAAAATTCTTAAAGAAACATTTCCCCACAGGAAAGACTTCAGAATCCCAAGATGCGATTAAGCGATTCAGGCAATTGCTAGGAGAGTAATTTTCAAAATGCGTGGGAGAGGTACAATGAGATTTTGTATAAATGTCTCCACCATAGGTTTTCTGATCAAGATGTTGCTAGAAATATTTATATGGGTCTAGGTGAAAATCACAAAAATCTGATAGATGCCTCTACACAAGGTCAGTTTACCTTGAAACTCACAAGAGAGCTGTTAGAGATGTTTGATAACATCAATGAAAATACCCTTCAGTATGAATCTAATATGAGGTCTAAAGGTGAACTGGATAGGCGATCATAAAAAGTATTTGAGGTCAATCATGATATGAAAAATCCAGTGGCACTGATAGAGGAGAGGTTAGAGTGATTTGAAAAACTTCTTACCCAAAGAAGTCATTCCCCTAAAAGAGAAGTTTTTGAGGTTGAACCAGATTATTCTCAAAATGAGTGTGAGGATGTAATAGCTGCTAATGTCAATGTAGCATGGAATTACTCCAATAATGCCCCGTTCTCCAACTCATATTCTCCAAATAATAGAAATCATCCATTTATGTCCTATAAGTCCACAAATGTGGAGAATCCTCCATAAAAAGTTCAACAAGAACAGTGGTCCAATTCTCAATCCAATTTTCAACCAAGGTAGCAATTTACCTCACAGCAAAGGTTCCAATAGAGTCAACAATCATTCAAATCTCAGCCAAGAATAATGACTTAAAATTCCCAATCAAATTACCAACCCAGACAACCATCTAATAATTCTCTTGCTCTTCAGCCATTCAATAACAACCAGGCTATCCAGCCATTCCAATGTCAACTCCAACCTCAAAGAAACCAAGCTCCACCACCCAGTTTTCAAAATAACAAGATAGAGCAGACCTTGGTGGACCTCCAAAATCAGATGGGGGTACATACTCAAGCACTGGCCCAAATCACCATGCAGTTAGGATAAATGGAAAATCAGAGGAACACTAGAGAGCCAGGTCAGTTACCCAGTCAGCCTATTGATAATCCAAAGATCCAGTAAGTGTAAGAGCTTGAATCGTTTACCAATACTAATCATGAGTCTGTTCAAGCAATAACGACTTTAAGAAGTGGAAGGGTAGTGGAAAGTAGAGTAGAGGAAGAACATGAGGAGAAAATGCGTAGAAAAAAAAAAGTTGAGCAAGCTCAAAGAAAAGAAGTGGAAGAAACACAACAGAAAGAGGTTGAGAGCAGAGAGGTTGAAGGTCAGAAAGATAAATTGCCAGTAAATAAAAGTGTGGACGAGTCATTGCTTGAAGAGACAGATAGAGTGAACTATGAGGAGGCATCGCCATTTCCTCAATGTCTTAGAGAATCGGCTAAGTATGGGAAGATAAAAGAATCTGATATGTTGGATACATTCCGACAAGTCAAGATTAATCTACTTCTCTTAGATGTCATTGCCCAAATCCCACCTTATGATAAAATTTTCAAGGATCTCTATACACAGAAGAGGAAAAGCAGAACAAAGAATCCAAAGAAAATACTATTGACTGAGCAAGTGAGTTCACTGCTGTTAAGCTATACTCCACCAAAGAGGAAAGATCCCGGTGCTCCCACTATTTATTGTGTTATTGGTGACCAAGAAATTGGTAGAGCCCTTCTTGATCTAGGTGCGAGTATTAACTTGCTTCCTTATTCAATCTATAAATAGCTAGGGTTAGGAGAGCTTAGTCCCACAGAGGTTGTATTACAGTTTACCAATCGATCTGTCAAGCAGGCGGAAGGTATTTTGGAAGACGTCATAGTTTAAGTGGGCAAGTTTTACTTTCCAGTTGATTTTGTAATCTTGGAAACAGAACCTGTCCCGGAATTAAACTAACACGTCCTAGTGATCTTAGGTAGACCATTTCTGGCCACGGCAAATGCGTGCATAAATTACCGAATCGAAGCCATGGATTTGACCTTTGGGAACATGAAAGTCAGGATGAATGTGTTTGAGGGAAACCATCAGATACCCGAGTCAATGGATTATTTCCAGATAGATGAATGCAATGAGCTAGATAATATTATATGTGATTTTGCGACTCAAATTCTGAAGAAAGATGAGATTGAAGAATTTCTGGCAAATGAAGTGCCGAATGAAGAAATCAACGATTGGGATGTATATGTAGAAAGGCAGAACATAGAATTGAATAAAATTGAGACTGCGTTATACACACAACCTTGGAGACAAGAGCGAGTGGAACCACTCCCAATAGTTTCAATTATTCCCCTAGTTCCATCACTTACAACTCCGCCTGTTTTAGAACTTAAGGAGTTGCCAGAAAAGTTGAAGTATGTTTTCTTGGGACCCAATGAAACTCTTCATGTAATCATTTCATCAAAGTTGACAATAGAGCAGCAATCGAGTCTGATTAAGGTTTTTACCAAGAATAAAGAAGCAATTGGGTGGAGTGTGGCTGATTTAAAAGGGATTGATCCATCAATTTGCATGCATCGGATTTATTTGGAAGATGAGGCGAAACCGTCAAGGGAGATGCAACGAAGGTTGAATCCGAACATGATAGAGGTAGTAAGAAAGTAAGTAGTGAAGTTGTTGGATGCGGAAATCATTTACCCCGATCTCTGATAGTAAGTGGGTAAGCCCAATTCAAGTGGTCCCGAAGAAGTTGGGAATCATAGTGGTGCCCAATGAAAAGGGTGAGCTAATTCCTCAATGCAAGACCACGGGGTGGTGTGTGTATCAACTATAGAAAGCTCAACTTTAATACCAGGAAGGATCATTTTCCATTACCATTCATCGATCAAATCTTGGAAAGACTAACCTGACAAAGCTACTACTACTTTTTGGATGGTTATTCTGAATATAATCAAGTGGCAATTGATCATGTGGATCAGGAGAAAACCACTTTCACTTGTACATATGACACATTCACGTAAAGACAGATGCCTTTTGGGTTATGTAATGCGCCAACAACATTCCAGAGGTATGTGATGTCTATCTTCTCTGATATGGTAGAGACGTTTCTGGAAGTGTTTATGGATGACTTTTAAGTATTTGGGGCAACCTTTGAAGACTGTTTAAGGCATTTAACACTAGTACTTGAAAGGTGTAAAGAGACCAACTTAATTCTTAGTTGGGAGAAGTGCCATTTTATGGTTCAAGAGGGAATAATACTTAGTAATATTATATCTAAGCAGGGGATTGAGGTCTATAAAGCAAAGGTCGAGCTGATTTCAAAATTACCTGCTCCCACATCTGTGAAGCAGATACGCTCTTTTCTAGGCCATGTTGGGTTTTATAGAAGGTTTATCAAAGATTTTAGCAAAATCGCCCGGCCATTATGCAATTTACTGGCTAAAGATGTAGTCTTTGTATTTGACAAAGAATGTCTTCATGCCTTTGAGGAATTGCGTACTAAACTCTCATCTGCCCCAATTCTTTGTCCACCGGACTGGTCTCTACCGTTCGAGCTGATGTGTGACGCTTCAGATTATGTAATCGGAGCTGTGTTAGGGTAGAGAAAGAACAAGTTGCCATATGTGATTTACTATGCTAGTAGAACTCTGAACGAAGCTTAGATGAATTACATACCTACCGAGAAGGATTTACTGGCAGTGGTGTTCACCTTGGACAAATTCAGGTCATATTTGTTAGGAACCAATGTGGTCGTATACTCAGATCATGTTGCGCTGAGGCATATACTAACCAAGAAAGACTCCAAGCCCAGGCTGATTCAATGGATTCTGTTGTTACAAGAATTCGATTTGGAGATCAAAGATAAGAAGGGTAAGGAGAATGTTGTAGCTGATCATTTGTCAAGAATTTTCATTGAGTCCAGAAAGGATGACACTCCTCTTAAGGTTGAGTTTCCTGATGAACATCTATTCAGTATGGCTATTATGGAACAAATACCGTGGTTTGCAGATATTGTTAACTATAAAGCCATAGGTAAAATTCCTAATGGATGGTCTAAGCATGAGAAGGATCGTTTCTTTAGCCAAATAAAATTTTATATCTAGGACAATCCGCGAATGTACAAATATTACCCGGATCAGATAATTCATAAATGTGTTCCAGAAAGTGAATTCCAAGGCATACTGACATTCTGTCATACGCTAGAATGTGGAGGGCAATTTGGTGCTCAGAAAACAGCTCACAAAGTTCTTCAGAGCGGTTTTTATTAGCCCACCATATTCAAGGATGCGTTCGAGTTTTGAAATTATTGTCTAAGATGTCAAAAGTTGGGATCCAATCTCGATGGGACATGATGCCACTAAATCCTATTTTGGTGGTTGAATTATTTGACGTCTAGGGCATTGACTTTATGGGACTGTTTCCAAAAGCCGGCGATAAGCAGTACATATTAATGGGAGTTGATTACGTTTCTAAATGGGTAGCGGCTATTGCCACGTCGCATGCGAATCATATTGTGGTTGAGGAATTTGTTAAATCCAATATCTTTTCTAGATTTGGTATGCCACGAGTGTTGATCAGCGACGGCCGTAGCCACTTTGACAACCAGTTTCTTCCGGCCTTGTGCAAGAAGTATGGTCTCTCATAGAATTATAACGCCATATCACCCATAGACGAGTGGTCAAATGAAGGTTTCGAACAGGGAGATCAAGAACATTATTGAAAAGACAGTGGATCCTGATTTGAAGAATCGACCGAGAAGGCTAAATGATGCATTGTGGGCATATATGACCGCTTACAAGACACCAATTGGTATGTCACCATACATATTGGTTTGTGGTAAGGCGTGTCATCTCCCTGTGGAACTCGAGCAGAGAGCATATTGAGCGATCAGAAGATTGAATTTTGATATCAAAAGATTGGGTGCTCAGAGGAAACTTTAACTCGCAGAGCTTGAGTAGTTGAGGAACAACGCATATGAGAATTCTAGAATATATAAAGCCCAAACCAAAGCATTCCATGATAGACATATCAGAAAGAAGAGCTTTGAGGTCGGCCAGAAAGTATGGTTGTTCAATTCAAGACTCAAATTGTTTCCCGGTAAGCTCCAGTCAAGATGAGACGGGCCATACAAAATTACTAAGGTTTACCCCCATGGAATAGTGGAACTTAATAACACTGACAACATAAAGCGATTTGTGGTGAACGATCAGCGTTTAAAGCATTATATAGAAGTTGTACCGACAGAGAGTGTCATTGAAACAATGGATTTAACAGAACCGGCATCAGAGCCAGATGATTTTAATCCTGAATACTGAGAGGCGGCAACGTCGAGCCAACGACGTTAAACATTGGTACTAAGTGATAAAGATTAGCTTTTGATCTTAGTTTGTAGTTGTAAAACAGTAGTTTCATTCAATTGTTTTTTGAAATTTTTAAGATCGAGTCCGAAATAGTCGTCATCAGTTAGAGGGGTATTTTCGTCCACGAAGTGCCGAATTTTGACAAATTAAGGTCACTCATGTCAATAGGTGTGTATAGGGGAGGTTGAAGTGTTCGAGAATTGTGAACGAGAAACAAAGTGTTCAAAGCAAAAAAATCAACTTTTGGTACCTACGGCCAAACATAGGGTGACCTACGCCCAAACGTAGGTCACGGGGACTGTATAAAATAGTCCCGCGACTTTTCATTTTCAAATTTGATTTTCTCCCTCTCCTCTCCACTAAATCGACTCCCGTTTGTTCCTAAAGCCAAATATCGATATTTCCTATCATTCCCAATTGGCGAATCATCAGATTAGTGAGCGGTGTGTACGGATTCGAGTGAAGAACTCGAAAAGTCTCCGTAATCCAATTTTGGAAAATTTTCCGTTTCTCGTGATTCGATAAGTTTTGATCCATTCTTTTGGTTTCAATTACTTAATTTAACTATTCTAAACTAGTATTGACAAACGAGACCGATCGAAATCGTGTTTTAATCCGTTTTCAAAAAAGTTGGGTTTCTAGCTTCAGATATGGGTTGAATATCGACTTTTTGAGATGAGGTCCTATTTAACTGTCATATTAGAATACTTTAAATATAGTTTTGAGTTTGATTCGGTGTCTGGATAGTTTTTCGCTCATTTTTCACAAAAATCCGAATTCTATAGGAATGGCTCATGTAAAAGGAACGAGGAAGGCGGATGAGGGAACATCTACATCATGGATGGCAGTGCCGAGAGATAGATCATGGTCACTGCCCCTAGAGAGTACGCGGCCTGTACGTCGTAGTACCTTGGCGCCGAGACCGGTGTATGTTGCGTCGGATTCGTCTGATGAGGAGTTTGAAAGACCGATTGTACCGACGGAGAGCATTGAGTTAGATTTAAGATTTGGCTGGATGATAGTTCCACTTGCTGCACCAAGGGCTCCATCACAACCCCAGGCACAGGCTTCAGTCCCTGAGCCATCACCACTACCACATAAGTCAGAGTCATCCGATGAGCAGACTTCTGAGAATGGTGATATAGAGGATGGGGAGGCGGAGTTAGAGGATGCTGAGCGTGGCGAAGTACCATATCCCAAGCTGGAAGTTGACGGTGATGAGGGTGATATCGTTTCTTACAGATGGAAGCATTCCACAGTCTCCAAGGAGATGTTGATGACTCAGGCGTTGAAGAAGGGGTTCCGACGGAGCGCACTTTTGCCATTGCACCACTTGAGCAGATAGAGCCAGTTCCACATTGGACTATAGACATACTGAGGGAGCATAGATTATTTCTGATCATGATTAGCGAGTTCTAGCTTCATATGAGGCATTACAGCAGAGGGACTCGGCTAGTGACAGTGGTGCAGGGGCAGGAGTTTGAGATTATTCCCGAGAGTGTTGCTGCTGTGTGGGGTATTCCACATGAGTGCCCTGCAGAGTTAGGAAAGCGGTTTCCATCTATGCCAGACCCATTTCCGCCACTTTATGATATGGTGCGACTGCAGACTGAGGGACAGTGGGCCAACAATAGGCGTAATGGGACCAAAAAGTCCAACTATCATCCGATGATATGTCTTTGGGATGTGATAGTTCGGTCTAATGTATTACCACATAGCCATCAGACCATGTGCTACCCGCCATTTTCGGTATTACACTATGCTTTCGAGTTTGGTTACTGGTACTCTATTATACTTTATTCTGGCATTATATTCACTTGCATCAAGAGAACAAGGTCGGGACTTCCAAGTTTCAGATGATTCTTCATTGCCTTGTGATGAAGTTGATATTTGATAAGGGATTACAAATGGATGCCGAGGATATGTTTGCCCCATTAGTTGCGTATGGCAAGGGACCGTGGAACAAGGGGTGGCTCAAGAAGGGTCCAGAGACATTTCTTCTCCGGCGTAGGTTCAGAGGAGTTTTACTACCGGGAGCACAAGAGGATGATGTGGAGATGCCGCAGGCTGAAGATAAGATACCTAAGGTGGAGGTGCCACAGGCTGAGGAGGCTGTTATAGGCGATGATGTTCCATAGACCCCGACTGGGGTTCTGCTATGATGACTCAGACTTAGTATGACCAGCTGATTGGCCGTATTGAGGGATTAGAGCGATCATTCGTAGAGGAGAGATAGGTCTGACGGCGTGAGCATCATGAGTTGATGGATATTTTGATGAGACATATGGGAGTGACTGTTCCATCACCACAGCCACCTCCGGATGATGCTTAGTAGTTGTAGTTTTGATTATTTTCTTTTGTTTTTTTTAGGATTTTCTTGTTTTAGTTTTTCACAGTAGAGATTAATCGTAGAGCGGAGAGTCATGTTCGATATTTTGTGACCACTTTAGCAATCATTTTTAACTATTTTTGATATTTTTGTTTTTATATAAAATGATAGTTTTGATCACTTTTACTGATATGCGTGTCTTACTATGTTGAGTATGTGTGATTTTATTTTTGCACTATGAGGACATGTGTGCGTTAAAGTTTGGGGGTACATTAGTTGTTAGGGAGCGTGTCATGACTTGATTAAATTTTTTTTTTCCTTACCCTATGCTTGGGTGTAGGGTAGTTCGTGGTTGGGCCAAAGTTTTTGAAAAAATAAACCCTTTTTGGGATGTTTTGGCCTGCTTTGTACTTAGACTTGTATTTAAATTTGTTTAAGTTATTTTTAGGAATTTGTGTAGAATTTTTAGAGTAATCCTAATCTGATAAGGAAACTGCAAATATAAGTTATCAGTTTTTGCTTCTCCTTTCCTAGTCAATTAGGGGTTTTGAATCCTGTTTCTTTTCTAATTATACTCCATTAATCTATAAATACATCCATAGGGTATACACAATTCATAATTCACAGTTCTCAAGGAGTGAGTATTAGATTGCATATTCTTCTTCTATTCTTCTTTTATTCTTTTCTATTTCGAGGAGGGTTAGTATGGATAATGCTAATGGAGATTATTCTGACCCAGAAGAGTTCATAGAGGAGACAAAACCATATGTGGTTATGAAGAGCACGAATAATGGAGCTACGAGTCGGAAGGGAAGCCAAACTACACCAAAATCATTTTTGCAGTGTCGATTGCAATTTGAGAAGATATTTCTTCTGGAAAGGATGAATCGAGTTTTAGTTGCACCCAGATGAAAAATCCTTAGGGAACGAGGATTAAAGAGTCTAAAAAAATCGGCAGGTGAAAAGGTGTATCCGGGCTTGGTCCAAATTGTTTATGAAAATATGATAGTTTCGGGACCACCTGGATTTGAGGTGATAAGGGCTAAAGTGAATCAGTGGAGTGCTCCTGTTGTGATTGGAAGAAGAAGTATTGCCGATGCATGGAATGTACTAATCGGTACTCCGGCAAACCTACATGGAATTTTGAAGGAGCATCCGGTAGTATGCCCACATAAAGATGAAGATATGGTGAAGGAATTGTGTGCGGTTTCAGATCCGGGGGATAAAACATGTGAAAATTGGTGGTTGAAGTCAAATCTATATATTTGGATTGTGTTGTTGTGACTCAACTTCGGCCTAATAATCGAACAAGTGTAAGAGATCACACTATGCTTCGAACTTTGTATGCCCTAACTCATGGGTATGAAGTGTGTGTTCCAACCGTGATTATGGCTGAGATATCATTTGCTCGAGCAATTGTGAGTCGAGAATGGGCGGGGACTGATAATTGTAACTATTATCTTCCATACCTATTTTTACTATAAAAAATCATTGCTGAGCAGTTAGGTGATAGAATGAAGGAATTGGAGGAGATGCGGTGGACATTCATAAAAATATATCCGGAGGAAGATTTAGAGAAGTTAAAAGAGACTGCAGATTGTCGGATATGGTTGAAGAGTGCCGTGTCGAGTGATGAAGAAGAAGAGGCAGATTAGGAATTAGGGTTAGGATTTTTAGGTTATTCTATTTGTAGATACGGTAGACCCTTAAGGCCATGTATTTGTTTTTTTTTTTATTGTTATTTTTATTATTTTACGATTGTAGGCCCTTAAGGCCAAATTAGTTTTTTATTTTATTGTCATTACTAATAAATAAATAAATAAAAAATAAAAAAAGTCTTTGCTCCTTAACAACATGTGTCTATGTCTGGATGTTTATGCTGCAATTTATTTTCCATTGCTATGATTGGGTGTGTGTGCTTTATTAATGATATCTCCAGGTGATTCAATTCAAGTTTGGGGGAGAGGATTCGTGCTTTGCATTGGAATCCAGAATTGAGCTTCAAGGGTAATTATAACTGTTCTCTTATTTTATTTTTGACCATGGGGACATGGTCTGATTTAAGTTTGGGGGTAAGAGTGTAGTGTTCTAAGGAATAAAGATTTTTGAGAAAAATAAAAAAAAATTGAAACAATTCTTTGATTTTATGCATGAGTGTTTCACATTATGAGTTGATTGAGTTTATGTTTATAATGTATAAGTAGTATATGATGTGATGTTCCCGCTTATGAGAATAATGATTAAATCAAGTTAGTAAAGTGATATGGTTTACATGGGTGAGTGAATGAGTGAAATTGAAATTAAGAAAGACGACTTTGACCTATAAACACAAGCACACATTCACTATGAGAAATAGGTTGAGTTTTTACTATGAAATTGAAAATTAATTTTTCTACAATTAAAGGGGAGAAGGGGAGTTGTTTTGGTTGAAATAGAGAAAATTGAAAAAAAAATGCAAAAAGCAGTTATTTACTCTGAGTAACCGGGCTTTGGTATCACCAATATCACTGTTCACGTTTAAAAGGGAGAAGACTGATGAGCATAAATCCCATGGAAGAAGCTCGGGCCCAGTTGGTTGGGACTGAAAAGCCTCGCTGGAAAGTCCGGAGCTTAGAAAGACAAAAAGGGATGAAAAGTGGAAAGTTGAAAAGTTACGTTTTAATGAAAAATGGCAAAATTTGATCAATGCAATGGGAGAAAAGAAACTGAATTATTGTAGTTGAATGTTCACAAAATCACGGAAGGTTGTCTGGATTTTAATTAAAAAGTAGCAAAATCATTCACTTAAGTGGGGACCATTCATAATACGAAGCTTGATACAATTGTTGTTTGGTAGTAAGTGGATATATTTGCATTCATATTATCTTGTGTGTTGTATCATAACTTATTTGACTTGTATGTGTGAATTCATGAATGCATAATTACAAAAGAATTGAGATGTTTGTAGGTACCATCACTGAAAACCTTCACGAGACTTCACTCATCCACTAGGAGTAACCTAGTGGTTTAAAAGGCTTGTTACACGTGCTAAGTGTAATCGTCGACCCTCACGAAAGCAGGAGATTAGGTTAAAATAGATTAGGTTAGATAGAATAAGAATCATCACAATCAGTTTTCAATGAGTTTATTGTTAAGGGACTAGCAATATGTAAGTTTGGGGGTGTGATAGGTGCTCAATATTGGTCATTTTTCGCCCCTATCTTGCGTTTGTTATGTCTTTACATTCCATCACTTGGTATTTTTATCTCGTTTGTGTGTGTAAGCATGTTTCAGGAGCTTAATGAAGAAACTGAGCTAATCTTGGTGAGTTAACTGAGTTTGTGTTCATTTCTATCTCGAGAAAGAAATCAAGAGGTGCGTCAGAGCAAAGAAGAGCTACCGGAGGGCAAAATGGTCATTTCACGATATCATTATCTTACCGGAAGGTAAAAATGTTATTTTCATACATTATTACTTCGCCGAAAAGCATCGAGAGTCAAAGGCGATCAGTTTAGCTCAAATACAAAAAAATGAGTTTTTACATCAAAAGTGCATAATACCTACGTCACCAGAGAGAAAAATGGGCAAATTGGACCCAACCTACGCTCCTAAGCTACGCTTTGGTTTTGGACCCTACGCTTTAGACCTACGCCCAAGCATAGGTCAGGAGCGTAGGTCTCATATGATGGTCACGTGATCCCTCGACGTGCTAAAGTTGTTTCAAAAATTTCAGTTTTGTCCCTACTTCGATATTTCAAGTGATTGGTGATTCCAGACCTATACGTACAAGCTTATACACATATTTACATATGATTTTATGAGAATATTAATGTATTATGAAATTACAGAAAAGGGCAACCATTAAGGTCTCCCTCACTTGTCTATAAATATGAGAGGATTAGGGTTTAGAAATGGGGCTTGGAGGATTGTTTGTAGTTCTGTTTTGGAGATACACGTTCATTCATAGAGTTCTCTTCCATTGAAGTGAACCACCATTAAAGACCAAGAGATCCGAAGAAGAAGGCCATGGAGAGCGTTTTTACACCAACAATACAGACTCCCTCAGCCATGATCAACTAATTTGGTATCTAGAGTTTTCTTGTAAAACCCTAGCTAAGTAATGTAGTTCTAATTTTGTTTTCAATTGTAGAGAGGGGAAGCTGTGACTATATTGTGATGATTGTGTTAGATGAGAGACCATTTTTATTCGTGATACAAGTTTATATATTTGAATTTATTCTTATCTTAGACTTTTCGAATATATTTATCTTACACAATCACAATTTTCACTATGGCTTAGAACTCGGATGCTTAATTTGTGATTTTCTATACAATGGTGGTCATAAAACTCGAAACCCTAGGTTGACACAGGACATGCCTTAATTTATTTTCATGCTTTAATTTACTGCTTTAATTTACTTTTCTGTTAGTAGTCGGTATGCACTAATCAGTTTAGTCTTGAGATGGGTTGTCACGATCCGGTTGAGAGTAATCCTTTTTGGGGTCAAGCTGTTGGCGCGGTGCGACCTGATTCACAATCATTGGATCGCCCTCATGCAATTGAAATTAGAATTTGAACTATGTTATGCTGTTTTCTCTCCCTCTGAATCACAAACCAATTTACTTTGCTGTTTAGATTAATTTAAGTAATATTAGATAATTTACAAAAATCAACTCTTTTTGGAAAAACTATAATTCAGTGTTTTTAAATTATTAAAGTGAACAATCCTCGTCTACGTGGGATCAATATTCCCCTACTCAAGCAAAACTATACACAATTGATCTGTGCGCTTGCAGAAGGGTAAAACCTAAAGTATCGTTAAGGTGTTGTTTTTAACCACATATTTTGTACGTACCTGACGCCCATCAATGATCGAGACTTTCTTTCATATATCCAAGTTATTTCAAAGCAAGCTACTATCAAGAATTCATCAAAAACATATTCAATTGCATGCACCAAGTAGCTAATCACCCTCATTACCAATCTTCAAATTTTTTCCATGACATATCAATAAAGATTTAACACACTTTAATAAGCATATGTATGTCATGTTTGATTTCATCCATGTAAGCACATTAGTAATGGAGGTTAGAAAATGTGTACCATGATGCTAGCTCTACACATTTTACTTGGAGTTGTTTGTGGATGATTTGCATCCTCCATTCATCTTGTGAGAGACCTTGATTTCATCTCCCCTTTTGAGTTGAAGCATTACTATTGAGGAACCAATAGTTCTTAAGTAAGGAATCAATCCAAACCTACAATACACTCAAGTAACTTTCTTTGGTACCCATTTGCTATTGGGTCCATTTGTGTTAGCACAATCATGGACATAATTCTCTATAAGCATATTAGCACAAATGAGTGATTTTTCTACAATCAATATGCTTCACTTGAATTTATCATTCAAGTAAACTATCATGATGTGCATTTGTCAATTCAAATAGTAGAATATGCTCATAGTTATTTCATAAGAAAATGAACCAATATGAAATTAAAAATAGGAGTGAAACTCTATTTCATATATGGATCGCAATAAACAACCATAAGCATCATATGTATTTAGCTTCAAGAATTGACAAGAAAACCAAGCTAACTTCCCTTTATTGGCAAAAATAAATTATATGCCCTTTTTCAAAAATTGTAAAATTTTAGCACATAGGAAGATTCATTTCCTTTCATTTCAAAATTCTTTTTGAAAGCTTAATGAAATGTTGTTTTTCATAAGAGTCACCTTTTCAAAATAATTTTTTTCTAATCCAAGCTGTCACTCTTCTCATGCAATTTCAAGATAATCAAAAGAATGTGATGCATGAACATAATTATTCATCAATCAATGAATACATTCATGAGATAAACATATATACTAATGAATACAAGTATTAAGTCAATACTATAAATAAAGAATCACATTTCACTTGGATGTCTCAAACATTGCATATCATCATCAAAATTCTTCACTTATAGAATGTACATATTCAATGATCATTGTTCACTAGAGATCATCTATAATCTTTTTCCCTTCTATGAATTACAAGCATATTCTCCTTTAGCCTTTAAATGCATATAACTAACTTGAAAACTTCATAGAAGAATAAAATGTCAAATAACCTTACGTAAGGGAAAATCCTTCAAAGTTTGTCATGGATAAACTATAGGCCGGTTAAGGCAAGAATAGAGCCGAGGCTCTGATACCAATTGTTGGCCACCAATTGAAACCTAGAGGAGGGGTGAATAAGGTCAATTACAAACTTTGAGTATTTTTCGATTTGACATTGTTTTAACAAAAGTAATCTTTGTAGAGCTCTAGTCAAACACTTAGTTAGATAGATGATCCTTAAGTGACTACCTCATTTCATACTTTGAATCATGAACAATGAATTGCATTACCAAATATATACATAATGGATTAAAGAATGAGAACTAGTTCAAGCATTCAAGTATGCATTTCAACTAAATATGTATAAGAATTTTTCTCACATATGTATAGAAATGATGTAAAGTGCTATTTGTCATAAAGAATACTTTGAAGAGTTTATGAAAAGTAATTAAACATTTTGTGCATATAAACTCTTAAGAAGAATGACATGTTCAATATACATTGTGTCAAACACTTGTGGTGAATATGAACATTTTAAGCTAAGGTGTGTTGAATATGAATTTCATCAAACACTTGGTTGCACATGGATTATATCTAAATGAGATGGTAGTCTAAGCTATAATCCAATCATGTTCATAATTCAATTCATTTCAACTATACATTTTCCGAACCTCTACATTGATATACAAACACAAGCAATTCCATAGCACTGATATATAAAACTCAAGATTATAAATGACAATTGCTTTTAAAGTAAAGAGATAAGGGTTAGAGAAAATGTACACCATAGACACCAAGATTTTTACATGGTTCAACCAAATCTTTGGTCTACGTCCATTCCTCGAGATAACCTCCCAAGGATTCCACTAGCGTGCTTTTCTTACGGGGATAAAAAGAAATCCCTCACATCTCTTTCTTTCCGGGTGAATGAGCAAACCCATACATGCCTCATTCTTTCCTGGGTGAATTACCCATACAATCTTCAACAAGCCCATCCTAAGCCAAGACAAATTCTTGGTCTTTCACTCACAAAGAATAGGAATTGAATTTTGAGTGTTTACAACATATCTTTCAATAGATGGATATAGAAATTCAAGATGAAATAATAAAATGAATAGCTCAACTCAAGTATGATGAATGAATCACAAGAGGATGATATGAATGATGCTCATGGTGATTCCTATAGAAGAGATTTCTACCCAACAATAATTTAAACCATTATGCCCAAAGTGGTAGATTTTCACTAATACTCTTCTCTTAACCATTTTTGGCTCATATAAGGCATATAACATATGAACACAATATAGCCGTTTGGGGATGTTTTGGGAAGTTTTTGAACACTTTGGATCTGGAACTAGCCGTTAGAATTCAAATTCCGGATGAGGCAGTCGACTGGGTGTTTTGGGGCAGTCGGCTGGGTCTCCAAAAAATCATTCTGAACTTTATTTTTAGGTCTCTGACTCAGACTGTCGACTGGCCTTCTTGGCCCAGTTGACTGGGTCAACAGGCAGTCGATTGGGTTGTTCAGCCCAGTTCCAACGCAGTTTACGCTTTTGGTCATAACTGGAGTTCCGTAACTCGGATGAAGGCTTTCTTTAGATTTTTGAAAAAGTACTTCAAGCTCTTGTTTTTAGGCTTTTGAATCGCTCCATGTAACCCATTTTTGAGTTTGATATGCTCGTTTGAATGTGACACTTCATTTCGAACTTCTAACCCACTTGATGGTTTTTCGTTAACTTTTTTGGGATTTTTCCAAAATGACTTAGACACACTACTAGGATGTCTTAGAGACTTAATAAGGTCCTTGACATACCTAAAGGTAATATTTAGATCATAAAATATTTTTCCAATTTAAACAAATTCTCAATATTTGACAAAAGGTTTTCATGGTTTAACAATTTTGTTCAAAGCTTTAATATGCATCTAGAATCCATTTCAAGTGATATGAGTTAAGTTAATGGTTCTAGGACAACATCTTTTTTGAGTTCTTCCATAGCTTATGAAAGATTGAACTAACTCAACTTTAGCAAAGACTAAATGATATTCATAGTCTAATGTTAATGATGCAATGACTCATGAATGATATGCATGATCATATATGTTATATGGTCAAGAGTTGATCTTTCAAATAAGTTATTTAAAAACTAACTTTACATTTAATCTAACACTCGCCCAAGACTATTTTACCCATTTCTTTGATCTTCAATTTCTTTAAGCTTTGGGTTGATGTCTCCATCCTTGTCTCCAATGTCTTTTAAGCTATAAGCACATTTGCTTGATCTTCTCATGGATCCACTAGCTGTCTTGAGTTTATCTTGAACCAATAACCTATTAACCATAACTCAAGTAGACATGAAATTCATCGCATTCAATGGTTTGCTATCATCAAAATGTCATATTTACCCTTGGTGGAAAATCTTGGGTGAACAATATATATATCTTTATGTTTTTTTTTTATACACGATAGCGTTGCGTAGCTTACCACTAAGTCATGTAATGGTATTTTCACCTTCGAAAGCATAATTTCACAATTATATGCCCGCCCGTGTTCAATCTGCAAGGAGCAAGAAAATATTGAGTACAAATTTTGATGTTTAACAGAACTTTAACACCATAAGAGGAAAAATAAAAAATACACACAACGTGTCATCAATAAAAAGAATAACGATTCAGGCGGTCCTAAATGAACTGGAGATCAACATTGGCATTACAAGAAAAATGAAGGTCTTGGACGGTATTAAGAATCAGAATATTCAACGAATGAGATTATAATACCTAATAAATAAACGGGAGATCAAGGCATAGGCAATGCAAGAATGAGGGTTTTGTTTGAATTAAGAATCAGAAGACTCAATAACTGAGAAAAAATACTATCTTTGTCCCATATTAGTTGTCCACTATTGCAACTTTACTTATCCCAAAATGATTGTCCAATTTGAATTCAAATGCAATTTAACCTTCCGCTTTTCCCAACTACCCTTCTTCCACTAAGTTTAAACAAATACCGGACTCCACCATAATAGTATATCATTAAGGGAAAAATTGGAAATTGCACACTAGTAAACTCAAATCAATAAAATGTTAAAAAGTCCGAATTGGACAACTATTATGGGACAGAGGGATTAAGACCCAACAATATATCATACATATGTGCACCTAAACCCTAAAAATAGACCATGACCAAGCATAAAACTCATTAAAAAATTGTTTGAGGGCGAGGATGGGGGTGCAGGTGCGGGCTGGGGCTGGGGGATGCGGTGATTAGGCTGGTTGAGGATGGTTGGGTGGTTGTTTGGATATGAGGATAAATTTTTTTGGAATGAGGTTTAATCTTGTTCGGACACATGATTTGGATTATTATGGAATTAAACTAATTTAAGTGTGCTTAGCTTAAGGGCATTTACGACATTTCGTACAAAAATTTTCTGACAAGGGGTGGAAATGAAGATTTGTAAACCTGAAGGAGTGTGATTGAAATAAAAACAAACCTTAAGGGTTGTAAATGAAGTTAACCTAAGATTTAATAAACTCTTTTTTATGGTGAAATTTATTTGTCATTATCATCAAGTCTAGGGCAAAGAGCATAAAAAGCCCTTGTAGTTTCACAAATGGGCACTAAATTCCCATATTTTTTTATTTTGGGCGAAAAAGTCCTTTAAAGATTCAAAAGTGGGCCAAACACCCCCTGTTGTCAGTGGTACGTTAGAAAAGGATGGTTGGTTGTTCATGTGAGGTGCACATGACTTATTAATGTCAATACTGCCCCTTCCATATACCCATTTTTTAAGGGCTAAAAATGGCATAAAACTCCCATATAGTTTGTAATATAATTAAATAATCCCCTTACAAGTTGAAACAAACCCCTATGATTCACTTTTTACCCCTGACAAAATTATATAAAAATTAAATAAGAAAGGATTAATACCACCTAGACCCCTTGAACTTTGCCTATATTCCACATAAACCCCAAGTGAATTATAAACGAAAAAAAATATTTTGGACTTCAATTTTTTTTATATTTTACCCTAAATTTTTAAAAGTGAACTATAAACTAAAAAACATATTCCCGACTTAATTTTTTTATATTTTACTCTAAACATTTATTTTTTAATAATTTTTTTTTTTCAACCAATATATCAAACATTGTTTTTTCATTTATAGTAATTTATTTATAAATAATAAATTATTTATAAAAACATTATGTATTTGATGTATTGGTTGGGAACAATCCAAAAAAAATTTCCAATCAATACATTAAAAAAAATGGACTTAATTTTTAATGTATTGGTCCCTAAAAAAAATCGGACAATTTTATTTTTTATATTATCCTAAAAAAAAAAAATTTATTTTTTCTCAACGAATACATTAAAGTGTCAAACAAAAAAGCAAAAAATCTAATTGGTAGTTAAATTAAAAAAAACGAACTATAACTGAAAAAATATATATTTCGGACTTAAGTTTTTTATATTTTACCCTAAATGAAAAGAAAACATATATGAAGGGGTGCAAAAGAAAAAATACGGGACAAAACGAAAAAATAAATTTTTGACTTCTAACTTAAGTTTTGGATTGAAGTATCATCACGGTTAGCGATGAGATTATTAGAATTAATATGTATTGCTTTCATTTTAGTTGTTTGCTTGCACCAGAATATTTTTCATATATACAAATGTTATGTAAAGCATGCCTTGTGACTGCTTGTGTTTACAAGGTATGAGCATTTATTTTCTTCACTACCGTGTGTATAATAGTTAAGTCAATTCTGCGAATATGATGTGTTAATGATTAGTTCATTGTTTCTAATACCCTGCTCACATATTTCTAAGACCAAAGGATGGAGGACAAGGTGACTCATCTCAAAACCAGTTTGGGAAAAATTTACCAGGAAAAGAAGAATAAGGGGATTTTCAATCCCCCTTTACATATGAAACAACCCATGGATCAGTGAAATATGACAAAGCACTACGCCTTTCATAGTTAATATGGTCATCATACTAACAATTGCATAAATCTACACAGACAGGTAGAAGCAATGATTGCGAAAGGAGAAGTAGCTGAGTACGTGGCGAAAAACCAAACCCATGCAGAGCATCAGACGAATGCCCCCCAGAATAACACCTAAGCGGGACAACCGGTACGGGTGATTCATATGGTTCAGGGTGGACATGCAGCCGAGGAGATCGAGGGGGTCAAGAGATCCCAGATGCGTTAGATGCACAAACTTAAAAAAGTGAGCGAGATATGTTAGGCTTTTAACAAGAGGGAGGATTCCCAGATCAGCTTCATTGAGACCGAGTTGAGGAACGTACAGGTACCTTATGAGGACCCTCTGGTTATTTCACTCCTAGTGGCTGGTTGCTTGGTCAAGAGAGTCATGGTAGATGCTGGAAGCAACACAAATATTATAACCAAGTGGGCCTTTGATAGCTTGGAGTAGATGCACCCTGCCAGAGTATCCCTCGCTGGATTTGATGGGCGACAAGTGGAGCCGATTGGGGTAATTCAGTTGTCTGAATCAGCCGTCAGAAGGACATTAAAGGATAACTTTGTGGTTGTGGACGTCAAACCATCATATAATCTCCTGATGGGCAGAGGCTTGATCCATAGGATGTAGGGAGTCCCTTCAACCCTGTATTAGGTAAGGAGTTGTGTTGACCCCAACGGAGAAGATATAATAGATATTCCCAGGGATCAGGTGGCAGGAAAGGAATGCTACGCGATGATAATGAAAAACTTGAATACTTGGACTAAGCTAGATGAGGAGGGTTAGGAAATCTCCAAGTAGAAAGAGAAATAACAGTTACAGATTGGGTCTACTCTTTCAACCATAAAAAAGTAGACCTTATCAAACTGTTGTAGGATAACATTGATATATTTTCCTGGTCTCACCTTGATATGCCTGGCATAAATCCTTCAGTCGCGCAACACGATCTCAACATCGACCCTGAAGCCAGACCGATAAAGCAGAAATAAAGGCGTTTTGGGGGTTGAGAACAACTAGATCATTAGGGAGGTCAGGAAGTTACTAGAAGTTGGATTCATTAGGGAGGTCAGGTATCCCACTTAGCTATCTAATGTGGTCGTCGTTAGAAAGAAGAATGGGAAATGGAGGGTCTGTATTAACTTCATCAACTTGAATAAGGCATGCCCAAAAGATTGCTTCCCTCTGCCAAAAATTGACCAGATGGTGGATGTTACATCAGGGTACGAGCGACTTTCATTCCTGGATGCCTACCCCAGATACAACCAGATCCCCATGAACTCAACTGATGAAGAAAAAATGTCCTTTATGTAGCGTCTGGTATTTTTACGTGCTAATTAAAAATTTTAAGTGCTAATTAAATTTTTTAATTAATGATTAAATACATATGTGATTATATGTTTAATGTGATTTATGCTAAATGTGTTAATGTGCTTAGCATGACTTACATGTTTTATGTGATATTAAAAATTATAAGTGGCCTGTTGTATTTTCATTTTAAGAATAATGAAAATTATTGAAAACGATTTCAGGAAAGAAATGACCGAAAGGTAAATGAGTAATTTCATATTTTGAGCACTTAGTGGAAAGTGTAGAGATTTGGCTAAGTGTTGGGGCATGAGTGGCATGTTGGTAATTAGAGAGGATGATAAGGGGTGGACGTGTAATTAAGAGGCATGATGACATTCTTGTGAATAACCCTACGTTGAGAAGATCTTAGTCATTTCTCACTTTCGGGGTGTTGTCTAAATTATAGCCATTGATCTTCTTCTCCCATCTTTGTTCTCAACCCTTGGATCATAGGTCCTTGTTTGATTGACACTTAAATGCAAGAATGCATTATTGTTGGTCTTTTACATGGCAAGACTTCTTGTCAACCCTTGGATGGTTTATTCATTTTCATGGCTTTATTCTCAACCCTTGGATGGTGAGAATGGTGAGTGGAGAATCTCTACAACCTTTAGGGTTAACCACTTTGTAAGACTTTCATCTCTCACAACTTTTTGCTCTCTCTTCCTCTTCTTGCTTGTTGGGGATAACTTTTGGAAGTGTTCTTGAACCACTTTGGTAAGTCTTCTACTCTACTTTAGGGTTTGGTTGCAAGAAACCTAGTCTTCATGTTTATGAATTCTTTGAGTTAGTATTGATTTTGCCTTCATTCTATTCATGTTAATGGAAGGTTGATTTGACTTTCATTTACCAAGTGAGTTCCATTGGTAGTAACTCTTAGTTTTCATCTTGTAA
This sequence comes from Cornus suecica, assembly GCA_963922005.1. Taxonomy (NCBI): domain Eukaryota; kingdom Viridiplantae; phylum Streptophyta; class Magnoliopsida; order Cornales; family Cornaceae; genus Cornus; species Cornus suecica. The sequence continues at coordinate 59,488,992 of OY998243.1, forward strand.
AGATCTAGTGGTGAGTTCCCTAACTTGTACTATTAAGCTTTCCATTCTCCATGAAACCCTAAGATAGAAATCATTAGGGTTTGAATTGATTCTTGTGGTTGGAGCCACTTGTGAGTAAATTTTTGGTTTATTGTTGACACCATAGTAATTGTGTTGTTCATATGGTGTGTTGCTAGTGTGGGAAGTTATCCTATGAAGCACTTGAGTTGGTATTGGCTTTGACCACTTTTGGGCATTATTGTATAGCTTCTTGGAATTGAGGTAGGGGAAAAACGAATTATTTTCGTCTTTGTACAAGGGTGTGTGTGTCTATGTGTATATATGCCATATATATATATATATATATGTGTGTGTGTGTGTGTGTGAGAGTTGAGTATTGACAACTTAGACGATGAATTAGGCCATTGAAAGCATGATTTTGTGATATAAATTCATGTTGTGGTTTATTGCTTATAAGATGTGAAATTGTAAGCATTATGATAATATGAGTACAATATATTGTCTAACGAAATGAGCATGTATTGTGATATGGCATGTTGAGAAATATTGGTTATAAATGTGAACTTGCTTATATATGTGAAATTGTAAGCATTGTGTTGAGTTGGATCCAATATAATGCAAATTGAGATAAACATGTATTGTGATGGCATATGGTTGTGAGTGAAAACCTTGATGCATTTTGGGTACCATGTAGTGTCAAAGACATGGGTGTTGGTTTATACGAGTTGTGTAAACATATGTGAGTTATCGTGTTTTGGATCGTCGTAACAACTGGCCAGGGGATTCTTCTCGCCCCTACGGAACTAATTTTCTGAGAAACTGAGATGATAGGTGGAGGACTTGTTCCAAATCCTATGTCACGACCGCGTCGTGTTGACGGTCTTCTTTGTTAAAAGTGTGAAGTGTCAAAAGCACTTAGGAAGAATCGGTACGATAAATCTACCTTCCCTTATGAGAATAAAGTGAAGGGTTAGAGAATGATCCCGTTGACCCTTAAAGTAGGGTATGTGTTTGTGTGCGTACCATGGGTGTGTTGGTCGCATTGTATCTTTGTTGACTTTGAAATTTACCTTCGGCAAACAATTCCAAAATTGATGATAACAAATCATTAAAGAGTGTTTGATACTAATGAATTATCGAGTTTATGTTTTCAGCAGAAGACATGTGAATGACTCGGAAAACGAACTTGGAAAGGAAACGACTCGAAAAGCAAGCTCGGAAAGAAAGCTTGATTTAAAGCGAAAAGTTGTGAAAGAAATTGAAGCGCAAATGGAAAATCAAATAATTCAACAGCAAAGGCAAAAGTTGAAGACTCAAGACTTGGGGTAGATAGGTCGGGGAGCGATCATTGTAACAAGGTAATTTTATGTGTCGATTTTATCGTATAAGCTCAAGTATAAAATGAACCGAACTCAAATGGAATGAAAAACGCTTTACCGAACTTAAACGGAAAGAAAAATATTTTTATTAAATGTTTTTCAAGTTGTAGTCGACTAGAATCACCCTGTGTATTTTATAGTAGTCGACTAAAACAATCAATAGCTACAGGTTTTTCATCCACATCAAAGTAGTCGACTGAAATGATCTTGATTCGACTAGACTACATGTTGTAGTCGACTAGAACTCAATCTAGTCGACTAGATGAAGCAATGAAGTCGACTAAAACAAGAAGTAGTCGACTAGAAGCACCTCAAAACCTGCAGATTTTTCAGAAAACAATTTCCATGTTTTGTGGGTTGTGCTAAATGGTTTTCAAACGGCTCTTGACTCAAATACAATATTCATTCTTCAAAACCTAAATGTATTGATATATATAGAATGATATGTGTATATTGAAAGCTAAGAGATTGAAAAACAAAAGAGAAAGAAGTGAAAGAAAAGCTCTCAAAATTCTGCAGAAATTTTCTCTACAAAAGCCATTGAAACCAAGCTTTGAAAAGTTGATTTTCTTCAAGTTTCTTTGCAAATGAAAACCTCTAGTATCTCTTCTTATTCTCTAAATATCATTTATTGATCATATCCTTTGAGAATACATTTCTAGAGCTATTGTAAAATCACCAAAAACACTTGAGCTTATATTGATTTATCTTCCATAAAAACCTTTGGTTTTTGAGTGTTTTTGTTCTTGAGTAATTTTATTGATTACATACGAATTTGTAATCTCGGACAAGTGAAGTCCACCGATTGTTCAAGAGAGGGTTGTTCTCTTGATTGAGAGACAAGCTCGAGAGGCTTGTGTTGTAAAGGTTTACGATTCCACCTGTGAAGGAAGGGCCATAGTGAAAGGATCGGGAAAAGTCTCAAGAAGGGGTTCTTGAGCCGAGGAGTAGGAGTTACCGAACCTCGAAAAAATCACGGTGTCAAATCTCTCTATCTCTTTCTCTTTACTTGATTATTTTGCATGCCATAATTACTTGAATATCTTGTATGCTATCTTGTCTTGAAATTAGTAGTTAGAAAATTTTAAATTGAATCATCCACTTGCTTATTGAGAAATTGATTTTTGTTTAGAGTGTGTTCCAATTTTGAAAAGAATTAGAATTATTTTTGAATACCCTATTCACCCCCCCTAAGGTTAATTAGTGACTAACAATCTTAATTGCTATATATATGTGATTGTGGTTCTGATGATTGAAACACGCTATAATTGTGAATAATTATGTTGTGAACATGTTGGAGAACTTATTTGTTGGGTTTGATGGGGTTCTGGATTGGTGTGAAAGCCATGTGGAACAAGAGACCGACCTAGGGTTAGTGACATGAACCTACTGGGACTACCGAGATTGACACGATGACGCTTCCTCTACTAGGCTATGAGCTCACCCCACAAATTATATATTTTTCAGGTGGTGATCCCTTTGCGGGAGGTCTGTAGTCTTTCGGTAAAGATACGGTGTGGGTTTCACCCTTTTGTGCATAAAAAGGCGGAGTACCTATTTTATAAAGTTGTAGTGTAATCCATTTGTATAAACATGATACTCTTGTTGTAAAACTTGTAAACAAATGGTAAATGCTTATCTTTTGCCGGCAATCCTGTTAGCCGAGTAGCTTTCATTATGTACATCCCTTGGAATGCTATGCGCGGAGATTATGTTCTTTTGGTGCACTTCAGTGCCGGAAATGTAAAGACTATTTTATTTTGTGGAAAACAATAGCATGTATTGCCTTAAGGCATTTGAATATTAATCTATGAATCCTATCGTGTAGTGATGTGTAATGGATTTTCTATTTTTATGTGGTTATTAAGTGTCCGACCAAAAATGGCATTTTTCTAGTTTTTCAAGCAAACCCTTTCGTTTTGAATGATAAACCCATTTTCGCCTACCCCCATAAACCCGACTAAAACTTTATGTTTTCAAATGGTTTTAAGTTGTTTGAAAAGAGTTTGAGATTTTAAAGTTGGTGGTTTACTAAAAACGGGGACCAGTGGCAAGACGGATATCTTTTACGGAAATTCACATAAGAGATTTTGACAAAAATATTTGTTTCTCTCGGGTTTTTGGGTTCCGGAGATATTATTATCATCCTTAAAGTTCCATAATAGTTTTGAGGCTACCCTCCATGTTCCCTAAGAGTTCAAGGTGGTTTAAAGTCATTTTTCCAACTTTTGAAACCCTTGTAGTGGACTAGGAACTTAGAGTCGACTGAGCCTTCAAAATTCCATTTCAGCGCATTTTTCTCTTAGCTTCGACCTTGTGTAGTTGAGTAACACTTCAGTATTGTAGGTGTGGAAATCCCACCAGGCTGAAGCCCATCACGCTAAAGCCCATCAAGCATCAAGCCCATCAGGCTGATGGCCCAATGGGGTTATTAAAAACCCGGAGACAAGGCCCATTTCAACTTGTATTTCTTTAAAAATAGAGATGATGATGTAAGCAAAGTGTGTTGCCCTAATGGGCTAAAAGCCCAAAAAGGAAATGTATATAAAGAAAAAGTAAAAATTGAATAAAGCATTGAATTATTATGTTGTGCACTTTTAGGCATTTACAAGTGTAGTCGACTAAAGGCCTTTTTGTAATCGATTGAAGGTTTCTTGTAGTCGACTACAGCTCGCGCACATTTCGACCACTATTCACTATTTTGGTCATATCTCGAGCTACGGGTGTCGGATGGAGGTGTTCTTTAGCGTTTTAGAAAGCGGACTTAATGCTATTGATGTTAGACTTTTCAATCACCTAATTTAAGTCATTTTTGAGTGCATAATGGTCGTTTGAAAGTGACGGTAAATTTTGGACCTTACATGTAGCGATGCCGATTTTCAAAATGTTGTAGTTTCCACCTCACACATTCGAATTTGGTTCCGTTTGTTCCTATGGCTTGTTATAGGTCCAAACTTTGTAGTTATACATTAAAATTACTAATGTACCTCTGAAATGACCATTTTACCCTTGGGTGAACATGGGGTGTTTAATTGGTCCGTTTAAGGTGCCGTTTGATTATTCTCACTCCTATTCCGATCCTGAGTGATCTGTTGGCATCTTTTAGGCATGAAATTTCTATTATTAACCTTGACGACTATAATTCATTTGCTTTCATTTGTTTTCACTTCCGCATTCACCCCCTTAGCTCTTAGGTTCGGGTTTCTGAGTCCTAGGAAATTTGGGGCGTGACACTTTATCATAGAGGAATGTATGTTTTGTTATAAATTTATGCCTTTTGGACTAAAACATACAGGTGCCACTTACCAAAGTCTGGTGAAAAGAGACTTCGGCCACCTAATGAGCCATACTGTGGAAGCCTATATCGATGACACAATGGTCAAAAATAAGAGAAAGGGGGACCATCTTCAACACCTAAATGAAGTATTCCAATCAGTTAGACTCTATAGGATCAGGCTCAATCCCTTCAAGTGCTCATTCGGAGTCTCATCCTTGGCCATATAGTAAACAGAAGGAGGATAGAAGTCAGTCCACAAGTCAAGGCCCTTATGCACACTGAAGAGCCCATAACCCATAAAGAAATTTAAACCTTGACAGGAAGAGTAGCCGCACTGAGCAGGTTTATCTCCAGACTCACTGATAAGTGCAGACCTTTCTTCCAAGCCATTAGAGCAGGAAAGGGCGACATCTGGGGACCAGAGCAGGCCCAAGCACTTCTAAAGTTAAAGTAGTACCTTGTGAGTCCCCTAGTGCTGATTTCTCTAGAGCCGGGAGAGACCCTCCATATTTGCCTAGCAGTTTCGGTGTCCTCTACAAGTGTTGCGTTAGTAAAAGAAAAAAAAATGTCAGACTCTAGTCTTCTACACCAGCAAGTCTTTGACATATCCAGAAACCAGGTACACTACCACTGAATGTGTTATTCTATCTCTAGTCAATGCCAAAAGAAGGCTCAGACACTACTTCGAGACACACCCACTCGTTGTGCCAACATCATTTCCCATCAAGGCAATCATGTCCAAACCAGATCTAACTAAGAGAATCACCATGGGCCATCAAACTGGGAGCTTTTGATATCACCTATGTGCCTAGGACCGCCATTAAAGGATAGGCTATCACTGATTTCCTTCTAGAAGCCATGCCAGAATGGAGCCTGTTTGTTGACGGATTGGTTGGGATCGCAGGGGCTGGAATAGCTCTGGAAGTCATTATCCCAAACGAGACAAAGATCCAACAGTCAGTACATCTGGAATTTTTAGCCTCCAACAATGAGACCGAGTATGAAGCACTATTAACAGGTGTCAGGTTATGTCAGAGTCTACAAATCAAACGCCTCAGAATATATAGTGACTCCCAACTTATAGTTCGATAAGTCAATAGGGAATACGTGGCAGGAGAGAAGATGGAGCCTTACAGATCACTGGCTCAGGCTAAGCTTAGTTATTTTGATCACTTCACCCTTGAACATATCCCAATGGAATGAAATGAAAACGCTAATAGATTGGCCAACATGGTGTCCTCCAACACCTAAGACTTGACCAAGGTGGCTCCAATTGATTATCTGGAAATCCCAAGTATTCAACAGCCAAAGAACATTTGCGTAATACCATGGGAGCCCAGCTGGATAGACCCAATCATCTCCTACCTCAGAGACGGGATTTTACCAGAAGCCAAGCCCGAGGCTAGAGAGATCCGTGTGAAGTTCGCCAGATATTCCTTGTTCAATGGGAAGTTATATCGAAAGTCCTTCGGAGGACCCTACCCCAGGTGCTTTACTTCGTTGGAAGCCAAAGCCATATTGAAGGAGATACAAGAAAGGTCTTGTGCTAATCACTCTAGAAGAAGGCCCCTTACTCACAAGGTACTCAACCAAGGCTATTTTTGGCCTTACCTCTCCTAGGACACAGAGGCCTACATTAGAAGATGTCACCCTCCACCAGAGCTTCTCAATCCTACACTCAATCCACATCCTTTTGCCCAATGGGGGATTGAAATTGTAGGATCACTTCCACAAGCACTAAGAGAGAAGAAATTGGCATTGATAGTTACGAATTACTTCACTAAATGGGTGGAGGCAGAGTCATACTCGGTGATCACCCATAGGCACGTGATTAAATTCATCTGGACAAACATAATATGCCGCTTAGGTGTTCCCAAAGTCATTATGATGGATAATGGTCTGAACTTGGACAATAAGTGGACCAGAGCTTTCTGCGAGCAACACGGTATTCAACTTAAGACATCTTTAGTTGGATATCCATAGGCAAATGGACAAGCTGAAAGGTCAAACAAAACCATTTTGAACACACTTAAGAAGAAATTAAAAGTTGTTAAGGGGCTCTGGCTTGATAAATTACCAGAGGTCCTGTGGGCATACAGAACTGATCCAAGGCTACCCACGGGAGAAACTCCATTCTCCATGATGTATGGGGAGAAAGTTGTGATTTTGACAGAGAATGTAGTCCCAACCATCAGGACAGAAGCCTATCAGGAAGGCCAAAATAATTATAATTTGATACATGCTCTAAATACTCTGGAGGAAAAACGTGATAAGGCGGCTACCAGAATGGCTGAGTATCACCAGAGGATCAGAAGGAGTTACGACTAGAAGGTTAAAAGGTGTGAATTCCAGGTTGGGGATATGGTCCTTAGGAAAAAGATTGGCATCATTGGCAAACTTCGAGAAAATTGGGAGGGACCATGCATAGTGACTGAAGTCATAGGCAAAGGGGCTTACCGATTGAGGAAATCCAATGGCCGCATGGAGCCACATTCAGAAAATGCCTCCAGACTGAAGATGTACTATTCTAAGTTAGATTCCAATTTCATAAGCCTGATAAAGGCAACTATTTGAGTTCATTGTTCTTTATTTTAATATAAATAATAAAAGAGGTTGAAGCCTAAAAGATTGCATTCAAGCAATTAATTGCCTATGTTCTTCTTTTTCCTCTTATCTAGAACCAGAAATTTATTCCTAAGTTAAAAATGGCAGAGGCATATGCCTGACCCAATAAAAAAGATGAATTAATTTCTAAGTTAAAAATGGAAGAGGCGTATGCCTGAACCATTCAAAAAGATGAATTTATTCCTAAGTTAAAAATGGCAGAGGCGTATGCCTAACCCATTCGAAAAAAGGAATTAATTCCTAAGTTAAAAATGGCAGAGGCATATGCCTGACCCATTCCAAAAGAGGACTTTATTCCTAAGTTAAAAATAGCAAAGACATATGCCTGACCCATTCAAAAAGAGGAATTTATTCATAAGTTAAAAATGGCAGAGATATATGTCTGACCCGTTCAAAAAAAAGGACTTTATTTTCTAAGTTTACCCCACAATCAAATTTGCTATCAACCAAAGCTTGGAGGCATAATATATATACTGGAAAAACAAGTACCAGTTAAGACATACAAGCTTTGACAGATTAAAATTGTAAAAGATGATACGATTCATGAACAAAAAGAAAAGTTTTCATTAAACTAAAACATGTATAAAACATGTGTTACAAAATTTTCCTAAGGGCTATACATGCTTAGATGCTCAAGGGGCTACAAATGTTCAAAGGTAACAAAACAACTAAGTAAAAAGAGGATTAAGGTGGTCCCATTGTAAAAGTGATAATGCCACGGAAGAGAACTCAAATCAAAAGGAGATTTGTATCGTGGCTCTATCAATATCCCTTATAAATGCCAAGGAGGGCCCTAAGTCTTACTCCTGACACTAAATTCTGGCCCAAAGGCATCCACGATTTTTGTGCGAGGAAGGGCAGGAGGCACGGAGTCTTGAGGGTAAGCATCGGCCTCCCTAGTAAAGAACTTCAAGAAGAGCACCTCAACTGGGCTAGAGTCCTGACCCTTGTAAGGAGGTTGAACACCTAGATGGACATCCATGGCCTTAGGGTCCTTTATATTTCTCTGCTCAGTCTCCTTCAAATCGGTAACAAAGCCACTCCGCCAGAACTCCCCGCAACACTGTTGTTGAGGAGTTCGTATCTTGAGTGCATGTCCAACCCTCATTTCTTGCACATCTCCAGCTCAGACTGGGCAAGGGTCAAGCGATACTGGAGATCTTCAATCTCAACATTTGCCTTCTCCCTGCTCTCCTTCAGGCCAGCATTTTCCTCTGCCAAAGCTACTTTGTCCTGGGCCAGCAGGGTTTCCCTTTCATCCACCAAAGCCAGAGAAGCTTTCAGATGGACCACCTCCTCAGCCTGATGAGCCACCTTTTTTATGTGGGACTCACTGTTGAGGCATAAAACCCCAAAATAGTAAAAAGCCTGCAAAAGAGCCAATGCAAAAATAGTCAGAGGCCACAATGATAAATTATAAAAAGAAAAGGTAAAGCAAAAATGGGTGAGAGGACTTACCCTCATCATCATTCCCATAACCTTGTCAGGAAGATTAGGGTTATCCATAGCTTTGAAAGCGACCAGGGCTCCTTTGAACCAAAGGGACTTGGCTCTGGCACCCATAGCCCCTGTTGAGTTGAGATCTTCACCCCCCGAGGCCTTTTCCCCCTCAGGAGCTTTCTCAGCCTCAGAAGCTTTCCCCTTCAGCTTCTTCCTCTTTGAAGACCTCTCTACAGTGGAAGGGCGAGGATGGGAGGTAGGAGGCAGGGGAAGGGTGGGGGTGGCAGTATCTACCATAGCTGGGTCAGATGCCGCAGTGGAACTAGATGTTGTAGTAGTTAAGGGGGCAACAGTTGTGACTCGGAAAGAAATCCCCTGAATGCTAGGGTCATCAATAATCTCTACATCATCATCCATAAGCTTGGGGCGACTTAAACGAAGCATGTTTGTCGCGGATCCTAGCTCAGATATGCCCTGCAAATTGCCAAGAGTCAAAAGGCCAACACACAATGGGCACTCAGACCAGAGTTTTTTCCTCAGCACTTTGACCCTTTTGCTAACTCTACCAGAGTACGAATCCTTCATAGGAACACCAAAAGACTCATATATATGCTCGGCCCTATGTAGATTGCATTCACGACACAAAGGAAATTGTGTGGTCATGGAGAAGTGTATAAGGTCTGAATTTACCAGGGCCAAAGACACTAGGAATGGGAAATGAAGAAGAGTGGGGGTAAAACCAGGGGCCCTTAATCAACACCATTACCTATTTCCACCCTTTCTCAAAATTGTTAGTACCCCCACAAATACCTCTACCCTTGAAAGGGTATAGCATGAACCTCCCTACAATGTGTGAAATCTCCAAGACTTGGTAACACATCATGAGATTGTCAAAACCTTGGTCCAGACCCATATCACGGTCTGCCAGGATTTGCATGGACACCATCTTAAAAAAATTAGGATTAATTTGAAAATGAGTTAACGCCAAAGTGAAGAAGATGAAATGAAATAGGGGATGTAGAGGGAATCTAACCAGTTTGACCTGGTTATAAGAAATGAGGAAATCATGGGGGCCAACGCCCTCCCCCTGGGTAAAGTCTAACTCAGGGTCATAGGCCAAGAATTCTACCCCCTCTGGTGACTTCACATGTTTCTTGAGGGATTTAACATTTTGGATTTTTCTCTAACCCGCAGAGAATTTGTCTGGGTTATAGGGTGGAGGTTCCTCAATATCATCTGCACTCATTTCTTCCTGGGGAAGAACATGAATCTCCTCAGTGTGGCTCTCAATGGATTCCCCATGAGAAAGAGAAACCAAATCCTCACTGGCAGATCTGGCGTAAGATTCAGACATGATTATAAAAAGAAAGAAAAGGAGAAATATTTACTGAAATTAATAGAGGTTACCGGAGAGGACAACGGAAACTGGAAGTCAACAAGATCAATAGAAAACTCAGAACAGGGGTTAAAGGGAAATCTGGCACTCAAGAACAGATAAGGAAAATAGTAGAAAAGTGATAAAGCTTTTAGTGATGGAGAGATTTTTGTAAGTGAAAGAGGCTCCAAGTGTTAGGTGAGACAGGGTATTTAGAATAGATGGAGAGGTGCGTCCAAATGGTGCATTTAATGGGGCTAAAGCGTTGCAGCTTTTCCAAGCCAGACCAACACGTCGTTTGAAAGAATCAAGCCTTCAAATGCATTTCAAAATCCGCACGTAATTTAAATCATGATTATAATGACGTAAGCGAACAACCCACAAATTTATATACATGAACGTGTGTATATATTTTGAAACGAAGAGTCACCATGTGTTTATTTGGATCAGGCCCATGAGACATTGGGTCATCCCCAAAATGGCTAGTGTAAAGGGCAAAATTTCTAGCCCGTTAAAGAGAAGACCCAAAGTTAGTAGCCCAAATGAAAAATAGAGTCGGGCCCACTAAAGATTTATGACCAACCATGACTTAAGCCCAATTCATGTGGACCCAGAAGTTACCCTAACGTGGAGCTAAAGTTAATGACTCAATTAGATAAATAATTGAATTTGTAAAAGGAAATCTAATCCCCATAACAAAGGGATATGATCCTAATCCAAACGAGTAAAAGCCCATCCTATTGTAATATAAATAAGGCCTTTGAGCCTTAATAAAAATATTCGAATGTTTGAGCAAAAATTAGACTTACATACTCCAATGATGAATTAAAGAGGGGAAGTTGTATACTTGTATAATACATATATGTGTGTATATAAGCATATGCATGGCTTATTTATGCAAGTTGGCAATCCTTGACAAAACTTTTGCCATGGAAAATGGGTTTACTTTCTGCACACATTGATAACCTACATGTGACTGAGAATGCCCCGTGAGCAAAGGAACTCGGAAGACAAAAATGATTTACAATTTTTTATTATCACAATGACTATATGTTTTTTAATTAAGTAAAATAATGTTAAAAGTATATGATTGATAATATTATAAATGTTCATCCAATTTTACTTAACCAAAAAAAGTATATTGATAGTATAGTACTTAACATGAGGCAAAATATAGAATTTGTAGTAAAAAAGGTGTGGTATATTGATAGTAGACTTGTCAATGGATCGGATTCGGATCAGATCAGTTAAATTCAAAATTGGATTATCGGATTCGGATCCTAATTGGGTTATCGGATTTTATTTTCAATCCATTTCCGGTTAATATCGGATTCGGATCGGATTCGGATCATAATCGGATTATTGACAGGTCTATTGATAAGGATGACAAAAACTCTCGATCCGCTATCTGAATCCGATAATTCGACGGATTTTCACTTAGTTAATTCATATTCGAATTTCTTCATTATAAAATATCTGATTCGAATATCTAATTAAAAAAATACAAAAATATAAAAATCAATAAATACTGAAATACTAAATTATTCACACTTTTAATAATTGTATTTATGATCAATCATTATTAATAAATAATAAAATAATTAACAATTAACATTTATATACATGTACAATATTAAATATATACACATAAAAATATCAAATATATATTTATAAATATATTTTATATCGGATCGGGTTATTATCGGATCGGATGACATAAATTCAAATCCAATTTGTTAAGAAATCGGATTATCGGATTCGGATCCTAATCGGGTTATCGGATTTTATTTTCAATCCATATCCGGCTAATCGGATCGGATTTGGATCGGATTCGGATAAAAATTCGATCCATTGACAGGTCTAATTGATAGTATAGTACTTAACATGAGGCAAAATATAGAATTTGTCTCCTCGAAATTCTCTTGGAATCGAGAAAGATGATGGATTGGATAAAAATCAAATTGAGCCTTAAATGTCTTGTTGAGGAGCATGATGAACAAGAAACCATTGTTGTGGATAGAGTCCTCTAGTTAGTCGAGGATGCCTATTAACAAAAACGATGAGGTCTAGGCCTAATTTAATCAGAGTTAAATGCGAAAGGGTGACGGATTTTCATTAAATGCATGTCATGCGCATTTAATGCAACCACCCCATAAGCTATCATGCTAGACGACCTCGAGCTATGTACCATTGTGCATATGTCACATCAGCGTAGCATCCAAGACACGACTAAGTGGTATAAAAGGACTTATCTTGAGCAGATAGGGTTAGAGACTTGAATTCCATATCTATCACATTGCACTTGACTTGTGAGTGTTTCCCTTCTTTTCCATCTTCTCTCTTGTATTTCTTTTATATTTCCGTTTATGAATACCCCATTTAAACTTACATGATTAAGGACCTACTAAAAGTATATTAGCTAAATTTTTTAGTAAAGGAAACAATTATATATATTATAATGTTATGGTCCGTTTGGCAAATGCGAAACAATTTTGTTTTTTTACTGTTCATTCATTTCAAAAATAAAAACACGTTTGACAAACGCGTTTACTGTTCACTTTTTTTTTTTCCCAAAAAAACTGTTTTCCGTGAATAGTGGATAAAAGTGGTGAAAACACAAAATACTATTTTTAATTATTTTTTGAGTTTTTTCACTGTTTAGGGTATCACCTCCGCCACCGCCCCCATCGCCGCCGCCGCCAACCACCACCACCCCCGCCACCGCCGACCCCCATCACCTCCGGTCGCCGCCAGGCCCCACCGCCACCGGCCACCACCGCCGCCAGTCACCCACCACTACCGCCGCCGCCGCCGATCACCGCTGGCCACCACCACCACTCACCAATACCATTTTATTTTTCAATACAAATTTTGATCCAAACGCTTTTTTGTTTTTAGTTTTTTGCTGAAAAAAACAAAGACAAATACAAAAACAATTTTTATATTTAAAGACAGAAAACAAATACAAAAAACAGGCTTTCCAAACGCACCCTATACAAATTTTAATTTGTCGATGTCCAAAGGTAATTTTATATGAGAAGTAGCATGAGTGGTGGTTGCATTTTATGTCATGTGATTTTGTTATTTATTTTAAATATTTTTTTATTATACAATATTCAGTTATTATTAAGTTATTAAGATTTAAATTTAGTGTGAACCGAACTCCTAATCCGCCCAAGTCCCAGAACTCTCACTCATAGTTCCACTTTCTTAAGAAAATCAAAGACTTAAAATCTACTTTAATGGTGAAATTTCCTTGTCATTATGAATAAGTCTATAAGGGACTGTCATTTCAATAAGATGAACCACTCTTTTAAGGTCCAGGACAAAGGCGAAGACTTCCGCGTCAATGGATTGCATTTTCTCTCTTAGGTAGTGCGTGATTTTGAAAGATGGAGGACCACCAAAACATGAAGTAAGGACCCATGTCATGATCTAGTTCTAGTATGTGTTTTAATCATAATATTTCAACCTCATATTAAATCTCTTGTCATTAGAAATATTGTGAAACCACCATTTTTATATTTTTTCCAAAGCGGTTAGGATTCACAATTTCTCTTTGCAGTTATATCTATGGAAGTGTTTGATTGTACATATTAGCACGTTGAAAGTAGAAGCAGACCATAAAATATTGAATTATTAATGAAATAGTCATAATTAATGTTATGGAAAAATTTTTATCGAGTACATGACACGTGGTATTTAATATTGTTAAGGTTCACCATATCTAACAAATATCTGCTCGATTTATATGCAGACATAGTTCTTTTGGTGGACCAATGTATGCTATTGTTTTTTTGGGTAAATTAATGTATGTATGCTATTGTTGAATCTGTTTTAGACTAGTTTACTGCAATCTAAGAAGGATTCCCTCTTCTTTCTAATAGTAATATATATTTTGCTCTTAATACTTTTTATGTTTTTAGTGGGGTACTACTCATCTTTCCGTTATTATGGTGGATGAAACTTTTTATGAAGTTATTTTCTTATGATTATAGCTAAATATATGTGGTCTGAAAGTGGCTTTATTTAACGTTAAGAAAAGAGGAATAACCACTAAATTTATAATTTACATACTAATAATAGAATTTTGAGATTGTTTTAGGTACAAGTAAGTTGAGATATTGTTTTAGGTACATACTAATAATTTGAAGTGTATATGTTACCCTTCAAATATTTCTCTCACCACACCAAACAATCGTTATTAATTGTAGACCACCTTTCTTTTTCTATCAAATACATGCAGTTGTGCTTTTGCAACTGTAAATGTAATTAGTAATCAAGCATAATCATGGTTATACGGTGATTACCACTAACATCTTAAATATTTTTTAGAGCACATTATATATTACATGGGTCATTGGGTCTAGGAATAGTAGCATCTACAACGGCAACGTGTTCTCTTTCACAAGGTTAACATAGAATCCTTGGTCTCAGATTTTTAACAAATTCTCTCCTGATGTGTCATATTGCTCCCTCCACTTTTATGTATCCCATTTTCGTTTCAAAACGACGTAGTTTCAGGATGAAAAAAAATTAAAACGGCGTGTTGTTTTGAGTCGGAAAGAGTGGGCAATATGGCACTTCAGGGGATATTTGTTAAAATTTTGAAACCATAGTGAGTTTTATGTTTTTTTCGGTAATTAGAGGAAATTTTATGTTAATAGCCGTAAGGTTTATATATCGCAACTTATTTCACGGTTAGTTTATCCCAATGTCCCTTTGGGATTATCTGGTTAGCTACAAATAACAGAAAAAAGTAAAATATAATAGTTCAAATATTTTTTTTAGGAGTTTGTTAAGAGAAAATGTATTTTTTCAGGAAACTTTTATCGCAGCTTTCTTTAAAAAGCTTCTACCAAAAGACGTAAGATCATATTTTAAATTTTTTGCGTGAATGATGTACATAGATGAAAAAGGAAAAAAAATGGATCGAAGAACTTTGAAGGAGTATAGTGTGAGGATGAAAGATAGTCAACATTGTTGAAAATTATTTTCGTAGTTTATATAAGTATATTGGTTCAACCGAATATGGTGGGGTTATTACTGCTATTGCTAGCTATTCGCACTAAAAATAAATCGGCCGAAGAATTAGGCTGATTATATTTTCCGTAAATTGCAGGCTTGCCAGAGCCGGTGACGTGGCTCAAACGATTGAAGACGAATGAATGATCGTCTCTTTTGAACAAATTTGCGAATCAGGAGATTACACGAGAGAGAACGAAAAACTCGCGTGTAAGGGTTCTTCTGCCTCAATCAAGAAAACTTTTGGATAACTGAAAAAAATAAAGTACGAGAGATTTGGAAGTGCAAAACAGGGAATTGAAAGATACTAAGTAAAATAAATATTGGAGGAAAGTAAATTGGTGCAAGGAAAGTAAATGAATTGAAAACACTAGGACAAGGAAAATAAATAAGACAAGAAAGATAAAATTGCTAAATGCAATGAAAGATACGATTTTTGTGAATTGTGCTTGACCCCTAAAACAGAGGTCTTGTTTTTTATTTATACTAAAATATTGAATTGTTTCATTAGTAATTGAAACCTAGTCAAATCAAAATCAATATTCTAAATAGATACGATTTTATCATAACATATTTTTTCCTAAATAAAACAAAATAAAAACAAATCCTAATTCTACATAAACACTAGCATCAACTATAATTCAAATGTTTCAAACGTGTACAACACTCCAAAAGCTTATTTGTTGGCAAGAAATTTATCAATTAGGTGGGTTTTCACATTGGGATGAAACTTTTTTATAATAAACCAACTTCTTGGCCCAAAGCATCCTCATATAGTCGAATTCTTCATTCCATTTTCTGCCCAGCTGCTGGCCACTTTGTGGCCCAACTTCGGCTAGTTTTTTGGCTACTTTTCTTGCCCAATTCCGGCCTAGCTCTTGACTCAGATTTCGGCCCAGTTTATTTCCAGATTTCAGCCTAGTTTGTGCACCATTGTCTTGCCATGTGTTGGCTCATTTAGAGTGCAAACAATACCCCCCAATTCCAACACCATTTTGCTTAAAAAATATGGATTGTTGAAATTTTCCTTTAGCCCCAAAATTATGCCAACACTATTTCTTTACATAGACCATTTTATTTTAAACGGCCACTCCTCATTCCACTTCCCCCATCTTTCATTTAGTATATATATATATATATATATGCACACCCATATTTCATTTCTTTCTTCAAAGGCCCAATTTCTAGGCTAGCTTCAGAAAGCCCCAAATGTCAAACACCATTTTGTCTAAGCCAAGAGAAATCCCAAATTTCTTTCTTTCTATTTCCATCTTCAACACCTCAAATTCTATTTCCATCCAAAGGCAGACCTAGGATTGTAAACGAGCCGGAGCCGAATAGTTGCTTGTTCGAGCTCGGCTCGACTAGTTTGAAAGAGTGTTTGAGCTCGGCTTGGACTTGAACTCGAGCTTGATAACAAGCTCGACTCGTTTTCAACCTTCTGATATCAACCAAGCTTCAATCCTTTGCCAAAATAAATATTTCCAAAGACACGTTTTGCCAGCATCATAATAAATTCCAAGCTTCAATCCTTTGCTGTGAACCTACTCTGCTACAGCTTTGATTCCAGAAGGAAATGTTGAAGTTTAGGAACCAAATTCCCTGCCAATATTAAAGTTTGGTTTCCATATGTCATATATGATCATTAAAAGAAATAATTGAGACTTTTATGAGATAGTCAGAATGATAGCTTGTGTGAAATTGCTTCCAGATATACCCTAATCAAACATCAATCAAACACCATTCTACAGAACAAAAAGGAGAAAAATCTACCCAGTCTGTATCAAAAAATACAAAAAGCACTACACCAAAAAATAAATTGCAAAACCCAAATCGAGATAAGATTTACAAGAAAAATGTAATTACTTTCACAATGAATCCACACTCATATATACATATATACATATACAGACTGTAAGAATATTTATTGTAATTGTTTATGTATGGCATGTTCTAGACAATAATCATGTTGAGTGTTAGATAGGATGGATTGGTTTCAATGACATCGATAAGTTTCGTCAAAGGCAAAATCAAACATTGAAGTATTGAAAAATACAAGTGAAGCATGAATGTGAGCATATTGAGGTAAAATGTCTCCTAGAGAGTGAAAATGATATTTTCCGAAGCCGTCACTTCAAGCAAAAAGTATCGTGGCTTCAAGAGTCATTTTGCCGCAGTTGCAAACAAAAGTGGTTTTAACAAAAATGTCTATGCTTTCAGTTTCAAAAAGTGGCCGGAAAACACATTTTTACGCTTGGAGGTACGCTTGGAGGTATGCTTGGACCTACGCTTGAAGCGTAGACCCTTCAAGCGTAGCTGCGACAAGTTTTTGGCTATTTTTTGCTACAATGTCCAAATTGTTTATGGGTTGGTTTTATGATTTGTCCATGTCTTATATACATCAAAGTGGGTGTTATATACATTATATTCACCAGAACATAGGGTTTGGATGTGAAATTACGAGAAAGGGAAAACTTAGGGTTTGGATCATCATTGTCTATAAATACTCGAGTCTTCAACAAGAGGAGGCACGTCTTGAAGAATTCTCTACAAGTTTTCAACAACTTCTTCTTCTTCTACAAAGATATACATATGGTGAGAGAATATTATTGAGTGATTAGAGATACAGAAGTTCTCTCTTGTTATTGGACGTCTTCAATCGTGTTTCTACATCGACGATTTCTAAGCATGATTGAATGGTTTAGTTGCTGAAAAATTCACACACCGTTTATTGCAATGAGGTTGCGTTGATCCATTGAAGAACATAGTCATCTGTGTGCGGAGATCGAAATAGGAGGCTTCGTGTTAATTTTGATCTGTTGAGAAGTAGAGTCGTTAGAGTACGGAGATCGGAGCGAGAGCTTCGTGGAGCGCAAGTGAATTTAGACTTTCAGACGTCGAGTGAAGAACAACAAATTACAACAGTTGTAAGTTCTATTTTCATAGAGTTTGTACAAATTCTCCGATTCATAGTGTATCGATACCCGAACGTATCCGTGGTTTTTTCTTGGAGTCTTTCCAAGGTTTTCCACGTAAAAATCTCTGTGTCTTCTCATGATTTAAATTTCTGCACTTATATTCTTATTTGCTTGATTGATTTGTTTTTGAGAATTGAATTGAGAATTAGGATTTGTAACTAATTAAAATTGAATTTCCACTAAATAATTTTAATTGATCATAAAATCAACAAAAAACCTATTCACCCCCTCTAGGCTATTTTTCACTATCGTCTAGGTAATTTCACATACCATATATATAAAACCTAATTTGGAAACTAAACCACAAATTATCTCGATATATGTCAAAATTTCTCGAGCTAATAGAATAGAAATGCATAAGATTGCCCATAACCTAAAAAATTAAGCACAAGGACACAAACAAATAAACAAATGAGGCCTCACATCAAAGAAGCCACGAAATATATATATGTATCTACCGATGATTTGCAACGTACACGACGACTCTATCGGGATTAAACGCTCCTGTGGAGGAATTATACTCGAAACGATAGAAGAAATCGTCGTTTCCGACAGCGTCAAGCTTGGTATAGCTCTTGAATCTGTGCACCGTGCACTTGCCTTCGATCGTATCAGAAAACACAAAAAATAAATTACAAAAACCAAATATAGATACGAAGATGAGATGAAGCTTTACCCTAAACCCAAATTACAGAAAATAAAATTTAAAATCAAAATATAAACAATCTTACCCAAGGAAAAGAAGATAACGAAGCCGTTGTTGGAGACAGATCCGACGAGAATAGTGAGGAGAGCTAGTAGCTACAGTGAGAGAGAAAGGGGGTGTCGCATAGTCAAAGAGAGAGGAAAGAATCGTGTATAATGAAGACGTTTAGGGTTTAGTTAAAGCCCTTGGATGGAATATTGGACGGTTGCAGATTACCTTATGATATTTTTTAAAAAAACAAAATTATAAATAACTAAATTACCCTTTCAATCAAATTACCCTAATATTTAAAATATATATATAAATAAAATTAATACAAATTTAAATACATTATCTCCAAATTTCAAATATTTTATTTTTAAGGGTAATGAGATTAAATTTAAAATAATAAATCTTATTATTTAACTAAATCGGTAATAAAAAGTAAATTATTTTAAAAATAAAATAGTGAAACTTTTAACTATATCTTTCATTTGAGGATTTATTTTTGTAATAAAATAAATAAAATTCAATAATTAATATCTTGAATAAAATAATATATTAATGGAATTTATCATTCATTCTAATTTAATTTGTTCATCTATTTACGTCAAGACACTTTACATATATATAAAGTAGTGAAATTAACTTCAATTTTGTGAAATTGATTAAATTCTCAATTCAAAATAGTTTAATTGAGTACAATTGAGTGGAATTGATAAAATCCTCAATTCAAAATAGTGTAATTGAGTAAATTCTCAATTTAAAGTAGTTTAATTGACTTTAATTGAGTAAATTCCCAATTCAAAGTACTTTAATTGAATTCAATTGAGTATAATTAATAAATTCCACATTCAAAGTTGTGAAATTAAGGTCAATTGACAAAATCCTCAATTCAAAGTAGTGAAATTCAGTAAATCCCCAATTC
Source organism: Cornus suecica (assembly GCA_963922005.1). NCBI lineage: Eukaryota > Viridiplantae > Streptophyta > Magnoliopsida > Cornales > Cornaceae > Cornus > Cornus suecica. Next base: position 59,508,704 of record OY998243.1, read on the forward strand.
AAAGTAGTGAAAATTGAGTTCAATTGAGATAATCCCCAATTCAAAGTAGTATAATTAATTGAGTAAATCCTCAATTCAATGTAGTGATTTTGATTTCAATTGAGTGAAATTTAGTAAATCCTCAATTCAAGGTAGTGAAAATTTAGTTCAATTGAGTGGAATTGATATAATCCCTAATTCAATGTACTGTAATTAATTGAGTAAATCCTTAATTGAAAGAAGTGATTTTGACTTTAATTGAGTGAAATTCAGTAAGTCCTCAATTCAAAGTAGTTCAATTGAATTCATTTAAGTGAAATTGATAAATTCCCAATTCAAGGTAGTGAAATTGAGTTCAATTGAGTAAATCCCAAATCCAAAGTAGTTCAATTGAATTAAATTGAATGATATTGATAAAAAAAAAAAAAAAACTTAATTCAAAGTAGTGATTTTGACTTCAACTGAGTGAAATTAAGAAAATCCCCAATTCAAAGTAGTTTAATTGAATTCAATTGAGTGAAATTGATAAAATTCATATTTCAAGGTAGTGAAATTGAGTAAATCCCAAATCCAAAGTAGTTCAATTGAAATAAATTAAGTGAAATTGATAAAATACTCAATTCAAAGTAGTGATTTTGACTTCAACTAAGTGAAATTCAGTAAATCCCCAATTCAAAGTAGTTTAATTGAGTTCAATTGAGTAGAATTGATAAAATTCTCAATTCAAAGTAGTGAAATTGAATTCAATTGAGTAAATTCCAAACTTAAAGTAATTTAATTGAATTAAATTGAGTGAAATTGATAAAATCCTGAATCCAAATTGTAAAATTAAGTGAAATTAAGTTCATTTGACAAAATTCCTAATTCAAAGTAGTGAAATTGACTTCAGTTTAGTAAAAATTAAGTAAATCGTCAATTAAAAGTAGTGAAATTGACTTCAATGAGTGAATTTAGTAAATTCCCAATTCAAACTTGTTTAATTGAGTTCAATTGAATGTAATTGATAAAATCCTCAATTCAAAGTAGTGAAATTGAATGAAATTAAGTTCAATTGAAAAAATCCCTAATTCAATGTAATGAAATTGACTTCAATTAAGTTGAACTGAGTAAATCCCCAATTGAGTTCAATTGAGTAAACTCCAAATTTAAAGTAGTTTAATTGAATAAAATTAAGTGAAATTGATAAAATCCAAAATTCAAAATAATAAAATTGAGTGAAATTAAGTTCAATTGAAAAAATTCTCAATTCAAAGTAGTGAAATTGACTTCAATTGAGCAAAATTGAGTAAATCCACAATTTAAAATAGTTTAATTGAATTCAATTGAGTGGAATTAATAAAATCCCCAATAGTATGATTTAGTTTGATAATTATTTACTGTAAATTAAGATATTATGACCGTATGAGGGGAATTTTAGATGTATGGATTTGAGCTTAACTCGGTGATGGAGAACAAAAAAAAGCCAAAATCTGAAAAGGGGAAAAGGGAGCATAATTCCAAAAACCAATACTCAAAATAAGGAAAAGTAATTTATGACTTTTTGGAATAATGTGAAGGCTAATATTATTTTTTTAACATTTTTTTATTTAATAAATTAATAATTACAAGCCTCTTCGCGAACATGATTGCGAGTATTGATTACGAGCCTGTTCGTGAGTATATTCGTGAACATATTCATGAACAAACAAGCTGAGCTCATGGATGTTTGAGCTCGACTTGTTTAATAAACGAGCCAAAAAGTTTTGTTTGAGCTCGGCTCGTTTAATAATTAAACGAACACGAGCCAAGCCCCGAGTAGTTCATCAAGTGCTTTGTTCATTTACAGCCCTAGGTAAGCCCCGTCTTTCATTTAGCAATATTGAAATTACCTAGACAATAGTGAAAATAGTCTAGAGATGTGAATAGGCTTTTTGTCAATTTTATGAACAATTAAATTATTTAGCGAAAATTTAATTTTAATCAGTCACAAACCCTAATTCCCAATTCAATTCTCAAAACAAATCAATAAAGCAAATATAAATATAAGTGCAGAAATTTAAATCATGAGAAGACATAGAGGTTTTTATATGAAAAACCTTGGAAAGAGTCCAAGTAAAAATCACGGATACGCTCGGGTATCGATGCACTATGAACCAGATAATTTGCACAGACTCTATGAAAATAGAACTTACAACCGCTGTAATTTGTTGTTCTTCGCTCAACGTCTAAAAGTATTAATTCACTCGTGCTCCACGAAGCTCTCGCTCCGATCTCCGTACTCTGACGGCTCTGCTTCTCAATAGATCAAAATTACCACGAAGCCTCTTGCTTCGATCTCTGCACACAGACGACTCCGTTCTTCAACGGATCAACGCAACCTCGTTGCGATAAATGGTGTATGAATTTTTCAACAACTATACCATTCAATCGTGCATATAAATCGTCGATATAGAAGCACAATTGAAGATGTCCAAAAACAGAAGAGAACTTGTGTATCTCTAATCACTCAATGATATTCTCTCACCATATGTATATCTTTGTAGAAGAAGATGAAGCTGTATAAAACTTGTAGAGAATTCTTAAAGACATGCCTGCTCTTGTTATAGACTTATGTATTTATAGACAATGATAATCCAAACCCTAAGTTTTGCCCTTTCTCGAAATTTCACATCTAAACCCTATCTTCTGGTGAATATAATGTATATAAAACGCACTTTGAAGTATATAAGTCGTGGTTATATCATAAAACCAACCCCTAAACAATTTGGACATCGTAGGCAAAAATTGGCAAAAACTTGCCCCAGTTATGCTTCAAGCGTAGGTCCAAGCGTACCTCCAAGCGTAGGCATGTGTTTTTCAGCCACTTTTTGAAACTGAAAGAGTAGTCATTTTTGTTAAAACCACTTTTCTTCACAACTGTACCAAAATAACCCTCTTGAACCCACGATAGTTTTTGCTTGAAGTGACGGCTTCAGAAAATGTATATTTCGCCCTCCAGGAGACATTGTACCTCAATATACTCACTTTCGTGCTTCACTTATATTCTTCATTACTTTAACGCTTGATTCTGCCTTTTACAAAGCTTATTGATGTTATTGAAACCAAATCTTGCTATTTAACACTCAACATAGTTATTGTCTAGAACATGCCATAAATAAACAATACACAAAAATGTTTTTACAAACAAAAGTGTTCTTATAAATATATATATATAGCAATATATATTTATATTTTATATTGTTTTTTCAAGCACCAGTTTGTTTTTTCTACCAACAACTCAACCAAATCCCAAATTTCTTTTATCTCCATTTCCCTCATCCTTAAAAACCTAGCTTCACCTTGATAGGTGCTCAATATTGTCCATTTTAAGCCCCTATCCTGCTATTGTTACGTCTTTTCATTCCATTATTTGATATTTTTATGGCGTTTGTGTGTTTAAGCATGTTTTAGGAGCTTAATGAAGAAATATAGCTAACTTTTATGAATTAACCAAGTACACATTCATTTTTATTCAAGATGAGAGTTAAAGAGGTGTTTTCAAGACAAAAATGCTTTCCGGAGGGCCAAAATGGCATTTTCCGAAGCCGTCACCTAAAACAGAAAGTCTCGTGGAAGACGGTCATTTTGGCACAATTACGGAGAAAAGTAGTTTTCATGAAGAAACTACACTCAAGCCTACACCTATAGAAGCAAAAAGTGGCCAGAAAGTTTGTTTCTACGCTCAAGTTATGCTCAAGCCTACGCCTAAGGCGTAGCTACAGTGTTTTCAGCACAAATTTTCAATCAACTTTAAAGGGCCATATCTTGGTGAAAACAGGTCCAAATGGGGTGATTATTGAGCCTATCATCAAGAGCTTGAAGTCATATTTCTAACAAGATATTACATGCCTCCATAAAATGTGTGTAGCTCCATATATGATAAAAAGATTGAGAGGTGTCATGCAGGAAAAAGTTGGAAATTTCATAATCGGGCCAAAATTCTATTTTGACCCGGATAACTTTGAGTTCAACCCCACCACCTCTAAGGACCTGTATATCATATATTATACATTATATTGAAGGGTTTTGTTGAGTTTAGTATGAAATTACAAAAAATGGTAATATTATTCTCCAAGTTAGGGTTTCTCTCACTTTTGCCAATATATACCAAGGCCTGCTACAGATCTAAGGGAATTCTCTTCACACAATTTTAGGACTTCTCTTTACCCAATTTTTAGAGCTTCTATTCACATATCATTCAAAGGGAGGAGTCATTCAAGACCTAGAGATCCGAAAAAGAAGACCATGGAGGGCGTTTCTAGATCAACAATGCAGTCACCTTTCACCATGAGTAACTAATTCAGTATCTAAGGTTTTCTAGCAAAACCCTAGCCAAGTAATGTAATTCTTATTTGTTTTCAATTGTAACGAAGGGAAACTGTGATCATACTGTGTTAATTGATTGTAAATGTGTGACCGTTTTTATTCTTGACACAAGATTATATATTTATTCTTAATTCTTGTCGTAGATTAAATGAATATATTTTCTTACACAATCATGGTTATTCTAAATAAATTGTGATTTTCTACAATAATGGTGGTAATAAAACTTAAAATCCTAGGTTGACACAGGTCATGCCTTGGCGAGTTGATATAGACATGTTTTAGTTTATTTTTATGCATTAAGAGTAGATTAGAGTAATTTAATTGAAAGGTACTAGTCAATTTAGTCATGAGATGGGTTGTCGCAATCCGGTTGACGGTAATCCTTTTTGGGGTCGTATTTAGCTATTTGCGGTACAATCTGATTCACAGTTATGGATCTCCCTTCTGCAATTGAGCGAATTGCGAATTATATTATGTGGTTAGTGGTGGAGTATGGAAACCCTAGATTTTATTTCTATTGTTCTTGTCTTAATATATCTTTATTGTTTTATTAGTTAAGTAGTTAAGAAATCAAAACCAACAAATCATATTTTTATAGCAATTTAAGAGGATTATTTTACGAGAATTCAGAATACGTCCACTTGCGATAAGTAAAACCTAAGCCGTCATAAGGGGCCATTCTTAACACATATTTTTAGCACACCCCGACGGACATCATACCTATTCGGCCATGGCTCTTAGACTCGATCAATTCCACGAATCCACTAAACCAGAAGCTCCAAGCTCACAACAACCAAACTCGCGACCCTTTATCGAACATATTCAACACCAATTTCTATCTTGCTCCTTTCTAATCACCACTTCTGCACATTCGTACATGCCGATAGTGTCTATTACCTTGGGACTGCCCTTTGCGAATCCTTTTCCATCCTACTTGGATTATTGTTACCTATGGCCAATCACTATTTCTCTATCCTCAAAAATGTTTGTCACCTCTTTTAGTGGGAATCGTCCCAATCTTAATCTTCGAAATCGACTACAACCATCAAAATAGTGATAAGAATGAGTGAAGGGTTATCCTCAAATTTTTTTTGAACACCAGTTGCGAACTCAAGAAATTCATGACTCCCCAACAAGATCAAGCCCCTCTTTGTTTCGCAGTATTCACCAAGCCGAGAAGATATTTTGAAATTCAATGTATGCTGAAAGTTGTCGTACCATGGCCTAATGATTCCTCTCTAGCCTCTGTTTAGTGGTATTCATCATCTCTTTTAGTGAAAATTTCATTGACATCGGCCTCAACCGTTACACTGGCCAATATTTCTAATTCTTCTTCAAAATTTAATTTTGCGGCCACTTGATATCCTATGATCTTTTTCGCTCCCCCCCCCCTCGGAGTCTGATTTGGAGTTACAAGCTGAAGTCAATCATTTGGACAAAAAACTAATGAGGTATGTCCTATGCTTTATTCATTGAAGGCCAATAATACAGTGGCCTTGTTTAGCAAAACTAATCCTAACTTGCGAGAAACTGTTTGGCCCCATTGACAATGAATCAATGAAACAATACAAAATCCCAACACTCAAAATTTTATACTCCTGTAGTGAGAGTCAAACAAGATTGACCGGAATTAAACAATTGTGCAAAGACATATGAGCCGATCTTATTGCCGGTTCCATTTTCGCAGTAAGTGCTCTTGAAAGTTTATATCTTTTTATAATTTCAGTTGTATTAGCTGAAATTATAAAATACGAAGTTCCATTATCGGGCAATTTAGTTTTAGCCGCGTCATATTTATAGGTCAAAAATACATTGGAATTGACCACTTTAGCCTGGGCCAAATTAGGATCAACAAATGCAATTTCAGCCTCTTCACATTTAACATCGGCCGTTGTAGTTTCGACCTCTTTCAATTTAATATTGGCCTGTAAGGTTTGGCTAGATTGGTTGCGGCAACTTCATTTAAAATAACTGAAATTTTATTTTCGATTGTAATGGTATTGACCAATGTGGCCAGATTAGTTTTGAACATATCAGTTTCAACCATAGCAATGTTGGCCATAGTAGTTTCAGAAGGTTTGTTCTTTGCAACATCCCTTGTTCCTACCGAAAACTTACTTTTTGCCACAGTTGTTTCGGCAACCACCTTTGTTGTTGCCGACACCTTAATTTTAGCAACAATGGCTTCTTTCTCAACCGATGGTGATCTGCGCAAATTGGTCGTCGGCTACCCCCGTGTCTAGAAGGATGTATAATCGGTTTTTGGAATACTCCAATTGGGTAACCAAATGCATTGGATAGGGCTAGCTCCAATTTTGCCTTTTGCTCTAGTGGTAGTTTTGCCATCCTTTCATAAAATCTTGCATTAAATCTCTCATACTGTTCTACCAGCACATTCCATGTCTGTTGTAGGGTAGGTGTCATGACAATCATCTATGCTACCTAGTGGGGTCCCACCGGGCTTGCCAAAAAATGTTCGCACTAAAAATAACTCGACCGAAGAATTTGGCCGATTATATTTTTCGTAAATCGCAGGCATGTCAGAACCGGTGACGTGGCTCAAACGGTTCAAGATGAACGAACGATCATCTCTTTTGAACAAATTTGCGAATCATGCGATTACACGAGATATAACGAAAAACTTGTGTGTAAGGGTTCTTCTGCCTCAATCAAGAGGACTTTTGGGTAACCGAGAAAAATAAAATACGAGAGAATTGAAAGTGCAAAACAGGGAATTGAAAGATACTAGGTAAAATAAATATTGCAGGAAAGTAAATTGGTACAAGGAAAGTAAATGAATTGAAAAGACTAAGACAAGGAAAATAAATAAGACAAGAAAGATAAAATTGCTAAACGCAATGAAAGATATGATTTTTGTGAATGGTGCTAGACCCTTAAAACAGAGGTCTTGTTTTTTAGTTATACTAAAATATTGAATTGTTCCACAAGTAATTGAAACATAATCAAATCAAAATCAATATCCTAAATAGATACGATTTCATCATAATATATTTTTTCCTCAAGAAAACAAAATAAAAATAAATCCTAATTCTACCTAAATACTAGCATCAACTATAATTCAAATGCTTCAAAAGTGTCCAACACCCCAAAAGCTTATTGGTCGGCACGAAATTTCTCAATTAGGTGGGTTTTCACATTGGGCCGAAACACTTTGATAATAAACCAACTTCTTGGCCCAAAGCTTCGTCATATAGTCCAATTTTTCATACCATTTTTTTGCCCATTTTTGGCCAGCTGCTAGCCACTTTTCTGGCCTAACTTCGGCTAGTTTTCTGGCTACTTTTCTAGCTCAATTCCAGCCCAACTCTTGGCCTAGATTTCGGCCTAGTTTGTGCACCATTTCCTTGCCATGTGTTGACTCATTTAGGATGCAAACACTAGCATAATTACTGAGGTAGAGAATTAGGTATTAATACGAACGCAACAACGGAGAACTATAAGAAGACGTTGTTTGAGAAGGATCCTATGATGGATCCTATGAAGGCTCTAGGGCCATATGGATTCTCGCCTACTTTTTTCAGAAATTTTAGGATGTTGCTAAGACATTTTTTTGTTAACTGTTTTGGTGATTTCTTTGCTTCAAGAGCATTACTACAGGTCTCAACCATACCAATATTTTAACCTAATCCCAAAAGTAAGAAATTAATCTTATTTATGTAGCTTAGTGTAGACTCATTGTTTTGTTTAATGTGGTGTTTAATTTTATTCCCCTAAATTTCTTGCTAATAGGATGAAATCTGTTAAGGTAAATTACACTTTCAGCTCTTATTGTTAATGTAAATTACATCCACACCCCTTCTTGTTTCGCTAATTACAGTTTCACTCCCTGAAACCCATATCCGGCGATCGGATATGTGAAATTACTTTTATACCCCTTTTTTATATTTATTTTAAATAATCAAATATTCTTTTATGTTAAATTACCTATTTACCCTTCCATCATCTTCTTCATCTCACTACTCTCTCCTAAAACCTCTCAGATTAAACCCTAACCCTAAAATGAACTACCAATTATCAAACCTCAATTTCTACCCATACTCAATTAATTGTCCATTTTCAATGACAGAAAAATCAAAACAAAATAACATATATATCTATATATATCTCTATCTCTATCTATCTATATATATACACACATATATATATATATATCTATATATATACACGCACATATATAACTATATCTATCTATCTCTATAACTATATATATATATATATCTATCTCTCTATATATCTATATATATATACGCACATATATATCTAAATGGGTGTGTTGATTTTTTGATATTTTTGGTCTAAATCATGCTTCTTAGAGGAGGTGTTTGTTGATCTTGGACCCAATTTATGCTTCTATGAATATAAATTGAATTTTCCGAATACCCAATACTCAATTTCTTCATACATATACATCTCTATATTTATGCACACATATATATATAAGTGATGAAGGTAGTTTAGGCATTTCACATCATTTTGGATGGGCAAACAAGTCTTTACACACATATAAGGGTAATTTAGTCATTTCACATCTCAGATTTTGGTTGGCCCGGTTTGACCTCGCCGGAGAATGAGTTGACGGGGTGAAAGTGAAACAAATAAGGGATGAAATTGTAATTAACGAAACAAGAGGGGGTGCAGGTGTAATTTACATTAACAATAAGGGTGAAACTGTAATTTACTCAATCTGTTATTATTGATAAAATAATCAGTGATCATCAATCGCCTTTTGTCATGAGTACATTGATTTTTTATATTATTTTAATCGCACACGAGATTATTCAATTTTTGAAAAAGAAATCAGGGGAAGAGAAATTTATTAATTTTGAACTACATATTACCAAATATATGATTGGATGGAGTGAATTTATCTGCTGACTCAATGCTAAAGATGGATTTCTGTACAAATTATTCTAATTTTGTATGAATTTTTGCTTTAATCATTTCATTTTTCCGTTTTTATTGCTCTAGCCATAAGCTATGACAGCTCCAGCTCGCAACCACAAGACCCGACCTGCAAGGCCAGAGTGGGCTCAGCGGTCTGTCTCCATTCAAACATTTTAAAAAGTATAAGAAGTGAATTAATTATCTATTAATCAATTAAATATTTTTGGGCTACTTCGATTCTAACTTTTATAACTCGTTCTATTATGACCTTCTAATTTTCTTTTATGAAACTTGGTGATAAAATTTTAATTATCATTTTATTTTTTTAATTATGACTTTTTAAATGCATTGCAAATGACCTTTTCACCCGTTCAAATTAGACACGGGTCATTCTATTATTGTGTCATTCTATTATTTTATTGAAAATCTTCTTTTACTACTGAAAAGAAGATTTCTACTCATAGTGGGTAGGCAAGTTTTGTTAAAAAAAAATGAAGATATTAATATCTTCCCCTTAATAATTTTCAATGCTACTATATAGAACTCTTCTGACAAAATGACTCGTCAGACAATTTATATTCATCAGTTTTGTAGAGGGAATGAAAGACAAGATCAAATTACGTTGAACAATAGTGAAATACAATTGGGACACTTAATTGAGTTACATAACATGGTCAAATACATATTGGACACATTATTTGTTTGCCTATATATACACACACGCTCTCTCACGGGAAAAAATCCTCTCCGGACACCATCTCACTCGAGATGTGCGGTGAGGGCCCCATGAGGTTAAAATCTGAAAAGTTACCACAGGGCTAGTTTAGGAACTTCACAACCATATATAATATATATATATGTATATATATTTCTGTATATATCGCTATATATATGTATAGCCCATTCGGAGAGCTTTCACAAAGACGAAACTTTTGCCCCAAAATTTTGAATCTTCCCAAAACGAAATCACAATTCCCCCCAAATCCTTTCCCTCTAATTTCTAATTCTCATTTCAAAATAAGCTTATATGTTTTCTATTAACCCAAGATTTGTATTTCTATTTTGAGAGAGAGGAAAACAAGAAGAAGAAAGAGTATATTTTCAAAAAAGTCACCATTGTTGGAAGATCTTGAAGAAGGTATGGCTATGTTGAGCCTTAATTTGAATCAATTTAGTATAGTATAATTAAATATTGGCTTGTATCTTTGAATTTTTGGTGATTTATGGTCTGATTGCAATGGCCGGCAAGAGAACCACCACCAATCTCAATGGACAAAGAACATTGAGCTAGGGTTTTTTACCGCCGTCGTTCCTCGGTAAAAGCAAGCAATCCATCAATTTCCAAGTACTTTTAACCTCTCTCTCTCTAATGTATTTTCTTTTTCTATTTCACCATTTTCTCAGCACTCACAATTTGAGTATTCAATTGTGCCTGATTAGCATTCAGTCTCTGTTTGGTTGCTGAGAAAATTGTTTTTGCGCGTGAGAAGTTGACTCTATTAGCCGAATTTGGCACATGCATTTGAGTAATCAAGCCATGCATTACTGTTTTCTCATTACCCTTGTTTGGCTGCCGAGAAAATGGTGGAATAGAAAAGCAATTCACAATCTAAATATCTGTTTCTTTGTTGTGGCTTCAGAATTTTTTTCTGTTATTACATTGTAGTCATACTCTGTTTGTCGACTCATGCAAACACACACTTGCACAAATTATTACAGTGCGAGTTGAGATGAGTTGTTAAATTTTAAAAAATATATCAAATTTTGGCTTGATCCTATGATAGTAATCGATTTTAATAAATAAATAAAATATTTATTTATTTAAATTCTCCCCCTTTTGATGTGTGCATGTTCTATTTTCAGGCTGAAACTTGTATATTTTTTAGGAATCTGTTTATCCTCAGCAAGGTATGATTTTTACAACTCTATTCATCTTTTCTTTACAAAATCCCACCCCATCTTCCAATTCTCTCTAAAATTGCAGCGGAATTCCTAGAAGTGGTCATCACTTGTATTGTTTTTTTCAAAGGAATATATCCTCCTCATCAGTATCTCCTCTCAATTTCAACTTTTAATCCATTTTTATATCACTTTCCAATGAAATAATGCTCCCATACATCCGCGCACACACACACATATATTGAAAGGTAAAAAAAGAGTGAATAAATGAATTCAAGCAAACCCAAAAGCCATGATGTTGTGGGTTTTTTTTGGTTTGGTTTAGTGTTTTAGAATAAATAGAATGTAGATGCCTTTTAGTCAAAGACGACTCATGGCCTACTCATCAGTGTGTGAATGAAAATTATTCAATTTTTAGATTTTGCATGTTGTAGTTTTTATTTATTTAGATGGTAGTGGTACTGAAGTTTGGGGTAACGACTCATTTAAAGGAGGTTATTCAAAATATTTTAAAAATGAAAATGATGGAATAATTTCATACAGTATTCGCTTTGATAAGAAATTTCATACCCAAATTATAATTTGAAACTAGCTAAATTTATTTTTTCTCCAATCTGTTTTTTATTTTATTTTATTATTATCATATTTCAATTCTGGCCAAAAAGCAAATATAAGAGAGGCAACCACAGACCTCTTCCACTTTCAAGCAAAATATAAAGAACTTTGTCTCTGTTAATCAAATATTTTTGTTGTTCACTGATATTTTTAGGTGGTGGTCTCCATCTCTCTATATCATCTCCAAGTGTTGTAAGTTTTCCTGAGTATTATTTTTATTATTATCAATATCAATGTTATTATTACTACTACTATTCACTATATTTTTAATTATTGTTTTATGATGGATTTTTGTTTTTACATATATAACTTTTTGTATCGTGTAATTGAAGTCAATTGCAAGTACACCTCTTACTTTGTTTAGCTTATTCATGGGTGTATTCTTTTTGTTCATGTTATATTTTTATATAAAAGAGAGAAAAAATAACGAAAATAGTAAAAAGAAAATTTATATTATTTATATCTTCAAAGAATAAAAACTAATCTCGGAGTAAACTATATGTTACCGTAGAATTGAAAATATGGAGGATGTTATTACCTAGTTCTTTAATAACTACAATGGGGATAAAAATAAATAAAAAATTGTTAGCATTTGATACTCTCTAAGAGTAAAGAGTGCAAATAGTTCTTTTGGCATCGGAGAAGGTCAAGTTAAGAATGGAAGTATATAAAAAATAATATGCTTCTGAATTGGTTATTGCAAAATACTGATTTTGTGTTTATATCCTTTCAACTTACTTAGTTTGCCATTTGGAAAGTGTGCAACCCTTTTATTTTGTTCTTCTGTTTCAATTAGTTTAATACATTATTTTCACTGTCATGGAGTAGTTAAATTTTTTTTTGTTGATGGAGAATTGAAAGTTAAATAAAAAAAATTATAGTAGTGAATCCTCTCAAGGCTGATGAAAGGTCTCTCTTCGTCCTCGAGAGCTAGTAGTAAAAAATGTGTATTCATGTGACGACGTGTGCAATCATCAGGCATGTTGTTTCTTTCCATTCCATATCTGAAATGCTTTTGCAAATTAATGTACATCTGTTTGTTGTAAAAAAGATTGTCGGAGGATCTTGGCAATTAGCGGGCAAGGCTTTTTTGACCTTCTCCACATTTGAAATGGTTTTGCCAATTTTTATAAACATCTAACAGAAGAAAGTTTATGGTAGGTTTTGACGTTTAACGGGATGCAAATAAAGAACATCCACCGCCTAGCTCGCCCAGGCTAGTTGTGAATTTTACGATAATTACCTCGTTGTTTTGGAGAGGAAGGTGGGTTACTGAAAGATCAGTGCGTTGTCATCATTCTTGTTAGTTGTCTTGTCATTCTTGTTATTTGTGTGATGAGATCGTAATCTCTTACTGTGTGTGACACTTTTTACCTTGATCGTGATATTCTTTCGCATTAAATAAATGTTGGTTGTTAGTGCTTGACATTGTTGTGCGATGATGTTTTTTCATGTTTTGATTCTGTTTGGACTGAGTTGTAGTTAGGGATGATATGCTTGACATTCTATTTGGACTGTTATAGTTAGGGATGACATGTTTCCATGTTCTCAGATTTTATAAGGAGTGACTACATTCCTCTAATTTGAGTTTTCCAATATGTAATCTCAGTGTTAGTTTTTCTTACATTTGGATATATGTTACCTTCTTGTTTCTGATGTATTTGCTTCAAAAAAAGTTTATTCTGTATCTCTGTTTGATATTGACATGCTGAGTTTTTCAGCTTTTTAATTTGAGTATAATATTTGTTCATACGTTACCGAATTCTTTGTCAGTCTGGGCTAGTTTCAACGTTTCTGCTAAGATATAATCTCTGACGAGTTACCACATAATAGGATTACTCTGCTTCTTTGGTTAGGTTTTCAGGGGAAAAAAAAAACCTTCCTTTAGGTTTACTGTTCTACAGAGGCCGACAATGTTGGATCTGTATTCCCCAACTTCAGTCGTTTCTCATTTTTGGAATGACTTTGAGATGAATGGGAAGTACCAAGGCGAATTCTTTGTATCTTTATTTCAGTAAGCAAGTTATTTTATGCTCATCACTATACTTTTTATATGAATTAGTCTTGGTAAATGTATTCATGGATAAAATCACTTGTAGTGTTTTATGGTCCTTAAGGAAAGAATAATAATTTACACTCTCTAATCATGAGTCATGGGGGAACCTTTGTAATAAACTTATCTACGTGACTTCTCAAGCTCTTATTTTATGTCACTTTAAAATGACCTATTTATTATAAAACTCTTATGATTAGTTATGTCTTATAAGAAGATCCATCAGCTGAATCTGCAAGTCACTTTTATGTTGTATTTACAAAGTACACTATTGGTGAAATGTCATATTTCATCCTCTATGCTGGGCCAGGATTTGTATGTTTGGTTTGATAGCTAAAGCTTTAGAAAACCTTTTGCTCCCGCTTTTCCTTTTTTTTGCCTATGTTGTCTCTCAAGAAATCAAAACTGAAATTACATTTCTCAACTCCTAACCCATACTGGGAATGCTACATATAAAAAAATTTTGCCCTAGATATTTGAATCCACAAAATTTTGAATCCTTATTTGTTCGAATGAGAGAGAGAGAGGGTGAGGAGTTTAGAGAGAGAGAGAGAAACAAATGGAGAGTGCCGCCGTGTTCACTGGGCTTCAGGCCAACCCCACCACCGCTCTCGTCCGCAACTCTCGCGGCGTTCAGACCCTTCTCTCTCCTCTCTTCACTGAGCACCAGAAACAGGCCACTTCTGAATTCAGCGAGGCTGTTGACAAGTATATACATACACGTATATATATATCTCCCCAATGTAATCGTTCTTTATTGCATCGTATCTGGCATAATTTGGAAGTTTTTTTTTCCAGTCATCTTGCAGGGCCTGTAAATGTGTGTATTTTTTTCTTATGAAATCAGTTTGTGCAAGTGATGTTTAATAAATCGACAGGGACATAAGAACTCCACAATGGAGTATGATGATTTGTCTTGGGAATCTCTCTGATGCACAACATTATCATATTTGGCTGAATGATTTTTAGGTTTTGATTGCTTATGTAGTTCAAATTTTTTTTGTTTATTGAGGAATTTAATATGTTTTTATTTTACCTTGTCTCATTCAAGGTTTATATTTGTTCATAATTCAGGTAATTTTATTTAAATATATTCCTTGGTTTTTTGGGTTTGATAAAGGGTACTTACAGATTTGTTTGCCTGCTGAAGAACATGATGGCTGTGGATGTCCTAAGAAGAAATTCCGGATAAACATATTGGATCTATACTCTTTTCCTCAGCTGTGGGTGAAGTAATATTTTCTTTTGTTATTTTTCTTGTAGATTTTGACTTGGGCATGAGAAGGACTTGGGCATTTATTTTCTTATTAATTTTTGTAATAGGGAATGATACAAAGACATTTAAAATATATATATTGTTTTCTTGTAATGATTTAGTTTAATGCTAAATAAGTTTTTTTTTGGTGCAATATCTATGTATATGTTGAGAGATGTTTTTTTGTACATCACGAGCTGAATAATCTAATGCAATAAATTCTGACAAGTATAAAACTAATTTCTTAACAAATTATGTGGAGCTCTGTCAAACTTTTTTCATAATTAATATGACATTATCATGTTAAAAATATAATAAAAACCTTTAAAAAATTTAATGAAACATTCCATATAGAAATTGGAAATTTACTTTCACAAATGTTTAGTTCAAAATTTTCATTTTTTTAGGAGTGGTGTACCTTCTCTACCGCGTTTCATAACCGGCAAACATGATTCGAAAGTTATATCAATCAAAACCCCATTTTTAGGAGTGGGACTTGCACTCGCCATCCCCACAATTACAAATTTATCGCTCTTTCTTGAAATTTTTAACGCATACTACAGAAACATATACATGTACTACAAAAGCTGGTGACCTTTATTACAAAAGTGCATACTGCATATTACAGACCACATCTCTAACCCCTAAGCGGAAAAATTTCCATTGTGTTTGCGTTTGGGGTTAGGGCATGTATTCAAGTTCCTGAACCCCAAGGTCTTGTGAGCAACCACGGTGACCATCCCGCCATAGTTCATTGCAACTTACATGACCATACGCTCTAAAATCCACTTGTTTTGAAAACAAGTGGATTTTAGAACTTTACCACGTTTCATAACCGACAAAGATTATTCGAAAGTTATATCAATCAAAACCCCATTTTTAGGAGTGGGACTTGCACTCGCCATCCCCACAATTACGAATTTATCGCTCTTTCTTGAAATTTTTAACGCATACTACAGAAACATATACATGTACTACAAAAGCTGGTGACCTTTATTACAAAAGTGCATACTGCATATTACAGACCACATCTCTAACCCCTAAGCGGAAAAATTTCCATTGTGTTTGCGTTTGGGGTTAGGGCATGTATTCAAGTTCCTGAACCCCAAGGTCTTGTGACAACCACGGTGACCATCCCGCCATAGTTCATTGCAACTTACATGACCATACGCTCTAAAATCCACTTGTTTTGAAAACAAGTAGATTTTAGAACTCTACCACGTTTCATAACCCGCGAAGATGATTCGAAAGTTATATCAATCAAAACCCCATTTTTAGGAGTGGGACTTGAACTCGCCATCCCGCCAATTACGAATTTATCGCTCTTTCTTGAAATTTTTAACGCATACTACAGAAACATATACATGTACTACAAAAGCTGGTGACCTTTATTACAAAAGTGCATACTGCATATTACAGACCACATCTCTAACCCCTAAGCGAAAAAATTTCCATTGTGTTTGCGTTTGAGGTTAGGGCATGTATTCAAGTTCCTGAACCCCAAGGTCTTGTGAGCAACCACGGTTACCATCCCGCCATAGTTCATTGCAACTTACATGACCATACGCTCTAAAATCCACTTGTTTTGAAAACAAGTGGATTTTAAAACTCTACCACGTTTCATAACCCGCGAAGATGATTCGAAAGTTATATCAATCAAAACCCCAGTTTTAGGAGTGGGACTTGCACTCGCCATCCCGCCAATTACGAATTTATCGCTCTTTCTTGAAATTTTTAACGCATACTACAGAAACATATACATGTACTACAAAAGCTGGTGACCTTTATTACAAAAGTGCATACTGCATATTACAGACCACATCTCTAACCACTAAGCGGAAAAATTTCCATTGTGTTTGCGTTTGGGGTAAGGGCATGTATTCAAGTTCCTGAACCCCAAGGTCTTGTGAGCAACCACGGTGACCATCCCGCCATAGTTCATTGCAACTTACATGACCATACGCTCTAAAATCCACTTGTTTCATAACTTACATGACCATACGCTCTAAAACAAGTGGATTTTAGAACTTTACCACGTTTCATAACCGGCAAAGATGATTCGAAAGTTATATCAATCAAAACCCCATTTTTAGGAGTGGGACTTGCACTCGCCATCCCCAGAATTACGAATTTATCGCTCTTTCTTGAAATTTTTAACGCATACTACAGAAACATATACATGTACTACAAAAGCTGGTGACCTTTATTACAAAAGTGCATACTGCATATTACAGACCACATCTCTAACCCCTAAGCGGAAAATTTTCCATTGTGTTTGTGTTTGGGGTTAGGGCATGTATTCAAGTTCCTGATCCCCAATGTCTTGTGACAACCACGGTGACCATCCCGCCATAGTTCATTGCAACTTACATGACCATACGCTCTAAAATCCACTTGTTTTGAAAACAAGTGGATTTTAGAACTCTACCACGTTTCATAACCCGCGAAGATGATTCGAAAGTTATATCAATCAAAACCCCATTTTTAGGAGTGGGACTTGCACTCGCCATCCCCACAATTACGAATTTATCGCTCTTTCTTGAAATTTTTAACGCATACTACAGAAACATATACATGTACTACAAAAGCTGGTGACCTTTATTACAAAAGTGCATACGGCATATTACATACCACATCTCTAACCCCTAAGCGGAAAAATTTCCATTGTGTTTGCGTTTGAGGTTAGGGCATGTATTCAAGTTCCCGAACCCCAAGGTCTTGTGAGCAACCACGGTTACCATCCCGCCATAGTTCATTGCAACTTACATGACCATACGCTCTAAAATCCACTTGTTTTGAAAACAAGTGGATTTTAAAACTCTACCTCGTTTCATAACCCGCGAAGATGATTCGAAAGTTATATCAATCAAAACCCCAGTTTTAGGAGTGGGACTTGCACTCGCCATCCCGCCAATTACGAATTTATCGCTCTTTCTTGAAATTTTTAACGCATACTACAGAAACATATACATGTACTACAAAAGCTGGTGACCTTTATTACAAAAGTGCATACTGCATATTACTGAGCACATCTCTAACCCCTAAGCGGAAAAATTTCCATTGTGTTTGCGTTTGAGGTTAGGGCATGTATTCAAGTTCCCGAACCCCAAGGTCTTGTGAGCAACCACGGTTACCATCCCGCCATAGTTCATTGCAACTTACATGACCATACGCTCTAAAATCCACTTGTTTTGAAAACAAGTGGATTTTAAAACTCTACCACGTTTCATAACCCGCGAAGATGATTTGAAAGTCATATTAATCAAAACCCCATTTTTAGGAGTGGGACTTGCACTCGCCATCCCCACAATTACGAATTTATCGCTCTTTCTTGAAATTTTTAACGCATACTACCGAAACATATACATGTACTACAAAAGCTGGTGACCTTTATTACAAAAGTGCATACTGCATATTACAGACCACATCTCTAACCCCTAAGCGGACTACTAAGAGGCTTTAGTTGACTCAATGAAGTGAGGCATTAGTTGACTAGATGGTGGTGCTTAGTCGACTGCTAAGAGGCTTTAGTTGACTCAATGAAGTGAGGCATTAGTTGACTACATGGGGGGAATTAGTCGACTAGATGGTGGTTCTTAGTCGACTACTAAAAGGATTTAGTCGACTCAATGAAGTGAGACATTAGTAGACTACATGGAAGGACTTAGTCGACTAGATGGTGGTGCTTAGTCGACTACTAAGAGGCTTTAGTCAACTTAATGAAGTGATGAAAATCATATTTTGGAACATAATATTTATTTTTCGCAAAAAAATTATTTTTCGGAAAAAATTCATATTTTGGAACATAATATATACTTTTTCGCAAAAAAAAGATTTTTGGGGAAAAAAAATTATATTTTGGAACATAATATATATTTCTCACAAAAAAAAGTATTTTTTTGTAAAAAAATCATATTTTGGAACATAATATATATTTTTTTCAAAAAAATTATTTTACGGAAAAAATTATATTTTCCGGAATATATATATATATATATTTTGAAATTTATAGTTTTTACCGAAAATATAATTTATTTTCGAAAAATAATTTTTAGGGTTGATTTCACTAAACCCCCTTATACTATTAAGGGAGGGTAGTTTAGACATTTTGACTCAAAATGTGAGGATGAGGGGGCATAGTGATGAAATTGGATAGTATATGGGGCAAAGTGAACATAGTGGGGGTTAATTAATTAAATTGAATAGTATAGAGGGGTTTCTTGAAATAAACTCTTAAGTTAAATAATATCATCTAAAAAAGAAAAAAAAAATTATATAATATTAAAGTAGTGACGTGTGTAGTTTATATATGTAGTAGAATTATTTATTTATGTAAATATCAAAAATAAATTACATGATTCTTAAATAGTTTATTTATAATTGGGTTTTTAATTAAATACTAAATTACTAATTTTATGATAGATTATTCAGAGTTTGAGTCTAATTAAAATTAAATAAAAGAGATGAGGTTGATTAAAATAGATAATAATATGATAGATAAATTAATAAGATATTATAAAATAGTTTAATTTGAAATAAGAGTGTAGTTAAATAAGAGATTAATATGATAGCGGTAAACTGTCATTATAACTATATTTGATATTTAAATATAATTTTAAAATTTTGAGAATAGGGGATATTATGCATTTTTTCACGAATTAATTTTTTTTTCGGTAAACAAAATGCAAAATACCCTTATTCACATTTTATTATTAATTTTTTCTTATAAAAAATATACAAATCTATATATATGTTTTCACGAATTAAATATAATTTTAAATTTATTAGTATAGATATTTCAAGCACAACTCTTTGTGGGGAAAAAAACAAAAGCTTTCGGCTTGGTTCGGAGTTTTCTTTTGGGGAGAAATGAACACTGTGTATCTATATGTATATATCTATATAATATATGTAGTATGGTAACTTTTTGAGTGAAAATGGTAAACAGACTTTTATTAAAGTTTGACTTTTGTTGAATTGGGCCCACCGAAAGCGTGGCTACTTTTGGACTGTTGGATGCTAATTGGAGACATTGTGTACAATAGACGAATTTTGTTCCTCTCTCACACGTAAATCTGATATATATATATATATATATATATATATAAATATTTATTGCATTACACAATCACAAATATTCCCACCACAAATATGTGCGCCAGCGGCTTTGCCTGTTGGATCTAACTACACTTCTATGGTTCAGCATAATTTATTGAGCCGCCACCGTGTCCTGGTTTATTATGCCCCCCACCAATTCCTTCATATACAAACCTCATATTAGATGATGAATATGTGTGTATTTTTGTGTGTGAGAGAGAGATTGAGTGCTTACCGGCATCTTCCACAGGAAAGATATTGGATAATTTCCGCGCAGAGAGTACAGGTGAAAGCATGATAATCCAAATCATGAACAAGCAGCATATGATGATAAGATAAGAGGAAGCTTTGCTTCTCATTTTAATTTATTTTTGGTTTTTTTTGTATGGCTCCAACTAAGAACTAAACAGAGGAAGTTGTATATACTATGTTAAAGCATGATATATGTGTCATATCGATCTGTGTGGGGATATATATATATATATATATAGGAGTGCGTGTAGAAACAATGTAGGACTCATTTATGCAAGTGGGCGATAACTCTAGAAAAACTTTAACGTATATAGAAAGTGGGTTTTATTTGGGAGAGAGCTTAAGTCAGCTTATGAACAAGAAACCAATGTTGTCTCTAGTTAGTGGAGGATGCCTATTACGAAATATTTAGGTCTAATCAGAACAGGTCGTGCGCGTTAAATGCAAAAGGGAGACGCATTCTCGTTAAATGCATGGCATGCGCAT
Organism: Cornus suecica; assembly: GCA_963922005.1. Lineage (NCBI taxonomy): Eukaryota > Viridiplantae > Streptophyta > Magnoliopsida > Cornales > Cornaceae > Cornus > Cornus suecica. The sequence goes on from OY998243.1 coordinate 59,529,589, forward strand.
TTAATTCAGTCACACCAAATTATCACGTTAGACTCTAACGATCTCGAATTATGTACCACTTTGCATAGCATCCAAGGCACGACAAAGTAGTATAAAAAGACTTATCTCGAATAGATTGGGTTAAAAACTTGAATCCCATATCCAACGCATTTCCCCATTTAAACTTATATGATTAAGGACCCAACACAAGTATAATAGATAAAAAAAAAATGGTTATGGAAATAAATATTGAAAAATATTATAATGCTACTGTAAGAACATTTTTGTGTAATTGTTTATGTATGGCACGTTCTAGACAATAATTATGTTGAGTGTTAGATATGTTTGTTTGGTTTCAATAACATCAATAAGTTTTGTAAAAGGTAGAATCAATCGTTAAAATAATGAAGAATACAAGTGAAGTACGAAAGTAAACATATTGAGGTAAAATGTCTCCTGGAGGGCGAAAATGACATTTTACAAAGCCATCACTTCAACAAAAAAGTATCATGGGTTCAAGAGGGTCATTTTGGCGCAATTGTAAAAAAAAAAGTGATTTTAACAAAAATGCCTACGCTTAAGCGTACGCTATCAGTTTCAAAAAGTGGCTGAAAAATACATTTATATGCATGGAGGTACGTTTGGACCTACGCTTGAAGCATAGGCTCTGCTACACTTGACGCGTAGCTGCGACAAGTTTTTGCCAATTTTTGCCTACGATGTCCAAAGTGTTAGGGGGTTGGTCTTATGATTTGACCACGACTTATATACATCAAAGTGCATTCTATATACATTATATTCACCAGAATATAGGGTTTGGATGTGAAATTACGAGAAAGGGCAAACTTAGGGTTTGGATCATCATTGTCTATAAATACCCAAGTCTACAACAAGGGGATGCATGTCTTGAAGAATTCTCTGCAAGATTTCTATAACATTTTCTTCTTCTACAGAGATATACATATGGTGAAAAAATATTATTGAGTGATTAGAAATACACAAGTTCTCTCTTGTTTTTGGACGTCTTCAATCGTGTTTCTAGGTCGACAATTTCTATGCACGATTGAATGGTATAATTGCTGAAAAATTCACACACAGTTTATAGCAATGAGGTTGCGTTGATCCATTGAAGAACGGAGCCGTCTATGTGCGAAGATCGAAGCAGGAAGCTTCGTGGTGATTTTGATCTGTTGAGAAGCAGAGCTGTCAGAGTATGGAGATCGGAGCGAGAGCTTCGTGAAGTGAATTTAAACTTTCAGACATCGAGTGAAGACTAAGAAATTACAGCGGTTGTAAGTTCTGTTTTCATAGAGTCTATACAAATTCTCTGATTCATAGTGCATCGATACCCGAGCGTATCCGTGATTTTTACTTGGAGTCTTTCCAATATTTTCCACATAAAAATCTCTGTGTCTTCTCATGATTTAATTTTTTGCACTTATATTCATATTTACTTGATTGATCTGTTTTTGATAATTGAATTGAGAGATAAGGTTTGTGACTAATTAAAATTGAATTTCCGATAAATAATTTTAATTAATCATAAAATCGACAAAAAGTCTATTCACCCCCCGTCTAGGCTGTTTCAACTATTGTCTAGATAATTTCAATTGGTATCAGAGCGTGGTTGCCCCAATTTAGGTTAACTACCTAGGGTTAGATCATGAACTTAGATGATGGAGATGCCTCGTGAAGGAGGTTCCATATCTAGATCCCCTTTGTTTAGTAGGTCGAATTACACATATTGGAAAGCGAGAATGAGAGCATATTTAAAATCTTTAGATGAGAGAGAGTGGAATGCTATTGAAGTATGATATTCACATCCTACAGTGAAAGAAGACATGACAAATGAATCAACACCAAAACCGTAGAGCGAGTGGACTGCGGCCGAGACGAATAGCGCAAATTGGAATTCGAAGGTGTTGAATGTGTTATATAATGTTGTAACTCTGAATGAGTTCAAGAGGATTATTACGTGTGTAATTTCCAAGGAAGCTTGGGACATTCTCCAAGTCACTCAAGAAGGAACATCGAAGGTGAAACAATCAAAGCTTCAAATTTTGAATTCTCAATTTGAACAACTGAAGATGGAGGAGGATGAGGTATTCGCAGACTTTGAGGCTAGGTTAACTGATATTGTAACAGGTTGTCATAACCTAGGTGAGCCTATTCATGAGACTACCATAGTAAAGAAAATCCTTAGGTCTCTTCCTGAATGTTTTTTATCTAAGGTCACTTTCATCTCAGAGGTCATGAGTCTTAAAGAAATTAAGGTTGAAAAATTGGCTAGAAATTTAAAATCTTATGAGATGGAGATGTTAAAAATTCCCCTAAGAAGGCTAGTGTCACAAAAGAGAAGAGCATAGCTTTCAAAACTACTAGGGAGGATCAGGTTGAACCTGATGAAGAGAGTGAGTTGAGTATAACTGATATAGCCATGTTTGTTAAGAGATTGAACAAATTTGTTAAGGCTAAACAAAATGGCCAAGGACAAAAATTTAGGGATAAGTTGGGTGAGTCTAGAAGTAGAAACAAGACTCAAACTAGGAAGGACAAGCCTGATCCTAAAAAGAAGAAACCCCAATGTTTTGAATATCAAGGATATGGTCACATAGTTGTAGAGTGTGCAAACACTCTGAAGAAATCCAAAGGATTAGCTGTCAGTTGGGATGATGACTCTGATAATGGATTAGCTAGTGATGCAACAAAATCAGAAGTAGGTGATGATTCTAAGAATTTTACTGTGTTTGCTGCACAGAACAAGGAGGTTAGAGAAGTTGCTACAAGTTGGGCGATGTCTGAAGAAGATGGTTTCGAGAGTGATAAAGGTTGTGATGATACACTTCAAGAGTCTTACGACAAATTACTTGATAAGACCGCACAACTTCATAAAAATCACATGAAACTGTTGACTAAGAGTCTTAACATGGATAAAGAATTACATTCTTTAAAAGATGAATTAGTTAAAAGTGCTCAAACTCAAAATCTCCTACAAACTCAAAAGGCTAATTTGATTGAAGAATTGAAGAAATTTGAACTAGAAAGAACTCAGGCTTTGAAGTTAGTAAATGATCTCAATAAGGACGTGGGTAAGAAATCTACTAAGATTGACAGTTTGGAAAAAGAACTGAAAGATGCTAACTTGACTATTCAGAAGTGGTCTAGTGGAACTCTTAAGCTCAATTATATGTTGAGTGTTGGAAAATCTATAGGAAATACAAAGGGATTGGGTTTTGTTGAAGTAACTCTGAATTCGAATGTTGTTGCAAAAACCACCTTTGTAAAGGATTCCCATGTAACGTCTCGTTCCTCACAAGGAAATTCAAATTGGAATCCTGGTGTTCAAGCCTATGTCAAAAGACCTATTGAAAGCAAGTCTTTTTTTTCCGCTATATATCATAGGAAGTTTACTGATAAAGTTTAGAGGTTCGTTCCTGTATGTCACCACTATGGTGTAAGAGGTCACATTCGACCAAGGTGTTCGAAGCTGCGAGGGAAGGTGTTGAAGTCAGTGAAGGAACAAAGAGTTCAACATGGAGATTATATTCAAGATCAAATTTGAATTCTGAATGAAGAAATGAAATATATTTAATGGGTTCGACTAAGACCATGAACAAAAGAGGAAAGAAGTATATTTTTGTCATGGTGGATAATTACTCAAGATTTGCATGGGTTGGATTTTTAAGTGAAAAGTCTGAAGTTCTTGAAAGTTTTAAGAAAATTTGTTTAAAAATTCAGACTAAGACGAATTGTTTCATTTCTAAAGTAAGGAGTGATCAAGGAAGGGAGTTTGAAAATTCAAAAATTGAAGTGTTTTATGAAGAGAAAGGAATAAAACATGAATTTTCAGCACCTAAAACTCCTCAACAAAATGGAGTAGTTAAGAGGAAGAATAGGGTTATTCAGGAAATGGCCAATGTTATGCTACAAGGTAGGAATGTTCCTAAGTATTTTTGGGCCGAGGCGGTGAACACAACATGTTACACCTCAAACAAAGTTTATCTTAGGCCTGGCACCTTAAAAACTCCTTATGAACCGTGGAATGGCAAGAAACCCAATGTGAAATATTTCAAGGTTCTTGAAGCTAAATGTTATATTATTAGAGATCGTGAATCTATTGGGAAGTTCGAGTCTAAGAGTGATGAAGGAATATTTTGGGTTATTCATTGACTAGTCGAGCATATAGGGTGTTTAAACCTATAACTCAAACGATGATAAAATCTACCAATGTAGTGGTTGATGACTCATTTGTTGATGAGAATCTAACATCAATTGAGGAGGAAGATAATGAGTCGTTCTTTCAGTTAGGAAATGATTCTTCTGAGGTTGGTGAAGAAGATAATGTGGTTCATGATGGTAGTTTTAGTCCTACAGAATCACATGATCAAATTTGTGATGTTCAGCCTACTCCTTCTAAAGAACCATTTGTAAGGGTAAATTTGTACCATCCTTTGGATAATGTTATAGGATCTGTTGATCAGATGTTGGTGATATGGAGAAAGGCTAGGAATGAGGTTTTGTATGCATGCTATACATCTTCCTTGAAACCTAAAAATGTTAAAGAAGCTCATCAAGATAGTGATTGGATTAATGTTATGCAAGAAGAACTTCAACTATTTCTTAAGAATTATGTGTGGTATCTTGTGCCTAGACCTAAGGAGATAAATGTGATTGGTACCAAGTGGATATTCAAGAATAAAAAGGATGAACATGGTACAGTAGTTATGAATAAGGCTATGCTTGTTGCTCAAGGTTATACTCAGTTGGAGGGTATAGATTTTGATGAGACGTTTGCTCCAGTAGCGAGACTTGAATCTATATGGATTTTGTTTGTTATTGTGTGTCATCTTGAATTGAAGTTGTATCAAATGGATGTGAAGAGTGAATTTTTGAATGGTGTACTTCATGAGAAAGTATATGTGGAGCAACCTAAAGGATTTAAAGATCCATATTATCTAAATCATGTTTACAGGCTAAAAAAAGGCTTTGTACGGGCTAAAGCAAGTTCCTAGAGCTTGGCATGAAAGGTTGACTGATTACTAGTTGGGAATAGATTTTGCTCGAGTGGGGGTGGACAAAACATTGTTTATTCAAAAAATTGAGAGTGATACAGTTATTGCTCAAATCTATGTTGATGATATTGTGTTTGGTTCCATTTCTGATCAGCTTGCTCATTATTTTGGAGATCAAATGAAACATGAATTTGAGATGAGCATAATTGGTGAATTGAACTTCTTTCTAGGGCTTCAAGTTAGGCAATTAAATGATGGGATTTTCGTTTCTCAAACTCGTTATGCCTTGGAATTAGTAAAGAAGTTTGGTTTGGAAAAGGCTAAGGATGTTCACACTCCTATGAGTACTAGTGTCAAGCTTAGTATAGATACTAAAGGCAAAGATGTTGACCCTACACTTTATAGAAGTATGATTGGGAGTTTGTTGTATTCGACTGCCAGTCGATCTGACATAGCTTTTACTATTGGTTTGTGTGCACGCTACCAGGCAAGTCCTAAGGAGTCTCATATTACTGCTATGAAAAGGATTATCAAGTATGTTAAAGGGACAGTGAATTATGGAATATAGTATCCATAAGGTACTAATATTGATATCGCATCCTTTTCTGATGTTGATTGGGCCGGTAATGTTGATGATAGAAAAAGTACGAGTGGAGGGTGTTTTTATGTTGGAAATTGCTTAGTTGTTTGGCATAGCAAGAAGCAAAATTGTGTTTCTCTTTCCACTGCTGAGGCTGAGTAAATAGCAGTTGGTAGTTGTTGTACTCAGGTTTCGATATCATTTCATTTGTGATCTTGTTGAAGATGGTATAGTTTCTCTAGAGTTCATATCCACAGATTTTCTATTGGCAGATATCTTTACAAAACCATTAGATTTTCAAAAGCATGTTAGTCTAAGGAAATCTATTGGTATGCTTTCTTTAGAATATATATCTTCTTATCTATCATTCTAGGAACACATTGCAGTATTTTCTTAGAATTGATAGGTAATCATGCATTTGTATTATTTTTATTCATGCATGCATTTTATTTTGAAATAAATGACAATAAATATTTTGAGACTGTTGAGCTTGGCTAGAATACAAAATTTGTCATATTTTACTCTATTTTCACATTTACTTGTCTCATTATGCATATGTGAAGTACAAGTATCAGTCTGACCTAAGATCTTTTGGATGATCACTTGACATGATTATTTGATGTTACAAAACTTTAATCTTAGGTGCTAGTTGCTTCGGTGATGATTATAATGCTTGCTAAATCTGTTATTTTTTTTATTTAACCCGAAGTGGTATGAAGGTTCATGAGCTATGCTAGATTGGTCTTTGCATGTGTATGAATGTTGTGGTGATGTTGAAAAAAAAAAAGGAAAGAATGAGATGTTTTAAAATATAAAAATGCAAAAAGTAGTTCTTCAATCTGAGTAACTAGGCCTCTTGCCTCAGTAAGCATCGAGTGTTCGTGTAAAAAGGGGAGAAGACTAATCAACATAAATCACATGGAAGAAGCTCGGGCCCAGTTGGTCGGGACTATAAATCCTCGTTGGAAAGTCCGGAGCTTAGAAAGACAAAAAGGGATATGGTGAAAAAGTTGAAAAGATGAAAAAAAAAAATTGTGTGACAAAAAGAAAGTATTTTTTATTTTTGTCTTCTAGTTTGGATATTGGATTGAATTATCATCACGGTTGATACGGAGATTATCAGGTTTAGTATGTATTGTTTTCATCTTACCTTAGTGCTTGCACATGAGAATTTTCATATATATATATTTACCAAACTTGACTTGTGCATTCTTGAGTTTATAAGGTATGCGTGTTGATTTTCTTCTATACCGTATGTATAATGGCTGAGATAGATCTGAGACTATGATGTTGATGGTCGTCAGGTGTGTGCAAAATAAGTGGTTAAAAACAACACCTTAGCGACACTTTAGGTTTTACTCTTCTGCAAGCACACAAATCAATTGTGTATAGTTTTGCTTGAGTAGGGGAATATCGATCCCACAGAGACGATGATTGTTCACTTTAATAATCTAAAAACACTGAATTATAGTTTTCCTAAAAGAGTTGATTTTTGTAAATTATCTAATATTACTTAAATTAATCTAAACAACAAAGTAAATTGGTTTGTGATTCAGAGGGAGAGAAAACTAGGGTTTCCTCACTCCACCACTATCCGCATAACATAGTCCAAATTCTAATTTCAATTGCATGAGGGCAATTCATTGATTGTGAATCAGGTCGCACCACGCCAGCATTTGACCCCAAAAAGGATTACTCTCAACCGGATCGCAATAACCCATCTCAAGACTAAACTGATTAGTGCATGCCGACTACTAACAGAAAAGTAAATTAAAGCGTGAAAATAAACTAAGGCATTTCTATATCAGTTTGTCAAGACATGGCCTGTGTCAACCTAGGGTTACAAGTTTTATGACCACCATTGTGTAGAAAGTCACAGATTAAGCATCCGAGTTTCAGCTCATATTGAATAATTGTGATTGTGTAAGATAAATATATTAGAAAAGTCTAAGACATGAATCAATTCAAATATATAAAATTGTATTACGAATCAAAATGGTCTCTCATCTAACACAATCATCACAGTATAGTCACAACTTCCCCTTTCTACAATTGAAAACAAAATCAGAACTACATTACTTGGCTAGAGTTTTGCAAGAAAACCCTAGATACCAAATTAGTTGATCATGGTTGTGGGAGTCTAAATTATCGGTGTAGAAACGTTCTCCATGGCCTTCTTCTCTGGATCTCTAGGTCTTTAATGGTGATGATATTTAATGGAAGAGAACTCTATGAATGAATGTGTATCTCCAAAACAAAACTAAAAATAACCCTAAAAGCATATATCCTTCAAAACCCTAATCCTCTCATATTTATAGACAAGTGAGAGAAACCCTGATGGTTGCCTTTTTTTGTAATTTCATAATACATCACTAATCTCATAAAATTAGATGTAAATATGTGTATATGTTTGTACTTATAGATCTGGAATCACCGATCACTTAAAATATCAAAGTAGGGACAAAACTGGAAAATTCTGAAATAACTCCGAAACAACTTCAGCATGTCGAGGGATCACGTGACCATCATGTGAGACCTACGCTTGGGCGTTGGTATAGAGCGTAGGGTCCAAAACCACAGCGTAGCTTAGGAGCGTAGGTTGAGTCCAATTTGCCCATTTTTCTCTCTGGTGACGTAGGTATCATGCACTTTTCTTGTAAAAACCCGTCTTTTCGTATTTGAGGTAAACTGGTCACCTTTGACTCCCAATGCTTTTTGGTGAAGTAATAATGTCTGAAAATAACATTTTTGCCCATCTGGTGAGATAATGATGTCGTGAAATGACCATTTTGCCCTCCGGTAGCTCTTCTTTGCTTTAGCGCACCTCTTGATCCTTTCTCGAGATAGAAACGAACACGAACTCAATTAATTCACCGAGATTAGCTATGTTTCTTCATTAAGCTCTTGGAACATGCTAACATACACGAACAAGATAAAAATACCAAGTAATGGAATGCAAAGAAATATTGAAAATACAAATGCAAGATAGGGGCAAAAAATGACCAATATTGAGCACCGATCACACCCCCAAACTTACATATTACTAGTCCCTTAACAATAAACTCAGAGAAAACTGACTGTGATGATTCTTATTCTATCTAACCTATCTTCTCTAACCTAATCCCTTGCTTTCGTGAGGGTCAACGATTACACTTAGCACACATAACAATCATTTTAAACCCCTAGGTTACCCCTAGTGGGCGAGTGAAGTCTCGTCAAGGTTTCTAGTGATGGTACCTACAAACATCTCAATTCTTTTATAATTACGCATTCATGAGTTCACACACACAAGTCAAATAAGAAACGATATAACACACAAGATAATATGAATGTAAATATTCCCACTCACTACCAAACAATAATTATATCAAGCTTCATGTCATGAATGGTCCCCACTTAAGTGAATGATTTTGCTACTTTATACTTAAAATCCAGACAACCTTTTATGATTTTATGAACATTCAACTACAATATTTCAATTTCTTTTCTCCTACTTCATTGATCAAACTTTGCTATTTTTAGTAAAAATGTACTATTTCCATCTTTCCATTTTGTATCCCCTTTTGTCTTTCTAAGTCTCCGGACTTTCCAACGAGGATTTTTAGTCCCAACCAATTAGGCCCGAGCTTTTTCCATGGGATTTATGCTCATCAGTCTTCTCCCCTTTAAACGTGAACATTGATATTGATGATACCAAAGCTCGATTACTCAGATCAAAGAACTGTTTTTTGCATTTTATCTTCTTAAATTTGTTTCAATTTTCTCTATTTCAACCAAAACAACTCCCCTTCTCCCTATTTATTGCGGCAAAATTATTTTTCAACTACATAGTAAAAAATCAACCTATTTCTCATAGTGAATGTGTGCTTGTATTTATAGGTCAAAATCGTCTTTCTTAATTTCAATTTCACTCATTCACTCACCCATGTAAAACCATATCACTTTACTAACTTAATATAATCATTATTCTCATGAGCGGGAACATCACATCACATACTACTCACACATCATATACACCAACTTAATCAACTGTAAAGGCCAAACATTCATGTGTAAAAACAAAGAATTGTTCCAAATTTTTTTTTTCTCAAAAATCTTTATTCCTTGCAATACTATACCCTTACCCCCAAACTTAAATCAGACCATGTCCCCATAGTCAAAAATAAAATAAGAGAACAGATACAGTTACCCTTGAAGCTCAATTCTGGATTCCAAAGCAAATCAGAAATCTTCTCCCCCAAACTTGAATTAGCTCACCTGGAGATATCATTAACAAAGCACACACACCCAATCATAGCAATGGAAAATAAATTGCATCATAAAGATCCAAAAATCGACACATGTTGTCAAGGAATCAAAGACTTTTTTTTATGACAAAAATAATATCAATAAAAAAACTGATTTGGCCTTAAGGGCCTACAATCCTAAAATAATAAAAATAACAATAAAATAGACAAAAGACGTGGCCTTAAGGGTCTACCATCTCTATAAATAAAATAACCTAAAAATCCTAACCCTAATTCCTAGTCCGCCTCTTCTTTTTCATCACTCGACACGACAGTCTTCAACCATATCCGGCAATCTGCAGTCTCTTTTAACTTCTCTAAATCTTCCTCCGGATATATTTTCATGAATGTCCACCGCATCTCATCCAATTCCTTCATTCTATCACCCAACTGCTCAACAATGATTTTTGATAGTAAAAACGGGTATGGAAGATAATAGTCACATTTATCAGCCCCCGCCCATTCTCGACTCACAATTGCTCGAGCATACAACATCTTAGCCATAATCAAAGTCGGAACACACACTTCATACCCATGAGTTAGGGCATACAAAGTTTGAAGCACAGTGTGATCTTTTGCACTTGTTTAATTATTAGGCCAAAGTTGAGTCGCAACAACACAATCCAAATAAAGTAGATCCGACTTCAACCACTAATTTTCACACGTTTTATCCCCCGGATCTGAAATCGCACACAATTCCCTCACCATATCTTCATCCTTATGTGGCTATACTACCGAATGCTCCTTCAAAATTCCATGTAAGTTTGCCGGAGTACCGATTGGTATATTCCATGCATCGACAATACTTCTTCTTCCAATCACAACATGAGCACTCCACTAAGTCACTTTAGCCCTTATCACCTCAAATCCTGGCGGTCCCGAAACTATCATATTTTCATAGAATTTCCAGACCAAGCCCGGATACACCTTTTCGCCCGCCAATTTTTCTAGACTTTTCAATCCTCGTTCTCTAAGGATTTTTTGTTTGGGTGCAACTAAAACTCGATTCATCCTCTCCGGATGAAATATCTCCTCAAATTGCAATCGACACGACAAAAATATTTTTGGTGTGGTTTGGCTTCCCTTCCGACTCGTAGCTACATTATTCGTGCTCTTCATAACCACATATAATTTCGTCTCCTCTATGAACTCTTCTGGGTCAGAATAATCTTCATTAGCATTATCCATACTAACCCTCCTCGAAATAGAAAGAATAAAAGAAGAATAGAAGAAGAATATCCAAGCTAATGTTCACTCCTTGAGAATCGTGAATTATGAATTGTGTCTACCCTATGGATGTATTTATAGAAGAATGGAGTAGAGTTAGAAGATAAAAAGGACTCAAAATACTTAATTGGCTAGAAAACGAGAAGCAATAACTAATCCATCTTTTATTTGCAGTTTCCTTGCTAGAGTAGTATTACTCTAAAAATTCTCCAAATATTCCTAAAAATAGCTTAAACAAATCTAAATACAAGTATAAGAACAAATTAGGCCAAAACATCGCAAAAAAGGTCTAATTTTTCAAATTTTCTAGCCCAACCACGAACTACCCTACGCCCAAGCGTAAGGTAGGGAATTGTTTTTTTTTTTTTTTTTTTAAACAAGAAATATCATGACACGCTTTCTAATAACCAACGCACCCCCAAACATAAATACACACTTATCCTCATAGTGGGAAAATAAAATCACATATACTCAAGGCAGTAAACATAGGGAGACACGTATATCAGTAAAAGCGATCAAAAACTATCATTTATATAAAAGCAAAAATATCACAAACAGTTAAAGGTGATCGTTAAAGTGGCCACAAAAGATCAAATACTGACTCTCCGTTCTACGATTAATTTCAACTATGAACAGCTAAAATAAGAAAATCCTAAAAACAAAATAAAATAAACAAAACTAAACTACAACTACAAAGCATCATCCGGAGGTGGCTGTGGTGGTGGAATGGTCACTCCTATATGTCGCATCATAATATCCCACCTATCCATCATCTCACAGTGCTCACATCGTTGGACTTGCCTCTCCTCTATGAATGAGCACTCTAATCCCTCAGTATGGCCAATCAATTGGCCGTACTGAGTCTGAGTCATCATAATAACACCCCTAGCTGGGGCCTGTGGCATATCATCTCCTATAACAGCCTCTTCAGCTTGTGGTACATCCACCTCAGGCATCTCATCCTCAGCCTGTGGCATCTCCACATCATCTTCATGTGCACCCGGCAGTAAAACTTCTCCGAACCTGCGCCGGTGAGCAAATGTCTTTGGACCCTTCTTAAGCCACCTCTTGTTCCACGCTCCCTTGCCATATACAACTAATGGTGTAAACATATCCTCGACATCCATCTGTAATCCCTAATCAAATATCAACTTCATCATAAGGCAGGGAAGAATCATCTAAAACTTGGCAATCCCGACCTTGTTCTCCCGACGCAAGTGACTATAATGCTGGAATAAATTTTGCCAAATGACGAGTGGAATAGAGTACCAGTGACCAAACTCGAAAGCATAGTGGAACGTCAGAAATGGCGGGTAGCACATGGTCTGATGGCTATGTGGTAGCACATTGGACCGGCCTATCACATCACAAAGCTACAACATCGGATGATAGTTGGAATTCTTGGTCCCATTACGCCTATTGTCAGTCCACAGCTCCTCAGTCTGTAGTTTCACCATATCATAAAGTGGTGGAAGTGGGTCTGGCATAGATGGGAACTGCTCATCTAGCTCCGTAAGGCACTCATGTGGAATACCCCACGCAGCAGCAATACTCTCAGGAGTAATCTCAAACTCCCGTCCCTGCACCATTTTCATTAGCCGAATCCCTCTGGTGTAATGCCTCATATGAAGCCAGAAGTCGCTAATCATGTCAGCTTAAATATGTGGTGTATCTAGGGCTAAGATCGGCAATAATTTGCGCTCCTTCAGTACGCCTATAATCCAATGTGGAATTGGCTCTATCCACTCAAGTGATGCAATAACAAAAGTGCACTCCTATCAGAACCCCTTCTTCAACGCCTGAGTCATCAGCGTCTCCTTAGAGACTGTTGACTGCTTCCTGTTAGTCACTAATTAACCCTAAAGGGGGGTGAATAGGGTGTTCAAAAATATTTCTAACTCTTTTCAAAATTGGAACACACTATAACCAAAAATCAATTTCTCAATGAGCAAGTGGATGATTCAGTTTAAACTTCTCGAACAATTAATTTCAAGACAAATTAGCATACAAGATATTCAAGAAATTATTGCATGAAAATTAATCAAGTAAAGAGAAAGAGATAGAGAGATTGACACCGTGATTTTTTCGAGGTTCGGTAACTCCTACTCCTCGGCTCAAGAACCCCTTCTTGAGACTTTTCCCGATCCTTTCACTATGACCCTTCCTTCACAGGTGGAATGACAAACCTTTACAACACAAGCCTCTCGAGCTTGTCACTCAATCAAGAGAACAACCCTCTCTTGAACAATCGGTGGACTTCACTCATCTGAGATTACAAATTCGTATGTAATCAATAAAATCACTCAAGAACAAAAACACTCAAAACCCAAAGGTTTTTACGGAAGATAAATCAATATAAGCTCAAGTGTTTTTGGTGATTTTACAATAGCTCTATAAATGTATTCTCAAAGGATATGATCAATGAATGATATTTGGAGAATAAGAAGAGACACTAGAGGTTTTGAATTTCAAAGAAACTTGGAGAAAATCAGATTTTCAAAGCTTGGTTTCAATGACTTTTGTAGAGAAACTTTCTGCAGAATTTTTGATAACTTTCCTTTCTCTTTTGTATTTCAATCTCTTAGCCTTCTATGAACACATATCATTCTATATATATCAATACATTAGGGTTTTGAAGAATGAATATTGTATTTGAAAGACAAGAGCCGTTTGAACACCATTTAGCACAATCCACAAAACATGGAAAAAATTTTCTAAAAAATCTGCAGGTTTTGAGGATCCACTAGTCGACTACAACATTGTTCTAGTCGACTACTTTGGACCATCTAGTCGACTAGAATGATTTCTAGTCGACTACATGAAGTAGTCTAGTCGACTCAAGCTCTTTTCAGTCGACTCCTTTGATGTGGATGAAAAACCTATAGTTACTGATTGTTTTAGTCGACTACTAGAAGATACACATGGTTATTCTAGTTGACTACGACTTGAAAAACATTTAATAAAAATATTTTTCTTTCCGTTTAAGTTCGGTAAAGAGTTTTTCATTCCATTTGAGTTCGGTTCATTTTATACTTGAGCTTATACGATAAAATCGACACATAAAATTACCTTGTTACAATGATTGCTCCCCGACCTATCTACCCCAAGTCTTGAGTCTTCGAATTTCGCCTTTGCCGTTGAATTACTTGATTTTTCATTTACGTTTCAATTTCTTTCACGGCTTTTCGCTTTAATTCAAACTTTCTTTCCGATCTTGCTTTCTGAGTCGTTTCCTTTCTGAGTTTGTTTTCCGAGTCGTTCACCTGTCTTTTGCTGAAAACATAAACTCGATAATTTATTAGTATCAAACACTTTTCAATGATTTGTTATCATCAATTTTGGAATTGTTTGCCGAAAGTAAATTTCAAAGCCAACACTTCCATCTATAAGAAACGAGATCACCCTCATCACCATCAACTACCAGCTCGGGATACGGTACCTTGCCGTGCTCAACATCCTCTAACTCTGCCTGCCCATCCTCACTATCACCACTCTTAGAAGTCTGCTCAACAGATGTCTCCGACTCATGTGGTAGTTGTGATGGCTCAGGGGCTAGAGCCTATGCCCGGGGTCGTGATGGTGCCCTCAGTGCAGCAGGTGGAACTGTCATTCAGCCAAATCGCAAATCTAACTCAATGCCTTATGTCGGTGCCATCGGCCTCTCAACCTCCTCATTTAAAAATTTTGGCACAACATATACCGGTCTTGGTGCCCGGGTACTATGGCGTATAGGCCACATACTCTCCAGGGGCGGTGACCATCATCTATCTCTCTACACTACCATCCCCGACGTAGATGCTCCCTCAGCTTCCTTCCTCGCTCCTTTTACGCGAGCCATTCCTACAAAATTTGGATTTTTACGAAAAATGAGTAAAAACTATCCGGGCACTGAATCAAATGCAAAACTATATCTAAATTATTCTAATATGACGATTAAACAAGACCTCATCTCAAAAATTTGATATTCAACCCGTATTTGAAGCCGAAAACCCAACTTTTTTGAAAATGGATTAACACACGATTTCGATCACTCTCGTTCTTCAATACTAGTTTAGAATAGTTATATTAAGTAATCAAAACCAAAATAATGGATCAAAACTTAGCGAATCGCAAGGAACGGCAAATTCCCCAAAATTGGATTCCGAAGACTTTTCGAGTTCTTCACGTGAATCCGTAGACATCGCTCACTAATCTGATCATCTGCTGCTTGGAAATGATAGGAAATATTGATATTTGTCTTTAGGAACAAACGGGAGTCGATTTGGTGGAGAGGAGAAAACGAAAAATGAAATTTGAAAATGAAAACTACGAGACTGTTTTATATAGTCCCATGACCTACGCTTGGGCGTAGGTGCCAACGATGGATTTTTGGCTTCGGCCACTTTGCTACTCGTTCTTGATTTTCAAACACTCGAACCTCCCCTATACACACCTATTGACATGATTGACCTCAATTCGTCGAAATTCGGCGATTCGTGGACGAAAATATCCCTCCAAATGATGACGACTATTTCAGACTTGATTTTAAAAAAAATTCAAAAACTAAATTAAACTACTATTGTACAACTACAAACTAAGATAAAAAAAGGCTACTCTATATCACTTAGTACTAATGTTTAACGTTGTTGGCTCGATGTTGCCGCCTCTCAGTATTCAGGATTAAAATCATCCGACTTTGGTGCCAGTTCTGTTAAATCAACTGTTTCAATGAAATACTCTATCGGCACAACTTCTATATAATGCTTTAAACGCTGACCATTCACCACAAATCGCTTTATGTTGTCAGGGTTGTCAAGTTCCACTACTCCATGGGGGTAAACCTTAGTAATTTTGTATGGCCCGTCCCATCTTGACTGGAGCTTACCGGAAAACAATTTGAGTCTTGAATTAAACAACCATACTTTCTGGCCGACTTCAAAGCTTTTCTTTCTGATATGTCTCTTATGGAATGTTTTGGTTCGGGATTTATATATTCTAGAATTCTCATATGTGTTGTTCCTCAACTCCTAAAGCTATGCGAGTTGGAGTTTCCTCTGAGCACCCAATCTTTTGATATCAAAATTCAATCTTCTAATCACCCAATATGCTCTGTGCTCGAGTTCCATAGGGAGATGACACGCCTTACCACAGACTATTTTGTATGGTGACATACCAATTGGTGTCTTGTAAATGGTCCTGTATGCCCACAGTGTATCATTTAGCCTTCTCGGCCAATTCTTTAAATCAGGATCCACTGTCTTTTCAATAATGTTCTTGATCTCCCTGTTTGAAACATCCACTTGACCACTCATCTGTGGGTGATATGGCATTCCAATTCTATGAGTGACACCATACTTCTTGCACAAGGCCGGAAGAAACTGGTTGTCGAAGTGGCTACCGCCGTCACTGATTAACACTCATGCCATACCAAATCTAGAAAATATATTGGATTTAACAAACTCCTCAACCACAATTTGATTTGCATGGGACGTGGAAACAACCTCTACCCATTTAGAAACGTAATCAACTCCCACTAATATGTACTGCTTATCACCAAATTTTGGAAACGGTCCCATGAAGTCAATGCCCCAGACATCAAACAACTCAACCACTGAAATAATTTAGTGGCATCATGTCTCGTCGAGATATGGATCCCAACTTTTGACATCTTAGACAAGATTTTCAAAACTCGAACACATCCTTAAATATGGTGGGCCAATAAAAACCGCTCTGTAGGACTTTGTGAGTTGTCTTCTGAGCACCAAAATGCCCTCCAAACTCTAGCGTATGACAGAATGTCAGTATGCCTTGAACTTCACTTTCTGGAAGACATTTACAAATTATCTAATCCAGGCAATATTTGTACAGTCGCAGATTGTCCCAGATATAAAATTTTATTTGGCTGAAGAAACGATCCTTCTCATGATTAGACCATCCATTAGGAATTCTACCCGTGGCTTTATAGTTGACAATATTTGCATACCACGATATCTGTTCCATAACAGCCATACTAAACAGATGTTCATCCGGGAACTCATCTTTAAGAGGAGTGTCATCCTTTTTAGACTCAACGACAATTCTTGACAAATGATTAGCTACAACATTCTCCGTACTCTTCTTATCTTTGATATCCAAATCAAATTCTTGTAGCAACATAATCCATCGAATCATTCTGGGCTTGAAGTCTTTCTTGGTTAGTAAATGCCTTAGTGCGGCATGATCTGAGTACACAACCACCTTGGTTCCTAACAAATACGACCTGAATTTGTCCAAGGCTAACACCACTGCCAGCAACTCCTTCTCGGTAGTTGTATAATTCATCTGAGCTTCGTTTCAAGTTCTATTGGCATAGTAAATCATATATGGCAACTTTTCTTTTCTCTTCCCTAGCACAACTCCGATTGTATAATCTGAAGCGTCACACATCAGCTCGAACGATAGAGACTAGTCCGGTGGATAGATAATTGGGGCAGATGAGAGTTTAGTACGCAATTCCTCAAAGGCATGAAGACATTCTTCATCAAAGACAATGACTACATCTTTAGCTAGTAAATTGCATAATCGCCGGGCGATTTTGCTAAACTCTTTGATAAACCTTCAATAAAACTCGGTATGGCCCCAAAAAAAGCGTATCTGCTTCACATATGTGGGAAGAGGTAATTTTGAAATCAGCTCGACTTTTGCTTTATCAACCTCAATCCCCTTCTTAGATATAACGTGGCCAAGTACTATTCCCTCTTGAACAATAAAATGGCTCTTCTCCCAACTTAGAATTAAATTGGTCTCTTTACACCTTTCAAGTACTAGTGTTAAATGCCTCAAACAGTCTTCAAAGGTTGCCCTAAAGACTGAGAAGTCATCCATGAACACATCCAAAAACATTTCTACCATATCAGAGAAAATAGACATCATACACCTCTAGAATGTTGCTAGCGCATTACACAAACCAAAAGGCATCCGTCTGTACGTGAATGTGTCATATGGACAAGTGAAAGTGTTTTTCTCTTGATTTGCATGATCAATTGCCACTTGATTATAGCCGAAATAACCATCCAAAAAGCAGTAATAGCTTTGTCCGGCTAATCTTTCCAGGATTTGATCGATGAATGGTAATGGAAAATGATCCTTCCTGGTGTTAGAGTTGAGATTTCTATAGTCGATACACACACGCCACCCCGTGATTGGGCACCATTGTGATTCCTGACTTCTTCGGGACCACTTGAGTTAGGTTTACCCACTTACTATCAGAGATCGGGTAGATGATTCCCGCATCCAGCAACTTCACTACTTTCTTTCTTACTACCTCCATCATGTTCGGATTCAATCTTCGCTACATCTCCCTTGACGGTTTCGCCTCATCTTCCAAATAAATTCAATGCATGTAAATTGATGGATCAATCCCTTTCAAATCAGTCACACTCCACCCAATTGCTTCTTTATTCTTGGTCAAGACCTCAATCAGACTCGATTCATGTTCTACTGTTAATTTTGATGAAATAATTACAAGAAGAGTTTTGTCGGGTCCAAAGAAAACATACTTCAGTTTTTCTGGCAACTCCTTAAGCTCTAAAACAGGCGGAGTTGTAGGTGATGGAACTGGGGGAGTACTTGAGACTATTGGGAGTGGTTCCACTGGCTCTTGCGTCCAAGGTTGCCCGTATAACACAGTCTCAATTTTATCCAACTCCTTGTTCTGTCTTTCCAAATATGCATCCTATTCTTCAATTTCTTCATTCGGCATTTCATTTGCCAGCTTGTCTTTCTCAAGAATTTGAGTCGCAAAATCGTGTATAATATCATCTAGATCGTCGCAATCATCTATCTTGAAACAGTCCATCAACTTAGGTAATTGATGGCTTCCCTCAAACACATGCATCTTGACTTTCATGTCCCCAAAGGTCAGATCCATGGCTCCAGTTCGGTAATTTATGCATGCATTTTCTGTGGCCAGAAATGGTCTGCCTAAGATCACTGGGATGTGTTTTTTCGAGTCTGGGACAAGTTCCGTTTCCTGGATTACAAAATCAACTAGAAAGTAAAACTTGCCCACTTGAACTATGACGTCTTCCAAAATACCTTTCGCCTGCTTAATAGATCGATCGGCAAACTGTAGTACAACCTCTATGGGACTGAGCTCTCCCAACCCTAACTATTTATACACTGAATAAGGAAGCAAGTTAATACTCACACCTAGATCAAGAAGGGATCTACCAACTTCCTGGTCACCGATAACACAAGAAATAGTGGGAGCACCGGTATCTTTCCTCTTTGGTGGAGTATTGCTTAACAGCAGTGAACTCACTTGCTCAGTCAAGAGTATTTTCTTTGGATTCTTTGTTCTGCTTTTCCTCTTCTGTGTACAGAGATCCTTGAAAAATTTAGCATAAGGTGGTATTTGGGCAATTACGTCTAAGAGCGGCAGATTAATCTTGACTTGTCGGAATGTATCCAACATATCAGATTCTTTCATCTTATCATACATAGTCGGTTCTCTAAGACGTTGAGGAAATGGTGGTACCTCCTCGTAGTTCGTCCTCTCTGGCTCATCAAGCAATGTCTAGTCTACACTCTTATCTACTGGCAGTTTATCTTTCTGAACTTCAGCCTCTCCGCTCTCAACCTCTTTCTGTTGTGCTTTTTCCAATTCCTTCCTTTGAGCTTGCTCAGCTTATTTTCTTCTACACAACCTCTCCTCGTGTTCTTCCTCCACTCTACTCTCTACTACCCTTCCACTTCTCAGAGTCGTAATTGCTTGCACAGACTTGTGATTAGCATTGGTAAATGATTCGAGCTCTTGTACTTGCTGGATCTTTGGGTTAGCGATAGGCTAATTGGGCAACTAACCTGGCTCTCTATTATTTCTATGATTTTCCATTTGTCCTAATTGCATGGTGATTTGGGCCAGTGCTTGAGTATGTACCCCCATCTAATTTTGGAGGTCCACCAAGGTTTGTTCTATCTTGTTATTTTGAAAACCAGGTGGTGGAGCTTTGTTTTTTTTAGGCTGGAGCTGATATTGGAATGGTTGGATAGCCTAGTTGTTATTGAATGGCTGAAGAGCCAGAGAATTATTAGATGGTTGTCTGGGTTGGTAACTTGATTGAGAATTTTGAGTCATTATTCTTGGCTGAGATTCGAATGATTGCTGACTCTGTTGGAACCTTGGTTGTGAGGTAAATTGCTACCTTGGCTGAAAATTGGATTGAGAATTAGACCACTATCCTTGTTGAACTTTTTCTAGAGGATTTTCCACATTTCTGGACTTATAGGACATGAATGGATGATTTCTATTATTCAGAGAGTATGAGTTGGAAAATGGGGCATTATTGGAGTAATTCCATGTTGCATTAACATCAGCGGCTATTACGTCCTCACACTCATTTTGAGAATAATCTGGTTCAACCTCAAAAACTTCTCTTTTAGGAGAATGACTTCTTTGGGTCAGTTTTTCAAATCGCTCTAACCTCCCCTCTATCAATGCCACTGGATTTTTCATATCATGATTAACCTCAAATGTTTTTTATAATCTTCTATCTAGTTCACCTTTAGACCTTAGATTAGATTCATACTGAAGGGCATTTTCACTGATGTTATCAAACATCTTTAAAAGTTCTCTTGCGAGTTTCAAGGTAAACTGACCCTGTGTAGAGGCATCTATCAAATTTTTGTGCTTTTCACCTAGACCCATGTAAACATTTCTAGCAACATCCTGATCAGAAAACCTATGGTGGGGACATTTATAAACAATCTCATTGTACCTTTCCCATGCATCATGAAATTGCTCTTCTGGCAATTGCCTGAATTGCTTAATCGCATCTTGGGCTTCTCAAGTCTTTCATGTGGGAAAATGTTTCTCTAAGAATTTTTGCTTAAGTGTTTTCCAGTCAAGTTTAGTTTCTTGAGTCAATTTAATGTACCATCCTTTTGCTTTGTCTTTTAAACACCATGGGAATAGACACACTCTTAGATCATTTTTAGTTAAACCATCATACCTAATGGTTGATGCAACCTCTAAGAATTCATTGACATACTGGTATGGATCTTCTATCCTGAGACCAGAGAACTTTGGGAGCATGTTGATCACACTCGTCTTGATCTCAAAATGCTTTACACCCTCCTCTTCTGGAAATTCAGCATACGATTCATACGCGTCTGATGCGTCGAATCCCTTTAATGAGGTGTCTAGTCCTCTCCGTGGATTGACTCTCTCGTCACCCATCTCGACCTCTTCTGTCTGACGACGCTCTTCAATAGATTTTCATAAACGCCTTAGAGTTCTTTCGATCTCCGAGTCGTATACTATTAATGCAAAATTTGAATTTTAACGCATCGATCTATCGGACATACACTAAAAACAAATATTCAATTTTATTTTTATTTTTAAATAACTAAAGCAAATTAACTAAACTACTTCTAAACTTATCTAAATTATGAAAAAAAAGAAAAGCTAAAAATTAAATGCAAAAACCAAGCAAAATTGAAACTCACAAAGGGTTCAGCCGCAACTTTAGCAACTTTGTCTTTTCCTTTCACGCTCTTCAATTCTACAAATTTAGCTTTAATCTACAATAACGCAATGGAAATAAACTACTAAAGCTATTGAACAATGCCAAGTCCCCAGCAACGGCACCAAAAACTTGATGGGTGTCAGGTGTGTGCAAAATATGTGATTAAAAACAGCACCTTAACGACACTTTAGGTTTTACCCTTCTACAAGCACACAGATCAATTGTGTATAGTTTTACATGAGTACGGGAATATCGATCCCATAGAGACGAGGATTGTTCACTTTAATAATCTAAAAACACTGAATTATAGTTTTCCTAAAAGAATTGATTTTTGTAAATTATCTAATATTACTTAAATTAATCTAAACAACAAAGTAAATTGGTTTGTGATTCACATGGAGAGAAAACTAGGATTTCCTCACTCCACCACTATCTGTATAACATAGTCCAAATTCTAATTTCAATTGCATGAGGGCGATCCATTGACTGAGAATCAGGTCGCACCGCGCCAACAGTTTGACCCCCAAAAGGATTACTCTCAACCGGATCGCGACAATCCATCTCAAGACTAAACTGATTAGTGCATGCAGACTACGAATAGAAAAGTAGATTAAAGCATGAACATAAACTAAGGCATGTCTATATCAGTTTGTCAGGACATGGCCTGTGTCAACCTAGGGTTTTGAGTTTTATGACCACCAGTGTAGAAAATCACAGATTAAGCATCTGAGTTCCAGGCCATATTGAATAATTGTGATTGTGTAAGATAAATATATTAGAAAAGTCTAAGACATGAATCAATTCAAATATATAAACTTGTATCATGAATAAAAACGATCTCTCATCTAACACAATCATCACAGTATAGTCACAACTTCCCTTCTCTACAATTGAAAACAAAATCAGAACTACATTACTTGGCTAGAGTTTTGCGAGAAAACCCTAATACCGAATTAGTTGATCATGACTGAGGGAGTCTGCATTGTCGGTGTAGAAACGCTCTCCATGGCCTTCTTCTCCGGATCTCTAGGTCTTTAATGGTGGTGATCTTCAATGGAAGAGAACTCTATGAATGAACGTGTATATCCAAAACAAAACTAAAAATAACCCTAAAAGCATATATCCTTCAAAACCCTAATCCTCTCATATTTATAGACAAGTGAGGGAAACCCTGATGGTTGCCCTTTTCTGTAATTTCATAATACATCAATAATCTCATAAAATCATATTGGTCTGGATTCACCGATTACTTGAAATATCGAAATAGGGATAAAACTAAAAAAATTCTAAAACAACTTCAGTATGTCGAGGGATCACGTGACCATCATGTGGGACCTACGCTCCTGACCTATGCTTGGGCATAGGTCTAGAGCGTAGGGTCTAAAACCACAGCGTAGCTTAGGAGCGTACGTTGAGTCCAATTTGCCCATTTTTCTCTCTGGTGACGTAGGTATCATGCACTTTTGCTGTAAAAATCCGTCTTTTTGTATTTAAGCTAAATTGGTCGCCTTTGACTCCTGATGCTTTTCGGTGAAGTAATAATGTCTAAAAATAATATTTTTGCCCTTTTGGTGAGAAATGATGTCGTGAAATGACCATTTTGCCCTCCGATAGCTCTTCTTTGCTCTGACATACCTCTTGATTCCTTTCTCGAGATAGAAACGAACACGAACTCAGTTAATTCACTAAGATTAGCTATGTTTCTTCATTAAGCTCCTGGAACATGCTTACATACACAAACAAGATAAAAATACCAAGTAATGGAATGCAAAGACATAACAAACACACGATAGGGGCGAAAAATGACCAATATTGTGCACCTATCAGATGTATAAATGGTTTGCTTGTTGTCTCTACTACCTTGCTCATAGATTTCTAAAAACAAAATATTTTATTTTGTTTTTATTCATGAAATTTTTACGTTCATGCATTAGTATTAGGGTCATGCATAGTAAAGATTTTGGTTACCCTGAGAATCTGTATATGATCTGATAGAGTTCTATATCTTGGTATTTTTCATTGAGTACTTCCTTGCATCTCTTTACATTGTTGCTATGGCACGTACTTTGTTTGCTTGATATTTCAGTGATAAAAAGGGGGAGAAATATTAAGTAAGGGGGAGAGATTGCTTGATAAATTTTCATTGTTTGGTTAAGATTGCTTGATTAAAAGGGCGAAGTATTTAGCAAGGGGAAGTTTTTTCTCAAGGGGAGAATGATGATCATTATGAGTGCATTGTTGTTATGATTTTCTGATGATCATTATGTGGGTTTATATTTTTTTTTTCCACACGTGCGTTTAATGGTTTGTTCATGGTTACAAGTTTGGTTGGTCATCATGAAAGCAAGATGATAGTTTATATCTATGTTTGTTGGTGTGTCTTCATAGGTATAGATGTTATGTTGTTATTTGTGAGGCTATATTGTAAGATATGTTTTTGTCTCAAAAATGCCAAGGGGGAGATTGTAAGAACATTTTTGTGTAATTGTTTATGTATGACATGTTGTAGAAAATAACTATGCTGAGTGTTAGATAGGTTGGTTTGGTTTCAATAACATCGATAAGTTTTATAAAAGGCAGAATCAAGCGTTGAAGTAATGAAGAATACAAGTGAAGCACGAAAATGAGCATATTGAGGTAAAATGTCTCCTAGAGGGCGAAAACGACATTTTTTGAAGCCGTCACTTCAAGCAAAAAGTATCATGGGTTAAAGAGGGTCATTTTAGTGTAGTCTACGCTTTCAGTTTAGTGAATAAAAATGGTTTTAACAAAAATACATACGCTTAAGCCTACGCTTTCAGTTTCAAAAAGTGGCTGGAAAACACATTTTAATTAAATTATAAAGCATGCTTTTAAAAATGAAAATAATTACATATATATTGTGGATTGATTGTGTAAAAATGGATTGTGATACATATATTTGTCAATTGATGATGTTATATTTCGATTATTGATTCACTGTTGAGGCATGATATACATATTTCATACACCATGAGCATTGATATTGCATTGGATGTGGTTTCATGTCTCATTCATATACCATTGGTTTAAGTGAGTCTTTCGAGTAGTCGCAACAACTGGCCATGCGGTGTCTCTCGCTACCGGCGGATTAGTAATCCGGGAATCAGGGAGGCGTGGGAGGATGTGATCCGAACACGGTATGTTTTTTTCACGAGTTGATATAATCCTCGTGGTTGTGTTACTTTGGCGACATTATACCCGGTTGTCTCATGCTAGATAGGGTGTTGTTGGCATTGTCATTGCATAATATTCACATTGAGTATTCATTCTTTTATATGATCATTTATGGATCTTTTATATTGTTGAAAATTGTTGTTATTAAACTGATGGTATTTATAAATTTATTATAAATGATGGAAATTAACTCAAAGTGAATAAAATTTAAAGATTTTAAAATTTTTAAAAAAGGAAATGTAACAATGTTAAAACCTGGATTAGTAGAGCCACGACGGGCATGTGTTCCAGGTGGTTACGTGAGCATAAATGGAAATAGGCTTTGAGATGAAACTGTTCCCTTTGAGTTGGGCTCTAGTTGAGCTTGTTAGTGATGTACTAAAACTTAATTGAGTTGAGTGTGGATATAAATGAAAAGAGGTTTTGGTAATTAACTGCCCCTCCCCCGAGTTGGATGTCTAGTTGCATTGATTAACGCTTTACAGGGACTTAGTTGAGTTTGTAATGTTCGGCCAGGTAGGCCCTTGAGTTTTGGTCTGTGTATGAGGTTATGGAATAGTCGATACACTACTCTAGTTGATATATAAGAATGGTTGATTTGAGGTCTAACCGGGTATGATAGGTTAGCATTCTTCCTTTTCTCTGGACTAGAGTTGTTTTAACTCTAAATATTATTCAACACCACATCCGTAGTTAAATGTTGGACTATCATGTGTCTTAAGGATCCATTGAATGTAAATTGAGGTACCCATAATGGTTTGAGTTGTCATACTCCCGAGTGGACGTTTGATAGTAATTTTGAGACAGACTGGCCATGTTTGAGGATGGTATTGATCCTTTGTTTGTGGTATAGTGATATTGAGATCTTAGAGTATTATGGAGATTTTATGGTGATACTGGCGGTTATGGAATTGATTACCTTTTAGTGCATACATAATGCACACTTTGTTTTTATACTTTCCTTGTCTTAGTCTTGGGTAAGAGGCATGATACTGATTTATGCACACGTAGTGCGATTCATAGTACTTTGGGTGGGTTCGGAGGTATTGGAACTAAACAGATTTGACCGGGTCCTAACTTTTTCTTAAAAACCGGTTGAATCCTTTGGGGTTCAACGTTTTTCTTTAAAAATCCGAGGACTTCGGCATCCGTTTGGGACTAAATGACTCTAGTACCCCTTTCTCGTGCCTCAGTAGGAAGTATGAATTGGAGATTGACTTGAGATTGTTGAATCTGATCTAATGACAGAGTTTGTCCACTTAGGTTACTTTCAAGGAATAGATGGTAGCAGTGTGAACCTACCATATGACCACTAGTTGATTTTATAAATTCTCTTTACAATAGGGGGTCTTGGAGAAAAGATCTTTTAAGTGAACGAATTATTTCACTGGTTATTATGGATAAGATGACAGGTTTGAGGTTAGAATTATGAGAGTGAGACTCTCTAGGAATGATTTGATAGCAGTGTTGTTTAGGCGTTGTGGTTTAGTTGTGGGCGTGATTTTAGTTATTCCTTTTCGGCAGTTCTAGTAAGTGATCTATTTACCTCCTAGGAACCTTGAGCAGCGTGCTAGGTGCACGGTATGGTAGCTAGTTAGTCCTTGTTGTATCTCTAGATAAGAGTGGAGATTAGATTGGTTGTCTATAGGCCTAGGTGACAGGCTTAGTTATTTATAAGATGTTATATATATATATACGTATACATGTGTTGTTTATATTTTCGTTGATTTATAGTTCTTATGATATCCATAGTGTATGTGAGGTTATTGAAAGGGTCTCGGATTGGCGGGGGTGCCATGTGAGATGATTGATTAACCTAGGATAGATGCATGCACACGGGATGGTTAGCCTTTTCTAGACGGCTATTAGTGTGATGTTTTGATATTTTTGGTGAGCCCCTGAGGTTGTGCTCACACCCACACAGATTGCAGGTTTGCAGGTGGATGTAGCTCGGTGTGTTCAGCGGCAACAATACAGGTGATTTGGGACGTTAGTTTTGTTCCTCATTCTGTAGACATACTTGTGTATTCTTTTATTCTCTTGGGAGCCAGGTTGTTGGCATATTCCCTTATGTTGTATCTTCAGTTCATGTATTTGGGGTGCCATTGTATCTGTTCGGCACTATCATTGAGTTTTATGTATTTTCATTTGAGCATTTGGGGCTCTATTGATTTTAAAAGGGTTGTGTAGAGATATTGGTGTTCTTTTCCACTATCTCGGCCCTAATAGGTTTCTCGAATGTTGGGCTGCGTGCCATTGATTCTATTTCTATTATTATGGGCAGGTTCTTTTGTTGTGTTGCTTTTGGGTTGTTCGGATTTTCCATTTACAAACGGAACTCTGTCGGATTCTCGTTAGAATTCTTTACTGAGTTTTTTTATCACTCAGGTGACATGTAACACCCCGTGTTACTTTTATTTTACCTAAATTATATTTATATTTAATTTCAGTTATGACATCACTTGTTCATGACGTATTATTTATTCTTGGTATTTGATACCTGTAAATTTTTCGGGTTTACTTTTAAGGTCGACTGGATGACTTTACGGTTTCTCTTTGATGACTATGCGGTATCGTTTCAACATTTAACGATTAGTACTTTGACTGGACGGCGACACGTTGTAATTGATCGGGCTTGTTAAGTGTTCCGACGTTTGGGTTCCTAACCCGGTGTATTTATTTCGAACTATTTTAATTAATTGGTGTCTCGTGTAATTACCAGTTTGCGTAATCACACTTGGGGGTTGGTCCGTAATAAATTTGGATTTATTGTACCTATATAGATTGTTTCAAATAACTATATAGAGGTGGTGTTATTTTATAATTTTGGATAACTAGAGGGTTAGTTGTGCAATTATGGCATATATATTTATATGCGTACACGAATCTACCCGCTATGCTATAAACCTGTTCTCTTCTTCTCCTCTCTACACACAGACCTGCAACACACAACCTCTTCTTCCTCTCCATAATGGACGACTGAATCTGCTCATCTTTACCATGGTCGGCTAACGAGAGAGAGAGAGAGAGATAGAGTCGCACTTCGTACAGGCGACTGGTTCGCCGCAGCTGTAGCAGCGGCGATGGTGATGCGACGATGGTGTGGCGGTCTAGTGGTGGTTGCGCATGGTGGCTCAAGGGCAAGGACAAGGCTGCGGCTGGGTAGCCGCGCGTGGACGCGAGCAGGGGCGAGTCCGGCTGAGCTTCGGCCATTTTTTAGGTCGACTTCCGGTGATCGGTTTGAGCTGAGGTTTGGTGAGTATCTTTGTATCTACATGGTATTCATCATACTTTAATTTCGTATTTTTACGTTGAACGGTTTGTCCGGAAATCGCATTTATAGGTTATAATTTTCATTTGGGTTATTTTAGATTTACCCAAATTAATTAACCTATTGCTAATGGGCTTCGTATATATCGTATAGGTTGTCGAGACGGACGTTTCGATATATTCGAAATAGTTTTCGGACGATTTTGGTCACCGGGCTTCATATTCGGGCACCGATACTGTGCTGTTTCGGACTGTTCGGTAAACGTAAATTATGTGGGAAATTTTATTTCTCACTCCATATCGTTGACGTAGTTTGGGGTTGCAAACCCGTAATTATTTTGATATAGATATATTAAATTGTTAATTTAAATATCTATAATTTGTTTAGAATCGGAATGTGACTTAGGGATTAATTTAAGAAAATTTATTTAAATTATTTCCTATGAGATTAATGAAATTCCTATCTAAATCAAATAGGAATAGACGGCTTAGAAAGTCCCTTGAGGATTAAATGAACTAGAGGATTTTGTAAACGTTGGACGTGAGAAACTTAGACGCTATGCTAGGTTCCTCTCATTATACGTGGATTATCTGTTTAAATTATCTTAAAGGCATGACAAGGGAAATTGAAATATTTTGTAAAGAATTAAAGAAAATATATATTTTGAAAACATGAATGGTATATGAAATTATTTTCATATGATTTACTTGCTTTATTGTATTTTAAAGCATGAAAAGAGATTTTGAGATTTATATATTACCATGTGGGTAGTTTCATAAATATGATGCATGTCATATTTATGTTGGACATGATTTTGTTGCGTACGCCATGTATTGTGAGACATGGGTGTTGGTGCATGTAGTGCATGATTTCACCATTTGTAGAGAGATTCATTTGGTGTGGTCTACTTCATTTGTGCGTGAGGCACGAGTAGACGTTTGTGTTTGGATCGTCGAAACAACTGGCTAGGGGGTGCTTCTTGCTCCCACAGAACTAAAAAGCTGAGAAATGCAGACGATAGGGGAGGACATATCGTCCAAGGCCCTAGTGCGCGACTAGGTCGTGGAACACGTCTTCCCGATTAAAAGTGTAAGTGTCAAAAGCACTTGGGATGTACGGTTCGATGAGTCCACATTCCCTAGTGAGCCTGCAGACTTAGGGGAATGGTGGAGAATGATCCGGTTACCCTTTGGGAGGGTGTGTTTTTGTGTGTGTGTACTACAGGCGGTCTGTGAGTACGGTGCATTGCATATCATCATGTGATTTTATTGATATGTATATATGATATTGGAGCATGTTAAAATTATGAATATTGCAAAATAAATTCTTATTTTATAAATGCTCAGTTGGAAATGAATAATGTGAAACACGAAGTAAATGTAGTAATTTAAAAAGTATAATGAATTATAATCTTTATACTTGTTGTTATATGCTTTTATGCCCTTAGGGGAGGTTAGGCATATTGACGTTGTGACCTCTGTGGTTAGTTGAGGTTAGAGATGTATTGTTGAGTTGATGTTGAGTTGATGTGGAGTGATGCCTTAGAGAATATGGTTAATGGTTTAATGATTGTGGTTAGTTGCAGTTAGTGATGGATTGTAGAGTTGATCTTAAGTTGATGCCTTAGAGAAGGCGGGGGTAATAGTTTTGTGTTAACCAGTTTTGTGACCTCTTTGAAGATTTGAGATTAGGGATTGATTTTAGTATCAATTGAGAATTGAGGCCTTAGAGAAGGTAGGTGATGAGATTGCGTGAGATTTTGATTGATGAGAAGAGGTTATAGCTAAGTGATTTCATTAAGTACTTGGAGTATTGTAAGTGTTGTGCCATTGTTTCTTATGCTTAGTTCATTCCCCTAAGCATTCCCTGTACTGTGTTTTGTACGCTAGTACGTGGTCGTTGACTTGTGTGTCATTCCTAGATTTGTTGGTTACGGCGTGGTGCCGAACCTCTTCCTCGTGGTGTCATTTGATTTGGTGAAGTTGGAACGGATGGTTGTCTTCCGTGAGTGCAACGTATTGTTCTTCCTTTACTGTCCTCTCGGACATTATAGGAATCCGTAGAGTTGTGCTTTCTCTTATTTGGCTGTCATTTCGAAAATGGTGTTTTCTAAGTTTTGAAATAAACTCTTTGTATTTAAAAGGAAAAACCCGTTTTCGCCTACCCCCGTAAAATGAAAAGTTTTAACACTTAGAAACTGATCTTAGGATCTTCTTTGAAAATATTTTTAATTCTAAAAGCCGGTGATGGCGACTGACGGAGACCGAGGGCAAGACGGTCATTTTTACTGTGTGGTTTCTTAAAAGAAAATTATTTTATCACTTGTCTTGAGATTCTGAGATTTTGAGACTTCTTTCTCAAAATCTCGACCTGTAGTGTTTTGAAAGGGGATTTCCTGTTTCTCCTTTTCTTCGGATCATTCTAAGTCTCGTTTACGAGGCTTGGTGTTGTTCAGTGCATACATATAGTGTTTCCCTTCCTTTTCTCTGGGTTGTTGAAGTCACCAGCTAGGTGATTTGAGTTTACTTACATTAGGGGCATGGATGCCAAATGGGTTGGTTTGAGTTTTTAAAACATTTTTCTTAAAAAATTTATTGAATCCCTGGATTCATCTTTTTATAACCTTTATTCTCGGCCATTCATTTTTGGTTTCCTTGTTCGGTTGTTTCCCTAAACATTTGTGGTGTTTTAACCTTGACATTGTTGTCTCGGTTATCTGTTGGTTAACATTGGTATTTCTTTCTCTTGCTTTGGTTTCTTTGTTCGAGTGTTTTGCTTAAACACTTGGGGTGTTCTTAACCTTGACGTTGTTGTCTCGGTTATCTTTTGGTTTGGCATTGAGACTTCATTTCCCTTGCTTGGGTTCTTGACTCTTTCGGGGTTTTTCTTATCCTTAGTGAGAGTGTTGGTGATTTATTGACATTGTTGGAGATAACAATTGAGGTGTTTATGTGATGATATGATTGAGGTGACCTAGCCTTGAGAGGTAGACTTTCTCTAGGAATGGGATGAGGTTTGTTATATATATATATTGATGATGGTTGTGTTAGTATGCAAGGATGTGGGTATTTTCCTTCCTGTGTTATCGGGGTGTGGGATTTGAGCTTCCTTGGTACTAGTGGTGGATTTTGATTCCTATGGATGTTAGAGGTGAGTGTGATCTCCTCTGTTGGATCTTCTAATTTGTGTTGTGAGTAATTGATGATTTGTTAGGTTTGACCTGGATGTCGTGTACCTAGCGTATGTTGGTGAGAGTAATGTAGACTACCTGTGTTGGTACTTAGAGTATGAGCCTTAGTTGTAACTTGTAGACTCAGGTTGCATACTTATACATGTATACTTGTATATATATATATATATATATATATATATATATATATCTCCGTTATATACTTACATACGGTAGTATATGAGTGCGTGCCTTGGGTTTTGCGTGGATGGGATTAGTTGGGCTATATATATCTTGCTAGACAGTTTAGCATTACCTAAACTGCCAGAGGATGTGGTAGTTAGAGTATCTTTTCCCACTAAGCTTATTTGGTCACGGAGGGAATTTCATTTGCCTCCCTGGTATTCCACGCTAGGTTGCGGGAAATATACGGCTATGGGCAGGATGCAGTACAACGACAGTTTTCCTTGGTTTCCTTGTTACAGGTTTTGGAGTTGCGTTGGGTGATGCAGTTACGGATGCAGCACGACTGGTTTTGGGGACGGTAGTTGTCTTTTGTTAGTTTCTCTACCCATTTGTTATGGGATTGTCATGTATCTCTTTTGGGAGCCAGTCTGTTGGCATATCCCTGTTGATGTATCTTTTATTTCCTGTATTTATTGTTTCAGGAAGTTATTGTATCTATTCTGCACAGCTAGGTGCTTTTCAGTATTCTTATTCGAGCATTTGTGGCTCTGTTGATTATAGAGGGTTTGGAAGGGTTTTGGTTTCTTTCCACTACCTCGGCCCTAGTAGGATTGATGAATGTGGGGCTTGGAAGCCATTGTGTTGACCCAAGGTTTTCCACCATGGGTAAACATGACATTTTGATGATAACAAACCATTGAATGTGGTGAATTTAATGTCTACTTGAGTTATGCTTAATAGGTTATTGATTCAAGATAAACTCAAGAGAGCTAGTGGATCCATGAGAAGATCAAGCAAGGTGCTTAGAGCTCAAAAGACATTGGAGACAAGGATGGAGACATCAACCCAAAGCTTAAAG
The DNA here is from genome assembly GCA_963922005.1 of Cornus suecica. Lineage (NCBI taxonomy): Eukaryota > Viridiplantae > Streptophyta > Magnoliopsida > Cornales > Cornaceae > Cornus > Cornus suecica. The sequence continues at coordinate 59,561,840 of OY998243.1, forward strand.
GAATTGAAGATCAAAGAAATGGGTAAAATAGTCTTGGGTGAGTGCTAGATTAAATGTAAATTTATTTTTGAAATAACTTATTTGAAAGCTCAACTCTTGATCATATAGCATATAGGATCATGTATATCATTCATAAGTCCTTTCATCATTAGCATTAGACTATGACCATCATTTAGTCTTTGCTAAAGTTGAGTTAGTTCAAGCTTTCATAAGCTATGGAAGAACTCAACAAAGATGTCGTCCTAGAACCATTAACTTAACTCATATCACTTGAAATGGATTCTAGATGCATGTTAAAGCTTTGAATAAAATTGTTAAAACATGAAAAGCTTTTGTCTAATATTGAGAATTTGTTTAAATTGGAAAAACATTTTATGATCTCAATATTGACTTTAGGCATGTCAAGGACCTTAATAAGTTTCTAAGACATCCTAGGAGTGTTTCTAAGTCATTTCGGAAAAATCCCAAAAGATTTCACGAAAAACCATCAAGTGGGTTAAAAGTTCGAAATGAAGCGTCACATTCAAACGACCATATCGCACTCAAACATGGGTCAAATAGAGTGATTCAAAATCCTAAAATCAAGATCTTGAAGTCTTCTTTCCAAAAAGATAAAGAAATCCTTTATCCGAGTTACGGAACTCTAGTTATGACCAAAAGAGTGAATTGTGTCGAAATTGGGCTGAACAGCCCAGTCGACTGGGTAACCACCCAGTCGACTGCCTGTTGACCCAGTCGACTGGGCCAAGAAGGCCAGTCGACTGGATGAACCAGAGAGTTACAAATAAATTTCGGAATGAATTTTTGAAGACCCAGCCGACTGCCCCAAAACCCCCAGTCGACTGCCTCATCCGGAATTTGAATTCTAACGGCTAGTTTCGGATCCAAAGTGTTCCAAAACTTCCCCAAACACCCCCAAACGGCTATATTGTGTTCCTACACTATATATATGCCTTATATGAGCCAAAAATGGTTGAGAGAAGAGAGAGAGATAGGAGTATGAAAGATCTATCATTTATGCTTCAATATTGAAATTATTTTTGGGTAGAAAACTCCTACATGAATCACCACATGAGCATCATTCATATTTTCTTCTTGTGATTCATTCTTCATACTTGAGTTGAGCTTTTCAATTGAGTATTTCATTTATGACTCTAAGTATGTGAGGAAGTGAGCTTTGAATTTCTATATCCATCTATTGAGAGATATTGTTGTACACTCAAATTCAATTTTTATTCATTTGAGAGTGAAAGTCCAAGAAGTTGTCTTGGCATGGGAATGGCTTGTTGAAGCTTTGTAAGGGTTTCTCTCAACCTTAAAAAGAGAGGATTTGGTTGGCTCTCCACCCGCAAGAGTGAGCAATGGTCGGCTCTTCACCCGGAAGCAAGAGTGTTCGAAGGTTGGCTCTCCACCCGCAAGAGTGAGCAAGGTTGGCTTTTCACCCGGAAGAAGGAGCGTGTAAGGGTTTGATATTCACCCGGAAGAATGAGGCATGTAAGGGTTTGCTTATCCCCGGAAAGAGAAGCACGATAGTGGAATCCTTGAGAGGTTATCTCAAGGCATGGAGTAGACCAAAGATTTGGTTGAACCATGTAAAAATCTCGGTGTCTATGGTGTGCATTTTCTCTAACCCTTATCTCTTTACTTTAAAATCAATTGCCATTTATAATCTTGAGATTTATATATATCAATGCTATGGAATTGCTTGTGTTTGTGTATCCATGAAGAGGTTAGGAAAATGCATAGTTGAAATGAATTAAAATTGTAAACATGATTAGATTATATCTTAGACTACCTTCTCATTTAGATATAATCCATGTGCACACCAAGTGTTTGATAAAATTCATATTCAACACACATTCGCATAATATGTTCATATGCACCCCAAGTGTTTGACACAATGCATATTGAATATATCATTCTTCTTAAGAGTTTATATGCACAAAATGTTTAATTACTTTTTGTAAACTCTTCAAAGTATTCTTTATGACAAATAACACTTTGCATCATTTCTATACATATGTGAGAAAAGTGCTTATACATATTAAGTTGTAATGAATGCTTGAACTAGTTCTCATTCTTGAATCCATTATGTATATATTTGGTAATGCAATTTATTATTCATGATTCAAAGTATGAAATGAGGTAGTCACTTAAGGATCATCTATCTAACTAAGTGTTTGACTAGAGCTCTACAAAGATTACTTCTGTTAAAACAAAGTCAAACCGAAAAAGACTCAAAGTTTGTAATTGACCCTATTCATCCCCCCTCTAGGTGTCAATATGTGGCCAACACATTGTTATTATCGTATTGTTATTGGCAGGTTCTTGTGTTGTGGTTTTGTGTTCGGATGTTCCAATTACAAACGGAACTCTGCCGGATTTTCGTTAGATTCCGCTGCTTTGTTTGTCATTCATTTGGGTATGAAATATACCATTTATATCATTAACCCATATGTTTTCATGGTTAATGATGTCTTAGTTGGTCATTCATATTAAGGATCACATCCTGGATTCCTCGGATGTTCCTGTTCGGGAGTCGTAGGAATTTAGGAGCGTGTCTATTGGTATCCGAGGATACTATTGAGTTTCTAGTATTCTACTTGGCATGTGGTATATTTTCTTATTGTTACTCCATGTATTTCTTTGTTGTTGTTAACTCTAGTAGTCGTTTGACTCACGTCACCCTTTGGAGATTCGCTGATTCACTAGATTAGAGTTTCGGGAATCTTAGGGGTGTGACAACTTGGTATCAGATCATTTTACCCCTTTTGTGGGTGTTTGATGACTGTATGTCGTTGGTTCTCGTTTCTTTTTCACTTTCGTTCACTCCCTTAGCTCTTAGGCTCGGGTTTCTGAGTCCTAGGAATTTGGGGCGTGACATGACATGGAATACTTCATTTTCATTCATATTCCATGTATTTCAGTGTTATTGTTGATTTTGGTTGTCATCTTTAGTGACGTCATACCTCAGGATTCGCTGATTCTCCGGATGGGAGTCTCAGGAATAACGGGATGTGACACAATCCCGGAACTCTCACTCATAGTTCCACTTTCTTGAGAAAATCAAAGACATAAAATCTACTTTAATGGTGAAATTTCCTTGTCATTATCAATAAGTCTATATGGGACTGTCATTTTGATGCAGGGGGATCCGAGTCAGATGATGCCGAGCTGTCAGATTGCGCATTAATGGCGTTGGATTACCTGGAGCGGGAGGATCAGCGCAAAGATGGCAAGAAAGCGTGATCTAGCCTAATTGGGGTGGTTTCCGTGCACGTGTCGGTTTTTTGGCCATAACTGTAGCTACAAGTGTCCGATTCGCGCCCGTGATCCTAATTCGGAAAGCTAATTTCGGTGCGCACGTCGTGGTCACCAAGCACCGCTGGGTGCACCTCGTTTCGAGCCCTAAATCCGTTGTTTTCCTTTTCAAATCTTTATTTTTAGTTAATTTTTGCTATTTATGGTAATATTTTATTTGTCAATTAGGAAGTGATTCTCAACCCGATTTGGGCCAGATTTTTGGCAATATTTTGATTTCTTTCCGTATTTTGTTTTGGTAAGACTTTTAGGATTTTGCTATTTTTGGCAAAATTCAGCTATTTTAACCCGGCTTGTGGGTTGTTTTTCTTCATTCTTGATTATAAACAATTTTATTAAATTTCAGAGTGTTCTCTGAAATTTTGGGTCGAATTCTCTTATTTTTTTCTTGCAAATTATCTATTGCACTAGCCTGCAGAATAATCTCTATTATATCCGGCGTCACGTTTCAACGAGATGAACCACTCTTTTAAGGTCCAGGACAAAGGCGAAGACTTCCACGTTAGTGGATTGCATTTTCTCTCTTAGATAGTGCGTGATTTGAAAGATGGAGGACCGCCAAAACATAATGTAATGTAGTGCATTGGAGGACCCATGTCATGATCTAGTGTGTGTTTTAACTTTTAATCATAATATTTGAACCTCATATTAAATCTCTAGTCATTATAAAGTGGCTTTATTTAACGTTGAGAATTTTGAGATATTGGTTTAGGTACAAGTAAGTTGAGATATTGTTTTAGGTACATACTAATAATTTGAAGTACAATGTTACCCTCCAAATATTTCCTGAAAATGTAATTAGTAATCAAGCATAAACATGGTTATACGGTGATCAACATGATTCAATTTACATCTTAAATATTTTTTAAAGCACATTATATATATTATATGGGTCATTGGGTCTAGGAATAGTGGCATCTACAACGGCAAATTGTTCTCTTTCACAAGGTTAACATAGAACCCTCGAGATATTGTTTTAGGTACATACTAATAATTTGAAGTACAATGTTACCCTCCAAATATTTCATGTAAATGTAATCAGTAATCAATCATAATCATGGTTATACAGTGATTACCATGATTCAATTTACATCTTAAATATTTTTTAGAGCACATTATATATATTATATGGGTCATTGGGTCTAGGAATAGTGGCATCTACAACAGCAAATTTTTCTCTTTCACAAGGTTAACATAGAACCCTCGTTTCAAATTTTTAATAAATACTCTCCTGATATGCCATATTGACCCCCTCCATTTTCATGGATCCCCTTTTCATTCCAAAATGATGTAGTTTCATGAAAAAAAATAAATTAAAACAGTGTGTCATCTTGAGTCGAAAAGAGGGGGTAATGTTGTGAAATTTAGAGTAACCCAAAAGATAGATTAACCCAAACCAAATTTTACTCGCAAGTATACGAATTATAGTAGTAAAGAGTACAAGTATTGCGAGGTCATTCCCACGAGGATTGATTAGAAAAATTAAATCTAAAAATTACTATCTAACTAATTCAACCAAATATTGATGATTTTGATAAAAGAATAATTGTAAAAGAGATGAAAAAACAATGATAAAGAAAATACCAAGGCTTTGATTCCACCACTAATCAATACAATTCCAATTTTCAATTGAAGTTATTAAATAGCCAAATAATCTTCACACATCCAATAAAAAATAAGTATAATCAAACATATGGATGGCCTATCCGGGTTAGGGCATAGGTTCAATTAAATATTTATTATCTTGATCATGAATAATAAACAAATAATTGAAAGAATAACATAAATCACAACTAACTATCCATGGTGAGGCATAAATAATTATGATTTACTTTCTTCTTCTTAAATCATCAAATAAGATTACATGTTCATGGTCAGACACAAGTAACCTATATGCTAAACTTCCAATAAATTCAATTAAAGTCTTGGTTAAAACACATAAAATTGAAAGTATAGGAAAACATTAAAATAATAAGAAGAAGAATTTAAATGAAAGATTCAACTACTTATTTCAATTGAAATAATAGAATTGTAAATGAAAAGGGTTTCCTCTCAGCCCTGGCCGAGAGAAGTAGTTACACATGAAGAAAAAAAATAATAAAACAACAACCAAACCGAAATTGAAGATGGAAGAACGCCTTTGCTTTCTCCGTGGGTTGCACCAGTCTTCTCTTCTTTTCCTTGGCTCTTGATGATCCTTTGTGCATCCATATATGCCCTATTTATAGGGGTCCTCAAGGTTTCATCTAGGAAAGTAAATAAGAGAATACAATATTCTCATATTTCTTTTCCTAATTGGTGATATCTTGCAGCCCACTTTTGACCAATTTGGAGAGTAAATTTGGAAGATATTGGTGAGATACTCTTTTCTTGTTAATCAAGTCCTCTTCCCACAACCCTTGATTTCATTCCATTCTGATCGTTCCTTCAAAATATGTGATTATATTACCAAGCTGATGCTGATTTTCGCACAAAATAGTATGCCAGATTTAAAATGTCTTTTTCGCCCTCTAAACTTCAGAATTAGGGTTTCTATGTGAAATACCAATATTCTTTAAATTGAATCAGATTTCTAGGAACACTGGGCTCACACAAATCCGAACAACGGGCTGAAATATATGGCCCAAATACTAAGACGTGGTCTAAATAGATTTTGGGCTTGTTTAGATGGATTTAACCCATTTGTACCAGAAATCACCAATAACCTATAAAAATATAAAAACACAAATATTAATTAAAATAATTTAAAATAAATGACTAAAAAATATATTTTTGGAGGTTAATCGTGTATGAATTATGCACTTATCAAATACCCCCAAACTTATATTTTGCTAGTCCTCGAGCAAAACAAAAATAAAAACAAAAAAAACCTAACTATACCACTTTCGCAGGAACTCTCGATTGCATTTAGCATATGCAATAAGCCTTTGAACCCCTAGGTGACCCCTAGTGGACGAGTTATAGTCTCGTGAGGGTTTCCAGTGATGATACCCACAAACATCCGAAAAATAAGTTTCAAAGCAATATACAATCACATATGTAACCTTGAATAGTAAATTGTCATCAACTTGAGATTTTTGAATCATTAATTTATTTGAGATGTCAAACTCATATTCTCCGTCTAAATTAAATTTAAGCTAAGTCTAATTCACTTATCAAAATTTAGTTGAAGACCCAAATTGTCCATCCTTGTTGTAAAGTGCAACAACTAAACATTAATTCAGAATTGGTCAAAACCTCATGACATAACTCCAAAATCTCAAAAATCATCGGGTTTCCAGAATAAGAACAATTTTACATTGGTAACTCAAGTGATTATTTTTTTTTTCTTTGACATACTTCCACAAGGAATTGTTTACCCAAGAGGGGCTTAATTTACTCCCAACCTCAAGCCAACCCTTTGGATTTTTTTTTTTTTTTTTTTTTCATCACAAGAGTCCTAATTGAATCTCATCCTGGTCTACCGATTTTTTTTCTAAGATAATAGAACAATATCACTAAATTTTAGACCTTTTCTAAAAAAATATAAGCTGACAGTGCTCGTGAAATATGTTTCAAGGTTTAACTATGAGGGTCATCAACTAAATAATGATAAGTATAAAAGACTAAGAACTATCATTCATTCTGACTAGATTAAGTATTTTAGTCTCAAATATACTAATGATTTTCAAATCTCAACCAAACTGATGACAATTCAATACTCAAAGATATAGAAATACTGAACATATTGCATAGGCTTTAAAACCTTTTTTTTTTTAATTTTTTAATATGAAAATATATACATATATCTATAAAAAAATTCCCTTTACCCCCAAACTTAGATCAAATATTGTCCTCAATAGTTAAAAATGAAAGTCACAAGGGCAAGTTTGAGAATTACCTTGGATGACGTACTATCCAACTTCGAGCAATAACAAGGAGAAAAATAATAATAATAAAAAAATGGATCAGAAGGAATTACAAGTATGCCACCCCTAAACTTGGATTATAAACATCCACAAAAATCTTGTTTTTTTTTTTTTTTTTTTTTCTTTTTTAAACTCTACAATTTTGATAAATGGGGTCCTCTAGACGAATACACTCCACATCTCTATCTACCAACCCATCTAAGTATGGTTTCAACCTCTGCCCATTCACTTTGAAAATACTACCATCCTTAAGGTTTTGAATCTCGACTGCCCCATGAGAAAAAACATTTGTCATAGTGAATGGACCAGTCCATCTAGAACGCAACTTCCCTGGAAAGAGACGTAATCTAGAGTTGAATAACATAACTTTTTGGTTGGGCTCGAAGGACTTCCTAAGAATACATTTGTCATGAAACATTTTAGTCCGCTCTTTATAAATCTTGGCATTCTCATATGCATCCTTACGAATCTCTTCTAACTCATTGAGTTGGAGTTTACGATGTGACCCAGCCTTACCCATATCAAAGTTGAAGGTTTTTATAGCCCAATAAGCACGATGTTCTAATTCTACAGGCAAGTGACATGCTTTTCCAAAGACAAGTCGATAAGGGGACATTCCAATCGGGGTTTTAAATGCAGTCCGATAAGCCCAAAGAGCGTCGTTCAACCGTTGCGACCAGTCCTTACGATCTGGTCGAACCGTTTTTTCTAAAATAGTTTTGATCTCCCGATTGGAAATTTCCACTTGTCCACTTGTCTGTGGGTGATAAGAAGTGCCAACTTTATGAGTGATGAGATACTTTTTCATGACAGTTTCAAATGGTTTATTGCAAAAATGTTTACCACCATCACTTATAATTGCACGAGGCGACCTAAAACGAGAAAATATGTTATCTTTTAAGAATTGAATCACGATCCTATGATCATTTTTCCTACAAGGTACAGCCTCCACCCACTTGGACACATAGTCAACAGCTACAAGTATGTATAGGTAACCAAATGAGGGAGGAAATGGACCCATGAAATCAATACCCCAAACATCAAAAATTTCTACAATAAGGATGTTAGTGAGGGGCATCATGTTCCTACGAGAAATACTACCCATACGTTGGCACCAATCACAAGTGGAGCAAAATGCATGTGTATCACGAAAGAGTATTGGCCAATAGAATCCACATTGTAAAATCTTTGCAGCTGTTTTCTTAGAACCAAAATGACCACCACATGCATGGTCATGACAAAAGGAGATAATACTATGAAACTCATTTTCAGGAACACATCTCCTAATGATTTGATCAGGGCAATACTTGAACAAATAAGGATCATCCCAGAAAAAATGTTTAACCTCAGCAAGGAACCTAGATCTATCCTGTTTTGTCCAGTGTTCAGGGAGTTGACCAGTAACAAGATAATTGACAATGTCAGCATACCAAGGTAATTGGGAGACAACTAAAAGTTGTTCATCAGGAAAAGATTCATTCAAGGGTGATAAATCCTTAGTGCATTCTGAGACAATCCTAGACAAGTGATCAGCTACGACATTCTCAGAACCTTTCTTATCACGAACCTCAATATCAAACTCTTGTAATAGTAAGACTTAACGAATCAAACGAGGTTTAGCATTTTTCTTTGAGAAAAGGTATCTCAAAGCAGCATGGTCAGAGAACACAATAACCTTAGACCCTAAGAGGTATGATCTAAACTTATCTACCGCAAATACAATGGCCAGTAACTCTTTTTCTGTGGTGGAGTAATTGAGTTGGGCATCATTTAGAGTCCTACTAGCATAATAGATGACATGGGGCATCTTATCTACTCGTTGCCCTAAGACAGCTCCAACAGCATAGTCAGATGCATCACACATAAGCTCGAAAGGTAGAGACCAATTGGGGGGTTGTATGATGGGAGCAGAAGTCAATAAGAGTTTGAGCTTTTCAAATGCTTGTGAACATTCATCATTAAAGACAAAAGTGGCTTCCTTAGCAAGTAGGTTGCATAAGGGACGAGAGATTTTGCTAAAGTCTTTAATGAATCTCCTATAAAATCCAGCATGACCAAGGAAAGATCGAATTTCCTTCACTGTTCGTGGTGGAGGAAGGTGTGAAATCAGATCAATTTTAGCCTTATCGACTTCTATTCCCCTATGAGAAATGAGGTGCCCAAGTACAATGCCTTGTTGTACCATAAAATGACACTTCTCCCAATTTAACACGAGATTTGTTTCTTGACATCTTTCCAACACAAGGGATAGGTGGTGTAAACACTCATCGAAAGAAGACCCAAACATTGAGAAATCATCCATGAATACCTCAAGAAAACGCTCAACCATATCAGAAAAGATGCTCAACATACATCGCTAAAAGGTAGCAGGTGCATTGCATAGCCCAAAAGGCATGCGTCTATAAGCATAGGTACCGAAGGGATAGGTAAATGTGGTTTTTTCTTGATCTTCAGGAGCAATAGGAATCTGGTTGTAACCAGAATAACCATCCAAAAAGCAATAATGGCTATGTCCGGCTAGTCTTTCAAGCATTTGATCTATGAAAGGGAGAGGAAAATGGTCCTTCCTTGTGACTAGATTCAGTTTACGATAATCAATGCACACACGCCACCCAGTCGTCATTCTCGTAGATATTAACTCGTCATTAGTATTTTTGACAACCGTAATCCTATACTTTTTAGGCACTACTTGGACAGGACTAACCCAAGTACAATCAGAAATAGGATAGATGATTCCCGCATCTAACAATTTGAGCACTTAGGCTAGGACAACTTCTCTCATGTTAGGGTTAAGCCTACGTTGCATTTCACAAGTTGTCTTTGAGTTTTCCTCAAGATGAATACGATGCATACACCTAGTGGGGCTTATACCCTTGATATCTGCTATTGTCCACCCTAAAGCTGTTTTATGTTCTCTGAGAACATTAAGTAACTTTTTCTCTTGTGCACTATCAAGATTAGAGGCAATGATGACAGGTAACTTATTAGAAGGACCTAAGAATGCATACTTGAGATGCTTGGGCAAAGGTTTAAGATCAAGTTCGGGTGACTCTTCAACAGATGGGACAAGTTTAGACTTGGATGGTAAAAGAGGTTCTACCATGGCTTTCCATTTAGTTGTGTCCATAATAGGGGTAGAATCAAGCAATGAATTGACTTCAGCGATGGAGCTATCTATGTCAAAATCTAAGCCAAAATGGGCTAGACAAGTCTCGAGGGGGTCATGAGAAGATAATTGTGGAAATGAGTCATGAACAAGGCTTTTAATCATGTTAATCTCAAAAGTATCCTCTAAATCTAGAGGTTGTTTTTCCACATTAAACACATTGAGTTTAACATTCATGTTGCCAAAAGATAGTTGCATAACCCCATTTCTACAATTTATGACAACATTGGATGTGGCTAAAAATGGGCGACCTAAGATGACCGGAATGTGGTTACTAGGATTTTGGACAGGTTGGGTATCTAAGACGACAAAGTCCACTGGAAAAATAAACTTGTCAACCTTGGTTAGAACATCTTCAATAACACCACGAGGAATTTTCATAGATCTATCAGCCAATTGCAGTGTTATAGGGGTCGATTTTAATTCACCAAGACCTAATTGCACATACACAGAATATGGCAATAGATTCACACTAGACCCTAAGTCGAGTAATGCCTTCTCAATCATATGATCACCAATGACACAAGAAATGGTAGGGCATCCAGGATCTTTAAACTTAGGTGGGGTGTTGTGACGGATGATTGAGCTTACTTGCTCTGTGAGGAAGACTTTATTGTGCACATTTAACTTTCGTTTCTGAGTGCAAAGATCTTTCAAAAATTTGGCATAGGCGGGAACTTGATCAACAAGAGTGAGTACGGGAATGTTTACTTGGACTCGCCTAAACAAGTCCATCATTTCACTATAATTCGTCCCTTTCTTGACCGGGGTCAAACGTTGAGGAAAAGGGGCCTTGGGTATATAAACTTCCATAGGATTGGACTCAGAAGAGGTGGATGATTTTTGACACTCTGGTGAAGCATCATTTTCTTTGAATTGCTTATTGTTCCCTTCTTCTATATCACACTCTTTGGACACAATTTTTGGTTCATGCCTAGGTATTTCTACCTTGTTATCAATTTGTTTGCCACTTCTAAGGGTAGTGATGGACTTCACTTCCTCGTATTGTTCATGCTTAGAACTAGAGCTCACCTCATGTTGACCCTTTGGATTAGTTATGGGTTGACTAGGAAACCTTCCCTTCTCTCTCTCAGTTAAGGTAAAGGCAATTTGACCCATTTGAACTTCCAATTTAGCAATGGATTGAGAATTAGAATGCAAGTTTTGTTGGGTATCTTTTTGGAATTGAAGTGAACTTTGCATGAAAAGATGGAGAGTGTCCTCAATGGATGGCTTCCTAGTTTGTGTAGGATATGGTGAAAACTGTTGAGTTGATGACTGACCGGAAGCTTGAGGATAAGAATGAGTGTTGGAATTCCCATATGGAACTCCTTGATTTGACCCTTTGGACCATGATAAATTTGGATGTTTAGCCCAACCAGAATTATAAGTCTGTGAATAAGGATCATTGTCTGGTCTCCTAAAAGCATTCAAGGCATGGGCTTGCTCAGATGCATGTTCAGAAAATGTCATATTAGATGGACAAGACATTGTGAGGTGGGTTGGGCTTGAACAGATGGAACACACCTCAGATTTAGGTGTCAATGGGGGCCCACTAGCTAACATCAAAGCATCGACTTTTCGAGCCAAGGAATCAATTTTTGCATTAAGGTCTACAGTACTTCCTATCTCATATATGCCACCCTTCTGTTGAAGATGAGTATTCCTTTCCACCCTAGTTGAATAATCCCATTGTTGGGAATTTTCACACAAAGTTTCAAATAAGTCCCAAGCTTTGATGTCACTTTTATCCATAAATGTTCCTCCACTAGTGGCATCAACCATGCGACGGTTTTGGGGTGTTAAACCATCGTAGAAATATTGAACTAGTCACCACTTTTCATATCCATGGTGGGGACACTTAAGAAGTAAATCTTTCCATCTCTCCCAACATTCATAAAATTGTTCAACCTCTTTTTGTGTAAAATTTGAAATTTCTCTCCGAAGGGAATTGGTTTTATGAACAGGGAAGAACTTGTTCAAGAATTTTTTTGACAAAACATCCCAAGTAGAGATAGATCCTGATTCTAAAGAATTCAACCATGCATTTGCCTTATCTTTTAAAGAAAATGGAAAGAGACGTAGACGAATGGACTCATCAGAGAAGTTTTGGAACTTGAATGTGGAACAAATGTCTAGAAAGTCCTTGACATGATAATATGGATCCTCACTATTTAGACCATGGAATGTGGGCAGAAGTTGGATGACACTTGGTTTAAGCTCAAAGTGTGTGGCTGTTGTGGCTGGAAACACTATACATGAAGGTGTACTACATTGGACATGGGCAGAGTATTCCCTAAGTGTTTTAGGCGCAACCTCTTCTCCCATCTCAACCAAAGGTTTATCCAATTTATTTTTACCTTTAGATTTTTTCCTAAATGTTCTTTCAATTTATGGATAAAAGGATACTAATTTTGGATTTTGAGATCGACAACCTTTCATATACTAGACACACACTCAAGAAAGTTAACAAGGATATACCTAGCAACCAAACAAGCCAAACAAGTATTTTTTTTATATATATTTATTTATTTTTTCTAATTTTCTTTGTGAGAATTAATTCAAGGGCATTGTTAATGTTTATTTTCTAATCTTGTAGAGAATTATCAGGAATAGCCACAATAATTCTCTCCTAATTAGAGCTCCTACTCTCTTCCAAAGTAAATCAAAGGATGACCAGTTAAGGCCCGCCAACTAAACAACCAGGTGGGTTCCCAGGTAGGTGGAGAGGCACTAGACCTGCTTGATGACGGGACGTCCACACAACCTTAAGCAACAAAGTCGCCGTTTGACAGAACCTTTCTAGACATTGTTAAGTTGGAAGGTGCTCACTGGAGTTACCAAAGATTATCTTTTTCCAAGAGGGTCCTATGAGCTATATGAAAATCCTAGGGCCAACGTCTACTTGATTTTAGATTAAAAAAAATTAGGCTTGGGTTTGACAAATGCAAGGAGATTTTTAACCTACGTGGGCAAGGAATTGGTGATGAAATCCAATCCTTATCTTGTTAGGGGTTAGTGCCCTTACTAAAATTTTATGCAGAATGCTAAATTAAAATGCACAAATAAAACAATTAAGAAATAAAAGAGAGAAGAAAAAATAAAAAAATAAAAATACAAAGGAGTAATAATAAATAATAATAAAATAAAAATAAGGTTAGAGTCACTTACCTGAATTGCAAAATTATGCAATAGTGTGATTTTTATTCTTTTTCTCTTCTTCTTCCTTTTTTTTTTTTTTTCTTTTTTTTCTTTACGCCCCTTTTCTGTACCAAGCGTCCTACAGTTGAGGAAGCAGCAATATCAAACCTGTAAAAGGATGACAATGACTTGGATGTTGCTTGGAATTAAAGGAATCACAGAAATTTGGAATGAAAAAAATAAAAATAAAAAATAAAAAATAAAAATAAATAAAAATAAAATAAACCTAAACTAAGAATTATGATAAATAATAATCTTCAAATTTAATTGTATCAAATACAATCCACGGCAGCGGCGCCAAAATCTTGTTGTGAAATTTAGAGTAGCCCAAAAGATAGATTAACCCAAACCAAATTTTACTCGCAAGTATACGAATTATAGTAGTAAAGAGTACAAGTATTGCGAGGTCATTCCCACGAGGATTGATTAGAAAAATTAAATCTAAAAATTACTATCTAACTAATTCAACCAAATATTGATGATTTTGATAAAAGAATAATTGTAAAAGAGATGAAAAAACAATGATAAAGAAAATACCAAGGCTTTGATTCCACCACTAATCAATACAATTCCAATTTTCAATTGAAGTTATTAAATAGCCAAATAATCTTCACACATCCAATAAAAAATAATTATAATCAAACATATGGATGGCCTATCCGGGTTAGGGCATAGGTTCAATTAAATATTTATTATCTTGATCATGAATAATAAACAAATAATTGAAAGAATAACATAAATCACAACTAACCAGGCATAAATAATTATGATTTACTTTCTTCTTCTTAAATCGTCAAATAAGATTACATGTTCATGGTCAGACACAAGTAACCTATATGCTAAACTTCCAATAAATTCAATTAAAGTCTTGGTTAAAGCACATAAAATTGAAAGTATAGGAAAACATTAAAATAATAAGAAGAAGAATTTAAATGAAAGATTCAACTACTTATTTCAATTGAAATAATAGAATTGTAAATGAAAAGGGTTTCCTCTCAGCCCTGGCCGAGAGAATTAGTTACACATGAAGAAAAAAAATAATAAAACAACAACCAAACCGAAATTGAAGATGGAAGAACGCCTTTGCTTTCTCCGTGGGTTGCACCAGTCTTCTCTTCTTTTCCTTGGCTCTTGATGATCCTTTGTGCATCCATATATGCCCTATTTATAGGGGTCCTCAAGGTTTCATCTAGGAAAGTAAATAAGAGAATACAATATTCCCATATTTCTTTTCCTAATTGGTGATATCTTGCAGCCCACTTTTGACCAATTTGGAGAGTAAATTTGGAAGATATTGGTGAGATACTCTTTTCTTGTTAATCAAGTCCTCTTCCCACAACCCTTGATTTCATTCCATTCTGATCGTTCCTTCAAAATATGTGATTATATTACCAAGCTGATGCTGATTTTCGCACAAAATAGTATGCCAGATTTAAAATGTCTTTTTCGCCCTCTAAACTTCAGAATTAGGGTTTCTATGTGAAGTACCAATATTCTTTAAATTGAATCAGATTTCTAGGAACACTGGGCTCACACAAATCCGAACAACGGGCTGAAATATATGGCCCAAATACTAAGACGTGGTCTAAATAGATTTTGGGCTTGTTTAGATGGATTTAACCCATTTGTACCAGAAATCACCAATAACCTATAAAAATATAAAAACACAAATATTAATTAAAATAATTTAAAATAAATGACTAAAAAATATATTTTTGGAGGTTAATCGTGTATGAATTATGCACTTATCAGGTAATATGGCACTTTAGGGAATATTTGTTAAAAATCTGAAACTAGAGTGAGTTTTATGTTAATAGCCTTAAGGTTTATATATGACAACTTATTTCACGGCCAGTTTTTCCCAATGTCCCTTTGGGTTTATCTGGTTAGCTACAAATAACAGAAAAAAGTAAAATATAATTGTACAAATATATTTGTTTTGGAGCTCGTTAAGAGAAAATGTAAATTGTTAGGAAAATTTTATCGCAGCTTGTAATTTTCTTTAAAAAGCTTCTACCAAAAGACGTAAGATCGTATTTATAATTTTTGCGTGAAAGTTGTAAATAGATGAAAAAAGAAAAAAGAAATTTGACGCCGAACAGAATAGAGATTATTCTGCAGGCTAGTGCAATAGGTAATTTGCAAGGAAAAAAACAAGAGAATTCTACCCAAAATTCAGATAATACTCTGGAATTTAATAAAATTGTTTATAATAAAGAATGACAAAAAACAACCCACAAGCCAGGTTAAAATAGCTGAAAATCGACCCTTAATGGGATTTTACCAAAAATAGCAAAACCCTAAAAGTCTTACCAAAATGAAATACGGAAAAAAATTAAAAGATTGCCAAAAATCTGGGCCAAATCGGGTTCAGAATCATTTCCTAATCGACAAATAAAATATTACCAAAAATAGCAAAAATTAACTAAAATTAAAGATTTGAAAAGGAAAACAGCGGATTTAGGGCTCGAAACGAGGTGTACCCAGCTGTGCTTGGTGGCCATGATGTGCGCGCCGAAATTAGCTTTCCGAATTGGGGTCACAGGCGTGAATCGGATACTTGGAGTTACAGTTTTGTCAAAAAACCGACACGTGCATGGAAACCGCCCCAATTAGGCTAGATCACGATTTCTTGCCATCTTTTCGCTGATCCTCCCGCTCCAGGTAATCCAGCGCCATTAATGCGCAATCTGACAGCTCGACATCGTCTGACTCGGATCCCCCTGCATCAAAATTGGATCGAAGAACTCTGAAGGAGTACTATAGTGTGAGAATGAAAGACAGTCGACATTGTTGAAGATTATTTTTGTACTTTATATAAGAATATAGGTTCAACCGAATATGGTAGGGTTATTACTGCTATTGCTAGCGTAATTACTGAGGTAGAGAATGAGGTCTTGATACGAACACGGCAATGGAGAAATATAAGAAGGCATTGTTTGAGATGGATCCTATGAAGGCTCTAGGTCCAGATAGATTATCACCTATATCTTAACCTAATCCCAAAGTAAGAAATCTTATTTATGTCGCTTAGTTTAGGCTCATTATTTTGTTTAATGTGGTGTTTAATTTTATTCCCGTAAATTTCTTGCCAATAGGATGAAATCACTTATTGATAAAATAATTAGTGATCATCAATCACCTTTTGTCCCGAGTAGAAAGATTTTTTATACTATTTTAATCGCACACAAGATTATTCACTTTTTGAAAAAGAAATCAGGAGAAGAGAAATTTATGACTTTTGAACTACATATTAGTAAATATAATCGGGTGGAATGAACTCATCTACTGACTCAATGCTAAAGATGGATTTCCGTACAAATTATTCTAATTTTGTATGAATTTTTGTGTTAATCATCTCAATTTTCTCTTTTCATTGCTCTAGTCATAAGCTATGACAACTCTAGCTCGCAACCACAGGACCCGCCCTACGAGGCCAGAGTGGGCTCATCGATTTGTCTTTAAAAAGTATAAGAAGTGAATTAATTATCTATTAATCAATTATACTTTTGGGCTATTTCAATTCTAACTTTTATAACTCGTATTATTATAACCTCGTAATTTTCTTTTATGAAACTTTGTGCATAAAATTTTAATAATCATTTTATTTTTTTAATTATGACTTTTTCAATGCATTGCACATGACCTTTTCGTTAGTTCAAAATAGACACGTGTCATTCTATTATTGTATCAGTACAAGAAATCACTCATTTTGCGACCAAACTATTTGCGATTAAACAAAAATAGTAGCAAATACTCTATTATTTGTAATAAAATGAATTGGTCGTTGAATGTAAGGCATTTACTACCAAAGTAAAATATAGTTGCAATTACTCAGGATATTATCAACCAAAACAAATATGATTGTAATAGAATTGATGGCTTTTGACCAAAATGTTATGGTCAGTCGTTCCACCTCGGAGGACGACTGGTCGGGTAGGAGTCTAGATAAGGTCAAAGAATGGCCATTTGATCCCATGAAGACCCCTCGGAGACTTCGAATCCAAGCTTCCCCGACATTGCCCTTTGCTTCCTCTAAGTAACTTCCATTCCTCTCAACTTATACTTCTGTTTGTGTGTGTGTGTAACACCCCGTGTTATTTTCCTTTTTACTGAAATTATATTTAATTTAATTTCGGTAATGACGTCACTTGTTCATGACGTATTATTTATTCTTGGTATTTGATACCTGTAAATTTTTCGCGTTTACTTTTAAAGTCGACTGGATGACTTTACGGTTTCTCTTTGACGACTACGCGAATTCTTATTCTCGACTACACGGTATCGTTTCGATTATTTCGGTTACGGTGTTAGTACTTTTACGAATCGGGGGTGAAGCGTATTAAATTACCTTCTTGGTGTTCCGGTTGTTGGATTCCTAAACCGGTATATTTCTTTCGGACTAATTTGGTTATTGGGTGTCCCGTGGACTTTCGGGGTTACACGATATTATTTGGAGACTTCCGGTAATTGTTGGGACTTATTATATATATATAATTAATTATATATATATATAATAAAGTGGGTTCATTTCGTAATTTAGGATAATTAAAGGGTTGCTTTTGCAATTACGGATACTTGAAGGGTTAGTTTTGCAATTAGGTTAGATATATATGTATATGTATACACGACTGACCCGTATCTGCTTCCTCTTCTACACGACTGAGCCCATTTCTTCAACTGCTACTCTTCCTCCTCTCCTTCACACGGACTTCGTCTTCTCCATGGGCGGCGGCCACCATGGTCGCCGGCGAGAGGGTGAGAGAGAGAGAGAGAGACGATCGGGAGAGAGTAAGAGTCGGCTGAGCTGCGCGACTGGTTGCAGTGCGTAGCAGCGGCGGTTCGGCGGCGGTTCGCAGTGGCTGTGGTCGACGGCGGCTGGTGGCGCAAGGCAAGGGTCGGCGAGCTGGGTGGTGGTCGCGCAGGTGGTGGCGCCAGGGACGGCCAGCGCTGTTCGCGCGACAGGGGAGTCCGGCTGGACTTTGGCCATTTTTTCGGCAACCTTCCGGTGATCGGTTTGAGCCGATTTTCGGTGAGTAGCTCCGTATATACATGGTATTCGTTATATATTAATTTCATGAATTTAGGATGAACGATTTGCCCGGAAATCGCATTTTTAGGTTATAGATTTCGTTTGGGTTATTTTAGATTTAACCCAATTATTTAACCTATTGTTAACGGGCTTCGTATATATCGTATAGGTTGTCGAGGCGGACATTTCGATATATTCGAAATATTTTTCGAACGACTTTGGTCGGTGGGCGTTATATTCGGGCGCCGGTACTGTTCACGGTGGGCCCGAAACGGCTGTTCTGTAAGCGTAATCTCAGGTGGGAAACTTTATTTCTCACTCCGCATTATTGAAGTAGTTTAGGGGTGTAAAACCCTTATTTAATTTATTATAGATATATTAAATTGCTAGTTTAAATATCTATAAATTGTTTAGGATCAGAATGAGACTTAGGAATTAATTTAAGAAAATTTATTAAAATATTCCTATGTGATTAAATAATATTCTTATTTAAATTAAATAAGAATAGACGGCTTAGAAAACACTTACGAATTTAAATGGGTTAGTATAGATTCGTAAAGCTTAGACGATGTGCTAGGTTCTTTTTGGAATATGTGAATTAATTGTTTAAATTATTTTGAAAAGGCATATTAATTGAAAATGAGATATTTTCTAAAGAATTAAAGAAAATATGTTTTTGGAGAATATGAATGGTATATGAAATTATTTTCATGTGATCTAAATGCTTTAATATACTTTTAAAAGCATGTAAAGAGATTTGAGAATTTTGTTGATATTATCATGTGGATAATTACATAAATATGATGCATGATATATTTATGTTGAGATATGATTTGATTGTACACCATGTCGTGTGAGCACATGGGTGTGGGTGCACGTAGTGCACGGGTTTCACCATTTGCAGAGAAAGGTCTTTTGGTGTGGTTTACCTCATTTCGTGTGGTATATGAGAGGGATTGTGTCGGATCATCACAACAACTGGCCAGGAGGTATCACGCCTACGGAACTAAAAAGCCGACAAATGTGAGTTAGGAGTCCAGGTAGAGGCTCATGTTCTTGACTCAAGGGTAGTCATGGCGTACGGAGTTGCATGTTGGGCTCTCGTACAACCGTCTTCCCTGTTGAAGTGATAAAGAGAAAAATCACTTGGGAAAGGTCGGTGTGGTAACTCTACACTATGATGAGTGGACAGAGTTTGTATCCGTTACCCTTGGGAAGGGTGTGTTGTGTGTGAGTATCACGGGGAGTGTTGAGTCACATTACACTGCCTATTATTTATGTGATCTCGTTTAACATGTATATGTGCTATATTACATGTGTTGTTGGGGCATGCTATTTATGAATATTGTAAATTAAATTCATATTTTATAAATGCTCAGTTGAAAGTAATTAATGTGGAAGAAAATGATACTATGCCATTATAAATAAGTATAAATGAAACGAATATATTTATACTTGTTGTTGTATACCTTAGTACCCTTGGGGGAGGTTATGCGTGTTGGCATAGTGATTCATGTGGCTAGCGGAGGCTAGTGGTGGACCGTAGGCTTGACTTGAGTTGAGGCCTTAGAGATTGTGGTTAGTAGCCTTAGAGATTGTGGTTAGTAGCCCTGTGATTGTGGTTAGTAGTTTGGTGATCGTGGTTAGTTGTGTGAACTCTTTTGAAGATGTGAGGTTAGGGATGATTTTTGTATCAATTGATAATTGAGGCCTTAGAGAAGGCGAGTGATGAGTTGTGTGAGATTTTGATTGATGAGAAGGGGTTATGATTAGGGATTTATTTAGTACTCGAGGTACCGTAGCTTGACAGTCTCGGTTCTTGTGCTTAGTTCATTCCCCTAAGCATTCCTTGTACGGTGTTTTGTACACTAGTACGTGGTCGTTGACTTGTATGTCATTCCTAGATTCCTTGGTTACGGCGTGGTGCCGAACCTCTTCCTCGTGGTATCATTTGATTTGGTGGAGTTGGAAACGGATGGTGGTCTTCTGTGAGTCCAACGTGTTGTTCTTCCTTTATTGTCCTTTTGGGCATTATAGGAATCCGTGGAGTTGTTCATTCTTATGTGGCTGTCATTTCGAAAACGGTGCTTTCTAAGTTTTGAAAGTAAACTTTTGTATTTAAAAGGAAAAACCCGTTTTCGCCTACCCCCGAATAAACGAACAGTTTTAATACTTATAAAATGATCTTGAGATCTTCTTTGAAATGATTTTCAACTTTTAAAAGCCTGTGATGGCGACTGACGGAGACCGGGGGCAAGACGGTCATTTTTACTGTGTGATTTCTAAAAAGAAAACTATTTTATCACTTGTCTAGAGATTCTGAGATTTTGAGACTTCTTTCTCAAAATCTCGACTTGTAGTATTTTGAAAGGTGGTTTCTTGTTTCACCTTTTCTTCGGATCGTTCTAAGTCTCGGTTAGGAGGCTTGGTGTTGTTCAGTGCACACTTATAGTGTTGCCTTTCCTTTTCTTTGGGTTGTTGATGTCACCATCTAGGTGATTGGGGTTTTTCACTTGTTAGGGGCATGGATGCCGAATGAAATGGTTTGAGTTTTAAAAACTTTTTTCTTAAAAACTATGGAAATCCTTGGGATTCCTCTTTTAATTACTTTCATACTCGGCCATTCGCTTTTGGTTCCCTTGTCCACTTGTGGTGTTCTTTTCTGGTTCATTCGTGGTGTTCTTTCCTTGTTTGGGTATTCTTAACCTTGACATTGTGTCTCGGTTATCTGTTGGTGTAGCATTGGGACTTCTTTTCCCTTGCTTGGGTTCTTGGCTCTTACGTGGTTTTTCTTATCCTTAGTGAGAGTGTTGGTGAATTATTAATATTGTTGGAGATAGCAATTGAGGTTTGTTATATATATATGGTATATATATATATATATATATTGATGACAGTGTTATGAGGTAAATGTGATGATGTGATTTAAGGCATTGAGTAAGAGATATGATTGAGGTGATCTAGCCTTTGAGAGGTAGATTTTCCCTAGGACTGGGATGAGGTTTGTCGTATATATATATATATATATTGTACATATATATATATATATATATATATATATATATTGAGGATGGTTGTGTTAGTACGCAAGGACGTGGGTGTTTTCCTTCCTGTGTTATCGGGGTGTAGGATTTGAGCCTTCCTTGGTACTATTGGTGGATTTTGTTTCCTGTGGATATTAGAGGTGAGTGTGTTTCCCTCTGTTGGATTTGGTGGTTAGCGTGGTGAGCATTGATGATTGTTAGATTTGACTTGGGTTGTTGTGTACCTAGTGTACGTTGGTGAGAGTAGTGTAGACTACTGGTGTTGGGTACTTGGAGTACGAGTTTTAGAGACTCATGTTGTGTATTTATATATATATATATATATGTGTATATATATATATATATATATTCCCTATATACTTATGTATACTCGTTTACGATAGTATATGAGCGTGTGACTTGGGTTTGCGTGGATGAGACTAGTTGGGCTATATTTATATCTTATTAGACGGTTTAGCTTTACCTAAACTATCAGAGGATGTGGTAGTTAGGATATCTTTTCCCACTGAGCTTATTTGCTCACGGAGGGAATTTCATTGGCCCCCCTGGTATTCCACGCCAGGTTGCAGGAATTATACGGCTATGGGCAGGATGCAGTGCAACGGCAGCTTCTTTTGTTTCCTTGTTACAGGTTTTGGGAGTTGCGTTGGGTGATGCGGTTACGGATGCAGCACGACTGGTTTGGGGACGCTAGTATTCTTCTGTCAGCTTCTTTACCCATTGTTATGTATTCTCTTTTGGGAGCCAGTCTGTTGGCCTATCCCTGTTGATGTATCTTTTATTTCCTGTACTTATTCTTTCAGGATGTATTGTATCTATTCTGTACAGTTAGACGCTTTTCTGTATTCTTATTCGAGCATTTGTGGCTCTGTTGATGTTAGAGGGTTTGGAGGGGTTTTGGTTTCTTTCCATTACCTCGGCCCTAGTAGGATTGATGAATGTGGGGCTTGGAAGCCATTGTGATTATTGAATTGCTTTGGGAAGGTTATTGTGTTGTGTTTGGTTGTCCGGATGTTCCATTTACAAACGGAACTTTGCCGGATTTTCGTTAGATTCCGCTGCTTGGTTTTATTAGTCATTTGGGTATGGAATATACCATTTCTATCATTAACCCATATGTTTTCATGGTTAATGATGTCTTAGTTGGTCATTCATATTAAGGATCACATCTTGGATTCCTTGGATGTCCCGGTTCGGGAGTCTTAGGGATTTAAGAGCGTGTCTGTGGGTATCTAAGGATACTCTTGTGTTTTTAGTATTCGTGTTGGCATGGAGTATATTCTTGTTGTTATTCCATGTACTTCTTTGTTATTGTTGACTCTAGTAGTCGCTTGGTTTGCGTCACCCCTTAGGGGCGTGACAGCATGGTATCTGGGCATTCATTGCAACCCTTTATGGGTGTTTGATGACTGAATGTCTCTTGGTTTTCGTTTCTTTTTACTTCCGCAATCACTCCCTTAACTCTTAGGCTCGGGTTTCGGAGTCCTAGGAATTTGGGGCGTGACAGTGTGTGTGTACATATATATATATATATATTGACTGGTCTATTGTATGTTTTATATTGAAATTCGTAATGAAGCTTAATTTGTTTCGATTTTCTTATCTGAACTTTGTTTGGTTAGGGAGAAATTTATAGAAGGAAAGAGAAAGGAAAATATTCCTGGCGGTTATTTTGATTTTTAATTCTTGGTTTGGGGGTAGGCATGTTACTGCCAGATCCAACCTCACACACTTACACTGAATTATGTGTTCCTTTGGTTCTCTGATGGTGAAACCCTCACTATCCTTGTTCGTTTCGTTTAATCTTTAATTTCAGTTTTTATATGTACACATTCGCTTGAATTTAATTATTTATCTATAATTGAGTCCAATTGTTTCAATTGTGATTTAATTTTCAATTGCTTTGGAGTTCATTTCTTAGAAGAGGTTGAATTTTCGTCTTCATATATTTGGGGAAAAAGTTTTTTGCTCTAAAGTCGTAAGGGTGGGGAAAAAGTTTTTCAGTTTGATTATATAAAAAAACTTTATGTATATATATATTACATTAGACAAATCACAAATATTCCCACTATAAACATGTGCACCGATTTATTTCTGAAAAATATTAAATTGATATGCAATCAACTCCTAATCACATTGGGACATGATTTGAAGTTGTTATTTGTATATTGGACTAATATTGATATATTAGTTTATATTTGAAAGATTTAAATGGTGAAAATACGAATCCTTATTGAAAAATGATTCTTACCATTAATTGAAGATTTTTCTCTATATATATATGAGTTAAACCAAAGAGAAGGGGTGACTTTTGAGAGATTTTTGCAATTTTTCTACAGTTCATATTCTTCTGCTGAGAGATATAGAGAGAGAAAATTATTGAGTGATTATATATTTTATAGTTCTCTCTTGTAGGGTTTATTCAATTGTGTTTCTATATCAATGATCTTATGCACAATTGGATGACCTAGATTCTGAAAAATCTACACACCATCTATTGCAACACAGTTGCATCAATCCATTGAGAAGCGGAGCCGTCGGAGTACAGAGATCGGAGCAAGAAGCTTTGTGGTTATTTGATCCATTGAGAAGCGGAACTGTCAGAGTACGGATATCGGAGCAAGAGCTTCGTGGAGCGCGAGTGATTTAAGACCGTCAGATGCCGAGTGGAGAAAGGCAGATCATGAGTAATTTGTAAGTCTATAACTTCATAAAATTTGTATACTTCTTGATTCGTAGTGCATCGATACCCTAGCGTATCCGTGATTTTTTACTTAGAGTCTTTCCAAGGTTTTTCCACATAAAAATATTAGTGTTGTCTCTTGCTTTATTTTCTGCACCTATATTTATTATTGCATGGTTTGCATTATTTGATAATTGAATTAAAATTGACTATTCCGTTATTAATATTTTAATTTATCAATTAATTTATAAAAAACCTATTAACCCCCCTCTAGGCTTAATTCACCATCTTTTAGGTAATTTCAAAATTATTCACTTTTTGAAAAAGAAATCAGGAAAAGAAAAATTTATGACTTTTAAACTACATATTAGCAAATATATGATTGGGTGGAATGAACTTATCTGCTAAGTCAATGCTAAAGATGGATTTCCATACAAATTATTCTAATTAATTTTGTATGAATTTTTGTTTTAATCATTTCGTTTTCCCTTTCATTGCTCTTACCATAAGCTATGCCAGCCTCCAGCTCACAATCACAGGACCTACCTTGCGAGGCCAGAGTGGGCTCATCCGTCTGTCTCCATTTGAACATTTTAAAAAGTATAAGAAGTGAATTAATTATCTATTAATCAATTATATATTTTTGGCGTACTTCAATTCTAACTTTTATAAATCGTGACCTCGTAATTTTCTTTTATGAAACTTTGTGCATAAAATTTTAATATCATTATATTTTTTTAATTATGAGTTTTTTCCACGCATTGCACATGACCTTTTTGCTAGTTCAAAATAGACTTGTCATTCTATTATTCTATTGAAAATCTTCTTTTAATTAGTACTGAAAAGAAGATTTCTACTCATAGTGGGTAGCCAAGTTTTGTTAAAAAAATTCAAGAAAATGAAGATATTAATTTCTTCCCTTTAATAATTTTCAATGTTAGTATATAGAACTCTTCCGACAAAATCACTTATCAAACAATTTATATATCAGTTCTGTAGAGGGAATGAAAGACAAGATCAAATTGCGTTGAACAATAGTGAAATACAATTGGGACACTTAATTGAGTTGCATAACAAGGTCACAAACACATTGGACACATTAGTCGTTTGCCTAAATATATAAAGCAAAACCATGCAAAATACACTCTCTCACGTATATCTTAATATATATATATATATATATATATATTACATTAGACAAATCACAAATATTCCCACCACAAACATGTGAGTCAGCAGCTTTGCCTGTTGGACTAACTACACTTCTATGGTTCAGCATAATTTATTGAGCCGCCACCGTGTCCAAAATTATTATGTTCCCCATTAATACCTTCATATACAAACCTCATATTAGATGATGAATATATATAAGTGTGTGTTTTTGTGTGTGTGAAAGAGAGATCGAGTGCTTACCGGCATCCTCATCAAGAGAGTTACTGGATAATTTCCGCGCAGAGAGTACAGGTAAAATCATGATAATCCAAATCATGAAGAAGCAGCATATGATGATAATAGAAGAGGTAGCTTTGCTTCTCATTTTAAGTTTTTGGCTTGTCTGTATGGCTCCAACTAAGCACTAAACAGAGGAAGTTGTATATATACTATGTTAAAGCATGATATGTGTCATGTGTATGGGTATATATATATATATATATAGGAGTGCGTGTCGAAACAATGTATGACTCATTTATGCAAGTGGGGGATATAAGAGAGCTCAAGTGAGCTTAACCCTTAAGAACCTTGAGACTAACTGTGATAGAGAGAGTGAGATTTGTTTTGGATATAAAATATTGAGTTTATTCTAATTCTTATAAGAAAAATATCTTATTCTTTTTTCAGGAAGGAATATTATTAAGTTACACAAGTTTTAAATACTCTTGAAATGGTACTTTGTAATATTTTATGCGTATTTTATTAATTGTTCACTTTTAACTTCTTCTTCTTATTTGTCTTTTTTTCATTTTTTATTAGATAGTAGACCATTAACCCAAAAAAAACTACAAAAATTCATAAAACTCGTGTGTACTGATCTCGAGTTAAAACACATTGACGGCTTGATATCTCGATACTTACTCGGCACAAATGAATGAATTTGATAGAAATACATTACATATCATTTGTTTCATTATTCTTTTGCAAGGTGCTGATACTGTTATGCAATACCAAGAGTTGTTTGATTCTCACTTTTTTAATATCAATATTATCTGAGTTCGTTACACTATTATTATAACCGCGACAAAAACCAATATCGCGACGGCGAATCATTATCCCACCTAATTCCCTAGTCTTACTTCAAAATTGTTTATTTTATTTTTTAATTTTGGATAATTAACTAGAGACTCCAAGGTTGATTGTGGAGGTAATCGGAAAATAAATTAACGAAATCTAATATAAAAAAATTAGTTAATTACAGTGACACAGATGAGAGTTGTCCAAATTTTAGTCCAATACAAAGTTAAAATTTATAAATAGTTAGTCCATTGAAGTTTCAAAATTTTGAAGTACATGAATGGTCACTTTTACCCTTGATAAATGACCTAATTGATTGACTCGTTATCTTATCTTTAAAATGGAAACAATGTCTTTTTCGTTACATTTAATTTAGATACTATGTATAGACAATGCGAAAAGAAAGGAGTTGAATTATTTTACTTTGATTTACAGGTTTCCTATAGAGTTAATTTCTCACATGTAATATACTTTTACTTTTATTTTTCAAAATTTAATTATTCTATTTGGGCATTGTAAACTAGTTCAAATTAATGAAGATGTCAACGAGTTAGTTACACTACGCTATTTACAATATCATGAAAGTACTTCCGCTTAAGGGGCCAAATCAAATTATAAAGTACCAATAATGCTTTCCTGCTATGTAACTTCTCTTTTCCTTTTTTGTCATTCAATAGAGATGCATGCACTTAACTTATAACTTGTGTACTAGTTATAATTGAAGAGAGAAAGAGAAGAAATAACGTGAATATGTCTTATTCTGTAGGGACACCCCAGTCCGTGACCACTGCAAATGTAGACAAAACCAAAAGACACATTGCCCAAGTGCATAATTTGAAAGGTCATTGCCGACGTCTCATGGACATAATGTTAAAAACCAAAGTTCCAAAATTAATAAACTCACAATAATATCGGAAGTCTGGTAAAATTGTTGAAGTGTCCGTATAATCTACCGAATTATCATGAAAATAATTTAATTTAACTTCTTAAATAATAATATTTCTATAATACAACAAAAAAAATACTCAAAATATCAAATATAAACAAAAAAAATATCACCTTAAAATCATATCAATGTGCAAATACTTGAATCATCTCACATTACTGCTTATTTAAAAACTTTAAAATTAATTAACAAAATAAAGATAAAATCAAAATACAATATCCAGAAGTCTAAACAAATATCATTTAACAAACTTAATATCAAGTTACATCAATGTATCATGCTAACACAAAATAATAAACAATCATGCGCGAATTTAGAAACAAAAAGTTACTCGTACACAATATAAATTCATTACCCTATCAATAAAAAGAAGTTTGTAACATGGAATTTTCAACATCTCCATTTCTAAAAATAACACAGATATAATAAAAAATTAGCTAGATAAAATCATTGTTATGGTTAAAGTATCCATCCAAGTCACAATCACGGTCGAAATCATCATCACCAATAACACTGCTACTATCCTCCTCATTATCATCTATTTCGTGAATTTCTTTCACTTAAAACATACAAATAAATAAAGAAAAGTATCATAATTCATAAGATAAAACTATAAATTTAAATAAAAAACTTTAAAATTTAAACATGAAGAGACCAGAATATTTGATATTATGGGCGTTAATTAACCATTTGTTAGTCTCTTTATGTTATTAATTTGGTATTTTTATCCGAGTTGCGTGCTTAAGCATATTTTTAGCGCCTTAACGCAAATATGAGATAATTTCAGGTTTTTAGCAAATATGCATGATTCGGATCGACACTTAGAAAATTAATGCCCTCAGTTCAGAGCAAAGTACAAGTCATTGAAGTAGAGTACAATCAGCTAAAGCATAAAATCGCAGAATAAATAAATATTAAAATTCAGAAACCACCGATCGATCAGTGGAGTCTGCGATCGTTCGGTAGCAGCCGATATTGGGATATGTGTAAAACTATACTGCAGAATTTTGACTTTGTGTACAAGCAAACTGAGGGTCAGACTCGTCCATTCACCGCTAATACTTGGTGCCCACACCAAGTCCTCTTGGAGTGCAAGTAAAGACATGTCATATCTACACCAACTTTTGTCGATAAATATGTGAAGACTTCATGAAGAGAAGATATCTTTCATTATAGAATAGAGAATTAAATAAAAAGTCTCACTCTCTAGAGAGAGACTCTCTTCCTCAATAACTCAGGAACCAACCAACCAATCATGAAGATGATGGCTACATCAACAATGCCGTCTTCTCCTTCCATGAGCAACCAGTCGATATCTAGGGTTTCCAATGAAACCTTAACCGAGTAATGTAGAACGTTAATTTATTTTTATTGCAAGGAGAAGAAGCTAAAGCGAACTTATATGATGATTAAGTAGTGAGAGGCCGAATAAATAACATAAATATGATTTATTGTTAATTTTCTTCTTGTCTATGATTGAAGTGATAATTTATCTTGAACAACTATGTTTTATCACTAGGGACTGGAACCCCGAAGATTTAATAATGGTTTCTACATAATGGTTCTTAATTGATATGATAAAGTCTTAGGTTTACACAATCCATGCTAAGAGAAGATGATATAGACATACTTTTAATTTCATGTTTTACGAGTAGTTGTAGTGTAGATGCATGCACTAGTCATACTTTATTCGAAGATGGATTGTAGGGAATCGGATCGATTGCATCTCTTTGGGGATTAGGCAACTGCTTGTAGCGTTACTAATTTGATTCATATAAGTTGTATCTCCCTCTTGCAATATAATAATTAAAGGACTATATTATTAGGTTAGTGGTGGAGTTGTAACAAAATCTTAGACTTGTTTATCTTGAGTGAAAACCAAAATAATTATCTTTTTATTTATTTTTTGTTTAGTACTTTATAAAACAAACCAATCAAACAACGTTTATAAATATAATTCAATTTGCTACTTTATAATTATTTGAAATACGACTTTGATCTTTGTGGTTCGATACCCTCTTTACCCAACTATACTATATACTACTCGCGTACTTGCAACTGAGAGGTAAAACTAGATCGTGCTAATTTCTTATTTTAAACACTTTTATTTTCACACGACTCGAACCGATCACAAGTTTTTGGCACCGTTGCCGGGGATTAAACGGATATATAAGATTATTATATTGAATTTTTTTTAATTATTGTATTAATTTTAATTTTATTTTTAATTTTTTGTATTTTTTTTTCTTGCAGGCTTCAACCACTACAATTGTTCGGTAAGTGGGCCGATCGTTCGTGAACTTCTCTGATCGATCGAAAAACCTTTCAATCGTTCGGGTGGTTCTGTGATCGATCGAAAAAGTTATGTTCGTACAATAAAAAATATAAATAGAAAAGATACAATTTAATCACATTACAACAGTATCAGAAAAAAAATCTTTCATAAAATTAAGGAAAACAATATATATAGATTTATATACATATATATCTCATTATATAATCTAGAAAAAAAAATATAATTGTTGATTTAAATAATTTTTAAAATAAAAAATAATAATAAAATAAAATTAAAAGTATTAAATATAATATATACTTATAATTATTGCATTTTAATATTTTATTTAATATTATTGTTTATTGTTTATGCTTGGACGTCGTTCAATTAATAGTCCACTTGAGGCATTTGACCCTGAAATTGATCGAACATACAAAATAAATATAAGAAATAATTTATTAAATAATATAAATAATATAATTATGGGTGATAATGCAGTCGTGGCTCCGACCGCAGTTTTTAAGGATTTCTATACACCTCAAGATTATACTTCTCCTTTTGAAATCTCAATACCCGATGGAGCGGAAATTATGAAACTAAACCTGTATGGGACCTTAAGATGATGAATTTAAAACTCAAGATGATGAATTTAAAAGATAAAGCAAAATTATGGTATGGGATTTCTATGCAGTTTTTAAGGATTTCTATACACCTCAAGAAGATGAATTTAAAAATCGATTATTCTTTCATTCCTTAAAAGATAAAGCAAAATTATGGTATGGGACCATACCGACCGAAACCAAAACTGATTGGAAAAGCTCCAAAAAGAGTTTCTACATAAATTCTTGCGGGTAGGAAAAACTCATAAGACTAGAAGAGCCTTTCTAATGCTTTCCCAATTACCTTGTGAGCAATTCTATGAAGCTTGGGAGTCATACAATGAAATACTACGAAAATGCCCTCCCTACAGATTCCCAACTCACGAGTTGGTCCGTAGTTTCTATATAGGACTAAGAGAGAGACATAAAAACACAGTTGATGCAACCTATGGAGGAACCTTTACACAAAAAGCCGTAGACTTTCTATGGAATCTTTTTAAGAATCTTAGTGAAGATTCACGTCAAAATATGTCTGACATTAGAGCACCACGAAATATCCTTTCTAACCCTAAAAGAGCGGATACTGCATTTGAAGTTAGTCAAATGTATGAAGTGTTGGGCGTCAGGTATGTGGAAATTATGTGGTTAAAAACGACACCTTAACGACACTTTAGGTTTTACCCTTCTGCAAGCGCACAGATCAATCGTAGAATAGCAACGACTTGAGTAAGGGATATCGATCCCATAGAGACTAAGATTTTTCACTCTAATAGTTCTAAAAATACTAAATTATATTTCTGAAAATTATTTGTTTTGGTGGTTAAAGACTGAATTATCAAATATTAACTAAATTAATCTAAAAAACAAAGTAAATTGGTTTGTGATTCAAGAGAGAAAAAAACTAGGGTTTTCTCACTCCACCACTAACTGCATAATATAGTCCAAATTCTATTTTAATTGCATGAGGGCAATCCATTGACTATGAATCAGGTCGCACCGCGCCAACAGTTTGACCCCAAAAAGGATTACTCTCAACCGGATCACGACAACCCATCTCAAGACTAAACTGATTAGTGCATGTCAACTACTAACAGAAAAGTAAATTAAAGCAGTAAATTAAAGCATAAAAATAAACTAAAACATGTCTATATCAGTTTGTTAGGGCATGACCTGTGTCAACCTAGGGTTTTGAGGTTTATGACCACATTGTATAGAAAATCACAGATTAAGCATCCGAGTTCCAGCCCATAGTGAATAATTGATATTGTGTAAGATAAATATATTCGAAAAGTCTAAGACAAGAATCAATTCAAATATATAAACTTGTATCATGAATAAAAACGGTCTCACATCTAACACAATCATCACAATATAGTCATAGTTTCCCCTCTCTACAATTGAGAATACAATTAGAACTACATTACTTAGCTTGAGTTTTGCGAGAAAACCCTAGATACCGAATTAGTTGATCATGGTAGAAGGAGACTGCATCGTTGATACAGAATTGCCCTCCATGCCCTTTTTCTCCGGATCTCTAGGTCTTGAATGAATCATCCCTTTTTAATAAGATGAATCACCAAAGGCGGCTCTAAAAATTATACATGCCAAGAAGTTCTCTAAAATCTGTAGCAAAACTTGGTATTTATAAGCAAAGTTGAGGGAAACCCTAACTTGGAGAATATGATTACCCTTTTTGGTAATTTCACACCCAACCAAGAAAAACCCTATTATATGATGTATAATATGTGTATATATCATGTACAGAGGTGTTGGGGTCGAAATAAAGTCATTCGGGGTGAAAACAAATCAATCCGGGTCAAAATAGGATTTTGACCCGAAACTGAAATTTCCAACTTTCTCTGTAGAATACCTCTCACTCTTTTGATCATAACTTGAGTTCTATAGATTGGATGAAAGCTTGTGATATATAGTTGGAAAGAGCACTTCAAGATCTTGATTTTAGGCTCAAGAATCACCTCATTTGGACCTTTTTGGATGAAGATATGAGTGCCTCAAGTTAACTAAAATTTTGGTGCTGGAAATACTGGACCTACACCCAAGCGTAGGTTAGGGGCGTAGGGTCCAATTCTGGAACACAAACCAAAGCATAGGTGTGGTCCAATTTTTCCTGTTTTTGCCTTTGGTGATGTAGGGTATGATGCATTTTTGCTGTAAAATTCATTTTTTTCATATTTGAGTTAGACTGGTCGCATTTGACTCCCGATGCTTTTGGTTGAAGTAATAATGTCTGGAAATGACATTTTTGCCCTTCGCTGAGATAACGATATTGGGAAATGACCATTTTACCCTTCAGTAGCTCTTCTTTGCTCTGACACACCTCTTAATTCCTTTCTCGAGATAGAAACGAACACGAACTCAGTTAATTCACTGATATTAGATCTGTTTCTTCATTAAACTCCTGAAACATGCTTACACACACAAATGAGATAAAAATATCAAATAACGGAATGTAAAGACATAACAAACGCAAAATAGGGGCGAAAAATGACCAATATTGAGCACCTATCATGAAACAACATCAAAAGTAGATGAGTTGAATAAAAAGGTTGACCTATTAATGAAAAATACTCATATGAATCTTATTCCTCAAGAAGTCTGTCGGTGTGTGCTAGTTCTTCACACTATGCTATTAGTTGTCCCCAAATACAACAAGAACCTGATTTTATCATTGAGGATGTTAATGCTACCTTTACCAATCCGAATAATGATCATTTCTCGAATAGCTATAATCCGGGTTGGCAAAATCATCCAAATTTCTCATATAAAACTCAGAATAATACATTTAACCAAAATCCTAATCAATAGTCTAACCAATTCCGTCCATTTAACCAAAATCCTAATCAACAAGCTAATCAATTTCGTCCCTTTAATCAAAATCATAATCAACCACCTTTTATAAATCCAAATAATACGCAACCTATGAGACCACCTGGTTTTGAACAAGAAATTAGGAGTGTCTTGAATGAATTTAAAAATACTACGCAACTCCTACATACAGATTCCCAATCTATTTCTAAACTAGAAACCCAAATTGGGCAAATAGCAAACTCCATGAATAGAAGGGAAGAAGGAAAACTGCCAAGTCATCTAGTAATTAACCCAAAGGGGAAATATATGAATGAGCATGTAATTCCGGTAGGAGAACCAGTGATAGAAACTGTTCAAGCAATACTACTCTTAGAAATGGTAAAATCATAGATAATGAGGCTGAGGAACAATTTGAAGAAAAGACGAAGAAATAAAATAATAATGAAGAAATAGATCTTGAAAAAGAAGAAGAATTTGTGTCCAATAAATAAAAATAATTAATCTCTAAGAAAAAAGAAGAACCTATTAAAGAAACACAAAATCATATACAACAAAAAGAAATAGGAGAAACAAGCAATGAACTAAAAGCACCGTTTCCACAACGCTTAAGAGATCCTGCTCTTTATTGAAAACAAGGCGAAAAGATTCAAGAAATGTTTGAAACTTTCCAACATAGTAAAAATCAATCTTCCTCTTCTTGATGCTTTTAAACAAATTCCTGCCTATGCTAAATTCATGAAAGATTTATGTACACAAAAAAGAAAGAACCGAACTCACACTGCTAAGAAGATAGTATTAACCAATCATGTGAGTTCTATTATATCAAACACTCCTCCTCCAAAATATAAAGATCCGGAGCTCCAACTATTTCCTGCGTAATAGAAGATCAAGAAATCAGAAAATTGGATTTTCGGTGACGGTGAGCAACTTTGCTGGCGAAACATCGAATGGCGATTCCGGGCGCGTCTGAAGTTCGATTTCGACGTAATTTACGCCCCGGCTTCATCTCGAAGAGTTGAATTTGACCATGTGTTTGGGTTTTGATTTCGAGCAATTTACATATTCGGATCTAGACTAGATTGGTGGTTTTCGGTTCTGCTTCAACCTCGAATACTTTGATGATGATCTGCTTCAACCGAAGACTCTAATACGGATCATTCAACCTGGATTTCTCAGATACCACTTGTTAGGATTTTTGCACCCGCCCAAGATTGAACCGAAAAACACACAAAAAATTGTAATCAAAATCACACACACACACACATACACCGACACAAAGATTTATACGTGGTTCGGCCAAATCAGCCTACGTCCACGCAGATCACCAATAATCACTATCAATTAGAGGATTATAATATGATGATCAACAAATCGATAACTCATGCAGTGTTTCACTCACATGTGTATCGCTCACCCGGTGTTTCACTCACACCAAGAAAAATACTAATCTATATTTTTCTCTTCTCAATACAATAAGGTTGACCCCTATTTATAGGAAAGGTTTGAGTGGTGAACAAGCCAATTGGTTTCATAAAACCAATTCTAATTAGGAGTCTTCTAGATGATCTCCTAGTTAAATAGGGATACTTGCTGCCCAAATTTACTCCCCTTGCAATAAAAAAAGTCATACTCGAACAGTGATGATAATAGAAGAAGAAGATTTTCTTCTCATTTTGATTTGTTCTTTAAATAGAGGAAGTGGTATACCTATATAATAGATATATGTGTGTATATATAAGCATATGTATGGCTTATTTCTGCAAGTCGGCAATCCTTGACAAAACTTTTGCTGTGGAAATTGGGTTTACTTTCTACACACATTGACAACCTACATGTGACTAAGAATGCCCCGTGAGCAAAGGAACTCGGAAGACAAAAATGATTTACAATTTTTTATTATCGCAAGGACCAAAAATTGCTATTTATGTGTCTAATTTAGGTTTTTTTTTTTTTAAAGAATGCAAATATTTTATATTTTTTTAGTTAAAATATAATATATATATATTTGTTTTCTAAAGTGTGTCTAATAATATTAGAGATATATATTAGTAAAGTCAATATCAAAATATACACTATTAATGTTATTTATTGCAAGGGGTCAAACTGATAAAATAAAGTACATAAAGGGGGTGAAATTGATAAATAAAAGTAAGCAACTATTATCCTTGTATCCAAACAAAACCTTGAGGGGTAGAATAGAAATTAATAGGAATTATTGTAAGGGGTCAAACTGATAAATTAAAATAGGGGGTGTAAATGAGTTGTGTCAGATAAAGTAAATGGTGTAAATGAAGATATGCAAACCTAAATGAGTGTAAGTGATGATAGAACATACCTCAATTTTACTTAACCAAAAACAAGTATTGAGAGTATAGTACTGATAATATTATAAATGTTCATGCAATTTTACTTAACCAAAAACAAGTATTATTCTAATTTTTCATACTCTTACTTTCGAATTTGTAGTAAAAAAGGTGTGGTATATTGAGAGTATAGTACTTAACATGGGGCAAAATATAGAATTTGTCTCCTCAAAATTCTCTTGTAATTGAGAAAGATGATGGATTGGAGGATGAAAAACAAAATTGAGCCTTAAAGGACTCGTTGAGGAGCATGATGAACAATAAATCATTGTTCTAGATAGAGTCCTCTAGTTAGTCAAGGATGCCTATTAACAAAAAAAGATGAGGTCTAGGCGTAATTTAATCAGAGTTAAATGCGAAAGGGCGACGCATTCTCATTAAATGCATGCCATGCACATTTAATGCAGCCACCCCATAAGCTATCATGCTAGACGACATCGAGCTATGTACCATTGTGCATATGTCACCTCAGCGTAGCATCGAAGACACGACTAAGTGGTATAAAAGGACCTATCTTGAACAGATAGAGTTAATGTAGATGAAAAAAATTGCTCAACACTTGAATGAATTTTATTAGGGCTCTAAGGCCGTATTTATACAAGAGATATTGGGTCTTAACCCATTATGATCGAGATCAAATCCTTTATTATTGGAATTTGATTTCTATTTACAACTATAATTACTTCTCTTAATAAGTCTTTGGCTTTAGCCTTAAGTTAGAGTATAATTTGAGCCTAAATTAATTGGCCTCAAATTATATCCGGATTTGGGATTTTGTTTTTTGGGTAACTATGTTTGGTCCTGTTCTTTGACGAGCCAAGAATTTAGTCCTTTACACTAGCCCCTTTGGGTTTGATCCAATTTCTCATGGGCCTGACCCAAATTTTAGGTTTTAATCTTCCAAAAATGCCTTTTCATTTCAAGTGTACATATATGTATGTGTGTATGCGATTGTGGGCCACCTGCTAACGTCACCGCAATCATAACTTTGGATTACGTGTCGGTTTAAAAATGAATTTGACGGCTTGATTCCCTCAAATGACGCGTCTATTCACCTTGAAAAGTTGTAATGCCTCAGCCCCAATTTAATGCACCCTTTAGACGCACCTCCTCAAATCTATATATACCCCTTTACCTAACACTTAAGATTTCCTTACTCATACAAATCTTTGCTTATTCTTACTCTCTGCAACTTGTTCTTTGCAATTTATTTACGTTTTCTGGGCATAATTTGCTTGAGGCTTTCCTGGCGAGCAACATCGGAGACTCATCGTTTCATTTCTATAAGTGTTTCAACACTTATTCTTTTTCTTTTTTGCCATGTCTAAGTCTTTGGCCAGTTCTTCCAGTGAGGAGCTAGCCTCGCTCTCTCGCGGGGACTCTACTGAAAGTCATACTAGAGAAGCCCTAGTTCTTCCTCAAAAGGATAAATGTTCCGATGATATTAAGGAACTTCCTCCCTACAACCCAGACAAGCTCTCTACTGACCAGAGAAAAAACCCAAACATTAAGTCTTTTAAGAAATTGGTGAAGCCATTAGAGGGGGTGGAATTTCTGGATTATGACCCTGAATTGGATTTTAGTCAGGGGGAGGGTGTTGGACCCCATGACCTTCTCCTTTCATATAACTAGGTTAAACTGGTTTGATTTCCCTTTCACCCCCTTTTCCATTTTATTTTCTTTATCCTGGGGATAACCCCACTCCAAGTTTACCCCAACTTCTTCCGCATTGTTTCTATGCTTATTCTGGCGAACCGTGATCATGGCCTGTACCTAGGTTTTGATGATCTTCTGATGTGCTTGGGAGGTTCATGTTTTACCCTTTCAGGGACATGGGTATTTGTTCTAGCACCAATAAGTATGAGAAGGATTGGAAGGAGAGAATGGTTTTGATCAAAGGGCCATGGTGTTACCCCCAAGCTTCTCGTTTCCCAATCCCCAACGTTTTTTTTCCTAATAACTTTGAGCCCTATACTTCTCTTGTTGATCATTCCCTGGATTACTTGTGCCTTCATTGTGATGCCCATAGGGTTGAGTACATCTATAAGTGATTTGGGGTTACCTCTAAAGGAGCGTACCCCAGTAGGGTCCATAAGAGGATCAAATTGTTGAGGAAGCTTTGGTTTAAGCGCCCGATTTGTATTGAACTCCTGACTCCTATCAATTTGCAAGATATATCTCAGCTAGGAGCTATGTTTCGCATGAGCTGTCCCACCCTACTAGATGATGACTTGGGAATTACTCCAGACCATACTAACTAAGGGACCTCATCCCGAACCACAACTACAACCCCCTTAACTAATGCAGCATCTGGATCTGCTGCGGTGGATGCTGCCACCCCCACCCTTCCCCAACCTCCTTCCTCTCATCCTCGCCCTCCTACTGCAGAAAGATCTTCTAAGAGGTTGAAGCTGAAGGGGAAAGTTTTCGAGGATGGGAAAGCTCCCAATAGGGACAAGGCCTCGGGGGGTGAGGATCCCAACTCTACTAGGGCTATGGATGCTAGGGCAAAGTCCTAGTGGACCAGTCGAGATCTAGATGCTTTTAAGTCTATGGATAACCCCAATCTTCCTGACAAGGTCAGGGGAATGATGATGAGGGTAAGTCCTCTTTCCTTTATCCCCCGTACTTCACTCCATTTTTTTACTTAATTTATTATGGCTTCGGACCATTTTTGCTTTTACACATCTACAAGCCTTCTATTGTGTTGAGGCTTTGTGTTTCAATAGTGAGTCTCGCACAAAGGAGGCGACTCATTAGGCGGATGAGGTGGTCCACCTCAAATCAGCTCTGGCCTTTGCTGATATAAGGGATACTCTGCTGGCTCAGGAGAAAGCCATTTTTCCAGAAGAGAATGTCGGCTTGAAAGAGGGAAAAGTGAAGGCAAATGCTGAGATTAATGATCTTCAGTCTAAGTTGGACATGTGCAGGAAATGGGGATTGGAGATGCACTCAAGTTACAAACTTCTTAACAACAACATTGTGGATGAGTTATGGCGGAGTGGCTTTGTGAATGCCCTGAAAGAGCCTACTGAGAGGAAGACGAAGGACCCTGAGGAGATGGATGTCCACTTTGGCGTTCAGCCTCCTTACAAGATTCTGACTCTAGTCTGGCTGAGGTGTTTTTCTTGAAGTTCCTTGTTGGGGAGCCTACTGTCGATGATCCTCAGAGCTCTGATGTCACTCCCCCTCCTTCGGCGTAGAGCTAGGATTGCTTGCACATTTGCTAGGGATTTTGATAGAGACACGATATAGATTTTGCTTTGAGTTCTCTTCTATGGCACTCTCACTTCCGTAATTTAGGACCACCTTTATCCCCCTTTTTGTTTTGCCTCTGAGAATTTGTAGCCCCTTGGTCATCTGAGCATTTGTATTCCCTCGGGCAAATTTTGTAATACATTTTTATTTTAATGAAAAAACTTTTATTCATGAATTGTATCATGCTTTATCATTTGAATCTGCCAATGCTTGTATGTCTTCTCTGATACTTGTTTTACTAGTATATATATGATGCCTCTGGCATACAAGCTTTGAGCATATTTTTGATAACCCTATGATATTTATAACTTAGGAATAGATTCCTTTTTACATGACTCAGGTTTAGGCCTCTAGCCATTTTATAACAGGAATAAATTCCTCTTTTCACGATTTAGGCGTATGCCTCTGGCCATGTTATAACTTAGGAATGAATTCCTCTTTTCGTGGCTCAGGCTTATGCCTCTGGCCATTTTATAACTCAGGAATGAATTCCTTTTTTCATGGCTTAGGCGTATGCCTCTGGCCATTTTATAACTTAGGAATGAATTCCTCTTTTCGTGTCTTAGACGTATATCTCTGTCCATTTTATATCTTAGGAATGAATTCCTTTTTTCATGGCTCAAGCGTATGCCTCTAGCCATTTTATAACTTCGGAATGAGTTCCTCTTTTCGTGGCTCAGACTTATGCCTCTGGCCATTTTATATCTCAGGAATGAATTCCTCTTTTCGTGGCTCAAGCATATTCCTCTGGCCATTTTATTATTCTAGGAATAAATTATTCTTGAAGGAAAGCAAAAATTTAAAATAGGCAATTTGTTTTCTTGAATCATGAAGTTAGGCTTCAGCCTCTTTTATTGATTGCTTTTGAATAATCAACAAGTGGTAAATAATAAACTGCCTCTATGAGGCCTATAAAGAATTAAAATCCATATAAGGATAAATACCTCTTTATTCTAGAGGCATTTTGAAAATGAGGCTCCATGCGCCTGTTAGATTTTCTTAATCGGTAAGCCCCTTTTCCTATGACTCCAGTCACTGTATAGGGCCCTTCCCAATTTTCTCGAAGCTTGCCTACGATGCCAATCTTCTTCCTGAGGACCATGTCTCCAACTTGGAACTCACGTCTTCTGAATTTCTGGTTGTAACTTCTCCTGATCCTCTGGTGATACTCGGCCAGCCTAATGGCCACTTTACCCATTTTTCATCTAGGGTGTCAAGAGCATGCACCAAGTTCTGATTGTTTTGGTCCTCCTGGAAGACTTAAACTCCTTATTATGGGTACTACATTTTTTGTAGGGATTACTGCTTCTACTCCATACGTCATGGAAAATGGAGTTTCACCAGTAAAAAATCTTGGAATAGTCCTGTATGCCCAGAAGACCTCTGGTAGTTTATCTAGCCAGAGCCCCTTGGCATCCTCTAATTTTTTCTTGAGATTATTCAGAATGCTTATGTTTGATCTTTCAGCTTGTCCATTGCCTTGTGGATATCCAACTGAAGATGTCTTGAGGTGGATATCGTGCTGCTCATAAAAGGCTCTGGTCCATTTATTATCCAAATTGAGACCATTATCGATCATTATGACTCTGGGGGCTCCAAAGCGGCATATAATGTTTGTCCATATGAATTTGATTACGGGTCTGTGAGTGATCACTGAGTATGATTCTGCTTCTACCCACTTGGTAAAGTAATCCGTAGCTATCAGCTCCAATTTCACCTCCCCCAGCGCTTGTGGAAGCGGCCCCACAATGTTAATCCCCCACTAGGTAAAAAGGTGAGGATTGAGTGTGGGATTGAGTAGTTATGGTGAAGGATGGATGTTATTGTTGTGAATCTGACCCTTGTGACATCTTCTAACGAAGGCTTTTGTGTCTTGAGAAAGATAAGACCAAAAATAGCCTTGGTTGAGCACGTTAGCAAGGGACCTACCTCTTGAGTGATTGGCGCATGCTTCTTTATGTATCTCCTTTATTATAGCTTGAGCCTCCGACGGGGTAAGACACCTGAGATAAGGTCCTCCAAAGGACTTTCTGTAGAGTTTCCCGTTGATAAGATAGTACCTGGAGGATTTCATTCGTACCTTTCTGGCCTCAGGTTTGCTTTCAGGAAGAACCCAACCCCTCAGGTAAGATACTATTGTATCCATCCAGCTAGGTTCCCATGGAATTAGATAGACGCTTTTTGGCTTTTCAATACTTGGGATCCCCAGGAAATTTATTAGGACTACCCTGGTCAAGTCCTGAGAATTGGATGACGACATGTTGGCCAACTAATCAGCACTTTCATTTTGTTCCCTTGGTATCTGTTCA
Source organism: Cornus suecica (assembly GCA_963922005.1). Classification (NCBI taxonomy): domain Eukaryota; kingdom Viridiplantae; phylum Streptophyta; class Magnoliopsida; order Cornales; family Cornaceae; genus Cornus; species Cornus suecica. Next base: position 59,603,003 of record OY998243.1, read on the forward strand.
AGACTATATTGGTTGAAGTTGTTTAATTCTATTATAGCCAGGGCTCTGTAAGGTTCCATCTTTTCCCCAGCCTCATATTCCCCATTCACTTGTCTGATTACAAGTTGAGAATCACTATACACCTTTAATTGTTTGACCTGTAGACTCTAGCATTGCCTGAGGCCAGCTAGCAAAGCTTCATACTCTAGCTCATTATTGGATGTTGGGAATTCCAGATGAATAGACTAATAAATTTTTATCCCATCAGGTGCTATGACTTCCAGCCCTATTCCTGCTCCCGATACTTTAACTGGCCCATTAAAAAATAAACTCCATTCCAGTTATTCTATCTCTTGATGAAGTAACTCTGGTTCCGCTTCCAAAAGGAAATCCACCAGAGCTTGTCCCTTAATAGCTATCCTAGGCACATAAGTTATGTCTAATGCTCCTAGCTTAATTGCCCATCAAGTTATTCTCCTAGTCAAGTCAGGTTTGGACATGATTGCTCTGATGGGGAATGATGTTAGGATGATGATTGGGTGTGTTTCGAAGTAGTGCCTGAGCCTTCTTTTGGCATTGACTAGAGATAAAATGATTCGTTCAGTGGTGGTATACCTGGTTTTTGGATCTGACAAGGATTTGTTGGTGTAGAAGATTGGAATGTGACATGTTTTCTTTTATTTTACTAGTGCGACACTTGTGGAGGACACTGATATTGGTAGGTAGAGGTGTAGCGTCTCTCCTATCTCTGAAGCAATTAGCATAGGGGGGGTTATCAAGTATCCTTTCAGCTTTTACAGAGCTTGAGTTTGTTCTGTTACCCAAGTACAACCCCTGCCTCCTCTGATGGCTTGAAAGAAGAATTTGCATTTGTCAGTAAGTTTGGAGACGAACCTGCTTAGGGCAGCTACTCATCCTGTCAGGGTCTGGATCTCTTTCTGGATCTTAGGCTCTTTTGTGTGGATCAGAGCTTTGACATTTACGAGGTTGGCTTTGATCCTCATCCTGTTTACAATATGTCCAAAGAACTGTCCTAGTGAGACCTCGAATGAGTATTTAGCTGGGTTGAGCCTCATGTCGTAGAGTCTAATAGCCTGGAACACTTCCTTCAAATGCTGAAGATGATCTTGCTTCTTTTTACTTTTGACCACAGTTTTGTCAATATAGGCTTCCACAGTTTGGCCCATCAGATGACCGAAGACCTTGACTAATCTTTGGTAAGTAGCACCTGCATTTTCAATCCAAAAGGCATCATTTTATAAAAAAACGTACCTTCTTCTGTGATGAATGATGTCTTTTCCTCGTCAACTGGGTTCATGGGGATCTGGTTATATCTAGAGTAGGCATTTAGAAATGACAGTCGCTCGTTACCGGATGTAGCATCTACCATATGATCAATTTTGGGCAGCGGGAAATAGTGTTTTGGGCAGGCCTTGTTCAAGTTGGTGAAGTCTATGCATACTCTCCACTTGCCATTCTTTTTCTTCACCGCCACTACATTGGAGAGCCAAGCTGGGTACCTGACTTCTTTGATGAACCCGACTTCCAATAATTTTTTGACTTCCTCAGCTATGATCTGGTTCCTTTTTACTCCGAATCATCTTTGTCGCTACTTTACTGGTTTTGCTTCTGAAAAAACATTGAGATTATGCTGGGCTATTGATGGAGCTATACCAAGCATGTCTAAGTGTGACCAAACAAATATATCCATGTTCTCCTGTAGTAGTTTGATAAGGTCTACTTTCTCTGCTGTGGAGAGGCTGGAACCGATGAATGTGGTTCTCTAGTTTTTAGAAGGGCTTATGTCAACCTCCTGTAGTGGCTCAGTAGACACCTGACCCTCTTCAAGTGGGTTTGTCTAAAATTGTTATTTTTCTTTATTTTTGGAACCTCCTTGTTCCTATTTTTTTCTAGCCTGATCCACATATTCAGGCTCTTCATGGTTACTTCATAGCACTTCTTCGTGGCCACTTGATCCCCTGGAATGTCGATTACATCTACGCCGTTGGGGTCAATGCACCTTATGACCTGATAGAGGGTGAAGGGAACTCCTTGCATTATGTGAATCCAACCCCTACCCATTAAGAGGTTGTATCCTGGCTTGACATCTACTACCACAAAATTTTCCTCGAGGGTCCTCTTGGTGGCTGATACAGATAGTTGAATCACCCCAATTGGTTCCACGCGCCGTCCGTCAAATCTAGCAAGTGGGATTCAGGTAAGGTGCTTCAGGTTGGCGTCAACTCCAAGCTCATCAAAGGCCCATTTAGGCATGATGTTCGTGCTGCTATCGGTGTCCACCATGACCCTTTTGACTAAGCAGTTAGCCACTAAAAATGATATGAGTAGAGGGTCCTCATGGGGTACTTGCACATTCCTCAAGTCAAATTCATTGAAGCTAATTTGGGACTCCTCATTTCTATTGCATGTCTGGCATACCTCTCCAATTCTTCTGAGCTTATGTGTCTGACGCATCTGGGATCTCTTGACCCCTTCCATCTCCTCGGTAATATAACGCCCCGCATTTTCCTTTCTATTTTCTGGAATTCTTTTTCAAGAGTTAATGTTTTGTGACGTCACTTATTCACGACGTCTTGTGTAATCTTGGTACGTGTAAATTTTTTGCGTTTACGTTTGGACTTAGCGGGAAGATTTCATGGTATTTTGTTTCCAGCTTCGTGGATTGGAATGTCGCCAACGACTACGTGGATTTGTGCAACATTTTCTCGTTTAAGCTTCAACAATCGTGTTGCGTTCCCAAAAGTGTTACCCTAGTTTAGTGTAGACTTTCGGTGTAACACTTATGTGAATTTCTTGTTATATTTTCATGTTGTAAGTAATTAGAATAGTTATAAATTATTTTTGGAAAGAAATGACCGAAGGGTAAATGAGTATTTTCATATTTAAAGTACTTAGTGAAAAGTGTAGAGATTTGGCTAAATATTGGGGGATGAATGGCATAGTAGTAATTATAGAGGATGACAATGGGTAGAAGGGTAATTAAAAGGCTTGATGACACTATTATAATTAACCCTAAGTTGAGAATAATTTTGTCATTTCCCACTTTTCAAGTGGTGTCTCATTCCTAGCCCTTGATCTCATTCTCCCATCTTTGTTCTAGTCCCTTGGATCATAGAGCCTTGTTTGGATGAGGCTTAAATGCAAGAATCCATTATTCTTGGTCTTTTACTTGGCAAGACTTCATGTCAACCCTTGGATCCTTAATTCATTTTCATTGTCTTATTCTAAACCCTTGGATGTTAAGGCCTTGTTTGGCAAATTAATGGGTTTTGTGAGTGGTGTGTTTAGTCTTCCATCACAAGACTACTTTGTGGCCCTTGGATTAAGTGTTCATTTGCTAGCTTGAAGCTTGGCCATTGGATGGTGAGAGGTATGAGTGGAAAATCTCTACACATTGGAAGTCTTTCATTGCAAGACTTCATTCTTTCCTCTCCATTTTCTCTTCTTTTCTCCCTCTTGATTTTTCTTCACTTAGAGGTGGATTTGATCACCCCAAGTTGGGAGTTTGGTGTGGCCATCAACATGAAAGTTGTTCATGGTGCTCTTATATTTGGTTTGTGCCAATGATTGGTAAGTGTTCTTCCTTCTTTGTGTATTTTCCATTCAAACCCTAGTTTAGGGTTTCATATTAAACCACTTGATGATTCTTGTTTCCCTCTTATGTTGGAGTTGGATTCATGGTTAGGAGGTTATGGTGAAGCTTTCCACCAGATTGCTCATTTGAATTCGGTGTTGAGGAAGAGCTAGGGTTTCATAGGCCTTGCCTTGTGGTTGTGCTTTGCTCTTCAAGAGGTAGGGGAAAACTTCTTAACTAGCCATCTTGTGATTGTGTAGTTGGGTGAATTTGATACTAGGATTCCTAGACTTAGATGAAATTGCTAAGTGTATCCTTGAAAAAGTGAAGCTAGGGTTTGAATATGTTATGTGAATGAACCCTTGTGTATGGAGTACTTAGTAATGAAATTGCTAGGACTTTGATGCATGTTAGTTGAGTGGTTATTCTTGAGAATTCCCATAGTAAAGTATGCTTGTATGCCTATATATATGTGGGTATATATGTGGGTAATGTGGTGTATATGTGTAAGTGTAGTTATACATATGTGTATGTGGGTGTTAGGAAGGTAGTCTTTTGGGTAGCACCTTTGAGGTTATACCTTGTGATTGGTGTAACTAGGCATCTCAACTTTAAGTGACTATCTTGTTTCCCTTTTGTGAATGATAATGACAATGATGGGAATTGATGTAGGTTGAGATGTGATTTATGATAAACTTGCTTGAATTGAACTAAGAGCATGTTTAAATGAATGAAATTGTTTTTCTTGTGAATTTAAGGATAACTTGATGAATTGGAACATTTCTTGTGCGTGAGAATGTATCATTGTGATTTAAATGCTTTCATTGAGAATTGAGCATGTTAAATGAATGAAATATTATCCTTATGAAATAAAAGGAAAACTTGATGATTTGGAGCATGAATGTTGCATGAAAAGGCATTCTTGTTGATTTTTGCTTTAAATGAAATTTAAAAGTATGTTGAATGATGAAAAGCATTTGCGTTGACATTTTGGGAATGTTGGTTATAAATATGATGTGACACATATTTATGTGATGTATGGGTCATTGAGAACATAGTGCATGGGTTCACCTTTTGTATTGAGAATTCAATTGGTGTTGGGCTACGCCCGGTCATGTAACCGTGGGTGAGCAGCATGGTATTGAATTTTCGCAACAAATGGCCAGGAGGTGTCCCCCACCTACGGAACTAAAAAGCCAAAAATTGTTGATATAGGTTTGGGTCATCCCATCCTCAAAGTCGTGGGTCATCTCGTGCATCCGATCTCTAGATCTTTTGTCATGGGTCGCCTCATGCAAAATCTGTTATCCAGATCTTTCGCCACGGTCCTTCTTGTGCAATTGCCTTCCTTATTGAAAGTGAGAAGTGTCAAAATCATTTGGGAATAATCGGTGCGGTACTCTTTCTCAGTGTAAACGGGTAGAGTACATATTCGTTGAACTGTTGTGGGAACAGTGAGTACCATGAGGTGTGTGAGTCACATTGCATTTTAGTTGCTAATATGTGATTTATGTTTACATATGGCTCATGAAATTATCCTATGTGTTTGAGGAACATGTTTAATGTGAATTTGAGATATATAATTAATTTGTTATTAAAATGCTCAAGTGAAATTGAAGGATGTGAAAAATATGAATTGCATGCCTTATTTAAAGTATAATGTGAAATAAATGCATATACTTGTTGCTATGTGCTTAAATGCCTTAGAGTGGTGATATAAGTTAGTTTTGATGGCTTTCTTGTGATAAAAGAAAGTCGGTGATGAGTCATAGCATTGATTATGAATTGAAGGCTTGAGAAGGCGGGTGATGGTTTTGAGGTATAGTTAGCATTGGTGTAGCAACGTGGTGTAAATCGTGATATTGATGTTTTGGTTGTGATAGATGAGGTTATGAATAAACCGAGTCGATTGTGTATTGATGGTCAATGGATTTTGTTAGAAACCTAAGTGATGTGGTTTCGAATGTGAAATTGAGGTTTGAAGGAATCGGAAGAGGTTCTTGATTTGAAACTAGTTGGTTCTATAGCAATGGCTACTAGGTTCCCTTTAGCGATCTTAAGAAATGGAATGCTATCGGAGTTGTAGTCATTCTCTATTAAGTCATTATAGGGTTTATGAGTTTGAATGAGGAGTAAAGTGTGGATGGATTAGGGTTAGTGTCGTTGCGTATAGCCACTTACCTCTTCCTTTGAGTTGCCACTTACCTTCGTTTCTGGATTCTTTTACTCCATTGAGCGTATGCAAATATGCTCTAGTGTTTCCGTTGGTTTCGGTTTGTTTCCCCGAAAATGGATTTTTCATAAGACTTGCATTTGAGTCTATTCGATCTTTAAGTGAAAAACCCATTTTCTTTTGTCCCCGTGATGCTGACAAAAACTTTGAGTTTTGAAATGGTTTTAAAGTCATGAAATAAAAGATTTTGACCTTTGAAGGTCGGCGGTGTACAAAATGGAGACCGGGGGCAAGACGATTAGTTTTATGGATTTTAAAGAAAATGTTTTCAATAAAAATAAACCGAGATTAAATGATATTTTCTCATTTCTAAAGTTTCCTAAATGAGTTGGAGCCCTTATTACAAGTTTCCTAAGGGTTTAGAACTGTTTGGGGGTCATTTTTTAGGTTTCCTGACTAGGCAGTCGACTGGCCCTTCTAGACAGTTGACTGGGTCAATCAATCTATTTTTTGTAAAGGTTTTGGAACTCTCTGTCTCACCCAGTCAACTGGGTCATTGAACCAGTCGACTGGGTCATCAGCCAGCCGACTGGATGAACTAGCCAGTCGATTGGGTCAACTTTTGATGGATTTTTCCTGATTTTCAAAAATTCATTTCTCTCATCTCGTAACTTGGATTAAGGTTCTGTTTGTTCCTATGGCTTGTTCTAGGTACAAAATTTGTAGTTAAAATTTGAAATAATTTATTTACACTTTAAATGACTATTTTACCCTTGGTGAAAGTGGGGTACTTCAGCTTTCCATTTTTATCGGCGTTGTCCGATATCGTTTTCAAAAAATGCATATCTCTCATCTCGTGGCTTTGATTTAGGTCCCATTTGTTTCTAGTGCCTAAAATATGTCCAAATATTTGACACAAAATTTGAAATCATTTATTTGCACTTGAAATCACTGTTTTACCCTTAGTGAAAGAGGAGTATTTTAAATTTTTGTTTGGGTCGGCGTTGTCCAATGTCATTTTCAAAAATTCATATATCTCGCGTCAGGGCTTGGAATTCGGTTCCGTAAGTTTAGATGGTTCAACCTATGTCCAAATAGGTGGGGTAACATTTGAAAGTACATTTTTGCCCTTGAAATGACCATTTTACCCTTGGGCGAACATGTGACCTTTGAGTGGTCGGTGTGATGGGTTGTTTAACCCCTTTCACTTCATTTTCATTATTCGAAAACCTTTGTGGGTTCCCTTAGGTTGAGGTGACTGTTTTACCCCTGTGTTGGGTTTGATGATGGTAGGTAGTACCATGTGAGGTGATTTGTAGTATGAGTTGATATTGATTTGAGGTTTTCGAGCTCGATATGCTCGTGATCTAGGAAGTGTGATTGTTATATTATTGGAGTGTTATGAATAGGAGTGTTACTTCCGTGATTTGGTGATAGTGTTGTGTTGATTGTCAGTGTGGGACTAGCGGGTATGAGTCGTAGTAATCTATGAGGGGGTCTATTTAATATTTAATTATTTTGTCATCAAACTTTAACCAAAATACCTAATCTAGACAACATGTTTATTGACTGGACATGCTAATAAAAATGTTCTTATAATTTCCTCCTTATCATTTTTGAGTCAAAATCATGTTTTACAAATATATCCCCATGAGATGCAAAAAATAAATCTGGACCTATGAACACACCAATAAACATAGACCCAAACCAGTATCTTGATCTCATGACGATCTACCAATTCCTGCAACCACAACACTGAGCAAACATACTGTGAAATGCAAGTGTGGAAAATAATTAACAAGAATAAACAAATACAATGATCATAAGAATAATATAAATATCAATAAATATAATGATCATAACAGTGTAATCTTTTTAAAACTAGACCAAGAAAGTATATTTCAAATATTATTTAATCCTCTCATCTTGAAAACATACTCCCCCTGAACAATTAATCTCTCCCACTTGACACATAATTGCTCCCCCTTAATAGATAATCTCTCCCCCTTAATACATATTTTTCCCGCTTTTTGACACCGAAATGCCAAGCAAAGTAATATTAGTATAAAGTAAAATTGTAACTATTGAGAAAGATAGGTAGATAATTACTCAATCTGTAAACAAAGGGAAAAACGATAAGAGGGGACTAAAAAATCTAGGTAACAAACATGATAGACATAGAACTTTGAAAATTCAAACCCATTTTCTCAAGTCATGACAAATATCTCTACAATGCATGAACTTAATAAAACAATATTTTTGTTATATAATTTTATGGTGTTTTATGTCATATTGTATACATGAACAATCCTAAAATTATCAAAAATGTGATGCATGGATAATAAAAAAAATGAACTATAATAAAAATGCATGATAATGTATCAATTTTAGGATAAAGTATAATGAAAGATAAATACTAGAATGATACATATAAGACATCTATTCTAATGAGAACATACCACTAGATTTCCTAAGACTCGCATGCTTTTGAAAATCTAATGATTTTGTAGAGATGTCTATCAACTGAGAATTTGTGGATATAAACTCTAAACCTTTCTTAGAATAAAGTTTAGGAAAAATTCAATAATTATTATCAGATGTATGTACACCTTCTATAACACAATTTTCAAAAGAATCAATAATAGAACATTTATCAGAACTGAAATTGACATTATGGTTATTATCGCATATTTAGTTAATGCTAAACAAATTAGACTTTAGGCCCTTAACATAATAAACATCTTCTAATCTAGTTTAGAATAGTTAAATAAGTCATATGAAATCAAAGTAATGGAACAAAACTCACTGAATCGAGAGAACGGATGATTTTCTAAAAATTTGAGTTTCAGAGACTTTTAGAGTTCTTCACGCGAAACCGGACGAATCACCAACTAATCTGGCGATCCGCTAGCAAGGAATGATGAGGAATCATATTAATAAATGGTAGAATCAAACCTCGTAAGGATTGGTGGAGAATTGAGGGAGAGAGAAAAGTTTGAATGAAATTGGGGGGACCTGCCTAACGAGTCTGTTTTATAACAGGCCCGTAGCTACGCTTGAAGCATGGATCCCCATGGCCCAAAACAATTTTCTCTCTTCAAATGTCATCTTCAACCCCTTCTACTCTCAATGCTTCCTACACACCCTTAGCTCATCTTCTTGGCTCAATTTATACTTCATATTCAAATGATGATGGCCTCGCGACTCGAATTTACTAACTCGATCTTAAATACTAAAATGTTTAAATTACCGTCTACAAGTACAAACTAAGATCAAAAGCTATTCTTCATCACCTAGTACGAATATTTAACGTCGTTGGTGCGACATTGCTGCCTCTTAATACTCCGGATCAAATTTATCCAGCTCGGGTGGTGGTTCAGTTAGATCAATCGTTTCTACCACATACTCGGCTGATTGAACTTCTATGTAGTGCTTCATTCTTTGTGCATTCATGACAAACTTCTTTCCAATGTCAGGATCATCGAGCTCCACGGATCCATGGGGGAAAACCTTTGTAATCTTGTATGGTCCATCCCATCTCGATTGGAGCTTACCAGGAAACAACTTGAGTCTCAAATGAAACAACCAAACCTTCTGGCCAGGCTAAAAAAATTTCTTTCTAATACGTTTATCATGAAACACTTTTATTCGATCCTTATAAATCTGAGAGTTTTTATACGTATTATTCCTCAAGTCCTCAGGCTTTTGAAGTTGGAGTTTTCGTTGCGCACCGACTTTCATTATATCAAAATTCAATATTCTAACAACATAATATGCTCGGTGTTCCAGTTCTACATGGAGATTACACACTTTACCATACACAAGACGATATAGCGACATACCAATCTGTGTCTTAAACGCAGTAATGTACGCCCTAAGTGCATCATTTAGCCTTCGTGGCCAATCCTTCAAATTCGTACACACAGTCTTTTCCAAGATATTTTTAATCTCCCTATTAGAAACTTCCATTTGACCTTGTGATTGGGGCTGATATGGTGTACCAATTCTATGAGTGACATCGTATTTCTTTCATAGAGCAGGAAGAAACTGGTTGTCAAAATTGCTTCCACCATCACTGATCAAAATTCTTGGCATACCAAATTATGAGAAAATGTTTGAATTTACAAATTCTTCCACCACATCATGGTTAACACATTTGGTGGCTATCGCTTCTACACATTTCGAAACATAATCAACCCCCACAAGTATATACTCCTTCTTAAATGCTTTTGGAAATGGTCACATGAAATCAATACCCCACACATGAAATAATTCTACAATCAGAATCGGGGTTAAAGACATCATGTCTCATCGAGATATGGATCCAAGCTTTTGACATCACAGACATGCCTTGCAAAACTCGAAAGCATCCTTGAATATGGAAGGCCAATAAAATCCACTCTACATCACCTTGTGGGCTATCTTTTAAGCTCCGAAATGCCCTCCACACTCCAATGTGTGACAAAATGTCAGTATGTTTTGCACCTCACTCTCGGGGATGCATTTTCTGATAATCTGATTAGAGCAATACTTGTACAAATGCGGATTATCCCAGATATAGAATTTGACTTAGCTGAAGAATCGATCTTTCTTATTCTTAGACCATCCTTTTGGAATTCGACCTGTGGCTTTATAATTGACAATGTCAGCATACCACGATATTTGTTCCACAACAGCCACATTAAACAGATTTTTATCCGGGAAAGAATCCTTAAGAGGAGTAATTTCCTTTATGGATTCGACAATAATCCTTGACAAATGGTCCGTAACAACATTCTCTAACCCCTTTTTATCTTTGATTTCCAGGTCAAATTCTTGTAGCAACAAAATCCACTGAATCAATCGGGGATTAAAGTCTTTCTTTGTCAGTAAATGCCTCAGAGTGGCATGATCCGAGTAAACAACAACCTTTGAGCCCAAAAGATATGATTAGAATTTATCCAAGGCAAAAACAACTGCCAGCAACTCCTTTTCGGTAGTTATGTAGTTCATCTGAGCTTCATTTAGAGTCCTATTGGCATAGTAAATGGCATATGCCATCTTGTCTTTTCTCTGATCCAACATAGCTCCTATGGCATAGTCAAAAGCGTCATATATGAGGTCAAATGGTAGAGACCAATCTGGTGGACCAATAATCGGAGCTGATGAGAGTTGAGAACGCAGCTCCTCAAAGGCATGAAAACACTTTCCGTGAAAGACGAAAGTCACATCCTTAGCCAATAAGTTACATAATGGTCACGCGATTTTGCTGAAATATTTAATAAACCTTTGGTAAAACCCGGCGTGGCACAGAAAAGAGCGTATCTGCTTAACATATATGGGATAAGACAGTTTTGAAATTAATTCAACTTTTGTTTTATCTATCTCTATCCCTCGCTTCGATACAATATGGCCCAGTACTATCCCCTCTTGAACCATAAAATGACTCTTTTCCCAACTTAGGATCAGATTCGTCTCCTTGCATCTCTTGAGTACCAGTTCTAGATGTTTTAAACAGTCTTCAAAAGTTTCCCTAAAAACTGAGAAGTCATCCATGAACACTTCAAGGAATTTTTCTACCATATCAGAGAAGATAGATATCATATAGTGTTGGAATCTTGTTGGCGCATTACACAAACCAAACGACATCCTTCTATAAGCAAATGTGTCATATGGACAAGTAAAAGTTGTTTTCTCTTGATCAACAAGATCAATCGCCACCTGATTGTAGCCGGAATACCTATCTAGAAAACAGTAATAGCTCTGCTTGGCTAACCTCTCCAAGATTTGATCAATGAATGGCAAATGAAAATGATCCTTCCTGGTGTTCAGGTTGATATTTATGTAAACAATGCAAACACGCCACCCTTTGGTCATGCGCTATGGAATTAGCTCACCTTTCGAGTTTGGCACCACTGTGATGCCCGAATTTTTCGGCACCACCTGAGTTGGACTTATCCATGTGCTATCAGAGATGGGGTAAATGATACCCGCATCTAGCAATTTTACCACTTCTTTTATCACCACCTCTTTCATTTTTAGATTCAGCCTTCATTGCATTTCTCTTGATGGCTTTGCATCTTCCACGATATGTATGCAATGCTTGCAAATCGAGGGGTCTATGCCTTTCAAGTTAACAACGCTTCATCCTATTACCTCTTTATTCTTACTCAAAACCTCTACTAGACTCGATTCCTATTTTTATATCAATTTTGAAGATATGATCACAAGAAGAGTCTCACCAGGTCCCAAATAAACATATTTTAGCTTTTCAGGTTGTTCCCGAAGTTCCAAAGTAGGAGGAGTAGTTAATGATGGAATTGATAGAGTATTTGAAACTATCGGAAGCGGTTCAACCGGCTCCTCCCATGGTTGAGTGTATAAAGCAGTCTCCCTCTCATCCAACTCTTCATTTTAAAGCTTCTAATGTGATTCCCAATCAACCACTTCCTCATCCAGCCATTCTCTAGTCATAAATGACTCAAGCTCATCCTTCTCCAAGATTTGAGTAAAAAAATCGGCTATGATATCATCCAGTTCATCACACTCATTAATTTGGAAACATTCCCCTGATTCAGGTAATTGGTGGCTTCCTTCAAACACATACATCCTAACCTTCATATTTCCAAATGTCAGATCCATGGCTCTTGTTCTGCAGTTAATGCATGCATTTGTCGTGGCGAAGAATGGTCTTTCTAATATTACTGGAATGTGTTTCTTTAAGTCAGGGACATGTTCTTTATCCAGGACTACAAAATCAACCGGAAAATAAAACTTGCCCACTTGAACAATAACATCTTCAAGAACTCCTCTTGCCTGCTTGACTGATTGATCAACAAAATAAAGTACGACCTCAGTGGGACTGAGCTCACCCAACCCTAGCTGTTGATAGACTGAATAAGGAAACAAGTTAATACTCACACCTAGATCAAGAAGAGCTCTACTAATTTCTTGGTCACCAATGACACATGGAATAGTGGGAGCACCGAGATATTTCACTTAAAAGCAATGAACTCATTTGTTTAGTCAAGAGTATTTTTATTGGATTCTTTGCTTTGCTCTTTCGTTTCTAGGTGCAAAGATCCTTGAAATACTTAGCGTAAGGTGGTATCTGGGCAATTACATTTAAAAAAGGTAAATTAATCTTGATTTGTCGGAATATTTCCAATATATCAAATTCTTTCAGTTTCTCGTACTTGGTTGACTCTTTAAGACACTGAGGTAATGGAGCTGCCTCCTCGTAACTTGCCCTGTCTGGCTCTTCAAGTAATGTCTGGTCAACATTGTCCTCTACTGATGGTTATTTCTGCATTCTTTCAGCCTCTTTCCTTCCAGCCTCCTTATTCTGTTCTTCTTCAGCTTCCTTCCTCTGCTCTTGTTCTGCCTTCTTTCTTCTTTGCAACCTCTTTTCATGCTCTGCCTCAACTCGACTATCCACTTCCCTTCCACTTCTCAGAGTCGTAACTACTTGAACCATTTCATTAGGTTCATTGACAAATGATCCAAGCTTCAGTGCTTGTTGTGGCTTTAGGTTAGCGACCGACTAACTAGGTAATCTCCCTAGTTCTCTTACATTCCTCTCATTTTCCACTTGGCCCATCTGCATATGTAATTGTTCCAATGATTGGGTATGAATTCCTAGCTTGTTATGAATCTCTAGTATAACTTTCTCTAACGTATTAGTCTAGAAACCGGGTGAATGAGTTTAACTTCTTTGAGTTTGGGTTTGGTAGTTATATGGTTGCAGAGCCTGATTGTTATTGAATGGTTGAAGATCTTGGGTATTATTGAATGGCTGAAGAACTTGGGAATTATTGAATGATTGGAGAGCTTGGAAATTATTAGATGTTCTGGGTTGGTAGTTGAATTGAGAATTTCTAGCCATAATTGTTGGTTGTGAGTCAAATGATTGTTTACTCTATTTGAACCTTGGTTGATGGTTATATGATTGTTGTCTCTAAGAAAACCTTGGTTGTGGGTTATATGACTGTTGTCTATCTGTTAATCTAGGTTGTTGATTGGATGATTGCCTTTGTTGGAACTTTGGTGGTGGATTCTCTACATTGGTAGATTTGTAAGACAGGAGTGGGTGATTTCTGGCATTAGAGGTGTATGAATTGGTGAAAGGAGAATTATTGGAATAGTTCCACAATGCGTTGGCATTAGCGACCATTATCTCCTGACACTCATTTTGGGAATACTCAGCTTCGACTTCAAATGTCTCTCTAGGAGGGGAATGATTTCGCTGCAAAAACTTTTCAATTATCTGTAATTTCTCTCCAAACAATGCCATGGTATCTCTCACATCATCATGCTCTACAACATAAGATTTCTCAGATCTCCTATTATGTTGTCCACCTCTAGACCTCAACTCAGATTGATATTAAATGGTGTTTTCATTGATATTATCAAATATCTCCAAAAGTTCTTTAGATGGTATCAGGATAAACTAAGCTCGTGTTTCCACATCTATCAAAGTCTTATGCGCCTTTCCAAGTCCTATGTAGATATGTTTTAGCAATATCTTGTTCAGAAAACCTATGGTGGGGACACTTATACAAAATTTCATTACATCTCTCCCAAGCTTCATGAAAATGTTCACCAGGTAACTGCCTAAAGCTTTTGATTGCATCTTGTGCTTTAGAGGTATTTCCTATGGGATAATACTTTTCTATAAATTCTCTCTTAAGGGCTTCCCAATCAATTTTAATTTCTTTTGCTAATTTGATGTACCATCTTTTAGCTATCTCTTTCAATGACCAAGGGAATAATCTCATTCGCAAGTCATTTTTGGGCAAATTGTCATTCCTAATAGTAGAGGCTACCTCAAGAAAATCATTGATGTGCTGGTATGGGTCCTCTATTCTAAGGCCTGAAAATTTTGGAAGCATATTAATCATACCTGTCTTGATCTCGAAGTGTTTCGTTCTTTGTTCCTCTGGAAAATCAACATAGGTGTCGTACACATCGGGCGCGTAATATCCTTTCAGGGATGTCTCTAGTTCCCTTGGCGGGTAGGCTCTTTGGTCACCCATCGCTTCTTCTTCTGACTGGCGCTGAAGCTCCTTAATAGCTCGATGTATGTGACGGAGAGTCTTTTCGATCTCAGGATTATACTCGACAAACATAGAGCTAAAATTAGAACGTGTTGATCTATCGGTCATACGCTACTCAAATAAAAAAAAAAAATTTTCAAAATTTTTATGAAATAAAATCTACTCTAAATTAACTACTTCTAAATTACAGAAAATAAAGTAAGAATTAATATGCAAAAATCTAGGTAACTAAAAACTCACAAAAGTTCTAGACGCAACTTTAGAAGCTCCGTTTTTCCCTTCTATATTCTTCAGAGTACCTGTCAGTCACAAAAAAATATAACTTTAGCTACAACTACAATAACGAAATGCAAATAAATTACTAACGCTATTTGAACAATGTTAAGTCCCTGACAACGGCGCAAAAAACTTGATACAATGCCGGGTATGAAAAATGTGGTTAAAAATAACAAATTAACAACTCTAGGTTTTACCCTACGCAAGCGCACATATTAATTGTAGAGTAGCAAATGGCTTGAGTAAGGGATATCGATCCCACAGAGACTGAGATTGTTCACTTTAGCAATTCAAAAACACTGAATTATATTTTTTGGGTATGGTTTGTTTGGGTGGTCAAAGACCAAACTATATATTTTAACTAATAATTATCTAGAAAGCAAAGTAAATTGGTTGTGATTCAGATGAGAGAGAAAACTAGGGTTTTCCTCATTCCACCACTAACCGCATAATATAGTTCCTCATTGTATCAATTCTACGATGGTGATCCATAAATGTGAATTAGGTTGTACCGTAAATAGCTCAATACAACCCCAAAGAGGAGTACCATCAACTGGATTGCGGCAACCCGTCTCATGACTGACCTAACTAGTACATGCCAATTATATTACTCTAATATACTCCTACTGCATGAAAATAAACTAAAGCATGTCTATATTAAGTCGCCAAGGCACGACCTGTGTCAACCTAGGATTTCAAGTTTCATTACCACCATTGTGTAGAAAACCATGATTAAGCATCCGAGTTCCAACCCATAGTGAATAATCATAATTATGAAAAATAATAAATTCATTCCATCTAAGACAAGAATTTAGAACAAATATATAATTTTATATTGCAAATCAGTACGGTCTCTTAACTACTACAATCATCACAGTATGGTCAATAGTTTCCCCTCGTTACAATTAAAAATAATGGAAGAACTACATTACTTGGCGAGGGTTTTGCTAGAAAACCCTACATACCGAGCTAGTTGGCCATGGTAGAAGCTGACTTCAACGTTGATATAGAAACCATCTCCATGGTCTTATTCTTCGGATCTCTAGGTTTGAATATGGCTCTCATTAGCAGTAAGTCTGAATGAATGAACCTTTAAACCTCAGCCAACCTTTATGAATGTCTCACACAACCAACAACCCATATATATTTTCTGATAAACAATCGTGTGTATATATAAACAATGGTATAGAAAGGCCCTTTTCAGTCTTTTCAATCTCAACTTCATGCAAACCCTAACTTCTAATATATATAAGTGTATATACATGTATATAAAGGTCTAGAGTCGCAGACACGTATTCCAATCGAACCAGGGTGAAACAGGCAAAATCCATAAAAAATTCTCAAATTCTTGTCGCACTTATGCTTCAAGCGTAGGTCCCAATTATACCTCCAAGCGTAGGTCCAAGCGTAGAAATGTGATTTCCAGCCACTTTTTTAAATTGAAAGCGTAGGTATTTTATAGAAAATCACTTTTATCCATGAATGCACCATTACGACCCTCTTGAACCCATGATACTTTTTGCTAAAGATGACGGCTTCTGGAATTACCGTTTTTGCCTTCCAGGAGCCATTTTTGTCTTAGACTGTCTCTTTGACTCTCCTCTTGGATAGAAAGAACACAATCTTCTGTTAATTAACCGAATTTAGCTCCATTTCTTCATTTTTGCTCCTAAAACATGCTTTAACACGCAAACAACATACAAATATCAAATAATGGAATGAAATGATGTAACAATAGTGAGCTTAGGGGTCAAAATGACTAATATTTGACACCTATCACTTGTATAGGGTAAAACCTAGCACTGTCATAAGAGGCTGTTTTAACAACTATTTTTACCCCATCTAAATAGACATCAAGTTTTTGGCGCCGTTGCCGGGGACTAAGCATTGTTCATTAGCATTAGTAGTTTATTTACATTCTCTTATTGTAATATATTGAAATTTGAAATTTTTTTGTGATTGATAGGTACTTTAAAAAACATAAAGGGATTTGGCTGAGCAGAAGTTGCGTTGTTGGACCTTTGGTGAGTTTTAGTTTATCTTAATTTTGTGCATAGAAAAAAAATTTATTTGAAATTTTTTTTTTTGATGTATGACCGATCGAAAATCTTGTTTTGATCTCAACGTTAAATTATAACCTTTTGATCCTGAGATCAAACGGACTTTTTATCGAAAACATCGAGCTATTTAAAAGCATCATCGTTAGTTAGAAGAAGCAATGAGTGACCAAAGAGCCAATCTACCAAGGACACCAGCCATATCTTTGAAAGGATACTATGCATCGGATGTGAATGATTCCTATACTGATTTCCAAAAACAAAAAGGCGCGACGCACTTCGAGATCAAAACGAGTGTTATCAATATGCTTCCAAAATTTTCTGGCCTTAGGATAGAGGACCCATACCAGCATATTAATGATTTCTTAGATGTTGTATTGACTGTTAGGTATGATAATTTATCTATGAATGATTTGCGAGTGCATCTATTTCCTTGGTCGTTGAGAGAAAAAGCTAAAAGATGGTACGTCAAATTAGATAAGGCAAATTAAAATTGATTGGGAAGCTCTTAAATCTGAATTCGTAGAGAAGAATTATCCCATAGGAAATACCTTAGAGGCAGAAGATACGATGAAAAGTTTTAGAGAATTGCATGGTGATAAGTTCCATGATGCTTGGGAGAGATATAATGAAATCTTATATTAGTGTCCCCACCATAGGTTCGCTGAACAGGATATAGCTAAGAATTTTTACATGGGAGTGGGAGATAAACATAAGAATTTGATAGATGCGGCAACACAAGGGTAATTTATCCTGAGGCCAACAAAAGAACTCTTAGACTTGTTTGACAGTATTAACGAGAATACAATTCAATATGAATATCAGTTGAGGTCTAGAGGTGCACTAGATAAAAGATTTGAGAAAATATATGTTGTAAATCACGATGATGTGAGAGATTCAGTGGCATTGATATTTGCGAGGATATGATCCGAGAGTTCTGGCTATACATGTAGTGTTTCAGCAGAGGGATGAGACTATGGAGAGTGGTCCGAGGTATTGAGATTGAGATTACTCCCCAGACTATTGCGGAGGCATGGGGTATTCTGGACAAGTGTCCACCCGAGTTAGATGTTGAGTTCTCACCTATGCTCGAGGTACTAC
This sequence comes from Cornus suecica, assembly GCA_963922005.1. Classification (NCBI taxonomy): domain Eukaryota; kingdom Viridiplantae; phylum Streptophyta; class Magnoliopsida; order Cornales; family Cornaceae; genus Cornus; species Cornus suecica. The sequence continues at coordinate 59,621,219 of OY998243.1, forward strand.
CATATATTTCTAATCTTGTTGTACTTCAAACCGCAATGTAGTGGGCTAATATGTATCAGAACTGCACGAAGAAAGCGAATTATCACCCGATGCTTTGGTTTTGGGATGTGATAGTCCAGTCCCAGATTTTGCCGCCACGTGACCATGTGCTATGCACCATTTCCGGCCTTCTTTATGCATTTGAGTTCGAGAGATGGATTTCTATTCCTTTGATTTTGTGGGAGGGTCTGTATACACTTTATATCCATTTGCGCAAGGAGACCAAGGTTGGTCAGCATTTGTTTTCATTCGATTCCCATGCTTGGTGATGAAGCTTATGATGGATGCCGAGATTTAAATGGATGCGGTTGAGTGGAATAGATTCAGAGAGGGTACCCTGTATGCTAAAGGGATGTGGACTGGTGTCTGGACCCAGTTGTATGGAGATGCTATTATGAGGCGGAGACCAGGGTTCGGTATATTACAAGCCCCAGATGCACAGGCCCAGGACCAGGCTGATGATGTGGGTCAAGTTTATACGGGTGTCGCTCAAGATGCTCAGGCCACTGATAACAATGTTGCCAATTGCTGAGGAGGAGGTTGTGTTGCTAGAGGCACCAGGGGGGTGGTACTGTTACTCTGTATCAGGCATAGTTTGATACTCTTATGGCACGGATACAGGTGCTAGAACAGACATTGGAATAGGAGAGACAGGCTAGGCAGCGTGAGACAGTACGTAGTCGGCTTGATCATAGGTGGTTATTTCATAGGATTAATCGTATGAGTCAGCATATAGGTGTGCAGATTCCACCTATACCATCGACCCCTGATGATGAGGTCTAGTTTAGTTTTAGTTAGGTTTTTGTTTTATTTTTATTTCATTTTTTTATATACATTAGAGATAAATTGTTGAGTGGATAGTTTTGTATAGGGCTTTATGTGACCGCTTGGACGATTATTTTATATATGTTCTTGTTATTTTCTTAGTTTATAAAATAGTAGTTTTTATGATCAATCATATTGCGTTAGAAATATCCCCGAATTTTTACGCTTATTTTCCATGTGCTGATAGTTTGAATTATTTCGAAATGTTATATCGCACTATGCGGACATTTGTGCGTTTAAGTTTGGAGGTGTATATGTGTTGGATTGATCGGAAGACTGTTATTTTAAAATATATATATATAATTTGTCTAGGCCAAGCCTATGCTTGATGCATAGGGTATCACGAGGTGGATTTTAAAAACTTGAGAATTTTACCTGTTTGAGCAGTGTTTTGGCCTGATTTATATATGTATTTGTATTAGGATTAGTTTAAGGTATTTTTAGGATTTTTTTTAGCAATTTTAGAGTAATACTAATTCGACAAGGAAGAGGAATGGAAGTACAGGTTGGAGTTGGATTATTCATTGCTTCTATTTTCCTATTTAGCCAAGGGTTTTAAAACCTTTTTATTCTCTAATTCTACTACATCCATCTATAAATACATCCAAAGAGTAGACACAATTCACAATTCTCAATTGTTGAGCATTAAAGTTAGATATTTTTCTTCTATTCTTTCTATCTCGAGGGTGTTAGTATGGTTAATGCTATTGAAGATTATTCTGACCCGGAGGAGTTCATAGAAGGTATAGAACCATATGTGGATATGAAAAGCTCAAATGAAGGAGCTACAAGTCGGAATGGATGCTGAACCACACCGAAATTGTTTCTGTAGTGCAGATTGCAATTTGAAGAAATATTTCATCCGGAGAGGATGAACCGAGTATTAATTGCACACGGGAGGAAAATCCTTAAGGAATGAGGATTGAGAAGTTTAGAGAAACGGGTGGGAGAAAAGGTATATCCGGGCTTGGTATGAAGGTTCTATCAGAATATGAAGATTACCGGACCGCTAGGATTTGAGGTTATGTCGGCTAAAGTGACTCAGTGGAGTGCTCCTATAGTAATAGGAAGGAAAAGTATTGCCGATACGTGGAATATACCGATTAGTAGTCCGGCACACTTAGAAGGGAGACTGATGGAGCATCCTGAATTATGGCCCGATACGGATGAGGAGATGGTGAGAGAATTGTGTGCTATGTCAAATCCATGAGATAAGATATGTGAAAATTGGTGGCTAAAGTAGGATCTGCTTTATTTGGATTGTGTCGTTTCGGCTCAAATTCGACCGAATACTTGGACTAGTGTAAGGGATCACACGATGCTAAAAACATTGTATACCCTAACTCATGGGTATAAAGTGTGTATTATAGCGGTGATCATGGCTGAGATATCGATTGCCCGAGCAATTATGAGTAGAGAATGGGCGGGTGCTGATGACTTTGAACATTATCTTCCATACCCGTTTCTATTATCAAAGATCATTGTTGAACAATTGGGTGATAGGATAGAAGAGTTGGATTAGATACAATAGACAATTATGAAGATATACCTAGAGGAAGATTTGGAAAAGTTGAAAAAGACAGCGGATTTCTAGATATGGTTAAAGAGTGCTATGACTAGTGATGATGAAGAGAAGGATGGTTGAGATTAGGGTTTAGTTTTAGTATTAGGATTTTTGGTTATGCTTTGTTTTGTTTGTAGGGACGGTAGACCCTTAAGGCCACATCTTTATTTTTATTTTTATTTTTTATTTTTGTAGGATTGTAGGCCCATAAGGCCAAATCATGTTTTTTTATCAGTATTTTTAATAAATAAAAAGAAAATTTTTAATTCCTTGAAAAATCTGTGTGACTTTCTAGATATGTTTGAAATTTTCTTTCCTTTGCTATGATTGGGTATTTGTACTTTGTTGATTATATCTACAGGTGAACCAAATCAAGTTTGGGGGAGGAGATTCATGTTTTGCTTTAGAATCTAGAATTGAGCGTTAAGGGTAACTATATATGTTCTCCTATATTATGTTTTACCATGGGCACATGGTCTGGTGTAAGTTTGGAAGAGAGAGTATAGAATTACAAGGAATGGAAAATTTTCGAAAAAATTTGAAATTTTAAAATTTTGGAGCAATTCTTTGTTTTCATGCATGAATGTTTTGCATTAAAAATTGATTGAGTTTATGTTTATGATGCATGAGTAGTATGTAATGTAATATTCTCATTCATGAGAGTAATGTTTAGATCGAGTTAGTGAAGTGATGTGATTTTACATAGGTGAGTGAATGAGTAAAGTTGAAATTAAGAATGACGACTTTGACCTATAAGCACAAACACACATTCACTATGGGAAATAAGTTGATCTTTGACTATATAGTTCAAAAAATAATTTTGCCACAATAAAATGGGAAATGGGGAGATGTTGTGGATGAAATGGAGAAAATTGAAAATATTATTTTGAGAATATAAAATGCATAAGGTAGTTCTTTGATCTGAGTAACCGAGCCTCAGTATCACCAATAAAAAGTGGAAAGATGAGTTTTTATTAAAAATGGCAAAATTTGATCAATGAAGTAGGAAATGAGATATTGAAATACCATGGTAGAATGTTCACAAACACACAAAAAGTTGTCTTGATTGAGAGTAGAAAGTAGCAAAATCATTCACTTTAGTGAGAACCATTCATGACGTGAAGCTCGATATAATTGTTGTTTGATAGTGAGTGAGAATAGTTGTATCCATACTGTCTTTTGCATTGTATCAAGACTTAATTGAATTTGTGTGTGAACTCATGATTACAGAGAACTGAGATGTTTGTATGTAATATCACTAGAAACATTCACGAGACTTCACTCGTCCACTAGGGGTAACCTATTGGTTTAAAAGGCTTGTTACACGTGCTAAGTGTAATCCTTGACCCTCACGAAAGCAAGGGATTATGTTAGATTAGTTATATTAGTTAGAGTAGTAAGATTAAAAAGATTATCACAAGAAACGTTCCCTGAGTTTATTGCTAAGGGACTAGCAATGTATAAGTTTGGGGGTGTGATAAATGTCAAATATTAGTCATTTTGACCCCTTAACTCACTATTGTTACATCATTTCATTCCATTATTTGGTATTTTTATGTTGTTTGCGTATTAAAACATGTTTTAGGAGCTTAATGAAAAAATTGAGCTAACTTCGGTGAATTAACTAATGAGTGTATTATTTCTATCCAAGAGGAGAGTTAAAGAGGCAGTCCGAGACAAAAATGGCTCCGAGAGGGCAAAAATGGTATTTCCAGAAGCCGTCATCTTAAGCAAAAAGTATCGTGGGTTCAAGACGGTCGTTTTGGTGCATTCACGGAGAAAAGTGATTTTCCATAAAATACCTACGCTTTTGCTTATGCTTTCAGTTTCAAAAAGTGGCTGGAAATCACATTTCTACGCTTGAAGCGTTGGCCTACGCTTCAAGCATAACTGTGGTGAGAATTTGAGGATTTTTGATGGATTTTGTTTGTTTCACCCTTGGTTCAATTGGAAGACGTGTCTGCGAGTCCAGACCTCTATACACATGTATATACACTTATATATATATATATACATATATATATATATCAGAAGTTAGGGTTTGCATGAAGTTGAGAGTGAAAAGACTGAAAAGGGCCTCTATATACCATTTCCTATATATACACGATTGTATATCATATGAGAGGGGGGATGTTGGTTTTTTAAGACGTTTATAGAGGTTGGTTGAGTTTTAGAGGTTCATTCATTCAGACTTGCTGCTGTTGAGAACCATATTCAAACCTAGAGATCCGGTGAAGAAGATCATGGAGAACGTTTCTACATCAACAATGCAGTCACCTTTTACCATGGCCAGCTAACTCGGTATCTAGGGTTTCTATCAAAACCCTAGCCAAGTAATGTAGTTCTTTCATTATTTTTAATTGTAATGAGGGGAAACTGTTGACCATACTGTGATGATTATAGTAGTTAAGAGACCGTACTGATTTGCAATATAAAATTATATATTTGTTCTAAATTCTTATCTTAGATGGAATGAACATATTATTTTACATAATTATGATTATTCACTATGGGCTGGAACTCGGATGCTTAATCATGGTTTTCTACACAATGGTGGTAATGAAACTTGAAACCCTATGTTGACACAGGTCGTGCCTTGGCGACTTAATATAGACATGCTTTAGTTTATTTTCATGCAGTAGGAATAGATTAGCGTAATATAATTGGCATGTACTAGTTAGGTCAGTCATGAGACGGGTTGTTGCAACCCGGTTGATGGTACTCCTTTTTGGGGTCATATTTAGTTATTTGCGGTACGACCTAATTCATAGTTATGGATCACCCTTGTACAATTGATACAGTGAGGAACTTTATTATGCGGTTAGTGGTGGAGTGAAGAAAACCCTAGTTTTCTCTCATCTGAATCAAAACCAATTTACTTTATTTTCTAGGTAATCATTAGTTAAAATATATAATTATGTCTTTGACCTTCCAAACAAACCATTCTCAGAAAATATAATTCAGTGTTTTTGAATTGCTAAAGTGAACAATCTTAGTCTCTATTGGATCGATATCCCTTACTCAAGCCATTTGTTATTCTACAATTGATATGTGCGCTTGCATAGGGTAAAACCTAGAGTTGTTAAGGTGTTATTTTTAACCACATAGTTTTACACACCTGACGTCGCATCACTCAACGCCTGAAAGATCTGATCAAAGGTGGTAAGAATAAAGAGTAAGATATGTTGGAGGACCTATGCTAAGTTTTTGAAGGACCTCTGTACCTAAAAGCCTAAAAGCAGAAGTAAGGTCCTGAAGAAGATTTTATTGACTAAAGAAGTAAGTTTGATCTTACTAAGTGATACTCCACCTAAGAGGAATGATCCTGGTGCTCCCATTATGTCTTGTGTCATTGGTGACCGAAAGATTGTTAGAGCTCTTCTTAACCTCAGTGCGAGTGTTATTTATTACCTTACTCAGTCTATCAACAACTAGGGTTGGGAGAACTCAATCCTATAGTGGTGATGCTTAAATTAGCGGATAGATCAACTAAACAATCTCTTTGACCACAGATCAAAGAGACATATCCATGTTATCTTAGGAAGACCATTTTTGGCTTTGGCAAATGCATGCGTTGATTGCAGAACAGAGGTTATGGATATTTCTTTTGGGAATCTAGAGATGAGGATGAATGTATTTGATATCAACCATCAATTACCAGAACCGGCCGAGTGTTTTAATATTGATAAGATGGTTGAGGAAGTGGTAAATCAAAGGAGTCGAGCAAGGAATGACTTGGATGTTGTGATGGAAATGTCGAATGCAAAGTTTGACACGTGGGAAAAGCCAAGAGATTCACCTAAATCTCCATTTGTGTCACCAGCGGCATTGGTACCTTACAACTCACTTTATAAGATTCGGTTGTGTGACAACACTAAAGGTCGAAAGAAGAGCTTAGTGGTGAATAAGCAAGATGTGGAGGTTGTTAGAGATGATCAATTATCACAGACTTTTAAAGAACCTACTAAGGATGACCCCCCTCTTAAGGACACCTTTCTAGATGAACCAGTGTTAGGTATACATATGGTAGAAAAGCTATATGCCTTGGAAGATCCGCGATTGAGAGATAAGTGTGAAGGGATAAGGAGTTGTGCGTATACGGATGCTCGAAGATACATAGCTCGAATAAGAGTACATCATGCTAAGCATGTTCGTCTTAAGTTCATTGAGCTTGGCCAGAAACGACAATGTAATCCAAAGCTGAAAGTGTTTCAAGGTAAATTCTGACAAAGATGGGACGGACCACACAGATTTAGATCGGTTTACCCCCGTGGATAAGTAGGATTTGATAAAAGGTTTTGGATACATGGGTAGAGATTTAAATATTATGAGGAGATTGATCCAAGAATGGAATTTATGACATTTGTTAGTTTAATGGAAAGTGGTGAATTGGTGAAGGGAACATTACATAAGGTATTGAAGGATGATATGTTGGACACATTGACCGTGCATGGGGTGAAGTTAGAATGAGATAGAGGAGGTAATTTATATGGTGATTATTGTTCTATATTTGATGTCATAGATAATACTAATTGTTCACAGATGAGAGCACTGAGGGAGTTACTTTTTATATTTTGTCCTATAAGTAGGAGAAATGTTGCAGAGAGAAAGGGTGTTGGATAACTCTTTAAGGAGTTGTCGTGCCAATGACGTTAAACATTGATCCTAGGTTGTGAAAGTTAGTTTCTAGTCTAGGTTTCTAGAATAAGATATCATTTAATTTATATAATTTTAATCCTTAGAGACTGTAGTCCTTTAAGGACAAGTCGTTGCAATTTCAATTCCTAGAGATGGTAGATCCTTAAGGTCACATTTTTGTCTTTGTTTTTATTTTTATAGGATTGTAGGCCCTTAAGGCCAAATCATAAAAAAAATCAATAAAAAAAAGAATAGAATTTTTAATTCCTTGAAACTTTTGTCTGAATTTCTGGATATTTTTGAAATTTATTTTTCCCTGGCTATGATTGTGAGTATTTCTGTTTTGTTGTGTATATCTATTGAAATTACCTAGATGATAATGAAAATAGCCTAGGGGGGGGGGGGGGGGGGGGTGAATAGGTTTTTTGTCGATTTTATGATCAATTAAAATTATTTATCGAGAATTCAATTTTAATTAATCACAAACCCTAATTCTCAATTTAATTCTAAAAAACAAATCAATCAAGCAAATATGAATATAAGTACAGAAAATAAATAATGAGAAAACACAAAGATTTTTTACGTGGAAAACCTTAGAAAGACTAAGTAAAAACCACGGATACGCTCCGGTATCGATGCACTATGAATCAGAGAATTTGTACAGACTCTATGAAAACATAACTTAGAACCGCTATAATTTGTTATTCTTCACTCGACGTCTGGAAGTCTAGATTCACTCGCGCTACACGAAGCTCTCACTCCGATCTCCGTACTCTGACGAGCACGATTGAAGACGTCCAAAAAAAACAAGAGAGAACTTGTATATCTCTAATCACTTAATGATATTCTTTCACCATATGTATATCTATGTAGAAGAAGAAATTGTAGAAAACTTATAGAGAATTCTTCAAGACGTCCTTCTCTTGTTATAGACAATGATGATCCAAACCCTAAGTTTTTCATTTCTCATAATTTCACATCCAACCCCTATATTTTGGTGAATATATTGTATATAGAACATACTTTGATGTATATAAGTCTTGGTCATATCATAAAACCAACTCTCGAACAATTTGGATATCGCAGGCAAAATTTAGCAAAAACTTGTCGTAGCTACGCTTCATGCATAGGGGGTCTACGTTTCAAGCGTAGGTCCAAGCGTTCCTCCAAGTATAGAAATGTGTTTTCCACCACTTTTTGAAATTGAAAGCGTAGTTATTTTTTGTCAAAACCACTTTTCTTCACAACTGCGCCAAAATGACCCTCTTGAACCTACGATACTTTTTGCTTGAAGTGATGGTTTCGGAAAATGTCATTTTCGCCCTCCATGAGACATTTTACCTCAATATGCTCACTTTTATGCTTCACTCGTATTCTTCATTACTTCAATGCTTGATTATGTCTTTGATGAAGCTTATCGATGTCATTGAAACCAAACTGACCTATCTAACACTCAACATGGTTATTGTCTAGAACATGCAATAAATAAACAATACACAAAAGTGTTGTTACAATCTCCACCTTGGCATTTCTGAGACACAACCATATTTTATAATATAGCCTCACAAATAACAACATAAACATTCACCAACAAACATAGATATAAATTGTCACCTTGCTTTCATGACGACCAATCCTATAACCACAACACTGAACAAACCATTAAACGCAAGTGTGAAAAACAGATATAAACTAACAAAATGATCATCATAAAATCATAACCACAATGCACACATAATGATCATTATTCTCCCCTGAGAATAAACTCCCCCTTGCTAAATACTTCTCCCTTTTAATCAAACAGTCTTAACCAAACAATTCTCTCCCCTTTACTTAATACTTCTCCCCCTTTTTTGTCACTGAAATGTCAAGCAAAGAAAGTATATGCCATAAGAACAATGTAGAGAGATGTAAGGAATTACTCAATGAAAAACACCAAGATATAGAACCATATTAGATCATATCCAGATTCTTAGGGAAACAGAAATCTCTACTACCCATGACCCTAATAGTAATGCATGAATGCAAAAATGTCATGAATAAAAATAAAATAAAATATTTTTGTTTTTAGAAATCTGTGAGCAAGATAGTAGAGATAACAAACAGACCATTTATACATCATATTCTCCGATCTATCTCAGTCATTATACACATGATATAGACGTAAATCAACACACATATCTTATAGGCTCAAGAATGCACAAGTCAAGTTTTGTAAATATGTATATATGAAAATTCTCATGTGCATGCACTAAGGAAAGATAAAAACAATACATACTAAAGCTGATAATCTCTCCACCAACCGTGATGATAATTCAATCCAAGATCCAAACTAAAAGGCAAAAATAAAAAAATACTTTCTTTTTGTCACACAATTTCTTCCTATTCATCTTTTTAACTTTTTCACCATATCCCTTTTTGTCTTTCTAAGCTCAGGACTTTCCAGCGTGGATTTTTAGTCCCGACCAATTGTGCCCGAGCTTCTTCCATGAGATTTTTGTTCATTAGTCTTCTCCACTTTTTACGCGAACACTCAATGCTTACTGAGGCAAAAGGTCCGGTTACTCAAATTGAAGAACTACTTTTTGCATTTTTATATTTTAAACATCTCATTTTTTTCAACATCACCACAACATCCATACACATGCAAAAAACTATTTCATGCATTGACCAATCTAGCATAGCTCATGAACCTTCATACCACTTCGGATTAAATAAACAAATTAACAGATTCAGCAGACATTATAATCATCATCGAAGCAACTCGCACCTAAGATTAAAGTTTTGTAACATAAAATAATCATGCCAAGTGATCATTAAAAAATCTTAGATCAGACTGATACCTCTACTTCACAAATGCATAATAAGACAAGTAAATGTGAAAATAGAGTAAAATATGACAACTTTTGTACTCTTGCCAAGCTCAACACTCTCAAAAATTTTATTTTCATTTATTTTAAAATAAAATGCATGCATGAATAAAAATAATACAAATGCATGATTACCTATTAATTCTAGGAAAAATAAAGTGCAATGTGTTCCTAGAATGATAGATAAGAAGATATCTATTCCAAAGAAAGCATACCAATAAATTTCCTAAGACTAACATGCTTTTGAAAATCTAATGGTTTTATAAAGATATCTGCCAATTGAGAATCTGTGGATATGAACTCTAGAGACACTATACCAACTTCAACAAGATCACGAATGAAATGATGTCGAATATTTATATGTTTTGTCATAGAGTGTTGAACAGGATTTTTAGAAATATTTATAGCACTTGTGTTATCACAGAACACAGTCATTGTACCTTGAGAAAAACCATAATCCTGCAATATTTGATACATCCACAAAACCTGAGTACAACAACTACCAATTGCTATATACTTGGCCTCCACGGTGGAAAGAAAAACACAATTCTGTTTCTTGCTATGCCAAATAACTAATCAATTTTCAACATAAAAACACCATCCACTAGTACTTTTTCTATCATCAATATTACCGGCCCAATCAGCATCATAAAAAGATGCGATATCAGTATTAGTACATGATGGATACCACAATCCATATTTCACTGTCCCTTTAACATACTTGATTATCCTTTTCACAGCAGTATTATGAGACTCCTTAGGACTTGTCTGGTAACGTGCACATAAACTAACACTAAAACCTATGTCAGGTTGACTAGCAGTCAAATACAACAAACTTCCAATCATACTCCTATAAAGTGTAGGATCGACATCTTTGCCTTTAGTATCCAAGCTAAGCTTGACACTTATACTCAGAGGAGTACGAGCATCCTTAGCCTTTTCCAAACCAAACTTTTTCACCAATTTTAATGCATAATGAGTTTGGGAAACAAAAATCCCATCACTCACTTGTCTAACCTGAAGCCCTAGAAAGAAGTTCAATTTACCAATCATGCTCATCTTAAATTCATGTTTCATTTAATCTCCAAAATAATGAGCAAGTTGATCGGAAGTGGAACCAAACACAATATCATAAACATAGATTTGAGCAACAATAGTATCACTCTCAATTTTCTGAATAAATAGTGTTTTGTCCACTCCCTCTTGAACAAAACTTGTTCCCAATAGGTAATCATCCAAGCTTTCATGCCAAGCTCTAGGAGCTTGCATTAGCCCATACAACGCCCTTTTCAGCCTATAAACATGACCCGGACAACGAGGATCTTCAAACCCTTTGGGCTGCTCCACATATACTTCCTCATGTAGAATTTCATTCAAGAATGCATTCTTTACATCCATCTGATACAACTTAAATCCAAGATGACAAGCAATAACAAACAAAATCCGAATAGATTCAAGCCTAGCAACTGGAGCGAAAGTCTCATAAAAATCAATACCCTCCATCTAAGTATATCCTTGAGCAACAAGCCTATCTTTATTCCTAACAACTGTACCATTTTCATCATTTTTATTCTTGAAAATCCACTTGGTACCAATCACATTTATCTCTTTCGGTAACCAATAAGTGGGTTTTCTATACATTTCTGAAATCATAGGGGTATTTTGCGTCATTCACGTATATATATATATATAATATTGAATCATATCGGATTATTATTGGATCGGATCACTTAAATTCATATTCAATTTGTTAATGAAATCAGATTGTTGGATTCGAATTGCATTTAGATTCTTCATCGGATTTTTTTGTTAATTCATATCTAACTAAATGAATTGGATTCGAATGATTAAAATTCAATCAATTGACAAGTCTAGTCACAGGCAAGACTTTTGAATTTTACCTTCATATGCAAACCTCATATTAGATAATGAATATGTATAAATTTATATTTATATGAGAGGGGTGTTTGTGCGTTTGTGAGAGAGATAGGGATTAAGGAGTACTTACGGTGGTAAGGGGCTAATTCTCGCTTACAGGATAATCCAAATCACATACAAGCAACATATGAAAAAAGAAGAAGAAGATTTGCCTCTCATTTATTTTAGGGCAATTATCATAAAACCTTCTATGATTTCAAATTGTTCAAAAAATTATTGTGATTTCAAAAACTCCCTTATGATTTCTAATTTGATCAAATACCCCTTGTAAGTTATAAGATTACAAAATTACCCTTAAAATATGTGGAATGACCAAATTGCCATTTGTTAAAATGAATATTGAGTGGACAACACTTGCTTAACTTTTACTTTATTCTCCAAACTTTTCATTTTCAAATTCATCAGTAAGAAATTTTATGAAAGGGGCATCACTGTCTTGATCTTTGTTTCCTTCCCTTTTTTATTTTTTTTTGTTCTTTGTTCTTTGTTTTGTTTTGTAAATCAGATTAGAACATATATATATTATATAAATTTATATATATATATATATCACTATATATAATTATATATATGTACATTTATATACAATTAAGTATATATATACATACTATATATTGTGATATAGAGAGAGAAAGTGAGTGAATTAGTTAATGTGTTGAAATTAGAATTTAAATTGAAATTGAAATTGAGTTTGTTCAAAATAGATGGAATTAGAATTTTGGGGTAAATGATTGAGGGAAACTTGAATATAAAGGGTTCTTATGATGTGAATTTGAGAAAATGAAAGTGGAATTTAGGGTTTGTTTTTAGGGTATGGAATGATGGTAGATGTAGGAGGCAAGGACATTTTGGTCTTTTAAAAATTTTAGGTGAGGGAAATTTGGTCATTTCACAAATTTAAGAATAATTTTGTAATCTTGTATTTAATCAAATTAAAAATCATATGGGGTTTTTGAAATTATAGGGGATTTATTAACAAATTTGAAAGAATAGGCGGGTGGTTTTATGATAATTGCCCTTTATGTTATGTTTTTGGTATGGTTCCAACGAAGAACTAATTAGAGGAGGTTGTATACACCATGTTAGAGAGAGAGAGATGCAAGTGGGGATCACTCTACAAAAACCTTGGTGTATAAAGCGGATTTATTTAGTTGCATTGAGGTGAGGTTAAAGACCTAGAGACCATTATTGTTCTTGCATTACTGTAGTGAAAACGGTATAATAGATTGTGACAAATTCTATTAATAAACTATATCGAATTAGAGTATTAATATTATGTAACGTAATGGGCCTTTTTAAAAAACATTACCAATCACACCATGCCTGACATATCATACGAGTCATTGAGAGTTGAGACCATCTGTATAATATATACTCTTAGTCACTAATTAGCCTTAGAGGGGTGAATAAAATTATAAAAATTTTTAATTACTTTTTGCACTTAATTTGATTTCAACAGTTTAAGTTAAACAAGATGTGAGTAATAAACATTTTTAAACAACAACATATTCCTGACCTATGAAAGCAATAATCAAACAATTATGTAAGTCAAGATAACACAAGCATGCAAGTAATCAAATGAAAAAGTAAAAGAGAGAGAGAGAGAGATGACACCGCGATTTTTACAAGGTTCGGTAACTCCTACTCCTCGGCCTAAGGATCCCCCCTTAAGACTTTCTCAATCAAACCCTATGGCTTTTCCTTGCAGGTGGAATAGCAAAGCTTTACATACGAGCTAACAAGCCCGTCACGCAAACAAGAGGACAAACCCCTCTTGAGGATCAATGAGCTTCACTTACTCAAGGATCTCTATCCTTTTATAAAGAAATGATACACTCAATAAACACTCAAAACCCTTAGGGTTTTTGAAGGATACACAATGTATAAGCTCAAGTGTTTAATGTGATGTGTTTGGTTCTCTCAAGATCTTACACACTCTTAGCAATAAATGACTGAAGAGTTGTAACAAAGATCTTTTCTAACTAGCTTCTCACAAATGATTGGAATTGAATGAGAGGAGTCTAGCTTTTAATGCTTAAACTTTTCTTGCTGTATATTTTAATAGGAATGAAGAAGAAGGTCAGCTTTTTGTGCAAGGAGTAAAGATCGATGTCTTCTACAAAAGCTATCTCATTATATATATTGCTAGGGCAAGAGTTAAGAGAGTGAGCTGAGAGTGGTGGAAGCTGGGGGTAGTTGAGAGTCATTAATACACTGAAAAAACTATTTTTAGCTCCGTCAGTCGACTGATTTCAATATGTTAGTCGTCTGATTGCTGTCTGTCATTCGACTGACATTACTATGTCGGTCGACTAGTAAATAACTTAAAAACTCTCTGTCGTGGTTGGTCGACTAGCAAACAACTATCGGTCGACGGGTGAATAACTGTCGGTCAACTAACAACACTATGTCAGTCGATTGGCAAATAGCCATAAAGAAACTCAAAAACTCTCTGTTGTGGTCGGTCTACTGGCAAATAACTGTCGGTCGACTGGCAGGATTGTGAGTCGACTGATTTGAAGGGTCAGTTACCTAGTAGTGTAGTTTTCATTTATTTTGATTTTTAGGATTAGCTTATACGTGTGAAAACCTCACATAAACCCTTTGATACAAGTCACTCACAATCCTATCTACCCCAAGTCTTGATTATTCAATCTTCTGAAGCATTTCAAAAGTGAAATGACCATTATGTCCTTCCTTTAAGCTTTTTGTTTTCAATAAAAATTATGTTACCTGTAATGCTCAACTGAGTAAACACATTAGTACTAAACACGTACTTAACATTTTGTTATCATCAAAACGGATAATTGTTCTTTGATTGACCCTCAGGCCAACAATCTTCCCCTTTTATGATGACAAAACATTGTGTGTTGGATAAATGAGGGTGGCATTGAAAATACGCTCCCCCTGACTTTATGCATATAAATAAAAAAATATTTTTAACATTCTAAGTCATTTCTAAATGCAAACGCATTCTCATTCATTTAGATACTTTCCTCAAATTACACATGAGAATTTAAACATGCCTACATACTAAAATAAAATAAAGCAATATCACAAATACTTCTACTAACAACATAAATAAACAAAAAAGCAAAACGCAAAAACAAAAGCAAAACATGTGCTTCCTAACATTTCTCCCCCTTTTTCAACATAAAAAAGGAGGGATGGAGTTCTTAATCTCATCGAGCATAAAATCAAGAGTGGCAAAATGAGTGATGATATCAGTTGAAAGCTCAGCAATTTTCCTTTCGGTGCGGGAAATAGACTCGGCATTGCGAAGAATTCCTTCCTCATTTTTCTTGACACCTCCAAGAATCTCACGAAGGAGAACGATGTGAGGATTAGGAAAATGGGTGGAAGGGCCTGCCGGGAGTATGGCAAAATCACCAGGAGGAACAGAAGATGATGAGGCTTAGCCTTGAGTTGGAGGGGCTTGTTGCTGGGTTGGAGGAGCTTGGCGAGGGTGACGAGTTGATGTGGAATGGGTCTTTGGCTGGAGAACACCTTGAGAGTTAACTTCCAAACCCATTTGGCTAAGACACCAACCATCCACCGGAAGACTCACATTAGTGATAGCTTCATTTTCGGATGGAATTTGGTAAAGGTGAAGGATGTGGGTGATTGGAATATGATAGAAAAGCTTCTTATTTTTCGAATTCTTGCAAGCTATGACATGCTTACGAAAAATATGAGCAAGGTTGAGAGGATGGTTGGTGAGAATGCAAAACACTATATAAGCTTCAAAATGTGAGACATGATCACGGCCGCCGGATTTAAGCAAAATGGAATAAGTGACCACTTTGTGAATCAGACGGGCTTCGAGAGTGAAGTGCTTACTCTAAAGCAAAGTGGACAAAAGAATGCTATCGGGAGAGTGACAAATATAATCTATGGCATCTTTGGGCTAAAAAATATGACTTTGATACCATTCATATTGAAGATAAATGGTTTGGCCAATGCTTGGAACTTAAAACCAATTACGAAATTACGCATCGGTGATGGTAATGTCGATGCCGGCGACAGAGGCATGAAGAGCATTTTCAAAGGCGGACTCGGTAACGGTAGTGTAAAAGGCTTGGATAAGACATTCGTGAGCGGGATTGTGAAGAGACATGAAGTGGCTCTAACCTATAGCTTGAAATAGAGAAAATAGTTGAATATTCAACTCTCGGCAGAGGGAGTTTTTGACGATATGGGTTTTGCAAAGTTCTCGATTCTCAAACTTTCAGAGGAACTCGGCATGATGAGTGGCGTTAGGAAAGAGAGCATGAATATTCATTGGTGCGTCATCTTCATCGTCATCAACAGGGGCATGGTGACATGGAGGAGGAGATAGAGAGGGAGAAGGAGATGGAGATGGAAGACAACGATGGCGCTGAGTGGCAGACTGAGCACGTTTTCTAGGAGGTTAGTCTAGGCGAGGTGGTACCATGAGGGTGGAGAGGACAAGAAGGAAAGGGATAATGAAGGCCATTGCAGAGAATGAAGAGAGGGAGAAGAGCTCTTTTGAAATAAAGGGTTTGTGAAGAAGAATGAGGAGGAGAGTGAGAATAAATAGAGAAATAGAGGGAGTAAATGGGTGAAAACGTGTAGGGAGAGGTTTAGGGAAGTGGAGAGAGGTTGGAGAAGACGAATTGCAGCGGTTACAAGACCTAGAAATGACTTTAATACATGCGTCAGTCGATTGACACGTCCTCGTCAGTCGACTGATTCTGGAATATTCTGGAATATTCCCTGAACCGGTCAACTGATAGGAAGGTGTCAGTCGACTAAAAATCAAATTTCAATCGACTCATGGTCCAGTGTCAGTTGACTGAATTTCAGATTTCAGTCGACTGATAGGAATTGTCAGTCATCTAACTTGACCACGGAGAAAAGAAGAGAAAATAGGGTATTTGTCAGTCGACTGATGAGTAAGAGTCAGTCGACTAACACAGAAAAAAAAAATTAAAAATAATAAGAGATGCATAAACAAGCAACCTTCAAGAATGAAAATTAAAATAAGATCATTTTACAACTTCATTTTCCATTGTCATGCCAATTTCTCTATGGATTTTTGAGAAACTATCATCTTGAAGAAGTTTTGTAAAAATATCCGCTAGTTGCTCATTTGTTTTAACGAAAACCAACTCAACATCGCCCTTCGATACATGATCACGTATAAAGTGATGTCTAATTGCTATATGTTTGGTGCGAGAATGTTGAATGGGATTTTTGGAAATATAAATTGCACTTGTGTTTTCATATCTAATAGGCACATGATTGAAAATAAGACCAGAATCTAGCAAATTTTGTTTAATATAGAGCGTTTGAGCGCAATTACTACCGGCCGCAACATATTCGGCTTCGACGGTAAATAATGCAACGGAATTTTGCTGCTTACTAGACCAAGAAACTAGTAAGGCCCTGTTTTGTAACTGGTTTTGGTACCAGTTTTTTGGTTTTGGTACGAAATGGTGGTACCAACCCATGTTTGGTAGGATTGGTGTTGGTACAACAGTACCAAACCAATGGTACCAAATGATGGTACCAACCCATGATTTTGGAACCATCAAATGAGGTGGTTTTTGTGGTGCGGTACTGTAGCAACCAAAACCAAAACCAAATGGTTGCATCATCTCACCCCAAACCAAAACCAAATAGTTGCACCATATTAATATATTATATTAATAATAAAATATATTAATATTAATATATTAAAATATATTTTTGGAAGTTATTTTAATATTATAGTTTTATTATCTTTCCTAAAAATTAATATTAATATTAATAATATTAATATTAATATATATTTTTGAAATTTTAATATTATAGTTTTATTCTCTTTCCTAAAAATTAATATATTAATATTAATATATTAAAATATATTAATATTAATATATTAAAATATATTTTTGGAAATTTAATATATTTTAATATTATAGTTTTATTATCTTTCCTAAAAATTAATATATTAATATTAATATATTTTAATATATTAATATTAAAATATATTTTAATATTAAAAGTTTATTATATTAATATATTAATATATATATTAATATTAAAATATATTTTTGGAAGTTTTTTTAATATTATAATTTTATTATCTTTCCTAAAAATTAATATATTAATATTATTATATTATTAATATTTTAATATATTAAGATTAAAATATATTTTTGAAAATTTAATATATTTTAATATTATAGTTTTATTATCTTTCCTAAAAATTAATATATTAATATTAATATATTAATATTAAATATATTTTAATATTATAAATTTTAATATTTATAAATAAAATGTGAAACCATTCCAAGTTACCAAACATGGTTTGGTTTCGGAATTTCAACCCATACAAACTCTACCAAACATGGTTTGGTTTTTTAGCATCATTTTTTCTCACACCAAAACCATCTGCACCGAACATGGTTTGGAATCAAAATAAAATCACACCAAACCAAATCCAACCCAACCCAACCCAAAACCAAAAACTAACACCGCACCACACCGTTACCAAACGCAACCTAAGTACCCTAAAAAGTGACATGTGCCACTTGTGCTCTTTCGATCTACTTTGCAACCGGCAAAGTCCGCATTCGAATAACTAATTAGGTCAAGAGAAGTGTCACGTGGATACCAAAGTCGTAAGTGAATTGTACCGCAAAGATAACGAAAAATATGTTTAACTGCACATAGATGAGATTCCTTAGGACAAGATTGAAAGCGAGCACTTAGACAAACACTAAACATGATGTCCGGTCTACTTGCGGTAAGATAAAGCAAACTACCAATCATGCCTCTATATTTAGTGATATCAACACATTTACCATTTTCATCTTTGTCTAACTTGGTAGTGGTACTCATAGGAGTTATGGCATGTTTGGCATCCTCCATACCAAATCCCTTTAGCAAATCATTAGCGTTCTTGGATTGGTAAACGAAAATACCATCCAAGCTTTGCTTGATTTGAAACCCTAAGAAGAATTTTAACTCACCCATCATACTCATTTCAAACTCTTTTTGCATACTAACCGCAAAATCCTTGTAAAGTGATTTATTTGTTGATCCAAATATTATGTCATCAACATATATTTGAACAAGCAATAAATAACTTTCAATGGTTTTAGTAAAATGTGTGTTGTCAACTTTACCTCTTGAAAAATCATTTTGGAACAAAAAGTCACTTGAGTCTTTCATACCAAGCCCTAGGAGCTTACTTTAAACCATATAGGGCCTTAGTTAATTTGAAAACATGATTATGAAATTATTCATTTTCAAAACCGGATGGTTGCTTGACATAAACTTCTTCCTCTATGACGCCATTTAGAAAAGCACTTTTGACATCCATTTGATAAAGCATGAAATTTTTAGATGATGCAAATGTAAGAAGCATTCTAATTGCTTCTAATCTAGCCACGGGTGCAAAGGTCTCCTCATAGTCAATGTCTTCCTCTTTATTATATCATTGGGCAACAAGTCTTGCTTTATTATAAATAATCACTCCATTTTCATCTTTTTTGTTTCAAAAAACCCATTTAGTGCTTATTATAGTTTTATCATTAGGTTTCGGAACTAAATGCCAAACTTTATTGCGTTCGAATTGATTTAGTTCCTATTGCATGGCGACAATCCATGATTCGTCGCATTGAGCTTCAAGAATATTCTTGGGCTCAATTTGAGACACAAAAGCCATGAAATTACACAAGTCTCTAAGTTGAGAATGAGTGTCAACCCCTTTAGATGGATCACCTATGACTAGGTCAATTGGATGATTGTTTACAATCCTCCATGATTTTAGAATAGACATAGTCAAATCATCATTGGATTGATCTTTGACGTCCATTTTTTCTGGGGGTCATTTGAAGGGTTGGAGATATTGAGATCATTTAGCTCATTCTCAATCCCAACAACCTCATCATCATCTAAGTCAATCCTAGAAGTGAATGGTAGTGGTGACTCATCAAAAACAACATGAATTGACTCAACTATGATTAGATTTTTCTTATTGTAGACTCTAAAATTTCTACATCGAGAAGAATATCCCAAGAAAATTCCCTCATTCGATTTGGACTCAAAATTTTCCAAGATATCTTTGTCATTTAGCACAAAGCACTTGTACCCAAAAACTTTAAAATACCCAATGTTGGGCTTTCGACGATTCTATAATTTATAGGGTGTCTTATCTAATTTAGATCGAATGATGACTCTATTAATAACGTGGCAAGCGGTGTTGACCACTTCGGCCCAAAGACTTTGAGGAAGACTATGTTCATTTAGCATAGTCCTAGCCATTTCTTGAAGTGATCTATTCTTTCTCTCAACAACTCCATTTTGTTGAGGAGTTCTAGGAGCCGAGAGATCATGAGATAAACCAAGTTCATCACATAATTCTTCTAAGTCATGGTTGTCAAATTCTTTTCCCTTATCACTTCTTATCTTCTTAATTGATAAATCTTTTTCATTTTGGATTTTTCTACAAAATTTATTAAGGATGGAGTGAGTTTCGTTTTTATGAGTAAGAAAATGTACCTAAGTAAATCATGAAAAGTCATCAACTATGACAAGAACATAAAGTTTTCCACCTATGCTAGCAATTCTTTCTGGACAAAAAAGATCCATATGAAGAAGTTTTAAAGGTCTAGAAGTGGTGATATCTTTCTTTCTTTTGAAAGAATATTTGACTTGCTTGCCCGCTTGACAAGCACTACAAACTTTATTTTTAGAATACATAGTCTTTGGGAGACCTTTGACTAAGTCATTTCTAGACAAGCGGTGAAGAAGGTCCATACTAGCATGTCCTAAACGTCTATATCATAACCAACTACTTTCGCTAGTTGTGATAAAACATTTAACATTTTGTTCATGCAATTCACAAAACAACATAGTATAGACATTGCTATTTCGTTTGGCATTGAATAATTTTGTTCCATCATTCTCAACTATGCATGCATTTGACCTAAAGATGACATCATTGCTTTTATCACATAATTGACTAATACTAAAAATATTGTGCTTCAATCCATCAACAAGTAGAACATTATCAATAGAGAGAGAAAGGGTTATACCAATAACGCCAATTTCAACGATCTTGCCTTTTGAATTGTCCCCAAATGTGACGATTCCCCCTTCATAAGCTTGGAGAAAAGTGAACTTTTATTTGTCCCCCGTCATATGTTTTGAGCAACCGCTATCAAGGAACCATTTGTCCTTGTTTGTTGTCTTCAAGCATACCTACAAAAAGATGTTTAAGTGCCACCTTTTGGTACCCAAGCAGTTCTGGGTCCATTAATGTTAGTGATGCATGCAATAGTTCCCTTTGGAACCCAAGTCATCTTAGTTGTAGTCTTTTCACGTTTTCGATTATGAACAAAGGTTCATTTTGGAACCCAAATCATTTTTGTCTCTTTAAATCTACGATTGCATACATTCGCCTTATGTCCATTTTGCTTACAATAATAACAAGTAACATGCTTGTGAAAATCTGAAGAATGTGAACAAGATTGCTTAGTAAATGTGTGCCTTAATGATTTTCTTTTTCTCAATAGAATCGCATCTTTGTCAAATGCGTCATATCCTAATCTACTTTTATCAAATCCTCTTTTTTGCCTTCCTAGAATGATACATAGATTTTATTTCCCTTTAGTGAACTTGGCTAAAATATTGATTTGATCATCAATGGTTCCTTTTAAGAATTCTTTTTCTTTTTCTAACTTTTTAATAGTATTATCATGCAAGCTAGGTGAGATGGATGTAGAACAAGATACATCACAAGAGGATTTATTTTTCTTAAGAGAAACATGCTTAAGAGTTAATTTTTCAAATTCATCATGTAAATCTTCAAAAGCTTCTTGCAACTCATTAAACGATACTAGCAATTCATTATATCATAATTTAGATCTATTTAAGGAAAACGAATCTAATTGTACCTCATCATCCTTTTCCATGAGGCAAAAGTTAGCCGTTTCCTCGGAATCCTCATCCTCATCTGATGCGTTTGAATAATCATCATCCCATGTAGAGTTCATGGCCACTTTCTTTTGCTTTCTTTCATCATCCTTCTTTAGCTTAAAGCAATCCGATTTATAGTGCCCTGGCTTCCCACAATTAAAACAAGTTAGAGGCTCTCTCTTGTTCAAATCACTTCTTAGTTCATTTCTCTTGATGAACCTTCCACCATTCAATTTTTTCCGTTGAAGAAACCTCTTGAACTTTTGAGTGATCAATGCGATGTCCTCATTTTCCGTCTCAAGAATATATTCTTGGATAGATGACTTTAATGCTAAGCCTTTCTTCGGTTTTGATTCCTCTTCTCGGGATTTTAGGGTGGGTGATCTCCCACGTAAGAGGGGACCCGAAAATTTCATCAATGTCCATGGTATTTAGATCATGGGCCTCTTTAATTACCGTGACTTTTGCATCCCACTTAGCCGAAAGGCTTCTAAGAACTTTTCGAGACACATCGCATTTTGGAATGATCCTACCAAGATGCTTAAGTCCATTTAAGATGTTAGTAAATCGAGACATCATAGAATGGATATTTTCATCATTTTTCATAGCAAACAATTCATATTCATGTATAAGAATATCAATTTTAGATTCACGCACTTGAGAAGTACCTTCATAGGTGATAGATAACTTATCCCACATTTCTTTGGCCATTTTGAAAGTGGAGACACGATTAAATTCATTTGGGCTTAGAGCACAATTCATATTGACTTTTGTCTTAGCATTTAAGGAGATAAGTTTTCTTTCATCATTATCCCATTCATTTGGCAATTTAGTAACACGTGCTCCATCTACTAGTTTGAAAGGAACGGAGGGACCGTCCGTGATGACTTGCCAAATTTGGTAGTCAATAGATTGAAGATAATCTATCATTCTAGTCTTCTAATAAATATAGTTTGATCCATCAAACCAAAGGGGTCTATTGTTCGATTGACCCTCAACATGAGTGACTATATTTGAAGTCATGATAGTTCTCTAAGATGGTTAAGCCTTTAATCACTAGAGATTAGGCTCTGATATCAATTGTTAGTCACTAATTAGCCCTAGAGGGGGTGGGGGGGGGGGGATGAATAGGGTTATAAAAATTCTTTTCTACTTTTTGCACTTAACTTGATTTTAACAGTTTAAGTTAAACAAGATGTGAGCAATAAACACTTTTAAACAACAATAGATTCTTAACCTATGAAAGCAATAATGTAAGTCAAGATAAGGCAAGCATGCAAGTAATCAAATGAAAAAGCAAGAGAGAGAGAGAGATGACACCGCAATTTTTACAAGGTTCGGTAACTCTTACTCCTCGGCTTAAGGATCCCTCCTTAAGACTTTCCCAATCTCACACTATGGCTTTTTCTTGCAGGTGGAATAGCAAACCTTTACACACGAGCTAACGAGCCCGTCACACAAACAAGAGGACAAACCCCTCTTGAGGATCAATGAGCTTCACTCACTCAAGGATCTCTATCCTTTTATAAAGAAATGATACACTCAATAAACACTCAAAACCCTTAGGGTTTATGAATGATACACAATGTATAATCTCAAGTGTTTAATGTGATGTGTTTGGTTCTCTCAAGATCTTACAAACTCTTAGCAATAAATTACTGAAGAGTTGGAACAAAGATCTTCTATAACTAGTTTCTCATAAATGATTGGAATTGAATGAGAAGAGTCTAGCTTTTAATGCTCAAACTTTTCTTGTTGTATATTTTGATAGGAATGAAGAAAAAGATCGGCTTTTTATGCAAGGGATTAAAGATCGATGTCTTCTATAAAAGTTATCTCATTATATATATAGCTAGGGTATGAGTTAAGAGAGTGAGACTCATTTTAGGAGAGTGAGATAAGAGTGGTGGTAGCTGGGGGTAATTGAGAGCCATTAATGCATTGAAAAAACCGTTTTTAGCTCCATCAGTCGACTGATTTCAATCTATCATTCGCCTAATTGCTGTCTATCGGTCGACTGACATTACTATATCGGTTGACTAGAAAATAACTTAAAAACTCTCTGTCGTGGTCGGTCGACTGGTGAATGGTTGTTGGTCGACTAACACCACTATGTCGTTCGACTGGCAAATAGCCATAATAAAACTCAAAAACTCTCTATCGTGGTCGGTCGACTGGCAAATAACTATCGATCGACTGGAAGGACTGTGAGTCGACTGATTTGAAGGGTCAGTCACCTGATAGTGCAGTTTTCATTTCTTTTGATTTTTAGGATGAGCTTATACGTGTGGAAACCTCACATAAACCCTTTGATACAAGTCCCTCACCATCCTATCTACCCCAAGTCTTGATTCTTCAATCTTCTAAAGCATTTCAAAAGTGAAATGACATTTATGTCCTTCCTTTAAGCTTTTTGGTTTCGATAAAAATCATGTTAGTCTATAATGCTCAACTGAGTAAACACATTAGTACTAAACACGTACTTAACATTTTCTTATCATCAAAACGGATAATTGTTCTTTGATTGACTCTCAAGTCAACCTATACATCTGAGAATGGGACTGAATTTAAATTTTAGACTCTGGACTCTTTTTGGAAGGAACTTAGACAATGATTAATAAACCTTGACAACCTAAAAAGAAAAACAAAAACTAAGAAAGAAACTCATCTAAAATATTAGAATAAAAAAATTGTAGTAAAATTTGTGTTTAAAACATAAACAATAAAGAATATAGGATATTGATGTAGGATGGTTGCCTACATCTTAGTTCTAGAATTTTCTATTGATTTTAATTTTAATTTTTCTTTTATTTTATATATTTTTGTTTCGTTCTAAGACTAAGTTTCCTATTATTATGGGATTTTCTAGATTTATTAATTTTCTTTTAAAACAAGTTTTCTTGTTCACCAAGATTAGGCCCATGTCCCATGAAGATTTATTTGCCTATAAATACAGGAATCATTCATTCATTCAATAATATCATTCAAGAATTATCTGCAAGTTTTTGCAATTTCTTTCTTGACTTTGAGAATTTCAATGTCTTAGTTATTTTTTTTCGTTCCTAGCTGAACCCCTATTTGTTTTCGCTACGTCAGTTGGTATTAGACCCTTGAGTTACCCTGGTCTGATGTTAATTGCTCATCTTGGTATCAATCACTTTGTTGACAAAGATCGTAGAGTGAAGGTCCCTTGGACCGCCAGACGTCCTCAAGAACGGCGGTTTAATCTCCGATGCAGTCAAATTGCTGATTCTAGGATTAATGGCAACCAGGTTGGTGATTCAAGTTGGGATCGTGCTGAAGTTGTTCCTCGCAGCCAACCGAACATGAATTATGTTCATGTTCATCCACGTAGGCCTTCAGCCTATGCGGATTATTCCGATGCTGAAAATGCTTGTGAGTTTAACAGAAAACTTAATCTATTAAATTTTAAAGGTAGTTTCATTATTGAAGATGTTTTAGATTGGATGGAGGAAGTTGAAGAATTTTTTGAGTATTTCGACATACCCAAAAACAAGCAAGTTTCTCTTGTGGCTCTTAACCTCTTTAGCTTGGTGGGAACAAACGCAAGATTATCGTAGGAGTTAAGGAAAACAGCTGGTGAGATCGTAGTACAAGATGAAACGGTTGTTGAAGGCTAAGTTCCTTCCACCGAATTATGAGGAGATCATGTATAATAAATATCAGAAAGTCAACGAATCTCCAGAAAAACCATTCAAGGATGATTGTGACATTGAGGAGCATAACAGATTTATCGAAGCATCAATTGATTCTCAAGAGATTGATGTGGAGAAAAATTATGTTTTTTCACCTATTGTCGTTGATGTTGAGATTAATGATACAAATACAGATGTGGTTGAAGAAACCATGGATGTGGCTCAAATTGAGACTCTTTCAATCAATGAAATTGATAAGAAAGAAGATGCATTGGAGGAAGAAGAGGTCGACTCGAATTTATGTTGGTTTATTCCTTGGAGAATATTGCATTCAATACCAACAACATTTGTTTTATTCATGGTAATGGCTCAAACTGAGACTCCTTCAATCGATGAAATTGATAAGCAAGAAGATGCATTGGAGAAAGAAGAGGTTGACTTAAATTTGTGTTGTGATGAAATACAACATTTGTTTTATTCCTTGGAGAATATTGCATTCAATACCAACAACTACGCCGATACATATTTGAAGGAGGGGGACAAGAATTCTTGCAAGTTTCAAAGACGTGATATCTCAAATAATTTCTTTTATTTTGAGATACCAAGGAGAATTGAAATTTTGTTGCAGCTTGTGGTAATCTGGAACTGGACTATGAAGAAACAGACATTTGAAAAAATATGATCAAGTTCTGAATGGTATAAATTATTATTCATACTTATATATGATCCACATTAAACTCGAGGACGAGTTTTTTTAAAGGGGAGGGGTCTGATGTAGGATGGTTGCCTACATCTTAGTTCTAGAATTTATTTATTTTAATTTTAATTTTTGTTTCATTTTATATCTTTTAGTTTCCTTCTAGGACTAGGTTTCCTATTATTCTGGGATTTTCTAGATTTATTAGTTTTCTTTTAAAACAAGTTTTCTTGTTCACCAAGATTAGGCCCATGGCCTATTAGGATTTCTTTCCCTATAAATACAGTGTAATCACATGAATTATTCATTCATTCAATAATATCATTCAATAATTCTCTGCAAGTTTTTGCAAGTTCTGTCTTGACTTTTTGAGAATTTCAAAGTCTTAATTATTTTTTTTGGTTCCTAGCTGAACCCCTATTCGCTTCCGCTACGTCAGATATTTATGTCTTGTCTAAATTATTATAAGAAAGGAATTATATTAATTTACAGAAGTTAACTCTGAGATTCCTAAAATTCCCCAATGCCCTATGCGAGTTCAAATGTAAGATCATTTACATAAGATGTTAGTGTAAAAAAAACCGTTAAAAAATTCATTAAATATATTAACATTGAAAAATTAAAAACAAACTCCATCATGGTGTTGTCACTAATATTTGTTGTCGTTGTGCGAGTGCTACAGTGCGACAAAGATCTTAGAGTCTTAATCACAATAAATGAGTGGATTGGATTCAGTTTTTTTATTGAGTTAGGAAATTGAAATTGAAATTGAAATTATTTTTAGTTTTGGACCTATAATAGTAGTAAGTGAAATATAAAATTTGAGACCCTAAATTGTTCAATTAGATTAGACTTCAGTTTTAATTGAGTTTGAAAATTAATTATATTATATATATAAATTTTTGGGGGTTTACAGTAAAATTAAGTTGAAATATCAAGCTTTGGGGCCCTAAATTGTTGAATTAGATTAGACTTTAGTTTAAGTTGAATTTGAAAATTAATTATATTATTATTATTAATATTATTATTATTGTGTTTATAGTAAAATTAAGTGAAATATAAAGTTTTGGGGCCCAAATTATTTAATTGGATTAGATTTTACTTTGAATTGGATTGGAAACTATTTTTTTTTTATAAGAGGAAAAAAAGAACGAAATCAAACAAACGTTGAATTAAAAGGTAAGAGGAAAAGTAAAATAAAAATCCTGATTATAGTGGAAAAGAATTTGTAGAAAGAATAGTATGAAACAGGCGTCTACGTCTTACTCTTAAAATGGTATGAGTTATATTATCGTTCACTTAACTTTCATTCTTCTTCTATTTAATTTTTTCACTTTTGATTAATAATACTCTTAAAATGGTATGAGTATTATTATTGTTCACTTAAGTTTCATTCTTCTTCTATTTAATTTTTTAACTTTTGATTAATTTATTATTTTTTGAAACGTCTCATTTCAAATGATGTTGATTGCAGATTATATCTCAAATTAAATCCTAATATGAATTTCAGCAAACTTTATTCAGCTTTCGATCGACTTGAGGAGGCCCTAATTTTACATTGCCGTACTAAAAGAGAATTTCCAAAAGTGAATGAAAAAGAGAAGCATCACAAGCAAGGACTGACCAATAAAAATAAATCTATAAAACAGAACAAGAACAAAACAGAGAAGTTATAAAATATAAACAAATATTATATCATCTTATAGATCAAGTGATTTAGTTATTTATTTCAATTTTTATATTTTATAATATTTATTTATTATTGAAGTGATTATCATGAAAGTCCGCCCAAATTTCATTGTCATTATCATCAATGTCCATAAGGGACAAAGACCAAGACCTCCGCGTCTATGGACACAAAATTCAACAAGATGTTCTAAATATTCCAATTGAAGACAATTCCAGGACACTCCAAAAATATTTCAAACACGTCTTCGGTAACTAGTGTTTATATTGAAGTCCACTAATCTTTATTGCTTGGCTCTCATAAGAGATGTGTTGGACATAGTGTTTGACTCCATACAAGTCCAGAGTGGTATGATTGTTGTCACAAGCCAGTTCTTGGTGACCGTCGCCACATTATCACTTAGCAGTATTAACAACTAGTTCAGCGGATTCAGTCTTGGAAAAGGTTGGAGAGAGAAAATTTAAGAAGATTATCCACATTCGGTAGCAACGATAATGAAACAACGCACTTCCATTTTTTCTCATTATTTTCTGAGTTAGAACCCTAATACTAAGAATACCTATAGCAATGATCACAAAATTAAAGACATAATAGAGCTATCAAGACCTCCAATG
Source organism: Cornus suecica (assembly GCA_963922005.1). NCBI lineage: Eukaryota > Viridiplantae > Streptophyta > Magnoliopsida > Cornales > Cornaceae > Cornus > Cornus suecica. The sequence goes on from OY998243.1 coordinate 59,649,683, forward strand.
CTTCCATGGGGATCAAAACACTCTTTACCATTGAAGCTCACCAAATTAATCTCATCAAACTACAGAGCAATGTGGGTTTGAAAAAATAAAGGTTGTAAATAAAAATTGTTAAACTTGGGGGTCTAATTGAAACAAAAACAAGCCTCAAGGGGTATAAATTAAAGAACTCAATTGATTTACATACATCATACGTAATTTGTTTTCTCTGAAATCAACACCCATAATCTAGGTAGGTTATGTGTGATGAGATAATTACAACACAATTCTCGCTTGCATAAATTTAGTCACATCAGTTCATAGTCTATAAACTTATAAGTTTTCAACTAGTTTGCCATGTAAAAAAAAAAATTAACATTGCAATGTAACTAATTAAATGGGTGAAATGTGGTGGGCACTAGGGCCTCAAATTCTAAAACTCAACGAAATCCATTTCTAGGGGAAGATAATGGTGTGTTGTGACACTAAAATAAGTCCCATAGTGGTACATAATAGGACCACAGATCCTATATAGATGAATTATCTGTGTATCACTGGAGGATCCAGTGTGATATACTTTTGTAAAGCCTTTCTTCTATGTAATCTTGAACGACTCTTTTATTTGATTGTAATATATTTTTTACCTTGAAGGAAAGCAAGCTATTAGAATCCACATATTTTAAGGAAATTTTGAATATTTTATTTGATTGTAATATATCTTTTACTCGGACATGAGTCTTTTGGTGGAAGACCTATCTTGGATTAACTGAAATGGGAAAAGTTTTTTATTCCCCGTGTTTTCAGAAATCAATTATAGTGCAATTCAAAATGTATACTTATCGTGAGATACTCACTTTTCATCGTAGTTGAGGACAATTCTTTATTGTTGTACAAAGTTTTTTTAATTCGCAATTATGGTATCATTTGGTGTGATTTATCGCAGTGGCGGAATAATATATTCGAATAATATCGATTTTTAAAATGAGTATCAACGATATCGGTATATACCGAACGTATCGTTCAATACGACGAATTATGATTATGATCTATGGCCTATGCGCTTAGGCTACAATACGAGGAATTATGGTTATGAGCTTAGGCTAGATTAGAATTTAGTCATCTAACTCCTTAATTCAAACATTGTACTACTATGATCTTGTCCCCTCTTTGAAAACTATTTATACTTCCATTTTATTTTATTTTTATTTATCTAACCATTTTTCCTAATAAAAGATTATACATCATGGCACTAGATGAGAAATAAAAAGTAAAAAAATTCTTGATGCCGATGGACAACTAATATTTGAGAAATTTTTAGAATGCGACCCTTAGAGCACCCGGTGTGCTGCTCTCTACATTGGCTCACCACACATCAATTGTGTCCAGCCACGTCAGCATATATTGGCTGGCCAAAATTTAGCTAGTCAGTCGGATGGTATGGTGCGGCTGGCAACTAACTAAATATATATTTTAAAAAAACAAAATTAAAAAACTCTTATTAATTTTTATAATTACGTAATATATATTTTTTACTATATTAATAAATATAAGTAGATTAAAAATATTTAAAAATTTAAAAAAAATTGTATATTTAATTATATAATCAAATTAAAAAAAAGACATTACATTAAATAAAATGCATTACAGATCATTAGATTCGTGGGCTAATTTTTTCGCAATTTTTTTTTGTTGTGCAATGATCCATACTTTTGTTGCTTTTGTTGGAGCATTCATTGGATCTTGAAGCATTATGTCTCTTTCAAACTCCCTTTTAGCCATCCTTTCTTTCGATTTAAGCTTCATTTGAGTCATTCTTTCCTTCGATTCAAACTCGAATTTGTTATTTTCAAACTCCAATTTATTCTTTTCAAACTCCAATTGTGGCATCCTTTCTTGCGATTGTATCTCCATTTGTTTAGATCGTTGTCTCTCCAAGCAAAGTTGAACCAAATTCTGTTGTTCCTCGTTTCTGGAGGATTCATTAATTCCATGGCTTAAATTTGCAACAACTTCCAATTCTGCAAGCAACTTCTTGGCTGGTTCACACAATGACGTGAATGTCTTGGATCATTTTCCACTATTCCAACGTATTATCAATGGTACACCTCCACCAGATGAATCAGTCTCGCTTCCACACTACAATCGAGACCCATTATTTTTGGCAGCACACATCTTTGCTCGACTTAATAGAATTCGCAATACCCATTCCCCTCTAAACCTAGATCTTGGGATCTCCAGTCAACTAGGTTAGGTTTTCATTAAGATGACTCGTTAGCTTTCGGCTTTAAACCCATTCCCCTCGATGAACTATACACTTGCTCTCTAGTGAAACTTTTTATAAATGGATCCGCTAAATTTTTCTTTGACTTTATATAATCTATAGAGATTATTCCATTTGATAGCAACTGTTTCATGGTGTTATGTCTTCGACGTATATGTCGAGACTTACAGTTATACATATTACTTTGTGCCCTTGCAATCGACGATTGACTATCACAATGTATACATATTGCCGGTACAGGTTGAGGCCAATTTGGAATATCTTCTAAGAAATTATGAAGCCACTCAGCTTCTACACCAGCTTTATCTAAAACAATAAACTCATATTCCATAATGGATCTGGAAATACACGTTTCTTTCGAAGATTTCCAAGATATAGCTCCACCACCAATCGTGAAGACATAACCACTTGTGGACTTTGAATTCTTTGTATCAGAAATCTAATTTGCATCACTATATCCTTGAAGTACTGCTGGATAACTGGTATAATGCAATCCATAATCCTTGGTATATCTTAAATACCTCAGGACCCTCTTTATCCCAGTCCAATACTGATTTCCTGGATTGCTTGTAATTCTACTCAATTTAATAACTGAGTATGCTATGTATGATCGTGTGCAAGTCATTAAATATATTAAGCTGCCTATAATGCGAGAATACTCTAGTTGAGATATGCTAGGACTAGTATTTTTCGATAAATGAATATTTATATCAACTGGAGTCTTAACAAGACCACTATTTTCTTTGTCAATTTTTTCTAGTATTTTTTTAATATAATGAGATTGAGATAATATTAGACCATCTGATGTCCTAGAAATCTTAATTCCTAGTATGACATCAGTAATGCCTAAATCTTTCATATCAAAGTAATGCCTTAATGATATCATTATTGCTACCAATAATTAGCATATCATCCATATATAGGCATACATTGACATATCCATGTTGAGCGTTTTTCACATAAACACATTTATCACACTCATTGATTCTAAATCCATTTGACAACATCACTTTGTCAAACTTTTCATGACATTGTTTAGGTGTTTGTTTTAATCCATATAAAGATTTTACCAGTTTGCACATTTTATTTTCTTGCCCTGGAACTATAAAACCCTCAGGTTGTTCGATATATATTTCCTCCTCTAACTCACCATTCAAGAATGTTGTTTTAACATTTATTTGATGTACTTGTAAATTTTGCAATGTTGCAATAGCTAGTAACAATCGAATAGATGTTATTCTATTCACTAGTGAATAAGTATCGAAATAATCTAAGCCTTCATTTTGCTTGAAACACTTAGCAACAAACCTGGCTTTATATTTATCAATTGAACCATCAGCCTTCCTCTTCCTCTTAAAGATCCACTTATACCCTAAAGTTTTAGATCCAGGAGGAAGATCCACTAGTTCCCAAGTGTGGTTTTGCATGATGGATTCAATTTCACTATTTATAGCCTCTTTCCACAAAGAAGCTTTTGGAGAACACATTACTTCCTTAAAGCTTTGTGTCTCATTCTCCACCATGTAAGTTAAAAATTCAGGACCAAAAGACTTAGACGTTTTAGCTCTCTTGCTACGTCTAAGTTCTTCCTGATTTTTATTAGCTATAACCTCTTGAATAACATCCTCTTCTATATTGCTATTAGAAATATCATAACTTCTTTTAAGAGGATTTTTCTCTTTTATTTCTTTACAAGGAAATATGTCCTCAAAGAAATAAACATTCCTTGATTTAATAATAGTATTGACATGAATATCAGGAATGTTTGATTTATGCACAAGAAAATGATATGCACTACTGTTAAGTGTATAGCCTATGAAAATGTCATCAACGGTTTTAGGTCATATCTTCACTTTCTTTGGTGCAGGAACCTTAACCTTTGCGAAACACCCCCATACTTTTAAGAATTTATAGGAAGATTTTCGACCTTTTCATAATTCATAAGGTGTCACATTACTTTTCTTTTGAGGTAATTTATTGAGAATGTAGTTCGCAGAAAGCACAACTTCCCCCCACATATTCTAGGTTAAACCAGAGCCTATCAACATGGCACTCATCATCTCCTTTAGTGTGCAGTTTTTTCGTTCAGCTACACCATTTTGTTGAGGTGAATAAGGAGTGGTAGTTTGGTGAATAATACTATGTTCTAAACAAATTTCAATAAATGGGGCTTCATATTCACCACCTCTATCACTTCTTAAAACTTTGATCTTTTTGTCAAGTTGATTGTCAACCTCATTTTTGAAATGTTTAAATATTTCCAAGGATTCATCCTTGTTTCTTGACAAGTATACATAACAGTATCTTGTACAATCATCAATGAACGTGATGAAATATCTTTTCCCACCTCTGGTCGAAACGACTTTAAAGTCACAAATGTGAATTAAAGTTAGAGGTTCAGTGTTTCTCTCAATAGACTGAAATGAAGTTCTAGTTAATTTTACTTCAACACAAGTTTAACATTTTCCATTTATATCAAACTTAACTTTAGGTATAGAATCCATGCTAATTAATCTATGAATAATATCATAATTAACATGTCCTAACCTATCATGCCATACTTCAGATGACTCAATCATGTAAGCAGAATTTACTTTGGGTATAACAGTCATTACATTGAATTTGAACAATCCATCACTTAAATACCCTTTTCCCACATACACCCCGTTCTTAATAAGTAACGACTTATCAGAAAAAAGTTTAGCTTGAACCCATTCTTGCTCAAGAAATAACTAGAAATCAAGTTCTTTCTAATGTCTGGGACATGCAACACATTATTCAGAGTGAGTTCTTTTCCTGAGGTCATAAACAACTTTATCTTGCATTGTCCTTCAACCTTGGTAGTAGAGGAGTTTCCCATGTACAGTTGTTCACCATTTTTTATTTCTTCGTAGGTCGTGAATATCCTATTTTCTGAGCAGATATGGCGTGTAGCTCCTGTGTCCACCCACCATTCTCTATTGTTGCTCACAAGGTAGACTTTTGACACTACCACTGAAAGGTTTAGCTCTGACACATCAGTTGCTAACCTTTCCTCCTTGGTAATGTGCACCTCAGTAGGCTTCTTTTTGGAGTGTCTCTGGGATTTCACACTTCGATAGTCTTTAGCACGGTGTCCTTGTTTACCGCAGATGAAGCACTTCCCATTGAAATTTTTGTTCAATCATTGGCCAGTCTCACCCACTTGGAGCACTGGGATAGTTTCATTCAGAAACTTAGGCACAGCTGTAGTACTACTACTTGCCATTCATCAGTTATATATAAATATACATACCACAATTTAATATTCTAATAATACTATAATATTAACGACTCAGTCTTAAGATTGTAGTTCAAAATGTGTGTAATACTATAGTATTATTTAAATATAAATTAATGTGTCACAAAGTATATATATATATCTATATTTATATATATATACTACAAAATATATATATAAACTATATAATAAAATTATATGTATATATATATATTAAATAGAATATAAAATAAAATACAATAGAACATGTTAGGCCAAGTCTAGAATTGGATTCTATATCCTTAAGACAGATTCGCCCCGCTACGGTGCTCACGGTCTATATAGCGTCTGTCTCCCAGGATACAACGACATTCTTTTTCCAATAGCAGCATTACAAATTGGAGAACTAGCGAACATCTTCTGTATTGTACTCTCTACAAGCACCAATACTATACTATACTATATGTATGTATATATATATGTTGAGAAGTGAAGAAGGAAGAATGGAGAGAAGAGAAATTTTGGAATTCTGGAATGAGGATTGCAAATTACCTTATAGATATTCAAGGGTTGTGACTTATTGTGAATAAATACAACCTTTTGTTAAAGAGTGTTATCAAGAATCACAACTTTTCTACTAAAAGGTGTTTCTAATGTCACAACCTTTCTAGTAAAAGGTGCTTCCAAATGTCACAACTCATTCAGTCAATTTTCCAACAAGTTATTGTGCTTTTGAGGCCTTAAGGAAGTGAGATTTCTAGTCTTTGATTTTTCAGTACTCAGGTATAGGATATTGGGACTTTTCCAGGAAGGTTGAATATTGAGTAGCTATAGGCATAACAGTGATTGTTGTATTGTTCTTATAGATGCTTGAAATTGAATTGTTATATACAAATGATTTGCCATTTGTCTTAAAGAGTTATCTTTTTCCTCTGTACTTTCATCAATGTGATTTAAATTTGCAAATAGAATATAGTGATGTTTGAATTTTCTTGGCGCCTGAGTTCATCCAAATGTTGATGCCTATAATTTTGTTTAAAAGTGGCATTGATCCCGATCATGGATCTATTTGGTGGTGCCTGTTTAAAGATCTGATGCATATCCAGGTTGGACTCTGTTCATTATTATGCAGGAAAGCAAGCTCTCTGTGGTGTGTGAAAGGGTACTTGACAGGTGTTTGGCTCCCTCTACAGCCGGTGGTGAGGGCTGTGACAACATGACCATGATCTTGGTGCAGTTCAAGAAACCCATCGAGTCTGTTGAATCTGCAGAGGAGAAGCCATCAGTTTCTAAGCAATCTGACACTGAATCAAAACCAGATGAGAGCGAATCAATAGAGTCTGCACAAGCTGACATAGACTGAAGCCGAGTGACAGTGAATCTAGCTAGTGCCGGCTGTATTTCATGTTAGATCCTGCAGTCCGGAATTATGGTCAGAACAAGATTGAAGGATCCCCATTTTCTTTGTTGAAACATTCAGATTCTTAACTAGTCTGTAATTTTAAGTGGTTTAATTGCAAAGAGGAATCAAATACTGAGAAGATGTGCTTTTCATGCTTCTTATTTTGTGCAGCTTTACTGTAATGCATTTTTGCTATTGGAATAACATGTATAGATTATTTTCACATATTTGGGTTTATTGTCTTGGTAACAAAGCATTTGGAAGGTGTAATCTCAGATTGTGTCTCGTCAATCTTCTTTCTCTTTCCTTAATGGACCTCTCGAAATTTGCTTAGAAATTATGTACAAACAGTAGTAATTTTTTGTTGGGTAAATTTCAGGGGAGATGTGCTGTCAAAATCTTCTCAAAATTAATATAACATTATCATGTAAGAAATAACTAATACAAATCATTCAAAACTACTTTAACAAATGCCTATAAATTAATTTTTTGCGTTTTAAGGTTATTACAACATATAAAGTATATGTTGGTCATTACGGGCCCCACATATCTCAACAATGGTGTGATATTGTCCGCTTTGGGGGTCGCAAAGTTAACAATCCTCCCCTCGAACAAAGGACCACATCTCATGGTCCGAGCCTCCCCTCAAACGATCATCCATCCGTCCATCGTGAGTTAATCCGAGGGCTCACCTTCCGTTCGACATTTCGAGGATTCTCCACATAGCTACCAATCCACTCCCGCTAGTTGAGACGACACCACCACATACGACTTGACCATCACCGGCCTCCGCCACACATACGACTTGGCCATTCCCGGCCTCCGCCGCCACCGCTAGTCGATACAACGCTAGCCCACTCCGACTGGTGAACACCACGAATCGCAATCTGGGCTCTGATACCAATTGTTAGGTATTACGGGCCCCACATATCTCAACAATGGTGTGATATTGTTCGCTTTGGGCCCAGCCCGCACGGTTTTGCTCTTGGGGTCCTCCCAAAAGGCCTCACATCAATTGAAATATGTACATCATTTTATATACCCATGATCCTTCTAACTTTTAACCCGTGTTGGACTTTGGTCGCATACTTAACAGTATATTCAATATTTTCACAGTTTTTGACCAGACTAGTTTGCAAAACATGGTCTTGTTCCAGTTTTCTCAGACCAAAACAGTAAGATCAGACCGCTTACCAAACAGACTTTCAAAACATCGTCTAGATCATACCAGACCAGACCGGTATTCAAACCGGCCCTTAATGAAGATTGGAAGTGTAGAAAAGGCAGAATATGGTGGGGCTCATAGTTCGGTATATACGTTCGGTAACGTTGAATACCAGGAATTACAGTTATGATCTATGGCCTATGAGCTTAGGGCTAGATTAGAATTTAGTCATCTAACTCTTTATCCAAACATTGTACTACTATGATATTGCCTCCTCTATGAAAACTATGTATACTTCTATATATTTTTTAATTTATCTAACCATTTTCTAATAAAAAATTATACATCATGGCAGTAGATGAGAAATAAAAAAATAAAAAAAAATTCTTGATGCATGCCAGCATACAACTAATATTAGAGAAATATTTAGTGTTTTTAGAATGCTACCCCTAGATTTAATCTAGGGTTGAATATTGAAACTATGGAATTCTCTTCTTTTTCATTGAGCAAGAGATTGATACTGTGTCTTTCTCTCTCTATATATATTATATATAATATTTTAAGATGTTTTGAATAGAAATCGATCATCCCATGAAATTACTAAGACAATTTATAATCATCAGTTCCGTAGAGAGAATAAAAGAAAATTAAAGTTGAGTTGAACAATAATGAACTATATTTTGGGCACTTTATTGAGTTACACAACATACAGATTGTACACATTATTTGTTTGCTTAAATATATAAAGCAAAAGCATCCATAATATTTTTCCAAAAGAACAAAAAAAAAGCATCCATAATACATGCTCGCTCTCACATCTTTATATATGTGTATATATGTTACATTTGACAAATCACAAATATTCCCACCTCAAACATGTGCATCAACATTTTCACTGATTATGTGTGAACCTCTGGAGTCTGACCAGGAGCGTGGCAAGGATCGTTATGTTCCGCAGCAGAACCACGGGGAAGGTGCTTACAGGGCCGCGAATAAGAGAGTACAGGTGAAACCATGATAAACTGTTAGATATGGTGACTCATTTCCTTGCAGGGAAAGTTAAACTTAGTCACCAGGCAATCACAGTTATGGTAGGAGATCAATTCCTAATTGGATTGATTGACTTGTCCTCCACTCTAGCCTCTCCTATAAATATAGGTGTAGCATATTGTATTCGGTGTACCAGGCAGAGAGCCAGAATAAGCCGGCGCCAGAGAGCCAGATTAGGCTGGCGCCAGAGGGCTGGTACCGGTGTGAGTGAAACACCTAGTGCAAGTAAAGCACATGCGGTGCGGAGTGAGTATACACAATGTGTGTGCGTGTGTGATTTGCGAATCACCCCCTTGTAATCCTCTCAGTGATTTTTAGTGAAACGGTGCTCTCCGTTGAGGTAGGCTTATTTGGCTGAACCACGTATATATTCTGGTGTCGATTGTTTGGTGTGTTTGTGTGTGTTTTCTGATTTACAGGTGTGCACAACCCTAACAAGTGGTATTAGAGCCAGAGCCCGGTTGGAATTAAGTGTGGGAGCATGCACATCACCTGTGGGTCGCCAGCGAGGACGCTGGGTCCCAAGGGGGGGTGATTGTGATGTCCCACATTGCCCGGGGTGAGGCCTTTTGGGGAAAGCCCAAGAGCAAAACCGCGCGGGCTGGGCCCAAAGCGGAAAATATCACACCATTGTTGAGATATGTGGGGCCCGTAATGCCTAACAAGTGGTATCAGAGCCCCAGATTGAAGCAAATCACGAAGCCCAACGATCTGGTCCAGATCTGATTTTTTCGAGTGACCTAAATCAGAAACTGACCACACTACGAGCTTTGGCTCGACGAGACGAAGCCATTAGTGTCAAGCCTGTCACTGGGAAAGTCCCTCACGTGCCCCCACGCGCCGCCTGAATTTCCAGCCAATTTTTTGGCTCCGTCGAACAACAATTTCGGTTCGGCGTGATTTTCTAGAGCATCGTTTATCGGAACGACGCTTATAATATATATACGGAAAGAGAATTCGAATTCCGACGTTTTAGCGCAAGAATCAGCCTAATCAGAGTAGGGACACGCCCGCACGCACCCCGAGAAGATACTGACTTCGTGATTAAATTTTTGTCTTTTGTGCGAATTTGTTTTAGCCCGTTCGGAGTCATTTTTGACCCGTTTTGGACAAGGTTAGAGGCGTTCTTAAGATTTTGAACCGCCCCCGACGCAACCGTATACTCGGTTTTGCATAATTAGACTCCGAATATCTCTAATAGGCTCAGTGGGAGCTATGGGAGAAGAAAAGATAGTAATGATCAACAAAGGTTGTAAGGCAAAAAAGTCAGACGCGATAGCGATCGCAAGACGGAGAGGTCAGCCACAACAGAGGTCACATTGTCTGCACCAGACCAGATATTGCTCATGCAGTGGGAGCTATCAGCATAGTCATGATGACTAAAGTGGGCCTTCAGGCTTGAAGACAAGAATGAAAGCATCGTAATGCACTGATCATTGATGGAGTTGATTGATTGGATGGAAAGTCATCAAGTGGGAGATTGTTAGATATGGTGAATCCTTTCCTTGCAGGGAAAGTTAAACTTAGCCACCAAGCAATCACAGTTATGGTAGGAGATCAATTCCTAATTGGATTGATTGACTTGTTCTCCACTCTAGCCTCTCCTATAAATATAGGTGTAGCCTATTGTATTCGGTGTACCAGGCAGATAGTCAGAATAGGCCGGCGCCAGAGAGCCATATTAGGCCGGCGCCAGAGGGCTGGTACCGGTGTGAGTGAAACACCAAGTGCGAGTAAAGCACATGCGGTGCGCAGAGAGTACATAGAAATAGAGAGAGAGTTATGAATAGTATACGTTTATATTATTTCGGTGATACAGGCGTGAGTATACACAGTGTGTGTGCGTGTGTGATTTGCGAATCACCCCCTTGTAATCCTCTCAGTGATTTTTAGTGAAACGGCGCTCTCCAGGGACGTAAGCTTATTTGACTGAACCACGTATATATTCTTGTGTCGATTGTTTGGTGTGTTTGTGTGCGTTTTCTGATTTACAGGTGTGCACAGCTTCGAACATAGGATGTGCGAACCCTAACATAAACCAAATCATCAACAAATAACATACGATGATAATAGATGAAAAAGCTTTGCTTCTCATTTTATTTGGGTTTTTTTTTTTGTTAAAGGCTTAAACGAAATAACTAAACAGAGGATGAGAGGAAGTTATATATACTATATTGTTAAGCATGATATATGAGTGCCGGTATATATATATATATATAGATGAGTGTGTGCAGAAATAATGTATGGCTTATTTATGCAAGTGGCGATCACTCTACAAAGACTTTTGCTTAGAAAAACAGTGGGTTTTTAATTACTTGCTAGAGAGCTTAACCCACTAAGGACGTCCTTTGAGACTAACTGTGATAATGACAGAAGCGAGATTAGATTTTATAGGCAATGCCCAAGTCTACACCCCAAAGTTTGAAACCTCAACGCCCAAGTCTCGAATAGTACTCCTTTTACTGTCAATAAAGTATAAACTCACAACCATTAAACATTCTCCGAAAACATTTAATACATGCATGTAAATAAATATGTAACCTTTATTGAGATAGTTAATTGTAGTGTCTATATATTATGAGTGTTCATGACCACATGCATGATCCTCTTTTATATTTTAGAAATTATATCCTATTTTTTAGTAAGACCTTATACTTTACTTCTATCTTTCAGTGGTATTTCAAAGTTACTTTTTTATTGTGTCGGATCATTTTTTTAGAGTAAATAGTCATTTCTGATGGAATTGGAAGAAAAGGTCAAAAAAACAAAAAAAGTATTAACATTATTTTTTAAATTTAGGCTCAAATAACCTTATTTTTACCAAAAGAAATCTCAATTTATTTCCACTCATTTCATAGATTTCTTCATATTAAATCCAATTACACAAGACCCGATTTATGGACACTACTTTAAGAATTACGCAAATTGATCGACCAAGATATATTCATAATTTTCAAAGAATATGTATTTATACAAAACATAATCAGAACAGACTATCGACATATATACTACAACTCTGTCAACAAAACATGCATATTTGAAGAAATCTGCACCCAATTTCTTCTCATGTGAAACCAATTAAAAGTAAGTTTTATTTAAAAAAATTAATTAATTATTAGAGACATTCTTAATTGTAATAATTGTATTTAACTAATAATCTTCCAATTCACTAATAATCAGTTCTTCTCATCTAAAATCAATTAAGAATACATATTCCATTAAAATAACTAACTAATTTCGTCTTTGAAAGCATTATAATACATAGTTGGAAAGCATTATTGGAAAATCTGTAAAATCTTTTTTTTTTCCGTAAGTAGCTATAAATTCTTATTGATATAATGCTTCCTACTATGTAACTTATAGTATTTTTTTTTCCGACTTTCTATAATGATATATACACTTTCTATAACTTGTGTACTATTTATAATCCACAAATAATAATAATAACACGTTAATATACGTTAATATATCTTATTTTGTTGGAAGCATCTTAGGAACTGCCCAGTAACCACTGCAATGTAGACAAAGCCCAAAGACGCCCAAGTCTACACGCCATAACTCGAGTGGGTTAGTTTAATTGGAAAAGATTTGGGACTTGGTGCTTCAAGAAGCATAATATCTCATATTCAATTTCTATTATGTGCAAATAATTCGTTTGGGCCACGACTGTAGACATAGTAGCCTTACCCAATCCGTATGGGGGTCGCCATACACGAGTAGATTAATCGAAGTGCACGTAAGCCAGTCCGAAAACCAAGACATCAAAAGGAAAAAAAAAAAAAAAGTCTACACACCATAATTTGACAAATCAATGCCCAGGTATCACGACATAATTAATGTTAGAAACCAAGTTTTCAATATTAAACTCTCAGCCATGTAACGGTCTCCTAAAACAATCCAAACATAATAACAATTTAAAGAGACCAAAGTTTTTACCCTTTTTCTTATTCATTGCACAAAAAAAAAAATGTATTGTTTTTTTAAAGTCACTTTGAAGCTCAATGTAATATTTATTCAGACAGTAAATTCTGGTGTCTCTTATTATTGTTTAATGAGTAGCAATGGCCAATGGGCGCAAAATGCACTTTTATACTTACAAGAAGTGAAATTACTTAGACGATCAATGAAAATAGTTTAGAGGGGGTGAATAGGCTTTTTGTGAATTTATTAACAAATTAAAAATAATTATGAAAATTCAATTTTAATCCAATTCTCTATAAAAAAAAATCATGCAAAGAATACGTTCAGGTATCGATGCACTATGAATCAAAGAATTTGTATAGACTCTATGAAAACAGTACTTACAACCAATGTAATCTGTTATTCTTCACTCGACGTTTGAAAGTTTAGATTCACTCGCACTTCACGAAGCTTTCGCTCCGCTCCGTAGTCTGACGGCTCTATTTCTTAACAGATCAAATAACCATGAAGCTTCTCGCTCCGATCTCTGCACTCAGATGACTCCGTTATTCAATGGATCAAAGCAACCTCATTGCAATAGATGGTGTAATTATTTTTCAGCAAATAAATCATCCAATTGTGCATAAGATCTTCGATGTAGAAGCACAATTGGAAAATTCCAATAACAAAAGAGAACTCGAATATATATGATCACTCAATATTTTCTCTCTCTATGTGTATATCTCTGTAGAAGAATATGAATGATAGAATACTGCAGAGATCTATCAAAAACCGTGGCTTCCTCTATTGTAGACCTTGGTATTTATAGGCAATGTAGAGGAAAAACCCTAAGTTCGCCCTCTTTGGTAATTTCACACTCAACTGAGCCAAACCCTTCAATCTCATGTATAATATGTGATATACACGTGTTTATAGATGTTTAGGTCGAACTCAAGGTCATCCGGGTCAACACGAATTAATCCAAGTCAAAATAAGATTTCAATCCGTTTCTGAAATTTTCAGCTTTTTCTTGCAAGATACCTCTCACTCTTTTGATCATATATGGAGCTACACACATTGGATGGAGACGTTTAATAGTTTTTTGGAAATATGACTTCAATATCTTGATGTTAGACTCAAGAATTACCCTATTCGGACCTTTTTTGGCCCAGATATGAACTCCCAAAGTTGACTGAAAATCTTGCTGAAATTACTGTTTCCTTTCTGAACTAGGATTCCTCCCTTATTTAATCATCCTATAATTGGGAATGAATCTAGTCAAAATTTGTGTGTATATCCTTTATACACGTTCTAGGATATATAGGAGTGTAACCCAAGTCATAATAGGTCACAATACGTAACAAGTTTTCATTACAAACAAATCACTTAACCATCATGTCGTAGCTACGCTTGAAGGTACGCTCCAAGCTATGCTGCGTACCTTCAAGCGTAAAACTCCACTTTCCAAACACTTTTTGATTCTGAAAGCGTAGGCTTGAGTGTAGGCTTTTTCATAAAAATCATTTTTCTCCGCAACTGTGCCAAAATGACCATCTTGACTCCTCGAGACTTTTTGCTTGAATTGACGGCTTTGGGAAATGTCGTTTTTGCCCTTCGTGAGACATTTTTATCAATACACTCATTTTTACACTTCACTTGTATTCTTCACTACTTCAATGCTTGATTCCGCCTTTCTCGAAGCTTGTAGATGTCATTGAGACCAACACGACCTATCTAACACTCAACATGGTTATTGTCTAAAACATGCCATAAATAAACAATACTCAATAATGTTCTTACAATCTTCCCCTTCGCATTTCTGAGACAAAACCGTATTTTACAATATAGTCTCACAAATAACAACATAACATTTATACCTATGAACATACCGACAAACATAGATATAAACTGTCAGTTTTCTCTCATGACGGTCTACCAATCCTATAACCACAACACTGAACAAACCATTAAACGCAAGTGTGGAAAATAGATATAAAATGATCATAAGGAAAACACAATATCCATGTAAGCATAATGATCATAAAACACACACTCCTTCTCCCCCTTACTCATTATTTCTCTCCATTTTTGTCACTGAAATGACAAGGAACAATTAAAACAATCAAAGCCCATGAGAGAAACAAGGCAAAACTTCAAGATGAACACATAGGTAAAGGATAACAGAGGAGACTCTAGAGAATCTAAGCCAAACACTAAATACTAAGATAAAATATTCTAAAAGATTATATCCAGATTCTCGAGTAACATAAATCTCTACAATGGATGAACTTAATACTACTGCATCGATGCAAAATGCAAAAACAAAAATATTTTTGTCCTTAGACACATGTGAGCAAGGTAGTAGAGACAACGAGCTAATCATTAACACATCATATTCGCATAATTGATTTAACTATTATACAAATGATAGTGATGAAAATTAGCACACATCCCGTAGATATAAATAGTCACAAGGCAAGCTTTTCATAGCATTTGCATATATGAAAGATATTCAGGTGCAAGCTTACAACTAAGATGAAAGCAATAATTTTTAATTCTAATAATCTCCTCACTAACCGTGATGATACTTCAGTTCAAAACCTAAACTAGAAGTGAAATCTTTAACTTGGACCTTATTGCTTGTTTAAAAAAAAACAATACCTCATTGTCACATAATTTACTCTTATCACCTTTTCAACTTTTTCACCATATCTCTTTTGATCTTTCTAAGCTCCAGACTTTCCAGCGAGGATTTTTAGTCCCGACCAACTTGGCTTGAGCTTCTTCCAGGGGATTTATGTTCATTAGTCTTCTCCCTTTTTTACGCGAACACTCAATGCTTACTGAGGCAAGAAGCCCGGTTACTCAGATTGAAGAACTACTTTTTGTATTTTTATATTTTAAACATCTCATTATTTCCTATTTTCAACATTACCACAACATTCATAAGCATGCAAAAGGTATTTAAAAGCATAGGTCAATCTAGCACAACTTATGAACTTACATATCACTTCGGATTAGATGAGAAAGACTAAAATTTTCAACAAGTATTACAGTCATCTCCAAAGTAAAACAAGCACCCAAAGTTGATCAGTTCCAAAAGTAATACTTAAACATGTTAAGGGAATAACTCATAACCTCAGGTCAGACTAACAACTCCAACTCTCATAAGTATAATAAGAAAAGAAAATACGGGAATAGAGTAAAATATGACAATCATTTGTACCATTAGCCAAGCTCAACATGCTAAGAATTGTTTATAATTTTTCTGGAAATTTTTTTCATAATGATACATGCATGAATAATCCTAATAGTAGTAAAACATGATGCATGCATAATAATGAAATAACAAAACAAAAAAAACATGCAAATAAAATAAAAAAATGCATAATAATGTATCAACTCTAGGATAAAAGATAACGCAAGATATTCCTAGAATGATACATATGAAGACATGTATCATAATGATAACATACCACTAGATTTTCTAAGATGCACATACTTTTAAAAATCTAATGATTTTGTAGAGATATCTATCAACTAAAAAGTTGTGGATATAAACTCAAGACCTTTTTCAGTACAAAATTTAGGAAATATGCGATACCGATTATCAGATGTACGTATACCTTCCATAGGGGTGCAAGTTGGGCGGGTTCATCCCGGCCCAACCTGAACCCGAGGTCAGCCCGGGACTGGCATTTGCCTAACCCGGCCTGCCCAACTCTAACTTGGGTTGGTTCAACCCAACCCAAACCAACCGAGTCGGGTGGGTCAACTGGGTTGAAGTTTTTTTTTAAAATCTATTTGGATGTAAAATGTAATCATGATCTAAATAATAAATTTTGATAAATCTGAGTTATCTTCCGAATTAAACTGAGATAAACAAGATTTATTTTAAAAATAAATAAAAAACCTAATGGGATGTGAATGTAGCCCAGATCCTTCAGTATTACATTACAATATATATATACACACATATATAGAAATATGTATGTATGAACACGATATGATCTCCCCCTTTGTTTACATTCATAAAAAATATTATATATATCTATGTCTGTGTATGATAAACATCAAGAACGGATTATCTTTCACCATTATTAACAAGATCTTCATTTCCCATATGCGCATATATATATATATATATATATGTGTGTGTGTATATATACGAAAATGAGAGAGACAAGTACGAGAGAGAGAGAAGATGAAGAGAGGGAGGGGATTTCATGCAAGAGGCGGTGGTGGGCGGTGAGAGCGGCGAAAGCTAGTTAGCTTCAAATGGTCTCGTTTTAAGTAAGTGCCTTTTCGTAAATTGGCACTTCTATTAACATAGTTAGGCTCAAATTGATAGACATGAGGGGTCATTTGAACTTTTTGAAACTATAGGGGAGTTTTATGATAATTTCCCTTCGATAAATTCAGTAAAATATTAGTAAATTGCTTGAAAAAAATACTCGTAAGTTGAAAGCTTGATAGTTATGATAACCATAATTAACACTCTCTATCATAATTAATTATTTAGTTTAATGGAATATGCATTCTTAATTTATTTTGAATGAGAAGAATTGATT
Source organism: Cornus suecica (assembly GCA_963922005.1). Taxonomy (NCBI): domain Eukaryota; kingdom Viridiplantae; phylum Streptophyta; class Magnoliopsida; order Cornales; family Cornaceae; genus Cornus; species Cornus suecica. The sequence continues at coordinate 59,667,266 of OY998243.1, forward strand.
ATTAGTGCTTGTTTGGTAGACGGTGTGGAGTTGGTTTTTGGTTTTGGTTTGGTTGGAGTTGGGTTGGTTGGAGTTGGTGTGGTTTTATTTTAGTTCCAAACCATGTTTGGTGCAGATGGTTTTGGTGTGAGAAAAAGTGATGCTGAAAAACCAAACCATGTTTGGTAGAGTTGGTATGGGTTGAAATTCTGAATATTAATATATTAATAAATATTAATATTAATATATTAAAATATATTAATATATTTTAAAATATATTAATATTATAATATTAATATATTAATATATGAGTTTCATATTTTATTTATTAATAAATACTAATATATATTAATTTTATTTATTAATAAATATTAATATATATTAATATTAATATATGGGTTTCACATTTTATTTATTAATAAATATTATATTAATAATATATTAATATTATAATATTAAAATATATTAATATTAATATTTTTTAATATATTAATATTATAATATATTAATATATTTAATTTTTCGAAATATTTAATTTTTCATAAATATTTAATTTTTCGAAATTTATTAATATCAAAAATGAATTTGCTACAGTGTTGGTACCAAAACCAAAATCATGAACCATAAAAAATGATGGTTCCAAATTTTGGCTCATTCCTTCACAAAGTTGCACCAAGGAATTGCTACAGTGTCTACTCCAAATTTTCACACCATTTGCCAAACATGGAGTGGAGCAAAATTTTCAAACCAAATCCAAAATTTTGGCTCCACTCCATGTTGCCAAACATGCACTTAGTGAATTGGAAGCTTATTAGTTAAATACACTTATTACAATTAAGAATGTCTCTAATAATTAATTAATTATTTTTAATAAAACTTACTTTTAATTGGTTTTACAAGAGAAGAAATTGGCTGCAGATTTCTTCAAATATGCATGTTTTGTTGACATAGCTATAGTATATATGTTGATAGTAGCAGTACTGTTCTGATTATGTTTTGTATAAATACATATTCTTTGAAAACTACGAATATATGTTGGTCGATCAATTTGTGTAATTCTTTAAAGTAGTGTCTATAAATCGGGGCCTTGTATAATTGGATTTAATATGAACAAATCTATGAAATGAGTGGTAATAAATTGAGATTTGTTTTGGTAAAAATAGGGTTATTTGAGCCTAAATTTCAAAAATAATGTTAATACGTTTTTTTTTTTTTGACCTTTTCTTTGCAATTCCATCAGAAATGACTATTTACTCTAAAAAAATGCTCGGACACAGTGAAAAAGTAACTTTGAAATACCACTGAAAGTTAGAATTAAAGTATAAGGTCTTACTAAAAAATAGGATATAATTTCTATAATATAAAAGAGGATCATGCATGTGGTCATGAACACTCATAATATACAGACACTACAATTAACTATCTCAATAAAGGTTACATATTTATTTACATGCATTGTTTTAGGAGACTGCTTAGTTGTTGTGAGTTTATTGACAGTAAAAGGAGTAATATTGGAGACCTGGGCGTTGATCTTTCAAGCTATGGCCTATAAAATCTAATCTCACTTCTTTCATTATCACAGTTAGTCTCAAGGACGTCTTTGTTGGGTTAAGCTCTCTACCAAGTAATTAAAAACCCACTTTTCGAACTCAAACTCTTTCTAGTATCTATATATATACCGGCACACAGATATCATGCTTTAACAATATAGTATATATAACTTCCTCTCATCCTCTGTTAAGTTATCTCGTTTAAGCCTTTAACGAAAAAATAAAAATAAAAAATAAAAAATAAAAAATAAAAAATAAAAAAAAATAAAATGAGAAACAAAGCTTTTTCTTCTATTATCATTGTATGCTATTTGTTGATGATTTGGTTTATCATGGTTTCACCAGTACTCTCTTTTAGGACTTGGGTTGAGAATGTTGTAAATCACTTGAGGTGATTTACAAATCCAGGAAACACTCATATATATGAAAAACAACATTCTTTTTATTTCAAACACAAAACCGAATACAAAGTTTCTATTTATTCTCACACTCTATTTTCTTTTTTGTTTCTTGTTATTCTTCAATACAATACCACACACTTATATAGAGGATTGAAATATATAAACTGACAAATCAAATATACGTTGCAACCATTCTTGACTTTTGAAGATTTGAGCGTGTCATTCTCACGAATGGTGTTGTGCAACATATCTTGACATTTTGGATTTGATACATGCATGTGGATATGGATGATCAATATCAAGTTTATCTTTCAACATTCCCCCTTAAACTTAATCTCCACACTTTTTCATTCCTAAAATCATCTTCAGTCTGTTAAACATGTTTTGTTTTAATGGCTTTGTAAAAATATCTGCAATTTGATCATTTGTTTTGCAAGATATTAATTCCACTTCTCTATTCTGCACATGCTCCTTGATAGAATGATACCATGTATCAATATGCTTGCTTCGTTCATGGAAGACTGGATTCTTTGCAAATGCAATTGCTGAATGATTATCAATGAAAATCTCTGTAGGATTTTCTTGTGGAAAACACAAATGCTCCAACACATTTCTCAACCAAATAACATGACACACAGTTGAGCTAGCTACTACGTATTCAGCTTCGCATGATGATAGCGTTACTATGGGTTGTTTCTTGGATGACCAATTGAATGTTGTATCTCCAATGAAAAACACAAATCCAGTTGTGTTTTTTCTTTCATCCAAATCTCTATCCCAATCACTATCTGAATAGCCAGTGAATCTTAATTCATCAGTTGAAGTATATAGCAAACCATCAGTGATCGTACCTTTGATATAGAGGAGTATTCTCTTTACAGCATTCAGGTGTGATTAATCTGGTTCCTCCATGTATCTACTGATCAATCTAACTCCGTAGAGTATATCTGGTCTGGTACAAGTCAGGTACCGAATACTTCCAACTAAACTTTTGAAGTATGTTGGATCAACATTTCCTACGTCTTCATTCTTCCTGAGTTCCACGCTGCTTTCCACCGGAGTTGATACTGGATTGCTTGATTCCATTCTGAACTTCTTGAGAATCTCCTTTGTATATCTACTTTGGCAGATCAAGATTCCTTCAGCATTCTGCTTCACTTCAATTCCAATAAAGTGTGACATCAAACCTATGTCTGGCATCTCGAATTCTTGAATCATGGTTTTCTTGAACTCTTCAAACATGGCTGGGTTGTTTCATGTGAAGATCAAATCATCAACATACAGACCTGCATATAATACACTTCCTTCTTGACCTTTCTTCAGGTACAATGCATGTTCATATGGACATTTCTCGAACTCATTATCATGGAAATACTTGTCAATTCTTGTATTCCATGCATGTGGAGCTTACTTCAGTCCATAGAGAGCTTTCTTCAACTTGTACACCTTGTCTTCATGTCCATCATTTGTATATCCCAGCGGTTGTTCGACATAGATTTCTTCTACTAGAAATCTATTCAAAATGCTGACTTCACATCAAGTTGGTACAACTTCCATCTATTCTGAGCAGCAATAGATATCATCAGTCTGATTGTCTCTAATCGGGCAACAGGAGCAAATACTTCACCATAGTTTATTCCCTGTCTCTGTTTGTAGCCTTTTGCAACCAGGCGAGCTTTGTATTTCTGAACTTCACCTTTTTCATTCTTCTTTGTCTTATAGACCCATTTGACTCCAATAGGCTTTTGACCTTTTGGTAGACTAGACAGCTCCCATGTGTCATTCTTGTCTATGGCCCTGATTTCTTCATCCATTGTTGACTTCCACTTCTTCTCTTGGATGGCTTCTGTGAAGTTGACATGATCACTATCCAGAAATAGGCATAGCAAATTCTTGTCTTGATCTTCTTCAGTGGCTTCATATAGTTCCCTCAGGATTCTCACTTTTCTGGGTCTTTCACTTGATCTTTCATCTGGTGACGATGACGATGAAGGATCATTTCTTACAAATATAGGAGATTGATGTGGTAGAATTTGCGGCTCCATTGCAACTTCTTTTTCTACTTTTCATCTTCTTTAAGTACAAGCTCCTTTGTTTTTCCATCTTCATTCTGATCCCAGCTCCAAGTTTCATTTTCTTAAAAAATCACATCGCTGCTCATAATTACTTCCGTGGTGATGGGATTAAACAACTTATATCCCATTGTTTTGTCGCCATAACCGATAAAGATACATTTATGTCCTTTGTCGTCGAGCTTGTTTCTTCTGGCTTCTGGAATCTTGGTGTAAGCAATACATCCAAAAATTCTGAGGTGATTGACGCTCGGATTGTATGAACTCCAGGTTTCTTCAGGTGTTTTGAACTGGAGTCTTCTGGTTGAACACCTATTCAGCAGATAGACAGCACAAGATACCGCTTCAACCCAAAATTCCTTGGGCATTGTCTTTCCTTTCAGCATACTTCTGACCATGTCCAAGATCGTGCGATTCTTCCTTTCAGAAACACCATTTAGCTGAGGTGTATAGGATGGTGTTGTTTGTTGTCGAATGTCATGATCTTTACAGTAATTCTGGAATGCATTCGACATATATTCTCCTCCTTGATCTGACCGCAATGTCTTGATATTGTAGCCGTTCTGCTTCTTAACAAAAGCTTTAAACTCCTGGAACTTGTCAAATACTTCTGATTTATTCTGTAAGAAGTACACCCATGTCTTTCTGCTATAATCATCAGTAAAGGTAAGAAAATACATGTTCTTTCCATATGATATTGGTTTGAATGGACCACACACATCTGGCTAAACAAGCTCCAACAGCTTTGTTGATCGCTATTTGACTTCTTTAGCAAAGCTCAGTCTGTAATGTTTCCCAAGTACACAACATTGACATACTTCATTAGCACGGTTGATGTAGGGAAGTCCCTTCACTATCTGCTTGCTTGCGAGCAACTTCAGGCCTTCAAAGTTGAGATGTCCGTATCTCAAATGCCATAGTCAGTCCTTGTCTTCAACAACTGCATTTAAACACTTCGCTGCATCGTGTTGGATATGCATAGGAAACATCTTATTATTTGACATCTTTATCCGGGAAATGAAATTTTCATTTGTATCTTTGATTATTACACACAAATCATTCATGTTGATGTCATAGCCTTTCTCCAGGAGCTGTCAGAGACTCAAAATATTGTTCTTCATATCTGGAACATTATAAACATTAGATATGAAGTCATGATCTCGATTCTTGAGCTTGATCAGAATATTGCCCTTTCCTTTTACTGGGATTTTTGTGAAATACCAAATGAGACTTGCCCTTGCCTCGTCTAGTCAAGCTCGACAAACATGTGTCTGTTTCCGTACATGTGATTCTTGGCTCCTGAATCTAGATACCATATACCTTCGTCATCGGTATTTTCATTTTGAGCCATCAGCAGCATTGATCTCGGCTCATTTTATTCTTTCTCGGCAAAATTTACTTGTTCGCCTCCTTCAGCAACTGCCTTTCCTCTGCATTCGTTGTTGTAGTGTCCATACTTGTTGCAGTTGTAGAATTGAACATTGCTTTTGTCATAATTCTGGCGATTATTGAAGTTGCTTCCTCGCCCTCGTCCTCTGAAAGATTGATTTCTTCCGCCTTGATTATTTCTTTTGGTATTGGAATTGGTTCTTCCACCACCGCCTCTGGATCTTGCACCTCGTCCTTGATAGACCTCTACCTCGGCCTCTTTGTTAACTTTCCCATCGCTCTTCTTTATTTTCTTTAAATGTTAGATTTGACTGAAGAGCTTGCTCTAGAGTACCTGAGGTGTTCCACTTGTTGATTCTTTGTTCGTGAATTTCTAGCGTGGCCATCAGCTCATCTACTTTCATTGCATCGAGGTCCTTTGATTCTTCAATAGCAACAACTACATGCTCAAACTTTGAGTTAAGGGAGTGCATAATCTTTTCAAGCACACGAACATCTTCAATCTTGTCGCCATATCTTTTGATTTGATTCATAATAGTCAATGTTCTGGTAAAGTACTCAGAAATTGACTCCGTGTCTTTCATTTGCAACAGTTCACATTCACCACTTAGAACTTGGAGTCGAACTTTAACTGTTTTTTCAATTCCTCGATGTGCTTTTTGAAAAATCTCCCATGGTTGCTTGGCAGTGTTGACGGCTGAGATCTTGTCAAAACTTGTTTCATCGACACTTTGATAAAGCAGGTACAATGCCTTCTTGTCCTTCTTTCGGGCTTCTTTGAGCACGACCTTTTAGGTATCGCTCAATCGATCTTCATTTTATTTTGAAACTGGCTCGTCATAACCGATATCGATTAAGTCCCACAAATCTTATGAGGCAAGAAGGAATTTCATTTGGATAGACCAATTCCCGTAATTGGTTTTATCCAAACGCAGAAGCTGGGGCTGGAAGAAATTGCTGAAGGACGCCATCAGATTTATTTAAACACTTGAGGTTCTTATTTCTGAAAATTGTTGTTGAATCTGGTCAAACCGATCACACGTTTGTGTCCAGAGCATTCCGTTTAGTCAAAAACGACTCTTCGGTTGCTCAAATTGAATTTAAAATGAACTCCGAACGGACAAAATACCAATGAGGGGCAAATTGGTAATTTTCTAGAAATTTGCTGATGTGGCAGGTTGCGTGGCAGAGGATGACGTGGCAGGTGATGTGGCAAAGGGTGACATCACTGATGATGTGGCAGCGCATGGGTGCGCAAGGGATACACGCGCGTCCAAATGTTGAAGACAACTATGCGCGTGGGCTTCACTCGCCGAGCTTGTGGAGGCGCGTGCGGAGGTGTATGGCTGCGTTCTTTTTGCCGTTGCATTCCTGCTGGAACAAAGAAGCTATATATGTGATCAAACTTGTGGTTTGAACATCTATAACTCTCGAATAGGCTTTGAAAGCTTCGGCTCTATTTTTGTTCTTCACTTATGGGCTTGCTCAAGCTTTACCAAGCTCTGATACCATGTTGTAAATCACTTGAGGTGATTTAGAAACCCAGGAAACACTCATATATATGAAAAACATCATTCTTTTTATTTCAAACAGAAAACCGAATACAAAGTTTATATCTAATCTCACACTCTATTTTCTTTCTTGCTTCTTGTTATTCTTCAATACAATACCACACACTTATATAGAGGATTAAAATACATAAACTAACAAATCAAATATACGTTGCAGCCATTCTTGACTTTTGAAGATTTGAGCGTGCCATTCTCACGCATGGTGTTGTGCAGCATATCTTGACATTTTGGATTTGATACATGCATGTGGATATGGATGATCAATATCAAGTTTATCTTTTAACAGAGAAGCTGGAGCTGAAGTCCTGTAAGAACTCTCTCTCTCTCACACACATACACTCTTTGAGATTCATTATCTAATATGAGTTTTTTTATATGAAGCTACTACTGCGGGCGCTAACGGTCATGGCCGCAATCATGGCAACACAGACTATGGTCATACACAACAAGAGGTTCACACATAGTCAGTCAAACAAACAAAAATGTTGATGCACATGTTTGTGGTGGGAATGTTTGTGATTTGTCAAATGGAATATATATATATATATATATATATATATATACACACGTATATAAATATGTGAGAGCGAGCATGTATTATGGATGCTTTTTTATTTCTTTTGGAAAAATATTATGTGTTAGAAGAAATGATGTTTTGATAATATGATAATGGAGAAAAGATAAAGAAGACAATAAAGGGAATAATGAATATGAAACAATATTGAACTGTATATTCTGAAGTATATGAATTACAATAGAGATGACCCTTATATATATAAGGGAGAATGTGTGGTGAACAAGTAAACCTAATTTAGGTAAAAGAGTGGAGAACAAGACAATATAACATGGGTTGGGCCTACCTATCGAGATGGGCCTAGGCCTTTATATATTATAACATTATGGATGTTTTTTGTCACGCCCCTAAATTCCAAAGACTCCCGAACTGGGACATCCGAGGAATTCGGGTTGTGATCCATACAAGGAGAGACCAATCAAGATCATAAATAATCATAAAACGAATGGAATATTATTAATAACAATAATTCCATACATAACAAAGCGGAAGCTAAACCAAATGATACATAAGGCACATCGAAGCGCCGAAAGAATACATCTTTATAAAGATGCAATCATACCAAATACAAGGAAGGGATATGCCAATAAACTGGCTCCCAAGAAGTTCAACAATAATCCCAATACAGGGGACAAGTAAAGGAAACTAAAATGGAACAACTCTACGTACAAATGTCCCAAATCCAGCAACAACATCAGTGCCACGAGCCATCCTACACTCCAAGTTGTTCGTAGCCGAAACATTACCTACAAACTAGTGTAGACCATCAGGGCAAACCAATACCAAGGTGAGCTCATTGAGCCCCGTAGGAGAAAGGGAATCGTAACTGTGACATCCTCCGACCGTCCAAATCAAGTGAAAACCAACCTGTGTACATGCATCTACCCTAGGTCTGTCAAACGTCCCACATGGCACTCACGCCAATACGAGACCCCAAAAACACATCCCCCTAGTCCCCTACCATGCATCAACAAATAGGGCAACTAACACGTAATGACGCCATATCACAACAACATATAATAACGCATACCTATATATATACACATAAAAGATATACAACCAATACAAGCCTCGTAATACAAACCACCTCATAGATCCTTACGACTCGTACATGTCAGTCCCACACTAACAATCAACTCAACATCTGTCACCAAAACAACACTCAAGGAAGAATAACACTCATGCTTCCTAGATCACGAGCATACCGAGCTCCAAAACCTCAAATCAGTATCAACTCATACTACCAATCACCTCACATGTCACTACCCGACATTTGAAAGCCAAACATAGGGGTATAACAGTCACTTCAACCTAATGAAACTCACAAAGGTTTCCGAACACCAAAAGGTAGTAGAAGAGATTAAATAACCCATCACACCGACCACTCAAAAGTCATATGTTCGCCCATGGGTAAAATGGTCATTTCAAGGGCAAAAATGTATTTTCAAACCTTACCCCACCTATTTGGACATAGGTTAAACCTTAAAAACAAACGAAACTCAAATCAAAGCCACGAGATGAAAGATAGGAATTTTTGAAAATAGCATTTGATTTCAAAATTTGTATCAAATATTTGCACATAGGAAAGGCCCTAAAAACAAACGGGACCTAACTCGGGGCTGTGAAGCAGAAACCACAACATTTTGAAAATCGGTCGTCACAACGTATGAAAGTCCAAAATATTAACTTCAAATGACCATTACGCACACAAGAATTACTCAAATGAAGTGATTCAAAAGCATAAACTAAATAGATTGAAGTCATATTTCATAAAGGTTAAAGAACGCCTCCATCCGAACTCTGTAACTCCATATATAGCTAAAATAGTAAAACAGTGTCGAAACGGGATTGTACTGGGACACCCTGGGAAAATCAGTCGACTGATATGGACCATTAGTAGACTTATAGGGGTCATCAGTCGACTGACCAATACCCATCAGTTGACTGATCACAACAGAAAATATTTTTAGTTATTTGTCAGTTGACTAACGCAATTCCGTGAATCGACTTACAGACTCGAAAAATGCTCCAATTAGCCCGAAAATCACCGAAACAACCACATACGCATTTCTCTATGTGTATAAACTCATAATTTGATCTTTTAAAATTATCCGTCTTTCCCCCGGTCTCTGATTTGGACACCGCCGACTTTCAAAGGTAAAAATCTTTTATAGCATGAATTTAAAACCATTTCAAAACTCGAAGTTTTTGTCGGCATCACGGGGGTAGGCAAAAACGGGTTTTTCACTTAAAGATTAAATAGACTCAAATGCAAGTCTTATGAAAAATCGTTTTTTGGGGAAACAAACCGAAACCAACGGAAAAACCAAAGCGCATTTGTAGACGCTCTAATGGAGCAAATGAATGAATAACCGGAGTTCAAAAGCAACTCAAAGGAAAGGGCAAGTGACTATACACAAGGCACTAACTCTAAACCAATCACACTTCGCTCCACATTCAGACTCATAAACCCTATAATGACTTAACCATGAATGATCACATCTCCGATGAAATTCCAATCCTTAAGATCGCTAAAGGAACCCTAGTGGCCGTTTCCATGGAACTAACTAGTTTCAAATCAAGAATCTTTTCCGATTCTCTCAAACCTCAATTTCACATTTGAAACCACATCACTTAGGTTTCTAACAAAACCAATTGGCCATCAATACATAATCGACTCGGTTCACTCATGACCTCGTCTATCATAACCAAAACATCAAAATCACTATTGATGTCACGTTGCTACACCAACGCTAACTAACCACAAAACCATCACCCGCCTTCTTAAGACTTCATTTCATAATCAATTCAATAGCCACAACTAACTTTACTTATCACAAGAAAGTCCTTAAACCAACTCATATCACCCCCCCCCCCCCCCCCCCAATAAGGTATATAAGCACATAACAACAAATATAAGCATTTATCTCACATTATACTTTAAACAAGGCATACAAATCATATTTTCACATCCTTCCATTTCACTTTAGCATTTTAACAACATGTGAATTATAGATATCAAAATCCATATTAAACATGCTCCTCAACCACATAGAGTAATATCATAATCCACATGTCAACATAAATCACATATTAGCAACTCAAATACAATGTGACTCATACACCTCATGATACACACCTTGCCCAACACAGGTTAACGAATACGCACTCCACCCATTTACACTGAGAAAAAGTACCGCACCGATTCTTCCCAAGTGATTTTAACACGTCTCACTTTTAACAAGGAAGACGGTTGCATGAGATGACCTGTGACTAAAGATCCGTACACTGAATGCTTGAGACGACCCACAACTTTGAGGATGGGACGACCCAACCTATATCAACAATTTTTACCTTTTTAGTTCCGTATGTGGGGGACACCTCCTAGCCAGTTGTCGCGACGATTCAACACAAGACTACTCACCCATGGTTACACGAACGGCTATAGCCCAACACCAATTGAATTCTCAATACCAAAAGGTGAACACCATATGCACTATGTCTCAAAAAAACCCATGCACCAACATAAATATGTACCTTATCATATTAATCAACAACATTCCCACAATGTTAACATGAATGTTTTTCACCATTCAACATGCTTTTAAATTTCATTTAAAGCAATAATCAACAAGAATGCTTCTCATGCAACATTCATGCTCCAATTCATCAAGTTGTCCTTTAATACACAAGGAAAACAATTCCATTATTTTAAACATGCTCTTAGTTCAATTCAAGCAAGTTTATCACAAATCAAATCTCAACCTAACATCAATTCCCATCATAGCAAATATCATTCACAAAAGGGAAACAAGATAGTCACTCCAAGTTGAGATACCTAGTTACAGTAATCACATAATATAACCTCAAAGGAGCTACCCAAAAGAGCTAGCCTAATCTCATTCCAATGTTACCTTCCTAACACCCACATACACATATGGATAACTACACTTACACATATACACCACAATACCCACATACATATCCACATATATATAGGCATACAAACATACTTTACTATGTGAATTCTCAAGAATAGCCACTCAATTAACTAGCATGCATAATATTCCTAGCAATATCATTACTAATTACTCTATACACAAGGGTTAATCCACATAAACATGTTTAAACCCTAAGTTCACAATTTCAAGGATACACTTCGCAATTTCATCTAAGGCTAGGAAACCTAGAATCAACTTCTCATGCACACACAATCATAAGATGAGCTAGTTAAGAATTTTTTCCCTACCTCTTGAAGAGAAAAGCACAACCACAAGGCAAGGCCTATGAAACCCTAGCTCTCACCCACACCGAAATCAAAAGAGCAAATTGGTGGAAAGCTTCACCATAGCCTCCTAACAATGAATCTAACTCCAACATAAGTGGAGAACAATAATCATTAAATGGTTTAACAAGAAACCCTAAACTAGGGTTTGAATGGAAAATAGACAAGGAATGAAGAACATTTACCCATCATTGGCTCAAACCATATAGAAGAACACCATGAACATCTTCCATGTTGATGGACACACCCAACTCCCAACTTAGGGTGATCAAATCCACCTCTAAGTGAAGATGAACCAAGAGGGAGAAAATGAGAGAAAATGGAGAGAAAACAATAAAGTCTTGCAATGGAAGACCAAGTGATGTGTGGAGATTCTCCATTCATACCTCTCACCATCCAAGGGTCCAAAACAAATATGGAGAAAGAAAAATGGATCCAAAGGCTAGGAATAACTCTTGTCATGAAAGACTTATTACACCACTCATAAAACTCATTAACTTGTCAAACAAGGCCTTATAATCCAAGGATTTAGAATAAGGCAATGGAAATGAATTAACCATCAAAGGGTTGACAAGAAGTCTTGCCAAGTGAAAGACCAACAATAATGCATTCTAGCATTAAAGTGCCAACCAAACAAGGCCCTATGATCCAAGGGTTTAAAACAAAGATGGAGAAAGAGATTAATGGTTAGAAGTGAGACATCACTTGAAAAGGGGAAATGACCAAATTATTCCCAAATTAGGGTTAATTACAATAGTGTCATCATGCCTCTTAATTACCTTTTTACTCCTTGTCATCCTCTCTAATTACCAACATGTCATTCATACCCCAACACTTAGCCAAATCTCTACATTTTTCACCAAGTGCTCTAAATATGAAATTACTTATTTACCCTTCGATCATTTCTTTCCCAAAATCGTTTCTAATTATTCTCATTATTTATAACATGAAAATATAACAAGAAATTCACTTAAGTGCTACACCGAATGTCTACAATAAACTATGGTAACACTTTCGGGAACACAACATGATTGTCAAAGCTCCAACGAGAAATGAATACACAATATGTCATGAATAAGTGACGTCATAAAACGTTAACACTTGGAAAAGAATTCGAGAAAAGAGAAAGGAAATGCGGGGCATTACACCTTGCTTTATATATTTAGGCAAAAAATAATGTCTCCAATCTCTGTATGTTATGTAACTCAATAAAGTGCCCAAAATATAGTTCACTATTGTTCAACTTAATTTTAATTTTCTTTTATTCTCTCTACATAACTAATGATTATAAATTGTCTTAGTTATTTCATTGGATGATCGATCTCTATTCTAACCATTTTAAAATATTATATATCATATATATATAAAGAAAGACACAGTGTCAATCTCTTGCTCAATGATAAAGAAGAGAATTCCATAGTTTCAATATTGAACAGTAGATTAAATCTAAGGATCGCGTTCTAAAAACACTAAGGACCCATTTGGTTGCGCCATTTTGGAATTGCATTAGAAATGCATTGGAGTTGCAATTCCATGTAATTACAATTTCACCAATTCAATTCCAAATACATTGTTCGGATAAGTCTTGTAATTCAAGTGTAATTCAATTTCAATCACAACCCTAATTTGATTATGAATTTTAATCTAAACCCAATTTGAATGTAAATTTCAATCGTAAATCCAATTCGAATGGAAAATATTATAAATCTTGAATTAAATTAGACAATATATATATAGATTTAAATATGTAAATAGAGGTATAAAACTATGAATATATACATATGCATGTGTATATGTGTATGTATATATATGTGCATCTAATATACATGTATGTATGTATACAAATATATAAATATATGTGAGTTTGTGTGTATGCATGTGTATTCATGACTTTATATATACATTTATCTGTATATATATATAGATAAGTGTATATATTTGTATATATAGGCGCCTGTGTATATATATATATATATATAGGTCTTTGTGAATAGATATATAAGTTTGTAGTTGTGAAAAGTTAGTTGTTAGAGAGAGAGAATTTATTGGGTTGAAGACTTGGAGAAGATTTGGAATTGGAAATCACTACTTCTCATGTAAATTCAAATTGTGGAATTGGTGGATTTGGAATTGGAATGCAATCAGTGGTAGTAGATTCGTACTAAGTTTGTAGTATTATGGATGCTTTCGCGTTTAGAATTTTTCTAACGATCGGGGATTAATTGATCGATCAATGGTAATAGATTCGTACTAATCAAATGATCGTTTGGTGGTATGATCGATCGGTGGCACACATGATCGATCAGTGGGATACGCGATCGATTAATGGCATATTACGAAAACCCATTCACAATCTATCGGTGGTACAAGAATTGATCGATGGGATACGTGATCGATCGGTGGGTCAACAATACGTTTTATTATATCTTGTTATAATAATCTGACTTCACATTTTTGGCTAACTATCATATCCTACGTATCAGAATATTGTTTATTGGACATTAATAATTAGTTTTATCCTAGAAAAATATTTTTAATAAAAATTAATTATTTTTATTAAAATAAAAATATTTTTAATAAATTTTAATATTATAATTAATAATTCATTATTTTTATTAAAGATATATTTTTAATTAAAAATTATTTTATCTCTGATAAATATTATTAGTATAAGAAAAGTTTTTTTTAATGACCTATTTATTCTAATTAAAATTAAATATTCCGCAAATAATTTTAATTGGTCATTAAATTTATAAAAAAACCTATTCAACCCCCCCTCCCATCTAGGCTTAGTTCACCGTCTTTTAGGTAATTTCAATTGGTATCAGAGCAAGGTTTCCCCTGATTTAGGTTAACAACCTAGGATTAGATCTTGAACTTAGAAGATTAATGTATTTCGTGAAGGAGGTTCCATTACTAGTTCCCATTTATTTGATGTATCAAATTACATGTATTGGAAAGTTAGAATGAGAGTGTTCTTGAAATCAATAGATGAGAACGTTTGGATTTTCGTAAAAGTAGGATACTCACCTCCCACTGTTGTAGATGAAACTACCAAGGAATTAAGAGAAAAATATTCAAGTGAGTGGTCTTCTACTGATTTTGACAGTGCTAATTGAAATTCTAAAGCATTGTCTGCAATATTAAATGTTGTGACTGATAGTGATTTTAGGAAAATTTCCTCGTGCATTATTGTCAAAGAAACTTGGGATATTCTCCAAGATACTTATGAAGAAACTACTAATATTTCAGTGTTGGCATCTAATATTATTGAGGTTGAAAAGGTTGCTACAATAAGTGCAACTTCTGAGGATGAGAATTATGAGGGTGATGAAGATCGTAACAACTCATGTGAAGATGCATACAATAAACTTTATGAAAAGTCCACACATCTTAGCCAAGTCTTCTCAAAAGTTATAGTTAAATTTAAAAGTGTTGACAAAGAAAGACAATCCTTAAGCTGAAGAATTGATTCAGTCTAAAAAAGAAAGGAAACAGGTTTTGAAGAGTGTGGATGATCTTAATAAGGAATTAACCACTTTAAGATCTTATATAAATGAGAAATCTACGAGAATTGAGGTTTTGGAAAAGCAATTGAAGGATGCTAACTCAACTATTCATAAATGGTCTAGTGGAACTCTTAAGCTTGATCATATGTTCAGTGTAGATAAATCTGCAGGAAATACTACGGGTTAGGATTTAACGGAACAACGAGTAATTCAAATATTGCCCCCAAAACGATTTTTGTTAAGGCCTCCTAAGTAACATCTAATTCTCCTCAAGGTAGTTCTGATAAGATTCTTAATGTTCAACCTTATGTCAGAAATCCGGTTGAGTGTAAGCCTCCCTTTTACCTCTAAGTATCATTAGAATTTTAATAATGGTTTTCAAAGGTTTATTCCTATATGTCATCACTGTGGAGTGAAAGGTCATATTCGTCCCATGTGATTTAAATTAAAAGGAATAAATTTGAAGGACAAATCAAAGAACTCAAAGAAGACCCAATGTTGAATATCAAATTAGGGTTTTGAGTGAAGAGGTAAAGAATTTGTCAGAGATAACGATTAGAGCTCCGAAAATTAGATATACATGGGTTAAGAAAGGTGAACTGCATTGTTTTGCTGCCAATACTGAACTTAGAGCACGTGACTCTAGTTTATGGTGTTTTGATAGTGGATGCTCTAGGCACATGACTGGATCTAAGTCATTGTTTAGTTCTTTTAATGATATAAATGGTGGAACTGTTACTCTTGGTAATGGAAAGAAGTCTAAAGTATTAAGAAAATGGACCATTATTACTTCTGGTTTACCTAAATTGGAAGATATTTATTATGTTAAGAGCCTAAAGGCTAATTTGCTTAGCATTAGCCAGATATGCAATAATAACCATAATGTTAATTTCACTTCCGATAAATGTTCTATCATTGATTTTTCTAGAAATTGCATTATGGAATGTGTACGTACATCTGATAATCGTTATTGCATTTTTCCTAAACTTTGTTCTGAGAAAAGTCTAGACTTTATATCAACTAATTCTCAGTTAACAGATATCTTTACAAAACCATTAGATTTTCAAAAACATATAAGTCTTAGAAAATCTATTGGTATGCTTTCTTTGGAATAGATACCTTCATATGTATCATTCTATGAATATTTTGCATTATACTTTATCATATAATTGATACATTATCATGCATTTTTTTATTAAGTTCTTCATTCAAAATATGTGATTAGAGTCAAGTATGAGTTGATATGTGTACATGTTATGACTAGAAAGATATTATGTATGCATTTACCCCACTCATGATTATATAATAGTTTGATTAAATTGAATTTTTAAGATGTGGTCAATATGAGTGAATAGATGAGTGAAATTCAAACCAAAAATGATGGTTTTGACCTATAAGCACATGCACATACTCTCTATGGGGAAATTAATTATCCTTTGTCTATGTAGTTGAAAAAATAGCTTTGTAACCATGACAAGGGGAGAAGGGGAGTAGTACGGAGAAAATTTGAAAATATATATATATAAAATAAAAATGTGAAAAGCAGTTCTTCAATCCAAAAAGGGGAGAAAACTGATGAGGATAAATTCCATGGAAGAAGCTCGGGCCCAGTTGGTCGGGACTAAAAATTCCAGCTGGAAAGTCTGGAGACTTAGAAAGATAAAAAGGGATAAAAATGAAAAAATGTTTTTAGCATGACAAAGTTTGATTAATGAAATAAAAGAATGGAGATTGATCTACCATAGAGAATGTTCATAAAACATGAAAAACTATGTGGATCGGCTGTAGAAATTAGCAAGTTTATTTCGCCACTGTGGGGACCATTCTTTTAAATTTAATTCATGAAAATTATTGTGTATGAGTGAGTGGGAATATCTTGTATGCATTTTATTCTAACGAAATTATAGCATTTGCATGATTAATGATTATTTGATTTCATGAGCATACAAGAATGAAGAATGAAAGAATTTGTGGGTAGTATATTTAACTCTCATGTTTCTAAGAACAAAATTTTTCTTTTTATTGATTTTATTGAGCATTTTGCATTCATTCATTAAAATTAGGGTCATGCATTGTAGAGATATTTGTCACTTGAGAATCTGGGTTTGAACTTTCAAAGTCCTATGTCTATCTTGTTTATTTCCTAGATTTCCTAGTCTTCTCTTATCGTTTTTCCCTTTATTTACAAATTGAGTAATTATCTATCTTTCTTTCTCAATGGTTAAAATTTTAGTTTATACTGATATTATTTTGCTTGACATTTTGGTGTCAAAAAGGGGGAGAGAATGTCTTAAGGGGGGGGGAGATTATCTATTAAGAGGGAGCAATTATGTGTCAAGTGAGAGAGATTAATTGTTGAAGGGGAATATGTTTTCAAAAAAAGATAATTAAGTAATATTTTGAATATGCTTGCTTGGCTTATTTTTAAATAAATTATACTGCAATGATCATTATGTCTATTGATATTATGATCATTGTATTTGTTTATTCTTGTTAATTGGTTTCCACACTTGCATTTCATGGTATGTTTGCTCAGTGTTGTGGTTGCAGGAATTGGTAGATCGTCATAAGATCAAGATACTAGTCCAGGTCTATATGTTGTTGGTGTGTATTCATAGGTGTAGATTTTATTTTGCACCTCTTGGGGATATTTTTGTAAAACATGGTTTCGACTCAAAAATGCCAAGGGGAGATTGTAAGAACATTTTTATATTGGCATGTCTAGTCAATAACCATGTTGGTTAGATTAGGTATTTGGAGCATAAAATCGCAGAATAATTAATTATTAAAATTTTGGAACCACCGATCGATCAGTGGAATCTTCGATCGTTCGGCAGCGCCGACATTGGAATTCGTGCAAAAATGTACTGGCAGAATTATGACTCCTTGTACAAGCATATTGAGGGACAAACTGATTTATTCACATCTATTACTTTGTCCTCACACCAAATATTTTTGGAGTGCAAACAAAGAAATATCATTCCATAATTGAAGATATATATTATATAATTGAAGACTTCTTTCTCAACAAATATGAGGAGATATTGAGAAGATAAGACAAGCTTTGAGAGGTCTGCAATTCTTCCATAGAAAATATCTTTCTGCAGACAGAGTGAGAGATAATATTGATTGATCATTCATCTTCTAGTTCTCTCTAGTTTTTGAGGTTATCTAATTATGCTACAACAATTGTGATTTTTATATACAATTGGATGACCTAGATATTGAAAAATCTACACACCATCTTTTGCACTGTGTGTGATTTGATCCGTGAGAAGCAGAGCCGTCGGAGTACGGAGATCGGAGCAGGAGGCTTCGTGGTAGCGCGAGTGAATCAACAACTTTTAGACGTCGAGTATAGAACGGAAAATCCGGAGCTATTGTAAGTCTCGTCTTCATAGAGTTTGTTTAACTCTTTATTCATAATGCATTGATACCAAAAGGTATCTGTGGTTTATACTTGGTGTTTTTTCCAAGGTTTTTCACATAAAAAATCTATGTGATATTTTACTACTTTTAATTATGTTATTATATTATTATTGTTTGATTAATATAATTTGATATAATTTGTGTAGAGAAAGATTTTGGGAAATATTTAATAAGAATAGTCTGTACATTGCTCCCATATTTCGCGTTTAGATTTTTTAGAACGATCGGGGGATTAATTGATCGATCGGTGGTAGTAGATTCGTACTAAGCTAACGATCAGTTGGTGGTGTGCCGATCGGTGGGATACGCGATCGATCGGTGGCACACGTGATCGATCGGTGGGATACGCGATCGATTGGTGGCACACATGATCTATCGATGGGATGCGCAATCGATAAGTGGCATATTGCGAAAACTCATTCACAATCCAATGGTACAAGGATCGATCGTTGGGATACGCGATAGATCGGTGGGTCAACAATACGTTTTATTATATCTTGTTATAATAATCTGACTTCACATTTTTGGGTAACTATCATATGATTCATATCATACATATCATAATATTTTTAGACATCAGTAATTAGTATTATCCTAGAAAAATCTTTTTAATAAAAATTTAATATTATAATTAATAATTTATTATTTTTATTAAAGATATATTTTTAATTAAAAACTATTTTATCTCTGATAAATATTATTAGTATAAGAAACGTTTTTTTTAAATGACCTATTTATTCTGATTAAAATTAAATATTCCGAAAATAATTTTAATTGTTCATTAAATTTATAAAAAAACCTATTCACCCCCCTCTAGGCTTAGTTCACCGTCTTCTAGGTAATTTCAGAGTCTGTACAAACTCTTTGATTCATAGTGCAACAATACCGAGGGTATCCATGGTTTTTTTCCTTGGAACATTTGCAACAAAAAATCTTTGTGTCGTTTTATTGCTTTTAAATTTTGCACTTATATTGTCTTACTTATATTTTGTTACTTATATTGTGTCATTTTATTGTTTTTACTTGGAACAATTGCTTTTAAATCTATGCGAACCATCCCAACATGATTTCATGTTACCGATCGATCGGTGGTACTGCAATCGATAGGTTGCAAAAATTATGAACTATCCCCAGCATATTTGCGATCGATCGGTGGTAGAAGGATCGATCGGTGGTGTTGAGATCAATTAATGGAGTAAAATAAAGAAGAACGTGAATGAACCCTAAGCGACACACTAGCAATCGATCAGTGGTAATACGAGATCAATTCGTGGGCCAACACTACGTTTTTATTAAACCTTTCTATAATAACTTCACATCACATATTTGGGTAACAATTGTACCATACGCATCACAATATTGATTTTAGGACATCAATTATTAATTATCCACAAAATAGTTTTTTTTTGTGTAGAAAAATCTTTTTAATAAAAATTAATTATTTTTATTAAA
The DNA here is from genome assembly GCA_963922005.1 of Cornus suecica. Classification (NCBI taxonomy): domain Eukaryota; kingdom Viridiplantae; phylum Streptophyta; class Magnoliopsida; order Cornales; family Cornaceae; genus Cornus; species Cornus suecica. Next base: position 59,687,477 of record OY998243.1, read on the forward strand.
ATAAAATTATTTTTAGTAAAAATTTATTAATTTTATTAAGACCAAAATAGTTTGATTAAAAATTCATTATTTTTATATCTGATTAATATTATTACTTTAGAAAACGTTTTTTAATGACCTATTTATTTTGATTAAAATTAACTATTTCGCAAATAATTTTAATTGGTCAATAAAGTTATAAAAAGCCTATTCACCCCCCATTCTAGGCTTATTTATGTTATATCCTAGGTAATTTCAAATACCGATGATGAGAAGGAGTCTCGTGGGATACATGAATGAAAACTCTAGGGGATTTTTTTGTATGGTTTTCGGTGTTAGAAATTCTCTACTGTTGTAATTTCTCTACGAATCATAGTGCAATCTCTTTCTCATCCATGAACGTAGCCCTATTTAGGGTGAACCATGTAATTCTTGTGTTTCTTCTTTGTAAGTGCTCTTTTATATTCTATGTTATCACTTGTTGCTTCTACTGCGACCCTTACAATGAGTGACCAAAACAAAAAACAAAAGTATCAATACCAGACGTACTTCCAATTTTGACTTACAGTACAAAATCATATATTTCTGTTTTATAAATTTCATAACATAAAAGCAAAAGCATGAACCAAACGGGTGCTTAGTGTCAGTCTTCTGAGATATATTTGGAGGACCATCGAGTGAATTCCAACCCTTATGTTATGTTTGGTTAGAGGGATTGATTGAGGATAGAGGGATAAGGGGAGGTTAATGTAATTATTTTCTCTTTGGTTGGAGGGAAGGGAACAGAGGAAGATGTAGGGGTTCGAATGAATTAAATGATGTGACGATAGTTTCTACACAAGTTCGTCGGTAAAATAATAGGGCTGATGTTTTTATTGCTTTTGATTTGTTTTTACAGAGAAATGAAAGAGAATTGGAAGTGAAAACACCAGTTCCAAATGATGCGAAATATTTTCTCTCTCTAGGAATTTCTCTCTCTTAGTCTTTGAAAAAGTCCCCTTAAGTGAGCCTTCGCACCGCTATTTATAGACGTGAGTGTCCAGTAGATCTTCGCGGATTGATATTGCCACGTCAGTAACTGTCTCACGGCAAGGATCATGCCATACCAATCCGCGCCATAAATACCCTGCACAGTATCATCTCGCGCCCCCAACTGCGCGATGCTGAATTGCGTAATCCCTTGCGCGGATTAATACTGTACCCCGTGTCCTGTGATCCGCACCAGTTTCATCGCGGATCTGATTTTTCCTTAGCCAAGGAACCATGTTGTATAGCTTTCCTGGGTTATGACCTTTTGCATACATACTTTTTTCATGACCCTGAATACTATCGGCTTCTCTAAGGTACTCTTGCTTTGGACAGCGTAAATAAGGTCGCGACCCACTATTTACATATCCCAAGTATTTCCCCTAGATTCCGAATAGTATTCCCTATGCGAGTAGCATTTAGGATTATGAGTTCAGATGCAAGCTATAAACACATCAGTCCCTCACACCTCCCTCTGTATAATGCAAGCTCTCGCGTACAAACCTTATTTGGGCCATTTTCCCAAATAAACCAAACCTTGGGCCAATCTCCCAAATAAATAAACCCTTTGGGCCAATCTCCCAAAATAAGCCAATCCTCGCGGATTCACCTTTTTCGCGAGTCACCCCCTTTACATTTTTTCCCTATTGTGCTTTGATACTTGGTCAAGGATTAAAGTACAATAACCTGTGCCTCGCGAATCAGTGTACCTTGTATCATTGTTTGCAAGCTGTTTTTCCACATGCCCTTTTTACTTTTTCTCTCGCGGATGGAGTGTGTCTTTTCACATCTCCTGAACTTCTATCCAATCCGCGAACTTCCCTTCTCAGTTTTTCTGTTTTACGACCAATCTTGTGCATGTATTTATTTTGAATTTCCCCGTATCCTTCTTGTTTTTTCCAAACTGCCCACATCCTCAAATTCGCGACTTTTTCCATGCACTTGGCCATGCGACCTTTCGTCTTCCTCGCCCATTTAATGCGCCATTTCGGTTTTCGCGCCCAACACTTATATATTTTTCTCATGTCATTTTCACCACCCATAACTTATATTTTCCTCAGAGCTCTTCTTCCCAACCCTTTCATTTTATACTTCCTTCCCATCCCATTCCTATCGCGCATATTTATCCATTCTAAAAGTTTTTCGCATGTCGTCTCATTATGACGAAAACCTCCACACCCAAACTTCTTGCACCTTCTTCTGGGGTTACTCCATCTGTTCCAAATGCCTTAGAGTGGAAGAAAGCACCATTTCTTGATTCTCAAGATTCGTTTTGGGAAACTGTGCGAGCCCTTCCCCATCCCCTTATCGCGAGCCAACCCCTTACTCTTGATCTGGATAATGAAGCAGAACCAGCCTTTATCCCTCCTCTTACTGTTCCTCGCTTCCTTGTTGAGAGAGGTAACGCACCTTTTTCCATTATTGAATACGAAGGATATGTAGCCCCCATCACTGCCTAGAAGATGTGGTCTAGCCATATTCTTAGTCAAGACCGTCACCGCGCCACTCTTGAGTCCATTGAGCTATTTTCGGACTTCTTTGTCCGTCGCGATGTGGATGCGTTGAATACTTTGGTTTCGCGCTGGAGCACATTCTCTCATACAGTCATTGCTTTTTGAGGCGAGTTCACTCCCACCTTGGAGGACGTGGTGGTTCTATTTTGACTCCCTTTCCTGGATTCACGCCCAATTAAAGTGCCCTTAGTTGAATCAGAGGATAAGCAGATCATTAACCAACTTCACGATTATGGCAAGTATGCCTGCAAACGCAGCAGTTGGTTTGAAAAGGGAGTACTCCTTTCTAAGCAGGTCAAATCAAGTCGCCCGAAGTTGTCTTATTCAGCTTGGTGCCACCACTTCTTCTGCGAGTACTCTTCGCGAAAGCAGGCTCCCGGTCAGGATCGCGAATCTGCTCTTGGGCCTCAATTCAATGGCCCCTTAGAGCTGCCATACTTCCTCCCGTATTGGCTTGACCGTTATATTTTCCAAGGCAAGCCAGAGGATGGTCCCAGCCATATGGTGTTTCTGTTGGCTGGGATGCTGTCGCGAGGAGTACGCATTGCTTTGGCTCCTCTCTTTCTTGGTACTCTGTACTCCCAGCTGGACATCCTTGCGAATGACTTTGGTCGCTCCTTGGGTAGCTATGAAATAAGTACTCATATTTCAGGTACCTTCCTCACTTTGTTTCTTTTTTAGCGTTTCCCCAATTATGCTCCCATCCCTGCTTCCTTTTCTCCTCCGTCCTCATAAACCAATAACTCTATTTCTTTAAAATCATGGGCTACCCGCTGGACCTCTCTCTCATCCTCACAAACACTTTCTTCTTTCATTGACACTTTTCTTGAATTTTCTTGGCGTCCATACGCCACTCCTCTTGAGGATTTTTATTCACCCAACTTTTACCCAAATGAGGAAATAGTTTCCTATGACATAGCGATGGATGACCACCTCATCTTCTCAGCCATCACCCACAAGTGTTATCTTCCCATCTTTAGTGAGACCTTTGACACTGTTGCCTTCTATAACCCTTCTCGCGTGTCCAGGCAATTAGGTTTTGACCAGGCCATTCCCCTTCCTCTTCCTATATATAGCGAGGATAACTTTGACAGGTGTTTCATAGTTTTTCGCAAATCCATTGAGAGGAGCCTTCGCGTATTTTCCACAGTTATCTTCATTTAGCCAGGCACTCGCAGAGGTGGAGTGACCGTGGCCTATAGTGAGTTCTGGAAAGAGCAATAGGTGAGGTTCCAGAGCTTCATGGCTGAAACTCCTCCTGTTCCCATACTGGTTCCAGTATACATTGCAGATCTTTCACTAAAGCTTCGCAAAGTCAGGGGCAAGTCTACACCCAAACAACATGCTCAACCCTCACAAACTCAGAAGCCTAAACAAGCGACTCGCAAGAGGTCTATCCGCGAGGAAGTTCCTCCCGCGAGACCACCTATTCGCGAGGAGCCTATCCGCGAAAAGACTATCGTGAGGCGACTGGTAAATTTTCTAACTCCTTTTGCCTTTGTTGTGTTTTGTATTTTCATGTGTCAATACTAACTCCTCTTCTCTTCTACAGCGTTCCAGTGCCCAGGTTACAGGTACCACCAGTGATTCTACTGATTTGTTGGAGCATGTTCCTTTGTCTATTCATCTGAAAAATCTTTTTGTTACAGCAGTACTAGATGATGTGCCTCTTGCGAAGAGAAAAATAAAACTTTCCAAGGCCTCCTCAACCCATGTGATAGGAGAGACTCCTAGTTCAGAGGAACCTCCCTTGGGGCGGAAGCGCAAACTTACCCCTGAAGTATCTCACGTGGGTGCCTTAGGGTCAGCTTTAGAAAAGGAATCCTTGGCTGCGAGGCACAAACTTGCCTTGGCCAAGCTGAAGAACAAACGAAAGCCTGATGCAACTTCCATATTGTTGGATATTGTTGCTCGCATGGTTGAGGATATAAGGGCTGGAGATGATGCGGAGGAGACGGAGGTTGCCAGCATTCTCTCTGATTTACCCAGGATGGCTCTTTCCCAAAGTAAGCTTTTAACTTGACTTTACTTTTCTATTTTAGATTTCTTGCTTCTAACACTTCGAATTCCTCTCTTTTTAGGTTCCCGCGAGACAAACTCCCTGCATGTTCCAGCCTCTCCTGGGGGTGGCCTTCATTCTAACCCCTCTGCTACAGCTTCGTCTGACGATGATGAGGACCACCTCACCATCAACTCCTTGTTCAACAAGTTTTCTCAGCCTACTCACGCAGATGAGGATGATGATGACCTTTCTTCTTCATTTTGCGACAGTGTTATTTCCACGACCTCTACCCCTGAAGCAGATCACGAGGTATCCTCAGGTCACGAAAATGAGGAGGCCACAGTATCTCATGAAGCTTCTCCCAAACTGCATTCAATTCCTGTTTCCCCTATAGTTGTTGCTACTGATGATAGGGAAGATGATCCCAATATTGATGACAGTCATTTATAGCCTCTTGGTGGTGATATTGCCTCTGAGGTTGCTGCAACCCTTGCAGACCATCCCAGTATTGAGAGATCTATCTTTGGCACCCCTATCCCATAGGTTGAGGAAGGTAACCCTTTTATCACTTCATCCTTCTATTTGATTCTGAATATCAAAATATGCTTTTAACATGTGTCTTTTCCTTTTTTTTAGGTGTAAACTCCCAAGACCAAGAGATGATCAACGAGTTACTCCATGATACTCAGAGGATTTCTGAGGGTCAGACGGTATTCCCTTCGGATACTCTTGCTGAGGTGCACATAGAGGCACCTCCATCCCCATCTCGCGACTCTGTACCAGATCCTCCCGAGCCTGCTCGCGCCTTTGTCACAAATCCTGTTGAGCCTACTTGCGCCTTTGTCATTGATCTTCCTAAGCCTACTCGTGCCCATGCTTCCACTTCTCGCATGCCTGTCATTGCTCCAGTCTATGATGTTGCTTCCTCAGTGCCAACACCTTGGCATCAGTGGATCTGTTATCCTCGTGATATCACGGTGCTAGATCTGATAGAGGTAGCTCATCCAGAGACTTTTGTTCACATGGAATTTCGTGAGCCACTTCTGCAAACGGTCCACCTTCAGCTAGTTGCAGATGTGTTCATGACCCTTTCTAAGACTTCCATTCAGGATCTTGTTCCTGACACCCTTCTGAGATGTCATGCTCGCATAAAGGACTAGAAGAAGGTTGGGATGGATGTGTCCTGGTGGGAGGCCCGACTAGCTGTTATTCAGAGGCTTTATGATCATCATCTTGTCGAGCTCAGGGGTCGTGATGCTCTTCAAAGAAAACAGGCAGAGATTGCAGAAACTCGCAGCCAGTTAGCACTTCTCGAGGAGGATGAGAAGAAAGTTCAAGATTCAGCTGATCATCTTGAGCAGGCCCGTCTGTACTTGGAGGAGCATGAGGGTTTCAAGCTATCATACCCCATCACCCAAAACCTTTTTAGCCCATTTTTTTTAATGTCCTCTAATTGTAACCACATTTTTTGATGTATATCCTTGTATCGTGATAGTAACTTTGACATGTTTTCTACACACGTGATGATTTGTTTGATGCTTTATGTCTTTATTGAAGAACATTGTTATAACACCATAATTCGCAATGCCTTCATGGCTGATATAATTTAATCCATTTCACGTTCAGAGGTCCAGCCTTCTCGCGAGTGACTTCATGCTCCATCCTGTAATACCCACTGCTACCTTCACTTACAATCACATACAGACCTTCCCACTTAGCTTCAAATTTTCTTACCCTTTGTCCCCTCATGATTTCCGGTACCACTTTCAACACTCTGTCCCCTTCCTTGAACCATCTGTACCGTACCTTTTTGTTGTAGCTTTTTGCCTGTCTCTTATTGTATTCTTTCTGATTCATAAAAGCTTCAGCCCTTGTTTCATCCAATCCTTCTATCTCCAATAGCTTGTCTTCCAAACTGCTTTTGCATGCCAACATTTTAGCAGCCATCTCTAGCTCCGTATGTAGCACAACCTCTGCTCCGTAGACTAGTGCATAAGGGGTCATGTTTGTCACACTCCAGTATGCGGTTCGATGCGCCCACAGTGCTATTGGAAGCTCTTCCATCCATTTCTTATGATTATCGTGCACCAATCTAGACAGGATTCGAATTAATGCATTATTAGAGGCTTCAGCCTGTCCATTTCCTTTTGGATAGTAAGGCATGGACTTGTGATGAATTACTGAGTATCTCCCCAATAATTTACTATTGACAAAAGGAGTCCCATTATCTGATAGTATCACCTTCGGTATCCCAAATCGACAAATGATATTTTCCTATATGAATCGAGCCACATTGTCTGCTGTCATCCGTCGCAACGGGATAGCTTCTACCCACATTGTGAACAATTTAGTTACCACTAAAATCCATGTATGTCCCTGAGCTTGTGGTGTGATTGGTCCAACTATGTCCAGTGCCCAAGTGTGGAAAGGCCAGGGTGTAGCCAAACTGTGCAATTTAGCTCCCAAAGCATGAATGAGATCTCCGTTCACCTGACACACATGACATTTCCTGACAAAATTATTGCAGTCCCTTTCCATTGTTTTTCTAGTAATACCCGAATGATAGCAACTGTTAAAACATTTTTCTAGGGCCTTGGTGACCAAACTCGTGGACTTGTTTCAATACTTCCCCTGCCTCTTCTTCGCTTATACACTTCATCAGCTTTCCTTCAAAGCTCTTTCAGAACAATTTTCCCTCCTATAAGACAAATTGCAAGGCCAATTTTCTGAACCGCGGGTGATCTTTTTTAGGCAAAGCCCCTTTTTCAGATAATGCACATATTTGTCCCGCCAATTTATCATGTCTGCCACATCACCTTCACTCGCGAAGGGATATGCATTCCAGTTCTGACAGCTGCTTTGTAACTCCACTGCATCATCCTTCATATTTGGCCAAAAGAAACCTTCTCGCTGCAAAACTCTATAGAAACTGACATCTGTTTGACCACATATTTTCTTGTGAGCTTTCTGTAGCAGTTCTTTAATCTCGTTTATTGTCACGCATCTAGCTAGAATCCCTTAGGTCGCTCTGTAATATAACACGCCTTTTATGATCTGGTATTCTCGTCTTAAGGCATTGTTATCATTTTTTAGTAGAGCTTGCACTATTTGCCCTCTCCAATCATGCTCTTCATACACCTCTGTTTCCTTTTCGCCACTGATGACAGAGTTGGTTCTTCGCACTACTTGCACAGAAAACTCTATTTCTTATAAATGTAGTCGCGAACCCAATGTCGCCAGTGCATCAGATTGTCAGTTGCCCTTTCGCGGCTCGTGCTGAAAACTCATAGTCCCAAATCTTTCTATCATCCGTCGAATGGCGGTTCTGTAAGGCACCATATGGGGTTCTTTGACAGCATAATCCCCTTTTACCTGCTCAATGACCAATTTGGAGTCTCCTCTTACATGAAGTATTTTTGCATTCAACTGCTGGGCCATCATCAATCCCAGCGCCAACCCTTCATACTCCGCAATGTTGTTGGTACAAGGAAAATCAAGTTTGTAAGCCATGACCAATTCCTCATTTGTTTCCTCATTCCTTAGTACGAAACCAGCCCCGCCTCCCTTTTCTGTGGATGAACCATCGAACTCTAAAGTAAATTCTGTGTTTTGTACCACACTCGCTACTCCCACCTCTTATACTTTGGGTTCAGTCCCCCCAGCAAATAAAGCTAACAAATCTGACAAGGCCTGACTTTTTACTTCTTTCGGTCTAGAGCATGTGATCTCATATACAGATAGTGCTAACAACCATCGGGCAGTTCATCCACTGAGTATGGGCTTTGTGAGCAGATACCGTATGGGGTCACTTTTAGTGATTAGCTCCAACGAATGTGCCAGTAAATAATGTCTGAATTTCTGAGCCGCAAATATTAAAGCGAGACAGTGTTTTTCCAACGATGTGTATCGCGACTCTGGTCCTGAGAGTACCCGACTGATATAGTAAACAGACTTCTCTTCCCCTTCATGTTCCTGGGCCAACAGAGCTCCTACAGACTTATTGGTAGAAGTAAGATACATTATCAACGGTTTCCCTGACTCGGGCACCACCATTGTTTTTGGTGATGCCATAATCTTCTTGATCTTCTCAAAGGCCTCTTGTTGTTCTTCTCCCCAGCTATATACAGACTTTTCTTTCAACAAAGGCATGAGTGGGTGAGTTACATCTGCCAGTGTTGGGATAAACCTCCTTAGGTAAGATATATTTCCCATAAAAGTTTTTAACATTTTGCGAGTTGTAGGTGGAGCCATTTCCAATACAGCCTTAGTCTTTGTTGGGTCCATATCAATCCCCTGCCGATGTACGACACACCCCAAGAACTTTCCTTTTGGTACCCCAAAAGCGCATTTTAGGGGATTCATCTTCAAATTATACTCGCGACATCGTTACAGTACTTTTCTTAAATCACCCACATGATCTTGCACGGCTCTGGATTTTACCACTAAATCGTCCACATAGTCCTCCACAGTCTTATGCATCAAGTCATGGAATATAGTTGTCATGGCACGTTGATACGTAGCCCAGACATTTTTAAGTCTAAATGGCATGACTGTATAATGGAAATTCCCCATTGGGGTGCGAAAAGCAGTTTTCTCAGTATCCTCCAGTGCCATCTTAATCTGGTTATATCCGCTGAATCCATCCATCAACAAGAAAATTGCGTGTCTTGAGGTTGCATCCACCATGGTGTCGATGTTAGGTAAAAGGAAGTCATCCTTTGGGCAGGCCTTATTGAGATCACGATAGTCTACACATACGCGGATCTGCCCAGTCTTCTTCTTCACAGGCACAATGTTTGCGAGCCATGTCGGATGTTGGGTTGGCTTGATGAATCCTGCTTTCAGCAACTTTTCCACCTCTGCCTTAATCTGTACTTCCAGATCCGGATGAAATATTCGTTGTTTTTGCTTCTTTGGCTCTGATATGGGATGTACATGGAGATGATGGCTTACCAATCCAACATTGACTCCAGGAATTTAACTATAGTCCCAAGCAAAGACATCTCAAAACTCCTTGAGCAATTCTATCAGACCATTCTTAGTTTCCTTGAGCAGCGTACTGCTTATGAAGGTAGGTCGCGGATCTGTGTCGTCGCCTATGTCTACTTCACACAAACCATGTTCTGGGCGCGGATTCACTTTCAGTACTTCAGGATCAGTGACAATTTTTCTTTATACAGCCTCTTCTGTCCCGGGGTCAGTGCCAATTGTGCAAGTTTCTGACCCCCAATACCGTCATAATTTATACACTACTCACCCGTCGAGCATCTTGACTCTCGACCAGCTCACCTCTTTGAGTTTCCACTTAGTTGAACTTCCCTCTTCCAATTCATCCCATTTCGGTAATGGTGAAGCAAAAACACCGGGTTTGTCCTCCTCACTGTATTCTAAGAAATAGACCGCGTCCGTGAAGTGGGCCTCAGATGCGCAAAAAGGGTTCTTGGATGCCTTCACGATCATTATTCCCTCTCCCCAATTGACCTTCATTACCTGATGATAGGATGATTGTACTACACCGTATGCATGTAGCCATGGTCTTCCCAACAATAACTGATACGAGGGCTCCCCTTTGATGACATGAAACTTGGTAGGCCCCCTGATTTTCCCGACTTTAAGATCCAATGTCGCGAATCCCATAGTGGCTTGTTGGTCTCCATTGAAATCCGTAAATGCGATGTTATGATTTACAATCTTGCTTTTGGGTTGATCATCCGCAAAGTGGCCAGCGGGATTAAATTGACTGATGTTCCCCCATCCAAGAAAGCTCGTTTCATCTCCCGACCATATACAGTAGCTGGCACATACAGGGATCGGTTGTGGAAGAATGGTACTTGTCTGTCTGCTTCAGAAAATGTGATCTTACAGGAGGTTTTCTCATGTTGTGGAATCACGATAGTATGATTGAGGGTGACAATTGTTTTCTCTTTCAAGAACTCCTTTACATGTTCCTGTATTAGGAGCTCGTTGAAGAAAACGTCAATCTTAGCATTCTCATTTGCTTCATGCGCTAGCGGGCATTTGTACTTGACGGCATTTGTTGTATCCTCTATATTGTCTCTGGCTGCCACCACAACCACATGTGCAGGGAAGGGCTCAGGGACTACATTATTTGCCACTTCCAAGTCACCTGACTCTATTTTCCGGTGTACCAATCCGCGAAACGCCCAACAGCCCATCATGGAATGTCGAACAGTCCTGTGATAGGGATAGTAGTTGTTCTTCATCATTTCCTCTTTTGGCGGCACTCTTTGCACTGGAGGTAGCGATATGACATAATCTGCGATCCATTGATTCAGTAAAGCAACTGCCTCTTTTTCACTGAAAGGTAAATGAGGTAGTTCAGATCTCCTGGCACGCTCTTCCCTGGGTCTTTCGTTCTGCATCACTGCTACCATTGCCACCCGCGTAGCACTGATATTTGGTCGTGTCGGGGGAGTCAAAAATTCTCCCAATCTTCAGGCATTATCAATAACCGCAAAAAAATTTTGATCTCATGATTGACAAGATGCACTTTATATTCCCGCAGCATTCCTTCTATACAAATTTTGATCAATTGCAGTTCAAAAATTGGTTCATGGCATTGTAATGCAGCCTCGCGAAATCTCCTGACATAAATTGCCGCCTCTTCCCCAAAGCGTTGTCTTTTCCTTGTAAGTGAAATCATTGAGACCTCCTCGTCTGCTTGAAAGAACTTGGTGTAGAACTTGAGCACCATCTCTGTCCAACTAGATACTGAGGCAGGAGCGAGGCCGGTATACCATGTGTATGCGGTTACAGTTAGAGACTTGGAGAATTCTCTAAGTTTCAAATACTCATTGTTCCTGTGGGGTCCCAGAGCATCCGCGAACCTGAATATGTGTTCTCTTGCATTCCCCTTTTTGCCATCAAATTGATGGAAGCTTGGTGTTCCGTAGTGTTCCGGATAAGGCAAAGCCATAATGCTGGGATGATATGATGGGGCAGTTTTCACTTCTTCTATTTCATATTTCTCGTTCAAGATAGCCCGCAGTTGCTCCTTGGTGATATATGACTCTTTCTCCAGTGCCTCAAATCGTGCTCGTGGTGCCTCCCGAAAAAGCTCATGTGTTGATAATTCTGGTATGGTTTGATTATCCATCCGTGGTGATTCAAGATTTGGTACTGAAACGCGCGAGGCCTCCATGAAATGAAGTATAGCCTTTTGCATTTATTCGATGCTGAGTAGAGTTTGCAGCAGAGCTGATGGCAATTCTGCTGAATTCTGTAATGGCTCTGCAATCGGAGGAGTTTGTGCCTGTTCCGCACCAACATTCGCGTGACGACGCTAACACGACGACGCTGTCAGCGTCGTCGCGCTGGTGGGACTGGTTCACCTCCTTGCGTCTGTGCTGTTGTTTCGTCTTCAGCTTGTTCGGTGTGCCGGGTCGGTGGACGACCTCTCCGGCAAGTCTGACGAGGCTCTACTTGTGTAGAAGACATCTTCTCCCCAGCAAAGTCGCCTTTAATGTAGGGGTTCGAATGAATTAAATGATGTGAAGATAGTTTAAACACAAGTTCATCAGTAAAATAATAGGGCTTATGCTTTTATTGCTTTTGATTTGTTTTTACAGAGAAATGAAAGAGAATTGGAAGTGAAAACACCAGTTCCAAATGATGCGAAATACTTTCTCTCTCTAGGAATTTCTCTCTCTTAGTCTCTGAAAAAGTCCCCTTAAGTGAGCCTTCGTACCGCTATTTATAGACGTGAGTGTCCAGTAGATCTTCGTGGATTGATATTGCCACGTCAGCAACTGTCTCGCGACAAGGATCATGCCATACCAATCCGCGCCATAAATACCCTGCACAGTATCATCTCGTGCCCCCAACTGCGCGATGCTGAATCGCGTAATCCCTTACGCGGATTAATACTGTACCCCGTGTCCTGTGATCCGCGCCTGTTTCATCGCGGATCTGATTTTTCCTTAGCCAAGGAACCATGTTGTATAGCTTTCCTGGGTTATGACCTTTTGCATGCATACCTTTTTCATGACCCTGAATACTATCGGCCTCTCTAAGGTACTTTTGCTTAGGACAGCATAAATAAGGTCGTGACCCACTATTTACATATCCCAAGCATTTCCCCTACATTCCGAATAGTACTCCCTACGCGAGCAGCATTTAGGGTTATGAGTTCAGATGCGAGCTATAAACACATCAGTCTCTCATACCTCCCTCTGTATAATGCAAGCTCTCGCGTACAAACCTTATTTGGGTCATTTTCCTAAATAAATCAAACATTGGGCCAATCTCTCAAATAAATAAATCATTTGGGCCAATCTCCCAAAATAAGTCAATCCTCGCGGATTCAGCTTTTTCGCGAGTCACCCCCTTTACAGAAGGAGACAAGGAAGACCCTTCATATTTTTCAATCCGCCCAAAGTTGGACGGAAGAGAAGAGAGAAAATAACTAATTTCTCTCAAAATATAAAAATTTACATTTTTGGTCTTCCTAACAATCTACTAGTATACTATATTATACATACTAAGGGTAAATATGTAAAATGAATATAACAATAGTGTATCCATTCCTTTCAACCAAACACGAATAAGATACTAATTCATTACATTCAAACAAACACAAAGAAGGACACACACAATCCTTTTTTTACTATTAATTTGTTTTTTTTTTTTGTTTTTTTCACTCAGCAAATCACGAACTGCCACTATATCAAGAAATACACTTCAAACATAACCTATCAACAGACAGCTGAACAAGTAGATGATTTTCCATTAATGTTTTTAAACCCCATATCTATTGGTCACATGCACATTTTGATTGACATTTATTATTCAAAACTTAATGGTTAATTCACTAGACATGAACATTATTTCACCGTATTAAAAAGAGACTTAGAAATGCCATAAATTTCTACAACAACAATTTGACAACAAATATGCTTTACTACATAGGGAAATTGTCGTTCAAATTATATTTTAGCAGGAATAATAAGTATTTTTGTTTATGAAAATACGATTTTTCACACACTTGTGGCGGCCAGTCACGATAATTTTTTGTTTTACTCAAAATAATTATTAATCAACAAACAATAGTTTTTGATAAGGAAAAATTTTATGACAAAAATAATTTGTTTTAGTCAACTATTTAAATGAGACTAGTTGCAAGTTCTAAGAATATCTTGATTCATAGTAATTTAATTGAGTATTATTTTTATGGCATGTTCTAGACAATAACTATATTGAGTGTTAGATAGGTCGTGTTAGATTCAACGATATCTACAAGTTTTTGACAAAGGCGGAATCAAGCATTGAAGTAGTGAAGAATACAAGTGAAGTGTAAAAATGAGTATTGATAAAAATGTCTCCTGGAGGGAAAAAATGGCATTTCCCAAAGCCGTCAATTCAAGAAAAAAGTCTCGGGGAGTCAAGAGGGTCATTTTGGCACAGTTGCGGAGAAAAATAATTTTTTTGAAAAAACCTATGCTCAAGCCTACGCTTTCAAAATCAAAAAGTATCTGGAAAGCGGAGTTTTACGCTTGAAGGTACACTCTAAGCTATGTACGCTTAGACGTACACTTCAAGCATAGCTGTGGCATGATGGTTAAGTGATTTATTTGCAATAAAAACTTGTTACGTATTGTGACCTATTATGACTTGGGTTACACTCCTATATATCCTAGAACGTGTCTAAAGGATATATACACAAAAGTTGCCTAGATTCATTCCCAATTTTAGGAGGATTAAATAAGGGAGGAATCCTAGTTCAGAAAGAAAACAATGATTTCAAAAAGATTTTCAGTCAAATTCGGGAGCTCATATCTCGGCCAAAAAAGGTCCGAATAGCGTAATTCTTCAGTCTAACATCAAGAGCTTGAAGTCATATTTTCAAAACAATATTACACATCTCCATCCAATGTGTGTAGCTCCAGATATGATCAAAAAAGTGAGAGGTATCCTGCAGGAAAAAATTGGAAATTTCATAAACTGGCTTGGATTGATCCGTGTTGACCAATCCTGTTATTGTGACCTATTTTGATTTGGGTTGATCTGTGTTGACCTGGATGACCTTGAGTTCGACCTAAACAACTATAAGCACGTGTATATCACATATTATACATGATATTGAAGGGTTTGACTCAGTTTAATGTGAAATTACCAAAGAGAGCAAACTTAGGTGATCTTGTCTTTTTAAAAAAAAAAAAACTAATTATACTTTTGTTTTTTAATAATTCATCTAACAATTTCCTAATAATAAAAAATTATACATCATGGCAGTAGATGAAAAATAATAAAAAATTAAAAAAAATCTTGATGCCAACGTAAAATTAATATTTGAGAAATATTTAGTGTTTTTAGAATGAGACCCTTAGATTTAATGTATCGTTCAATATTAAAACTATGGATAAATTCTCTTCTTTTTCATTGAGCAAGAGTTTGGTATTGTGATTAAAAAAAAAAAAAAGTTTGATATTGTGTCTTTCTCTATCTCTAAATATATTATATATAATATATTAAGATGGTTATAATGGAAATCGATCATCCCATGAAATCACTGAGACAATTTATAATCATCAGTTTTGGAGAGGGAATAAAAGAAAATTCAAATTGAGTTAAACATTAATAGTGAAATACATTTTGGGCACTTTATTGAGTTAAATATACAGATTGGACACATTATTTGTTTGCCTAAATATATAAAGCAATAGCATCCATAATATTTTTCCAAAAAAAAGGAAAAAAAAAAGAAAAGCATCCATAATACATGCTCGCTCTCACATCTTTATATATGTATACATTACATTTGGCAAATCACATATATTACCACCCCAAACATGTGCATCAGCATCTTTGTTTGTTTGATTGACTACAATTGTATGGTTAAACTTGATCTTCTGCGGCAGGGGCGGAGCCAGGATACAACGCTAGGGGGTCCAAACTACTAAATAAAGATTAACTTATAATTGATCATCACAAAAAGGACCATAGGTCCATAACACAAAATGAAATACAAAAGCTGAGCTCAACGATTTTTCTTAGAATAAAAGTCATCTATGATATCATCTGAACTAAAAGTCCGAGCAATTTCTTTTTCAATACACACACTTAAGTAATCTGCCAGAAAATTATCATTCATCCTATTGCGAAGTTGTGTTTTAACAAGGTTCATTGTGGAAAATGTCATTTCCGTAGTTGCCGTGGAAACCGGAAGAGTCAAGACAAGTCGAATCAATCTATCAATCAAATAATAGTCTTTTGACTTCTCCCTTGTCACTAATCCTCTACATAGTTCATAAATTGTCCTCTACCAAACTACTAAATAAAGATTAACTTATAATTGATCATCACAAAAAGGACCATAGGTCCATAACACAAAATGAAATACAAAAGCTGAGCTCAACGATTTTTCTTAGAATAAAAGTCATCTATGATATCATCTGAACTAAAAGTCCGAGCAATTTCTTTTTCAATACACACACTTAAGTAATCTGCCAGAAAATCATCATTCATCATATTGCGAAGTTGTGTTTTAACAAGCTTCATTGTGGAAAATGTCATTTCCGTAGTTGCCGTGGAAACCGGAAGAGTCAAGACAAGTCGAATCAATCTATCAATCAAATAATAGTCTTTTGACTTCTCCCTTGTCACTAATCCTCTACATAGTTCATAAATTGTTGACATATTTCCTAAAAATGGATGGCGAGGTATGTCAATCTAATAATGTTGCAACTGATATTTCAAAAGAGTCATTTCATGGACCGTAAAATCTTCAGGATAAAACTTCTCTGCAAGGTTGTAGATGTCATCAATTTCCAAGAACTTGTATCCATATCTAGGATCCAAAGTTGAGCTAAGAATTATGAGTTCCACCTTCTTTTCACTAAATATGTTGTTCAGCTCTAGCAACTGTGAATTGATTATGCCATTAAATATATCAATTAGATAGTGATGCTCAAGTGTGATATTCTCTTGTTGATGACGTGCTCGACCCTTTATTTTTTTGGTATAAGGAGCATTCATATTTGGTATATCAATAGTATGGCGCTCACAAAATAGTTTAACAATCTCAAGTAAGTTGCTCCAACCAATGTTCCCTTAATTTCAAAAGGAGAGTTTTTGTAGTGGAGACCAAATGCATGGCATTTACAATGTCTTGAGTTTTTTGTTGCAAAGCTTGACAAAGACTATTTGTTAGTCCCATAGTATCTTTCACCAAATGAAGAATAAACACAAACTGAAAGGATGCAATGTTATCATGCGCAGAATCGGCACCCCCTCATAGGGAATAATTAGACAATCTATCTTCAATCATGTTTTCAAGAACGAAACATATTGCACCAAACAAACTTATCATACTACAAACATAATCAAAATGAGAACTCCAACGAGTATCCCTGGGTTGTTGCAAAGTACCAATCTGATTAGCTCATCTACCAGTCTCAAGTTCATCAAGATCTATCAAACATGCAATCTCAGCAGCTTGAGCAGATTGCAATTCATCATTTCTTTTGCAAGAAGCTCCAATGATATTGATAATAAAGTTCAACTTCGAAAAAAATTGATGGACGGGAATCACTTCTCGAGTTGCGGTGACCAATGCTAGTTGTAGTCGGTGAGCTAAACAATGCACATAATATGCATAAGGACAATCATTGAGAAATAATGCTTGAAAACCATTCCATTGACCATGCATATTACTAACACCGTCAATCATTGAGAAATAGTGTGAAAGAACCGCCAAAAGTTTATTTTTTAATGTCCATGAAGTGGTATCTTTGACATGCACAAGATCAAAAAACCGTTCTTGTAGAAACCATCTTTATCAACATATCTTAAAACAAGAGCCATTTGTTCCCTCTTCGATTCATCACGCATTTCATCAACAAGAATACATAATTTGGCACTCCAATATCTTCACGAATATTATTTCTCACGTTTCTTAAAATAATATGCAAAATCTCCTTTTGAATATCTAGTGAGGTATACTTCGCATTTTTTGGAGCATTTTCAAGAACAATTTTAGCGACATCATCGTTGTAGGTGGCTAAGACCTTTATCATCTCAATGAATTTTCCCCTATTACTTGATTCGAGACATTTTTCATGCCCTCTAAAAGCTTGACCTTGAAAGTTAAGTCATCGGACCGCATCAATTGATGTCTTCAATCTCAATCAATTGTTTGCAACTTGTTCCATTGTTTGTCTTTCTAACACTTTATCAACATGACAAAGTTGATTCATTAAATTCTCACAAGATCTCTCGGCTATGTTATGAGACGACCAAGGATCATCTCCCACATGAGTTAAGAAAGCACACTTTTTTCCATCTTTAACTTTCTTCCAACTTCGAAATCCTTCAATGATAAATGCATTATTTCTTGGACGTCCGGGTAAGTTATTTGTAAAAGGAAAGCAAGGTAAGGAATATGCGGCATCCTTAGAAGGAGAATATTCTAGCCATGAAGGAAATAATTTGAATCAAGATGATTGAAATCGACAAATATGTTTTTCAAATCCAGAAAGAGGATATTCTGCTTGAACAAATTGGTACGGTCTCGCTTTGATATAAGCTCGTCGAATTTCATCACGTTGGTTAGGAGGATATTCACATATTTGACGAGGCAATCCTGGGTCACATTCTAAACGAGGAGGATCTACATCTGAATATTCAACTCTTGGAGATTTTTGAGGATGTTGATTCTCACGAACCGAAACATCAAGATTAGAAGCGGAAGGGACATCTTCTAATGTCTTATAAAATTTCCTTTTAAAGAATAAGTCGATTGTTTTTGGAGGCTTAACCAAAGTATCAAATTAAATCTAAGTTTCCAAATAACCAAATTAAACTGAAAAATTAATATAATAGTTAGTCATTTAAATTTTTTTATTATTAATATTTTCTTACTTCTGTGTATAATCACTAACAATAAAAAATGAGAACCCAACAAACAACATGAATCTGACATATTGAAATACACAATAATACACAAATATCACATAATCAATTTCATTTCATTAATGGCTAATAATAAATAAATAAAATAGAATTGAAATAATAAGAATCAATAGAATCAATTTCATTTTTTCAAGGGCCAAATCTTATTTCACTTCAATTTCATAGTTTTGTTGTTTAATTTATTTTACCATTAAAAATACATGAAAAAAAATCTGTAACAGAGGGTGTTGAGAGACTCACTTGGAATTGAAATGCGAGAAGACAATGATCGGACCTAGAGCATTGAATGAGACATTAGCTTGCTTTTTTACAAAAATACTGTAAAAGGTAAAAACAAATAACACTAGATTATCAAATATAGAATTACAAAGATTAATTTTATTACACGGTTAGACTCAATTCAAAGGATGCAGTAACAAACCTGGAATCCAAAGCGAGGTACAGACCATGTTTGATGTTTCGATTCAGACTTCAATGGCATTTCATTGTTTGCTATTGAGAAAAGAAGAAAAATTATATCTTAAATGAAGGAAATGATGGAGGCAAACAGCTGGGTCTAGAAGTGGAAGACAGGAAGAGCCCACTTTTTTTTTAAGTTAGGTTTTATATTTATTAAATATTAAATGAATGAAATGATGTATTGGGCCATTGGGCTTTATGTTGTATATGTATACAATATATACTTATAGTGTAAGAACATTTTTGTATATTATTTATTTATGGCATGTTCTAGACAATAACCATGTTGAGTGCTAGATAGGTTAGTTTAGTTTTAATGACATCGATAAGCTTCATCAAAGGCAGAATCAAGCATTGAAGTAATGAACAATACAAGTGAAGCACGAAAGTGAGGATATTGGGGTAAAATGTCTCCTGGAGGGTGAAAAATATATTTTTCGAAGCCGTCACTACAAGCAAAAAGTATAGTGGGTTCAAGAGGGTCATTTTGGCGCAGTTGTGAAAAAAAGTGGTTTTGACAAAAATACCTACACTTTCAGTTTCAAAAAGTGGTTGGAAAACACATTTCTACGCTTGGAGGTACGCTTGGACTTACGCTTTAAAGGTAGGCCCCCAACGCTTTAAGCGTAGCTGCAGCAAGTTTTTGCCAGATTCTGCCAGATTTTGCCTGTGATGTCCAAATTATTCAGGGAAGGAATCTAGACTTTCAGACGTCGAGTGAAGAACAACAAGTTACAGCTATTGTAAGTTCTGTTTTCAAAGACTCTATACAAATTCTCTGATTCATAGTGCATCGATACCAAAGTGTATCCATGATTTTTACTTGAAGTTTTTCCAAGGTTTTTCATGTAAAAAATCTCTATGTCTTCTCATGATTTAATTTTCTGCACTTATATTCATATTTGCTTGATTGATCTGTTTTTAAGAATTGAATTGAGAATTAGGGTTTGTGATTGATTAAAATTGAATTTCCGCTAAATAATTTTAATTGATCATAAAATCGACAAAAATTCCCCCCCCCCCCCCCCCCCTTTAGGTTGTTTTCACTATCGTCTAAGTAATTTCAATTGGTATCAAAGCGTGGTTGCCCCTTTTTAGGTTAATTACCTAGGGTTAGATTCTGAACTTAGACGATGGAGATGCCTCGTGAAGGAGGTTCCATATCTAGATCCCATTTATTTGATGGGTCAAATTACACATATTGGAAAGCGAGAATGAGAGTATTCTTAAAATATTTAGATGAAAGAGCGTGGAATGCTATTGAAGTAGGATATTCACCTCCTACTGTAAAAGACGACGCGACCAATGAATCAATACTAAAACCATCAAGCGAGTGGACTGCTGCTAAGACGAATAGTGCGAATTGGAACTCGAAGGCGTTGAATGCGTTATACAATGATGTTACTCCAAGTGAGTTCAATAGGATTGCTACGTGCATAATTTCCAAGGAAGCTTGGGACATTCTCCAAGTTACTCATGAAGGAACTTCGAAGGTTAAACAATCGAAACTTCAAACTTCGAATTCTGGATTTGAATAGCTGAAAATGGAGAAGGATGAAGTCTACGCCGAATTTGAGGCTAGGTTAACTGATATTGTAACGGGTTATCATAACCTAAGTGAGCCTATTCATGAGACTACCATAGTAAATAAAATCCTTAGGTATTTTCCTGAATGTTTTCGCTCTAAGGTCACTGTCATCTTAAAGGTCACGAGTCTTAAAGAAATTAAGGTTAAAGAATTGGCTGGAAATTTAAAATCTTATGAGATGGAGATGTTTAAAAATCCCCCTAAGAAGGATACTGGCACAAAAGAAAAAAAAAATATAGCTTTTAAAACCACTAGGGAGGATCAGGTTGAACTTGATGAAGAAAGTGAGTTGAGTCTGAATGATATTGTCATGTTTACTAAGAGGTTGAACAAATTTGTTAGGGCTAAACAGAATGGCCAAGGACAAAAATTTGGGGATAAGTTGGGTGAGTCTAGAAGTAGAAATAAGACTCAAATTAAGAAGGACAAGTTTAATCCTAAAAAGAAGAAACCCAAATGCTTTGAATGTCAAGGATATGGTCACATAGCTGCAGAGTGTGCAAACACTTTGAAAAAATCCAAAGGATTAGTTGTCAGTTGGGATGATGACTCTAACAATGGATCAGCTAGTGATGCGATAGAATCAGAACTAGGTGATGATTCTAAGAATTTTACTGTGTTTGCTACACAGAACAATGAGTTTAGGGAAGTTGCTACAAGTTGGGCGATGTCTGAAGAATAAAGTTCTGAGAGTGATGAAGGTTGTGATAATACGCTTCAAGAGTCTTATGACAAATTACTTGATAAGACCGCAAAAATTCATAGAAATCACATGAAACTATTGACTATGAGTCTCAACATGGACAAAGAATTAAATTCTTTAAAAGATGAATTAGTCAATAGTTCTAAAACTCAAAATCTCCTACAGACTCAAAAGGCCAAGTTGGTGGAGGATTTGAAAAAATCTGAACCAGAAAAAACTCAAGCATTGAATTTGGTAGATGATCTCAATAAGGAAATGATTGAGAAATCTATTAAGATTGAGAATTTGGAAAAATAGTTGAAAGATGCTAAATTAACTCTTTGTAAATGGTCTGAAGGAATCCTTAAGCTTGATGAGATGTTGAGTAAAGGAAAATCAGTAGGAAATACAAAGGGTTTGGGTTTTGTTGGAGTAATGCCAAATTCGAATGTTGTTGCAAAAACCACCTTTGTAAAGGCCTCCCATGTAGCGTCTAGTTCTTCACAAGGAAATTCAAATTGGAATCCTGGTGTTCAAGCCTATGTCAAAAGACCTATTGAAAACAAGTATTTTCTTACCACTAGATATCATAGGAGGTTGACTGATAGAGTTCAGAGGTTTTTTCCTGTATGTAACCACTCTAGTGTCAGAGGTCACATTCGACCGATGTGTTTTAAGCTGCGAGAGAAGGTGTTGAAGTTAGGGAAGGAACAAAGAGTTCAACATGGACATCATGTTCAAGATCAAATTTGAATGCTGAATGAAGAAATGAAGAATTTGTCAAGATTGGCGGATGGAACTCCGAAAATGAAGAAGGCATGGATTCGCAAAGGTGAGTTACACTGTTTTGTAGTTCATACTACTCTTAGAGCATGCAAATCTACTTCTTGGTATCTGGATAGTGGATGTTCGAGGCATATGACTGGAGATAAGTGATTTTTTGGATTTCTCGATGAGTGTCATGGTGGGATAGTAACGTTTGGTGATGGAAAGAAGTCAAATGTTAAAGGAAAAGGTATGGTTGTGATTCCTGGTCAACCTAAACTAAAAGATGTGCTTTATGTAGAGGGTCTTAAAGCAAATTTGATGAGCTTAAGTCAGATATGTGATAACAATCATAAGGTCACTTTTTCTCCTGATAAGTGTTCGATCATTGACTCTTCTAAAAATTGTGTGATGGAAGGTATGCGTTCAACTAATAATTGTTATTGCATTGTTCCTATTTCTGAATTGTTATGCAATAGAGTTAAACTTGATGAAGTTGAAATCTGGCATCAGCGGATGGGACATGTTAATTTTCATGAATTAACAAAAATTACTAAGAGTGAAATTGTTAAGAGAGTCCCTAAGGTTGGTTATGCAAAAGGGATTATGTGTGGATCATGTCAGAAGGGTAAACAAGTCAGATGTTAGCACAAAAAGAATATATCATTGGTACTTCTAGACCTTTAGAGCTATTGTATATTGATTTAATGGGTCCCACTAGGACCATGAGCAAAGGAGGAAATAAGTATATTTTTGTCACGGTGGATGATTACTCAAGATTTACATGGGTTGGATTTCTAAGTGAAAAGTCTGAAGCTCTTGAAAGTTTTAAGAGGATTTGTTTAAGAATTCAGATTGAGAAGAATTATTCCATTTCTAGAGAGAGGAGTGATCATGGAAGGGAGTTTGAAAATTCAAAAATTGAAGTGTTTTGTGATGAGAGATGAATAAAACATGAATTTTTAGCACCTAAAACTCCTCAACAAAATGGAGTAGTTGAGAGGAAGAATAGGGTTATTCAGGAAATGAAAAATGTTATGCTATATAGGGTAGGAATGTTCCTAGGTATTTTTGGGCCGAGGCAGTGAACACAGCGTGTTACACCTCAAACAGAGTTTATCTTAGGCCTGGCACCTTAAAAACTTCTTATGAAATGTTGAATGCCAAGAAACGCAATGTGAAATATTTCAAGGTTTTTGGAGCAAAATTTTATATTCTTAGAGATCATGAATTTATTGCGAAGTTCGAGTCTAAGAGTGATGAAGGAATATTTTTGGGTTATTCATTAACTAGTCGAGCATATAGGGTTTTTAACCTTAGAACTCAGATGATGATGGAATCTGCCAATGTAGTGGATGATGACTTATGTGTTGATGAGTCTCTGATGTCTGCTGAGGAGAAAGATAGTGAGTCGTTCTTTATATTGGATAATGATTCTTCTAAGGTTAAGAAAGAGGACAATGTCGTTAATGATGATACTTCAAGTCCTGCAAAAGCACATGATCAAATTGGTGATATTCATCCTACACCTTCTAAAGAATCATCTACAAGGGTAAAGTTGTACCATCCTTTGGATAATGTTATAGGATATGTTGATCAGATGATGGTGACACGGAGAAAGGCTAGGAATGAGGTTTCGTATGCATGTTATACATCTTCCTTGGAACCTAAGAATGTCAAAGAAGCTCTTCAAGATAGTGAGTGGATAAATGTTATGCAAGAAGAACTTCAGCAGTTTGCTAAGAATGATGTGTGGTATCTTGTGCCTAGACCGAAAGTGATAAACGTGATTGATGCCAAGTGGATTTTCAAGAATAAAAATGATGAAAATGGTACAGTTGTTAGAAATAAGGCTAGGCTTGTTGCTCAAGGATATACTCAGATGGAGGGTATTTATTTTAATGAGACTTTCGCTCCGGTTGCTAGGCTTAAATCTATTTAGATTTTGTTTGTTATTCCTTGTCATCTTGGATTCAAGTTGTATCAAATGGATGTGAAGAGTTCATTTTTGAATGGTGTTCTTCATAAGGAAGTATATGTGGAGCAGCCCAAAAGATTTAAAGATCCTCATTGTCCGAGTCATGTTTACAGGCTGAAAAAGGCTTTGTATGGGCTAAAGCAAGCTCCTAGAGCTTAGCATGAAAAATTGACTGATTACTTGTTGGAAGCAGGTTTTGCTCGAGGGAGAGTGGACAAAACACTGTTTATTCAGAAAATTGAGAGTGATGCAGTTGTTACTCAAATCTATGTTGATAATATTGTATTTGGTTCCACTTCTGATCAGCTTGCTCATTATTTTGGAGATCAAATGAAACATGAATTTGAGATAAGCATGATTGGTGAATTGAATTTCTTTCTAGGGCTTCAAGTTAGGCAATTAAATGATGGGATTTTCATTTCTCAAACTTGTTATGCCTTGGAATTAGTAAAGAAGTTTGGTTTGGAAAAGGCTAAGGATGCTTACACTCCTATGAGTACCAGTGTCAAGCTTAATATAAATACTAAAGGCAAAGATGTTGACCCTACAGTTTATAGAAGTATGATTGGGAGTTTTTTGTATTTGACTGTCAGACAACCTGACATAGATTTTAGTGTTGGTCTGTGTGCACGCTACCAGACAAGTCCTATAGAGTGTCATATTACTGTTGTGAAGAGGATTATCAAGTATGTTAAAAGGATAATGAATTACGGACTGGTATTTATTAGGTACTAATACTGATATCGCATCCTTTTCTGATGTTGATTAGGCCGGTAATATTGATGGTAGAAAAAGTAGCAGTGGAGGGTGATTTTATGTTGGAAATTTCTTAGTTGTTTGGCATAGCAAGAAGCAAAATTGTGTTTCCCTTTCCACTGCTAAGGCTGAGTATATAGCAGTTGGTAGTTATTGTACTCAGGTTTTGTGAATGCGTCAGATGTTGCAGGATTATGGTTTTTCTCAAGGTACAATGATTGTGTTCTGTGATAACACAAGTGCTATAAATATTTCTAAAAATCATGTTCAACACTCTAGGACAAAGCATATAGATATTCGACATCATTTCATTCGTGATCTTGTTGAAGATGGTATAGTGTCTCTAGAGTTCATATCCACATATTCTCAGTTGGCAGATATCTTTACTAAACCATTAGATTTTCAAAAGCATGTCAGTCTTAAGAAATCTATTGGTATGCTTTCTTTAGAATATATATCTTCTTATCTATCATTCTAGGAACACATATTTGTTTTCCCTAGAATTGATAGGTAATCATGCATTTGTATTATTTTTATTCATGCATGCATTTTATTTTGAAATAAATGACAATAAAAATTTTGAGACTGTTGAGTTTGGCTAGAGTACAAAATTTGTCATATTTTACTCTATTTTCACATTTACTTGTCTCATTATGCATATGTGAAATAGATGTATCAGTCTGACCTAAGATTTTTGGATGATCACTTGTCTTGATTTTTTTATGTTACAAAACTTTAATCTTAGGTGCTAGTTGCTTCGATGATGATTATAATGTTTGCTGAATCTATTAATTTTTTTATTTAACCTAAAGTGGTATGAAGGTTCATGAGCTATGCTAGATTGGTCTATGCATGAAATTTTTCTTTTACATGTGTATGAATGTTGTTGTGATGTTGAAAAAAAATGAGATGTTTGAAATATAAAAATGCAAAAAGTAGTTCTTCAATCTGAGTAATCGGGCCTCTTGCCTCAGTAAGCATTGAGTGTTCGCGTAAAAAGGGGAGAAAACTAATTAGCCTAAATCCCATGAAAGAAGCTTGGACCCAGTTGGTCGGAACTAGAAATTCTCGCTGGAAAGTCTGAAGCTTAGAAAGACAAAAAGGGATATGGTAAAAAAGTTGAAAAGATGAAAAGGAGGAAATATCTTCTTCTTTTTTTGCCTTCTAGTTTGGATATTGGATTGAATTATCATCACGGTTGGTGGAGAGATTATCAGTTTTAGTATGTATTGTTTTCATCTTACCTTAGTGCTTGCACAAGAGAATCTTTATATATATTTATTTGCAAAACTTGACTTGTGCATTCTTAAGTTTACAAGGTATGTGTGCTGATTTTCTTCTATACCGTTTGTATAATGGTCGAGTTAAATCTGAGAATATGATGTGTTAATGATTGACTTTGTGTCTCTATTGCTTTGCTCACATATTTCTAAAATATATATATATATATGTATTATTTTATTTTTATTCATGATATTTTACATTCATGCAATAGTAGTAAGGTCATGCATGGTAGAGATTTTTGTTACCTTGAGAATTTGGATATGATCATATAAGAATTCTGTATATTGGTGTTTTTCGTTGAGTGCTTCCTTACATCTCTCTACATTGTTGCTATGGCATATACTCTCTTTGTTTGACATTTCAGTGATAAAAAAGGGGAGAAGTATTAAGTGAGGGGGAGAGATTGTTTGATTGATTAAGAGGGAGAAGTATTTAGCAAGTGGGATTTTATTCTCAGGGGGAGAGTGATGATCATTATGTGTGCATTGTTGTTATGATTTTATGATGATCATTATGTTGGTTTATATATGTTTTCCACACTTGTGTTTAATGGTTTGTTCAGTGTTGTGATTACAGGATTGGTTGTCATGAAAGCAAGGTGACGGTGGCGTTTCATTGTTTGTTATTGAAAAAAGAATGAAAGAACTCTTCCTGAAACCTAAATCTAAATGTGTGGATCGCCCAAAAATTATATCTTAAATGATGGAGGCAAATAGTAGGGTCTAGAAGTGGAAGACAGGAAGAGCCCACTTTTTTTTTTAAGTTAGGTTTTATATTTATTAAATATTAAATGAATGAAATGATGTATTGGGCCATTGGGCTTTATATTGTATATGCATACAATATATACTTATAGTATAAGAACATTTTTGTATATTGTTTATTTATGGCATGTTCTAGACAATAATCATGTTGAGTGTTAGATAGGTCAGTTTGGTGTTAATGACATCGATAAGCTTCATCAAATGCAGAATCAAGCATTGAAGTAATAAAGAATACAAGTGAAGCACGAAAGTGAGCATATTGAGGAAAAATGTTTCTTGGAGGGCGAAAAATATATTTTCCGAAGCCTTCACTTCAAGCAAAAAGTATCGTGGGTTTAAGAGGGTCATTTTAGCGCAGTTGTGAAGAAAAGTGTGTTAATCCAAGGTTTTTCACCATGGGTAAACATAACATTTTGATGATAACAAACCATTGAATGTGGTGAATTTAATGTCTACTTGAGTTATGCTTAATAGGTTATTGATTCAAGATAAATTCAAGAGAGCTAGTGGATCCATGAGAACATTAAACAAATGTGCTTAGAGCTCAAAAGATATTGAAGACAATGATGGAGACATCAACCCAAAGCTTAAAGAAATTGAAGATCAAAGAAACGGGTAAAATAGTCTTGGGTGCAAGATTAAATGTAAATTTATTTTTGAAATAAATTATTTGAAAGCCCAACTCTTGACCATATAGCATATAGGATCATGCATATCATTCATGAGTCCTTGCATCATTAGCATTAGACTATGAACATCATTTAGTCTTTGCTAAAGTTGAGTTAGTTCAAGCTTTCATAAGCTATGGAAGAACTCAACAAAGATGTTGTCCTAGAACCATTAACTTAACTCATATCACTTGAAATGGATTCTAGATGCATATTAAAGCTTTGAACAAAATTGTTAAACCATGAAAAGCTTTTGTCTAATATTGAGAATTTGTTTAAATTGGAAAAATATTTTATGATCTCAATATTGAATTTAGGCATGTCAAGAACCTTAATAAGTTTCTAAGACATCCAAGGAGTGTGTCTAAGTCATTTCTTAAAAATCCCAAAAGATTTCACGAAAAACCATCAAGTGGGTTAGAAGTTCAAAATGAAGCGTCACATTCAAACGACCATATCGCACTCAAAAATGGGTCAAATGGAGTGATTGAAAAGCCTAAAATCAAGATCCTGAAGTATTATTTCCAAAACACTAAAGAACGCCTTTATCCGAGTTACGGAACTCCAGTTATGACCAAAAGAGTGAACTGTGTCGAAACTGGGTTGAACAGCCCAGTCGACTAGGTAACCACTCAGTCGACTACCTGTTGACACAGTCGACTGGCTGAGTTAGAGAGCTAAAAATAAATTTTGGAATGAATTTTCGAAGGACCCAGCCGACTGCCCCAAAACACCCAGTTGAATGCATCATCCGGAATTTGAATTCTAACGGCTAGTTTCGGATCCAAAGTGTTCCAAACTTCCCAAAACACCCCCAAACGGCTATATTGCGTTCCTATACAATATATATACCTTATATGAGCCAAAAATGGTTAAAATAAGAGAGGGATAGGAGTATGAAATATATCTACCATTTGTGCATCATTCTTCAATTCATCTTTGGGTAGAAAACTCTCCTATAGGAATTACCATGAGCATCATTCATATTTTCTCTTGTGATTCATTCTTACATACATTGAGTTGAGATTTTCAATTGGGTATTTCATTTATGACTCTAACTATGTGAGGAAGTGAGCTTTGAATTTCTATATCCATCTATTGAGAGATATGTTGTAAACACTCAAAATTCAATTCCTATTCTTTGTGAGTGAAAGACCAAGAAGTTGTCTTGGCTTGGGATGGGTTTGTTGAAGATTGCATGGGTTTGCTATTCACCCAGAAAGAAGGAAGCATGTATGGGTTTGCTCATTCACCCGGAAAGAAAGAGATGTGAATGATTGCTTTTTACCCCCATAAGAAAAGCACGATAGTGGAATCCTTGGGAGGTTATCTTAAGGCATGGATGTAGACTAAAGATTTGGTTAAACCATGTAAAAATATCGGTGTCTATGGTGTGCATTTTATCTAACCCTTATCTCTTTACCTTAAAAGCAATTATCATTTTCAATCTTGAACTTTATATATCAATGTTATGGAATTGCTTGTGTTTGTGTATTAATGAAGAGGTTAGGAAAATGCATAGTTGAAGTGGATTGGATTATGAACATAAGTGGATTATAGCTTAGACTACAATCTCATTTTATTTAGCTATAATCTATATGCACTCCAAGTGTTTGACTAAATGCATATTCAATATAAGATTCTAATTGAGAGTTTATGTATGAACTCAATGTTTAATACATTGTCATAAACTCTACAAGATGTTCCTCATGACTAATAGAATTTTGCATTATGTCTTTATAAATGAGGAAAGTGTTATAACATGCTTAGTTGAATTGCATACTTGGGTGCATGAATTATTTCCTATAATACTTGATTCCATTATGCATATAATTGGTAATGCAATTCATTGTTCATGATTCAAAGTATGAATTGAGGTAGACACTTAAGATATCATCTTATTCACTATGTGTTTGATTAGAGCTCTACAAATGAAATGTAATTTTGATAAATTTAAGTCAAACCGAAAAAGTCTCAAAGTTTGTAATTAACCATATTCACCCTCCCAGGTGTCAATATGTGACCAACAAAGTGGTTTTAACAAAAATACATACGCTTAAGTCTACGCTTTTAGTTTCAAAAAGTGGCTGGAAAACACATTTCTACGTTTGGAGGTACGCTTGGACCTACGCTTGAAGCGTAGGCACTTCTACGCTTTAAGCGTAGTGGCGACAAGTTTTTGCCAGATTTTTCCTGAGATGTCCAAATTCTTTGGGGGTTGGTTTTATGATATGACCATAACTTATATACATCAAAATGCGTTCTATATACAATATATTCACCAGAATATAGGGTTTGGATGTGAAATTACGAGAAATGACAAACTTAGGGTTTGGATCATCATTGTCTATAAATACCCAAGTTTACAACAAGAGGAGACGCGTCTTTAAGAATTCTCTGCAAGTTTTCTACAACTTCTTCTTCTTATACAGAGATATACATATGGTGAGAGAATATTATTGAGTGATTAGAGATACACAAGTTCTCTCTTATTTTTGTACGTCTTCAATCGTGTTTCTACATCGACGATTTATATGCACGATTGAATGATATAGTTGCTAAAAAATTCACACATCATCTATAGCAACGAGGTTGCGTTGATCCGTTTTGAGAAGCGGAGCCGTCTGAGTGCGGAGATCGAAGCAGGACGCTTCGTGGTGATTTTGATTTGTTGAGAAGCAGAGTCGTCAGAGTACGGAGATTGGAGCAAGAGCTTCGTGGAGCGCGAGTGAATCTAGACTTTCAGACGTCGAGTGAAGAACAACAAATTACAACGGTTGTAAGTTCTGTTTTCATAGAATCTGTACAAATTCTTTAATTCATAGTGCATCGATACCCGAGTGTATCCGTGGTTTTTACTTGAAGTCTTTCCAAAATTTTCCATGTAAAAAATCTCTGTCTTCTCATGATTTAATTTTCTGCACTTATATTCATATTTACTTGATTGATATGTTTTTGAGAATTGAATTGAGAATTAGGGTTTGTGACTGATTAAAATTGAATTTTCAATAAATAATTTTAATCCCGGTTGGTTTCACTATCGTCTAGGTAATTTCATATAGTGATTCATATTTTGGACTCATAAATTGAGCAGGGCCAAAACCAACAAAAAACAAATTTTTCCCAAATTGTAGCAATACTAGTAAAAAAATTTCTTCCCTCGACCATTATCTCAAATGACCCTCATAGTCTGAGCCCCCATCATGTGGTATATGATCGTTAGCGCCCGCCAGTATCTTCACGTAAAAAACTCACATTAGATAATGAATCTCAGAGAGTGCATGTGTGTGTGTGTGAGAGAGAGAGAGAGAGAGAGAGAGAGAGAGAGGCAGGTTTGGTTATATGGTCATAAATTTGTTTTGGATGAAATAGGACATTATTTTAACAAACTCGAGCAACCTAAAATAAAAGGCACTTGTTGCTTTATAATAAAAATATTAATTTTTGGCTTTTTTCTTCTTTTTTTTTTTTTGGCTTTTTTACGAAGGAATATCATTAAGTTACACAAGCTATAAGTTTTGTCTTTGAAAGCATTATAATACATAGTTGGAAAGCATTATTGGAAAAGCTATAAATTAAAAAAAAAAATCCCATAAGTAGCTATAAATTCTTATTTATAAAATGCTTCCTACTATGTAACTTATAGCATTTTTTTTCCGACTTTCTATAATGATATATACACTTTCTATAACTTGTGTACTATTTATAATTCACAAAAAAAAAAAAAAAATTATAATAACACGTTAATATATCTTATTTTGTTGGAAGCATCTTAGGAACTGCCCAGTGACCACTTCAATGTAGACAAAACCGAAAGATGCATTGCCCAAGTTTACACGCCATAACCTAAACAGGTTAGTCTAGTTGGAAAATATTTGGGATTTGGTGTTTCAAGAAGCATGAGGTTTCAAATTCGATTTCTACTAGGTGCAAATAATTCGTTTGGGCCACGACTGCGGACATAATAGCCTTATCCAATCCGTGTGGAGGGATCTCCTTGCATGAATCCCGTGAATTAATTGAGGTGCGCGTAAACCGGTCTGAAAACCAAGACATCAAAAGGAAAAAAACAAAAAGTCTACACACCATAATTTGACAAATCAATGCCCAGGTCTCACGACATAATTAATGTTAGAAACCAAATTTTCAATATTAATACTAACGGTCAATAAACTCTCAACCGGTCTCCTAAAACAATCCAAACATAATAACAATTTAAAGAGACCCAAGTTTTTACCCTTTTTCTGGTGGGTAATTTTTATTGACACCTCCTGAGGTTAGGGTCAATGATAATGAGATTATGGTCAATAATTTTTTGGCACTCATACCCCTTGAGGTTCCTTCTTCGTTGCAATGACATTCCCTATGCTGGTAAAATGACTAGAATGTCCCTTTAATTGTTTCACTTATTACATTAGGGTAATATATAAAGTATGAAATTACCCATATTCCCAAACACTTCGCTCTCTGAAATTACTAATTACACTTCCACCCCTTATTACAAAATATATATATATATTACGAAAATTACAATTTAATTTTTTTTCTTTATAATATAATTTGTATATATAATTAAAAAAATTAAAATTACGAAAATATATATATATAATTTGTAAAAAATATATAAAATTTGAAAAAACATATAAAATTTGAAAAAAAATATATAAAATTTGAAACAATATATAAAATTAAAAAAAAACATATAAAATTTGAAACAAATATATTAAATTCGTAAACAATATATAAAATTCTAAAAACATATAAAATTCTAAAAAATATATAAAATTCAAATATATATATATATAAAGTGTGACTGAAGTTTAAGTTGACAAGTTTCAGAGTCATTAGCCAAGGTAACGGATCCTCTCCAACTCTCTGTAGAGCTATTTCAATGGCCACGATGGAGACACATGTCCCACGATAGTGACAGAAATCAGAATCGAACCGATACATTATTAAAATATTTTAATCAAAATTAAATATATTAATATTTGGATCAAAATTTACTTTCGGTTCTTTAAAAATGAGAACCGGAACCGAACCGTTAAAAAAAATGTAATTTTCGTAATATATATATATTTTGTAATAAGGGGTGGAAGTGTAATTAGTAATTTCAGAGGGTGAAGTGTTTGGGCATATGGGTAATTTCATACTTTATATATTACCCTAATATAATAAGTGAAACAATTAAAGGGGAATTCTAGTCATTTTACCAGCCCAGAGGGTGTCATTGTAACGAAGGAGGAACCTTAGGGGGTGTGAGTGCCAAAAAAATGTTGACCGTAATCTCATTATCATTCACCCTAACCTCAGGGGTGTCAATGCAAATTACCCTTTTCTAATTCATTGCACAAAAAAATGTATTGTTTTTTAAAAGTCACTTTGAAGCTCAATGTAATATTTATTCAGACAGTAAATTCTGTTGTCTGTTATTATTGTTTAATGAGTGGCAATGGCCAATGGGCGCAAAATGCACTTTTATATTTACAAGAAGTTTAGGCCATTAAATTAATATGAATCAAGATATTCTTAGAACTTGCAACTAGTCTCATTTAAATAGTTGACTAAAACAAATTATTTTTTTGTCATAAAATCTTTCCTTATCAAAAACTATTGTTTGGTGATTAATAATTATTTTGAGTAAAACATAAATTTATCGCGACTGGCCGCCACAAGTGCATGAAAAATCGTATTTTCAAAATTAAAAATACTTATTATTCCTGCTAAAAAATAATTTGAACCACAATTTTCCTATGTAGTAAAGCATACTTGTTGTCAAATTGTGGTTGTAGAAATTTTATGGCATTTCTAAGTCTCTTTTTAATACGGTGAAATAATGTTCACGTCTAGTTAATTAACCTTTAAGTTTTGAATAATAAATGTCAATCAAAATGTATTCACCGAAAAAAAAAATTTGTCAGTCAAAATGTGCATGTAACCGATAGATATGGGGTTTAAAAACATTAATCGAAAATCATCTACTTGTTCAGCTGTCTGTTGATTGGTTATGTTTGAAGTGTATTTGCTGATATAGTGGCAGTTCGTGATTTGCTGAGTGAAAAATACAAAAAATAATAATAATAATAATAATAAAACTATCAATTACTAGGGCTGGAATTCACTTGATGGTCCTCCAAATATATCTCAAAAGGCTGACACTCGGCGCCCGTTTGGTTCGTGTTTTTACTTTCGTGTTGTGAAATTTATAAAACAGATTTATATTATTTTGTATTGTAAGTCAAAATTGGAAATACGTCTGATATTGATGTTTTTGTTTTTTATTTTGATCACTTATTGTTAGGGTCGCAGCAGAAGCAATAAGCGATAACGGAGAATAGAAAAGAGCACTCACAAACAACAAACACAAGATTTACATGGTTCACCATACACTATGATTCGAAGAGAAATTACCACAGTAGAGTATTTCTAACACTGGAAACCATACACAAAACTCCCCTAGAGGTTTCTTTCGTGTATCCCACGAGACTCCTTCTCGCCATCGGTATTTGAAATTACCTAAGAGATAACAGAAATAAACCAGGAGGGGGGTGAATAGGTCTTTTATAACTTTAATGACCAATTAAAATTATTTGTGGAATAGTTAATTTTAATCATAATAAATAGGTCATTAAAAAAAAATTTATATTATATTAATCAGAGATAAAATATATTTTTAATAAAAATAATGATTTTTTAATCAAAATATTATTTCCTTAATAAAAATAATATTTTTTTATTAAAAATAATATTTTTTTATTAAAAATAATTTTATTTTAATAAAAATAATTAATTTTTATTTAAAAGATTTTCTACACAAAAAGAAATTATTTTGTTGATAATCAATAGGTGATGTCCTAAAATCAATATTGTGATGCGTAGGGTACAATTGTTACCCAAATATGTGATGTGAGGTTATTGAAGCAAAGTTTAATCAAATGTATTGTTGACCCACCGATCGATCGCGTATTACCACCGATCGATTGCAAGTGTGCCACTTAGTGTTCGTTCACGTTCTCTTTTTTTTTACTCCACTGATCGATCGCAACAACACCAATCTATCCTTGTACCACCGATCGATCGGTAACGTGAAATCAGGTTGGGATGGTTCACACAGTATTACAAATCACTACCAAAGTTATGACAACACAATATAAGTGCAGAATTAGAAAGCAATAAAACAACATACAGATTTTTACGTGAAAAATCTTGGAAACATTCCAAGGAAAAAAATCATGGATACCCTCGATATCGATATACTATGAATCAAAGAGTTTGTACAGACTCTATGAAGTTTTGGACTTACAATACCTCTGATTTGTCGTTCCTCATTCGACGTCTGAAAGTCTTAATTCACTCACGCTCCACGAAATTTCTTACTCCGATCTCTGTACTCTGACGGCTCCGCTCCTCACGGATCAAAGCACACATAGTTCAACAAATGGTGTAATGATTTTTCAGTATCTAGGTCATCTAATTGTACATAAAAATCACAACTGTTGCAGCACAATTGGATAACTCCCAAACTAGAGAGAACTAGAAGATAAATGATCAATCAATATTTTTCTCTTTGTCTTTCTTTTTACAGAAATATCTTTTTGTAGAAGAATTGCAGAGCTCTCAAAAACTTGACTTCTCTTCTCAATATCAACTCATATTTATAGAGAGAGAAGTCTTCAATTATGGAATAAGATTTCTTGATCTCCAAGCCTTTTTCTTATCTTCCAAGTTTTTTCCTTATCCTCCAAGTCTTGATCTTTTTACCATTAAGTCCTCAAACTTTAACCAATATACCTAATCTACCCAACATGATTATTGACTTAGAGATGCCAAAATAAAAATGTTCTTACAGTATTTACTCTACCCAACCTGTAAATCCATCTCTAACCATGATCTCCCTCTTGAGGTTACATCTCCCTCAATCTCATTAGTCTCAACCCAAAACCTAGTTATCTATTTATAAGTTAAAATCCAATTCCTTGTTGGACAAGAAAACTCAATTCCTTATTGGACAAGAAATACAACTCCTTGGAAAATAAGACATCTCTTTAATAAGAAATTACCTTACATAATACAACTCTAAAATAGAATCCTAATTAGAATAGGAATTCAAGGCACAATTCATAACAGTCTCCACCTTTACTTTACTTCCTTCCCGTCAATCATCATTTTCCATGGCATTCATCAAGATAATCCGTTGCAGCTCCAATCTTGACGATACTCGATCCGTCCTCCATGGGATACCTTGACTACTCGAGCTCCATGCCATGCAACCATCACAATTTTTGGATAATTGTGACCAACAAAGCCTATTAACTCCACCTGCAACTAAAACTGTTACAACACTAGTTGAGACTCCTTGTGTTTTCTGGATCTTCTTCAAAATTTCCCAATATGAATCATCGGCTCTGATACCACTTGTTAGGGTCGCAGCGGAAGCAACAAGCAATAACGAAGAATATAAAAGAGCACTTACAAATAACAAACACAAGATTTACATGGTTCACCCTAAACAGGGCTACGTCCATGGATGAGAAATAGATTCCACTATAATTCATAAAGAAATTACAACAGTAGAGAATTTCTAACACAGGAAACCATACACAAAACTCCCCTAGAGTTTTCTTCCGTGTATCCCACGAGACTCCCTCTCGCCATCGGTATTCACTCTACCTAACCTTTAGATCCATATTTACCCATGATCTCCCTCATGTGGTTATATCTTCCTCAATCTCATTAGTCTCAACCCAAAACTTAGGTATCTATTTATAGAGTTAAAACTCAATTCCTTGTTGGACAAGAAAACCAAATTCCTTATTGTACAAGAAATACATGTCCTTGGAGAATAAGACATCTCTCTAACAAGAAATTACCTTACATAATTGTAGATGCTTAAATTTACACAACATAAGAATATCCTTTTATTAATTTTTGATTCTCCTTATATACATTCTCTTAATGGGCCTCAAGCCCATTAAGGCAATAATGCCTTGATTACATCACCCTCACATCACCACTTCCATTTTCTAAAGAAATTCAAAAATGCAATGGGCATAATCAATGGGCTTACAGAAATCTTATTGGACCAGTAGCTTGATGGATCAAGTGCTTGATGGCCTTATGTGGACTTGGACATTTCCACTATTACACAGGCCCGCTTCTTTATGATGGGCCGTCGAGCGATCAGGCCCATTAAAGAGAAGATAGAGTGGGAAATGAGATACTTTACTCCTGTCGGGATGATGTGGCAAGCTCAATCAATGCAACGGCTATACAATCATGGGAATATTTGAAATTTGTGGTCCGGATGGCCTCGATTGGCGAGAAGGGAGGCTGAGGAGGCGCACGTGAAGCGAGGTGACGTTTTGCTTCCCGAGCGCACGGCTTTTCAGGCGCCTCTAAAACTCCTATAAATAACCGTTGTACATGTTGAAGATTCACTCTGTTTCAAAACTTACGAGTTTCAGAAAACTCTTTGCACTTGAGATCTTCGTTTATCATTGCCAGAGTCTATTTTCTCTCTCAGGAAAGCGTCCGAAACCTTTTCGGGATTCATCTTAGAGTAAGTTCTCTCCTTTCATCTTCGTGTCTTTCTTTTCAAAATGTCTGATAGTGATGATACCCAGTCGGGTAGTGACCGCCTACCCTCTTCTGTGGACCCGGATGCCTCCCTTAGTTCACCTTCAGTAGAGGTAATTAGGACAATCGGGTCTAGTCCACCGGAAGTCAACCAAAACATCGCAGCAGCTAGGGATCCGGCTGCAGGGGGTTGGAGAGACCAATTTTATGTCAACCCCCTTCCTCCCACACATAGGGTAGAAACAGTACTGAAGAGATTAAGATTCAAATGTGGGATACCTGATGGGGTAATCATTAAAAACTACCCTAAAAAATATGATTTCAGGAAAGGCGAGGGGGTCCTGGACCATCAATTTTTATTGTCAGCCTTCCATCAGGTCCTTAGATTCCCGATTCAACCTTTCTTCCTTCATACCCTAGCCACCCTGGGCCTGGCCCCGCTTCAGGTGGGGCCTAATTTTTTCAGGATCTTGGCCATGCTCCTGATAATTAATCGAGAGCTGGGCCTAGATCTCGGTCTGGCGGAACTTCTGTTCTGTTACAAGATACAGGTCCAGAAGGATTGCAGGGGCCGATACAATCTTTTTCCTTTGAGCGGGAGAAAGATTTGTGATGGCACTGAAAAGTCCAACAAAGGGTGGAAGGAGAGAATGATCCTGGTGAGCGGGAATTGGAGGCTTCCAAGATCATCGGGATTCAAAGTCCCTAGTGAATTCGACCGAACCTTATTCCCTTCCTTCAAACCATTTCATAGGGGGTCGTCTTATTACGATCAGTGCAATGATAAGTTGGGCCTTCATGTGCTTGAGTTTCTGGGAGTGCCTGATAATTTTAAAACCTCGACTTACATCAGATACCGTTTTGAACTTCTTAAATCAAAAATTTGGGGACAGCCCTTAAGGATGTATACTAGTTTCCCGACGGGTTCTAATTTGCAGGCCCTGTCAACAGAAATGCTGAGAATCCCGCAGGTTGTGCTAAAAAAAAAGGCCAAACGGGCAGTTGGCCCTCAGGTGATAACTCCAGCATCGGGCGAGGGTCAAAGCGGACAGGGGTCGCAAACTGTTCCAACTCCCCCGTCCGAGCCTGTTCTTCTGCCACCGGTGGAGAGTACCCGGTAATTCCACCTCCACAGATGGGAAACATCCAAATCAATCAGACCCCTGCTTCAAGATTAGAAGAGGTTGTTCACCCTGCAGGGGACGTTCCCACTCCTGAATTCCGGCTGGTTGAAGGGTAATCCAGCTTGACGGGGACACGACATCCCCAATCAGAGGAGGATCTACCCGATCGGTCTGTCAGGCCCCGTACGGCCACAGGGTCGTCTCCCATCGTAGTAGATGATAGTGGGGTTGCAACTGCAGAGGAGCGACCCATTCCATGGGCGCCAAAGATTACACTCCCTGGCGGCGACTTTCTGGTTATGGGGCACGCGACCATTGACAACGACGTTGCCCTTCAGGCAATGGGCTCCCAGATCTGGACACTCGTTGACCGAAAAAGATTGAGAATGATTGATCGGGATGAATTGGCCATGACCGGTCCGGAGGTCGCTATGAAGTACCTCTTGGATATACTGTTCCCTTAATCGTACTTGATATTTTTCTTCTTTATTTCTTGATCAGGCTAACACTTGTCTTTTTGGCAGATGATGTACTTAACCCAGGCTTACAACGCGAAGATAAAGGAGGACACCAAATTGCTCCGGAAATCTAATGAGCTCCTGAGGCTGAAGGAGGATTCCTGGATGAAGGTTGCCAACCTGCTGTCTATATCCAATGAAAAACTAGAGGTTCAGACCAAGAGGGCCATCTCTGCAAAGCAGCAGCTTCGGGCTACTCAAGATAAGATTAAGGAGATTGAGGCGGTCCAGCGGGCCGTATTTGCTGAAACGGAGGCCTTAAAGGCTAAGAATGAGAGCTTGAAAGCTAACAATGAGAGCCTGACGGCCTCCAAATCGAAGCTCCTGGAGGAGAAGGCAGAGACCGAGAATTTCCTTGCAATGGACAGGTCGGTGGTGGAGATGTGCAACCGGGGTGGGAACGAAATGTACAAGCGTTTATGCGACACCTCCCAGTACCGAATCGAGTTCGGTTGGAGGTCATGCTTCAATGACATGCAGAAACCCATTGAGGAAAGGGATTTCGCCTCGGTGGAGGAACTGGAAGAGAATTTGAGCATCGCCCCTCCTTATGACGATCCGGTTGGAGGTCCTAACGATGTTCGGTTCTGTGAGTTCCTGACCAATCCTCTCCCGGGGATGAGTGTCACTCCTTACTCTGGCCTTCAAGCTCCTGATGGAGCCATTATTCCAGTGAACTCCAATGAAGGGGATACCGGTGTTGTTCCTTAAGATTTTATGTTTTGAAAAATATATTGTAAGCCTTGGCCACTGGGGCCCATTTTTGAATGAAGGATCATGGTTTTTGTCCAGTTGACTTTTTCAATGTTTATAATATCATGGTTTTCTTTTCTTTTTTTCTTTTTTTCTTTTTTTTTGCAAAATTTTGTGATCTCTTCGGGATCAGTGTTGTGTCTTCGGGCACTTCAAGCCATGCGGTAGACAATGCAACACTTTGTTTATTTTTTTCAAATTTGTGATCTCCTCAGGATCAGTGTTGTGTCTTCGGGCACTTCAGGCCATGCGATAGACAATGCAACACTTAGTTAAGTTTTTTGCAAATTTGTGATCTCTTCAGGATCGGTGTTGTGTCTTCGAGCACTTCAGGCCATGCGATAGACAATGCAATACTTGGTTTATTTTATTTTTTTGCAAAATTTTGTGATCTCTTCAGGATCAGTGTTGTGTCTTCGGGCACTTCAGGCCATGCGATAGACAATGCAACACTTGGTTTATTTTATGTTTTTGCAAAATTTTGTGATCTCTTCAGGATCAGTGTTGTGTCTTCGGGCACTTCAGGCCATGCGATAGACAATGCAACACTTGGTTTATTTTTTTGCAAAATTTTGTGATCTCTTCAGGATCAGTGTTGTGTCTTCAAGCACTTCAGGCCATGCGATAGACAATGCAACACTTTGTTTATTTTTTGCAAAATTTTGTGATCTCTTCAGGATCAGTGTTGTGTCTTCGAGCACTTCAAGCCATGCGATAGACAATGCAACACTTGGTTTATTTTTTGAAAATGTTTTGTGATCTCTACAGGATCAGTGTTATGTCTTCGGGCACTTCAGGCCATGCGATAGACAATGCAACACTTGGTTTATTTTTTGCAAAATTTTGTGATCTCTTCAGGATCAGTGTTGTGTCTTCGGGCACTTCAGGTCATGCGATAGATAATTCAACACTTGGTTTATTTTTTGCAAAATTTTGTGATCTCTTCAGGATCAGTGTTGTGTCTTCAGCCACTTCAGGCCATGCGATAAACAATGCAACACTTGGTTTATTTTTTTACTGACAAGTTGCTTTGTCATATAAATGATTTTTTACTGATCATGTGTCATAGCTTTTTTACAAAGAGATCAAAGTAGAAGAAAGATTTGACCCCTTAAGGGTAGTACCTCTTCAGGCAAGAGGCGTTCTGGGAGTTTGGTTCCATTCCACCATCAATATTTCTTCGAATGCGGTATGCCCCGCCACCGATGACTTTGGTTATGGTGTACGGGCCCTCCCAAAGTTCCTGGAGCTTGCCTAAGAGCCCGATTTTTTGCCTTAGGACCATGTCACCGACCTGGAACTCTTTCCTTTTGACTTTATGGTTGAAGTAGTTTCGCATACGTTGTTGATAGGTGGCTAACCTGATCCCTGCAGTTTGCCTTTTTTCATCTATTAGATCAAGTTCGTGAGCCAGGTGCTGGTTATTTGGTCCTTCTACCCAGGCCTGGCTCTGGAGGGTTGGGACCCTAACCTCCGTTGGGATCACGGCCTCAACACCATACGCCATTGCGAATGGGGTTTCTCCATTTGGTTGCCTGGGAGTCGTTCTATATGACCAGAGTACTTCGGGTAACTTTTCAAGCCAAGCTCCCTTTGTTTACTCAAGTTTTTTTGCTAATGTATCAAATATAGTTCGATTTGTCCTTTCTGCCTGTCCATTCCCTTGCGGGTATCCGATGGAGGACGTATTCTGGTTGATACCGTGCTCGGCAAAGAATGCCCTGACCTCTTTGTTATCAAGATTTGTACCATTTTCCATCATGATTGTCCTTGGCAGGCCGAATCTGCATATTATGTGGGTCCATATGAATTTGATGACGTGGCTACTCTTGATGGTGGGATAGGCTTCAGCCTCCACCCATTTGGTGAAGTAATCAGTGGCCAGAAGGACATAAGCATTTGACCGGATCACTTTTGGAAGGGGTCCCACTATATCCATTCCCCATCGGGCGAATGGGTGTGGTACCATGGTGGGATGTAAGAAATCAGGCTATCGATAGATAGCGGCTCCGTGCATTTGGCATGGCTTACAGGTTTGGACGTATTCTTCAGCATCCCGAGACAGATAAGGCCATAAGTACCCCTAGGATAGTATCTTATGGGCAAGGGATCGACCGCCGAAGTGGTTTCCACAAGCTCCACTATGAATCTCCTGCATCACTGCTCTAGATTCTGACGGCGTAATACATTTCAAGTAAGGACCTCAAAAGGATTTTTGGTAGAGTTGCCCGTTTATAACTGAGTATCGGGATGAATTCCTCCTGATCTTGTAAGCTGCAGCTTTATTTTCTGGGAGAGTTCCACTTCGTAGGTAATGCATCAGGGGATCCATCCAGCTGGGCTCCCATGGGATAAGCATCACTCGTTCGGGCTCCTGGATACTGGGCCTGAGTATAAAGTCCACAAGTGCAACCCGGGTCAGATCTTCTCCTGCTGAGGATGCCTGATTGGCTAGGTGATCAGCTACAGCGTTTTCACTCCTCGGGATTTGTGTGAAGGTTATTCTTTGAAAACTTTTTGTTTCTTTCAACACGAGTGCCCGATAAGACTCCATTTTCGGATCCTTTGTTTCATACTCCCCGTTGATCTGGCGGATGACCAGTTGTGAATCGCTATGTACTACTAGGGACTGAATCTAGAGGCTTCGGGCTATCCTCAAGCCAGATACGATGGCCTCATACTCTGTTTCATTATTCGTGGCTGGGAACTATAATTGCACCGACATATGAAGGCATGTCCCATCGGGTGTCAAGATTTCCAACCCAATTCCCGATCCGGAAGAGCTGGCCAATCCATCCACAAAAAAATCTTCCATGTGTCTGGTTCACTTTTTCGATCTGGCTCTTCAGTTTCACTTTCGAGTAAAAAGTCAGCCACTGCATGTCCTTTGATGGAAACTCGGGGTATGTATGTCAAGTCGTATATGCCCAATTCGATGGCCCATTTAGAGATTCTCCCAGAGGTCAGGCTTTGACATAATAACCCGTAGGGGTGTGGCTATCGGG
The DNA here is from genome assembly GCA_963922005.1 of Cornus suecica. NCBI lineage: Eukaryota > Viridiplantae > Streptophyta > Magnoliopsida > Cornales > Cornaceae > Cornus > Cornus suecica. Next base: position 59,729,847 of record OY998243.1, read on the forward strand.
ACGATGATCGGGTGAGCTTCAAAGTAATGCCTTAGCCGTCTCTTGGCATTCACCAGTGACATAACCAATTTTTCTTGCCTGTTGTATCTAGTTTCTGCCTCAGCCAAGGATTTGCTGGTGTAGAACACTGGCATTTGAAGGTTTCCGTCCTCTCTTATGAGGGCGGCGCTGGTCGACACAGATGACACTGCTAAATACAGATATAAGACTTCATTGGGATTTGGTGTGGATAGTATTGGGGGCATGGTCAAGTACTCTTTTAACCTCGCCAGACCCTCCGATTATGCAGGACCCCAGATCTCACCTTTCTTCGCCTTTATTGCCTGAAAGAATGGTCTGCATCGATCAGTGTGTCGTGAAATGAATATGTTAAGTGCAACCACTCTTCCCATCAAGACTTGAACATCTTTATGTGTCCGGGGCTCCTTCATTTCTATCAGGGCCTTGACTTGTGTCGGGCTGGCCTGGATCCCGGTCCAGTCTACGATGTGCCCTAGGAACTGCCCGGATGATACACCAAAAGAGCATTTCTCTAGATTAAGCTTCATGCCATGTGACATGAGGGTGTCAAACACTTGGCGCGGGTGGGTAAGATGGTCCTCCTTCTTTCTACTCTTGACCACAGTGTCATCGATATAGGTCTCAATTACTGTACCCATCATACCCTTAAAGATCCTGTTGACCAACCTCTGGAAAGTGGCGCCTGCATTTTTCAGTCCGAAGGGCATAACTTTAAAGCAGTATGTACCTGTTTCAGTAATGAATGAGGTCTTTTCCTCGTCCAACGGGTTCATTTTTATTTGGTTGTAACCTGAATAGGGATCCAAAAAAGTTAGACGATCGTAGCCAGCGGTAGCATCAACCATCTGGTCGATCTTTGGCAGTGGAAAGTTGTCCTTCGGGCATGCCATGTTCAGGTCAGTAAAGTAAACGCAAACACTCCATTTGCCATTCTTCTTCTGCATGACCACTACGTTGGCAAGCCATCCGGGATATCTGGCCTCCCTGATGAAGCCTGCCTGGAGCAATCTGGATACCTCATATGCTATAATTTGGTTCCGATGTGCCCCCATGCGCCTCTGCTTTTGCTTTATAGGTCTGACATTTGGGTCAATATGAAATGAGTGCTGGGAAACATCGGGATCGATCCCCGGCATGTTTGTATGCTCCCATGCGAAGATATCAAAGTTGTCCTGCAACAATTGTGTTTGTTCCTTAAATTCAGGTTCGGTGAGGTTTGTACCTGCAAAAGTAACTTTTTCCGGACTGTCGGGCACAACATAGACTGGTTGCAACGGTTCGACCACAATTAGGGTACCCGGATCCCCTTCATTTAATTGCTATTTGGAGCCTGAGCTTTATTCATTGGAATGGGATGCCACTGGGGCTTTCACCTTCCGGATCTCTTTCAGGGTGACCGCATAACACTCCTTGGCGGCCACCTGGTCACCTTGGACATCAATGGTACCCATACCGTTAGGGCTTATACATCTCATGACCTGGTGAAGAGTTGAGGGTACACCTTGCATTCAGTGAATCCATCCCCTTCCCATGAGCAGATTATATGAAGGTTTGGCATCCACCACAACGAATGTCTCGGTTAGGGTCCTCTGAGCAGCAGATACTGGTAACTAGACTTCCCCGATCGGCTCGATTTGCCTTCCATCAAAACCTGCAATGGAGCACCGGGATGCCAGAATTTCGGATGGATTGATCTCAAGCTTTTCAAAAGCCCACTTGGTGATGATGTTGGCACTGCTTCCGGGATCAATCATGACTCTCTTCACGAGACTGTTGGCCACCATGAGGGTCACAACCAGAGGGTCGTCATGCGGGGTTTGAACACCCCGAAGGTCCGATACCGAAAAAATGATCTGCGCTTCCCCACTCCTTTGGTGGACCTCACTGATTTCGTTGACTCTCCTCATCTTGCGGGCTCTCCTCATATGGCTCCGGCGTGATTCATCAGTCTCTTTGGATGGGGGGCCACCATGAATCATATTAATGACCCTGACCGGTTGTGCGTCCGAGGGGCGCTGGGGGTACGTTGATCGGTCCTCGGTACGTTGTGTTGGATGTAATCCCGGAGTTCTCCGCGGAGTAGTAACATCTCTACCTGTTGCCTTAGATTGCGAAAATCATTTGTGATGTGACCGAAATCACCGCGGAAAGCACAGTGCTTTGACTTGTCCCTTTGGTCGAGTGGCTATCTGATACTCGGGGGTTGTTGGAAAATTCATTTAGCTTTGTTCTCTTGGTAGAGTTTCGCAAGGCTAACCTTCAGGGGTGTCACCCTCTCTTCGAATTTGGAGCGCTTGAATAGTTTTGGGGTCGATGATCCCGGTGGGACTAATGATCCAGATGGAGCTGACCACTTTCGATCGGTTGCTTGATCCCTTGACTGAATCGCAACACTGACTAAGGCTGACCTTTTTTGCCTAATAGTTTCCTCTTCTTCAATTCTCAAGTACTCCTGTGCCCTGGAGTTTAGCTCTCCAATGCCCGATGGAGGGCGCTTTACCAGGGACTGATGGAACTTGGTTCCTGGAATGAGGGTCATCCTGAATGCCTCAACAGCCGAGTGCTGGTCACAGTTATCCACAGAAGAAGATTCGATGTTGAATCGGGATAGAAAGCTTTTCAGTGATTCTCCTTTCTCCTGGATAATGATGAAGAGGCAGGATATGGTTTTCTTCTATCTCTTGTTTCCATAATACTGGGCTATGAAGAGCCTGGTCAACTGCTACCAGCTGCCAACGGATCGGGGTGGCTGCTTCCTGAACCACAATAGAGCGGCGTCAGCAAGGCTTGTGGAGAACACCTTGCAAAGCAGGGACTCATTCTCAGCGTACAGGGTCATCTTCTGATGGATCTGGTATATGTGTTCTTCGGGGTCCTTCGTGCCATCGTAAAGGGTGAACTGAGGCATAACAAACTTCTTTGGGAAAGGTTCTTGGGTTATTTCGTGGATGAAAGGTGACTGTATCAATTCTGTCAATGCCTGGATGGCCATGTCATCGGTAGATCAGGCCCTCAAGTCCCAGAGAACTTTTCTTTGGAATTCATCCATCATTGCTTGAAGTTTCTGGGGGGTTATGGACTCGTCGGCCACGGGAGCCTTTCCTGAGAGCTGGGAAGACTCGGTGTGCTCTTCGGGTCTGTCGCTACCTTGCTGGTTCAGAGAATGGTCGACCGCCGCTACCGAAGGGTCAGGGGTTACCACCGGTAGGGCAGCTGCAAGTGGAGCCAACCTCGCCATGAGTTCTGCATTCTGTTTTTCCAAAGCCAAGCTACGTTCCTCAGCAACTATCAAGCGTTGAAGAATTTGTTCCATGGACTGGGAACCCTCTGCACGGTTGTCCGCAGTGGGTTGAACGTCTGCCTGTGAACGAGTGATTGGCATCTTCGTCCGGGGGGCAGTGGTGGTAAGAGATCTTTGAGTTTAACAAACAGACTCAGCCTTTTTTTTAGATGGGAAGAAGGAGGCGATTTTACAGATCCCGAAGGGTAGATTTGAAAAATCAGGAACTCCTTGAACAAAAAGCTTCCCACAGACGGCGTCAATGTGTAGATGCTTAAATTTACACAACACAAGAATATCCTTTTATTAATTTTTGATTCTCCTTATATACATTCTCTTAATGGGCCTCAAGCCCATTAAGGCAATAATGCCTTAATTACATCACTCTCGCATCACCACTTCCATTTTCTAAAGAAATTCAAAAATGCAATGGGCCTAATCAATGGGCTTACAGAAATCTTATTAGACCAGTAGCTTGATGGATCAAGTGCTTGATGGCCTTATGTGGACTTGGACATTTCCACTATTACAATAATACAACTCTAAAATATAATCCTAAGTAGAAGAGGAATTTAAGGCATAATTCGTAACACTTATTTCCTTCGCTACAGTGGTATTTTTTTCGACAGTACCACAAATACAAAAAAAAAAAAAGTATTATTGTAGTATTTCTTAAATATGATACTATTTACTTTAAGTTTTTCTACAGTAAAAAATAAAACATTGATTGCTAAAAATATAGTTTTATTGTAAAATAATGGTAAAAAAACACAAAACAAAAAATAAAAACATGAACCAAACATGCCCTAAGATTCATATTAGAGTTGAGAAATCTATATCTGTCCAAATTTAATTCTGAGGATAGAGTCGATAGACATTACATCAAATTCAGAGAATAGAAATCTGGCCAATCCTATTAATATATATTTCAATAAATTATTGCATTAATTGTTTAATGCTAGGGTGAAAAATTATCTTGTCCATCAACGTATTGATATTAATTACAAGTTTTTGTATTGATTGTTGAATTAATACATCATAAGTTGCTTGTCAAATTTGATAGTTTGGAAATATTGTGTATCTTATTCATTTTTTAACATTCTACTTATGAATAACAAATTTGTACTCCAAAAATTAGGGAATAAAACCTGTCACAAAAATAAATTTTATTGATAGAACAAAATGAGTACAATCTCTGAAATAATTTCTTCACAACATACAGAAATCGGTCATCTGATTCGATCTCTTCGAACGGCTTGATTCAAGTGCTTGAAAGGCTTGATCTTGAACCACCGGAAAATCTTTGATGGAGAATGGATTTAATTTCCTTCAATCGCTTGATCCAAGTGCTTGAAAGGCTTGATCTTGAATCATTGGGGGAATTTGGTGAGGAATGGCATGAGCTTCAGTGCTTGTTGATCTTCTTCCAAAGTGTAAGTTGTAGAGAATTTATACAAAACTTCAACTCTTCGTCTCTTTTTTTATTATTATTATTACATCTACTTATAGGCATATAGGTGTAACAAGGTGGTGAGATGTGTCCCTTATCATAATTAAAACATATTCAAATTTATATAATTATATTTAGGACAATACTTAGGTCCTGCCCCATGAGGACCAAGTCCGTCCTCCCCGATGATGTGGTCCAATACAAGTTAGACATGTGGCTAAAATTTTATTAAAAAGGAAGTTGAACATCAAATCCATAAATACATAAATCAAGGTCAATTTCTTTTGAAAAAGATTTTGGCCATGTGTCCAACTTGTTTTGGGCCACATCATCGGAGCGGACAAATGTGGTCTTCATGGGGCAGGATCTAAGTATTGTCCATATATTTATACTTTTCAAAGATAGTTAGTTATTAACTTGAATTTGTTAATAATAATTATCCTCTCAACAACCACAATGGGCTTGGGCCCTCAATTTTAAACTAGCCCAATGAGTTTAGGGCTAAGTAATTTAATTCTTGGGCCATGCTCTTGTTTTGGGCTATTTGGGTTTGAAACCAATTTTGATGTCTACACTACTCTTTTAATACTATTTATTTTGGACAATGATTGGTCCCATCCCGCCTGAAGATGTTTTCGTGGTCGAATATAGTTTAAATATTTAATTTTAATTTTTTTCTTATAAAAAACAATTTAATATCCTTAAAATATAATTTTACTTCAATTATTTTTTATTATTTTTCTTAATTAGATTAATAAATTGTATTGTATCACATGGCCTGAGAGGACCAAGCATTTTCCTTTTACTATTTTTTCATATTCTAGATTTATTCACCTTCTCCTCAATCTTTGGGTCAATAGTAAAACAAATGAGACAAACTTGGAACACCAAATATAATCATCCCAAACAAAGAAAGAAAACCTCCTCAAATCATTAAAGTGGAATTTTTTTATCATCGAAACCATTTTTTTCTCTCTTACGAACAAAAGAAAAAGGAAGCAATTCTCTCTCTCACACACACAAGGAAAGTTAAAATTTGGTCATTTATTTCAAACTATGATTTTTTAAAAAAATAAATAAATGCAACAATACCAAGTTTAAATTCCAACAATTTTCTTTTCTTTTTAAAGATGGGTTAAATTTAGTCACATCGTATGATCAAAATCCTATTCAGTTCTAGCATTAAAAAACTCAATTTGAAACATGCGAAACACAAAATAATGTCTAACTAGTTAAACCTAAATATGAAAATTATAAAATCATACTTCCTCCATCCCATATAAATAGTACACTTTTAAAATTTTATTGGTTTTAAAATAACTATCTAGTTTCGAATTTCATTACAATATAATTTTATAATTTTCAAATCACTTATCTTCATTAATTTGAAAAGGTAATAAATTTCACTAAAAAAGGTATTTCACACGGACCTCCCCAGAGGTTCGAGAAATATCATGGACCTTCCTTAAAAAATAATTGTTGTATCACAAACCTCCCAAGTTAACAGTCAAGGTTAATGACAAAATTTACTGACATTGCTTGTTTAAAACATTTAAATTATAATACTCTTCAGTGTGTAAAATATCTTTTATAACCATGAAAGTTGCATGTGAAATGCCAAAAGTACACTCTTCTCTCCCACTTATGTTGCTGGTGCCGTGACCCTTGTGTCGCTGGTTATGACTGGCGGATACCTACATGAAAATTTTCGCAGTATGCACTGATAATGATTTGGGAGGTTAATGATTTTGAGTTATTTCTATTTCTCTCTTGTTTTTCTAGAGAATGGTTTTAGCATAATGGTTATACCGGGTGGGAAATCTTATAATCGGGTTGTTGGGTACGGGTAAGGGCCAGATTTCCCAGGTCCATGAAAAAGTTCTCACAAGCCCATTTAAGGGAATATGGTACAGAAAGGAAGAGCCCAACACTGCGAAGCCCACTTCATTCTTGGCCCATAAGTTGTTGACCTCTTCAATAAAACCTCAAACTGATTTAAATCAAATCATATCCCTAATTAAAGGTCCAATGATTAGCATAATCAATAATGATTGTAAATCTCTATTGTTTAGGGATCATTTCAATTTCAAAGATGAAGGGCCAAAAAGCCATTACCAATCTTTGTAAATGAAGCCAGAGAGCTTGAATATATATATATATATATATATATATATATATTCGGAGTGTGCAAAAAAACACATCTACAATACGAATTGCTATTGGTATCAACAATCAAGTTTCATTACTTTAAACTTTTTTAGTTTTAGTTCCCGTAAGATTATGGAGTTTTGTTGTACCATTTTGGACTGGTTTATGTTTTCTTTAGATTTAACATTTTGGAGCTTTGGTTATTAATTGGTATTTGATGAAACATGCTACTTAGGCTCTGTTTTGATGAAAAATACTTATTTGAAAATTATGATTGTTGAAAGTAGTATAGGTAAAATAACTTGCACTATATATCTATACGGAATGGAGAGAAGTCAGAAGTAAATTGGTGATTGGACTTTAATCTTGGGACAGATTGGGATTGAATGCTGCCACTAGAGATGAATATCATATCCATTAACAGAAGTTGTAAAGATTGGTAACTGGGTAGCCATTTTTTAACCCTTCTGGTTCCATTTATCTATCAGGATAGTTTTTGTCAAGTTACTTTACAGGCATATTTGTATTCCACAAACTTCTCCGGAGATCTTCGACTTCACCAATGTCACTCCCTCCAACACAAAAACGTACAGAGAGAAATGGAGATGACGAAGATCTAACAATGGAATTTTTAAAGAGAAATTGACGTTTGCAGAGAGAAATGGAGATTATGTCTTAGATATTTCACATCTACGATTGAGGGCAAATGAGTAAAACCGTAAAATCGCTACGTGTAATAAAGACATATGTCAAGAGAGGTCGGTATAAAATACCCCACTAAAAATGTAAAACTATAACAAAAATTCTAAATAGGTAAAAAAATCAAGGGTAAATTACACTTTCACCCCTCAAGATATGACTTAATATAGTTTCACCTCCTATCCTTTAGATAATTACATTTTTACCCTCTCAAGTTTGAAAGTTGTAACAAATATTCCCGGAATGAAATTCCGACGTGATCAAACCCGGTCAATACTAGGTGAAATGTCTATAATACCTTTAGATTTATTGTTATGAATTTTTTTGCTCCAGTCTATTACATTATTCCTTCATTTTGCCCTAATTTGCACACACTAATTGAATAATTACGGATAAATCAAACAAAAAATCCAATTTTTTACATCATAATTAAGAAATTTTCAGGGGTATATATGTCATTTCACTTTTTCAATCATCGAAATTGGGCTTTGATGACCTAAAGGGGTGAAACTGTAATAAATCATATCTCGAGGAAGTGAAAGTGTAATTTAACTAAAACTAAAACATGACAACAATTGTGGGACTGAGGGAGTATTTCACAAATTTCAAAAGGGAGTTTTCAATAAAAATGATCTATAGACTCTGTTTAGATTGGTTTTTCAAACGCAACTTTTAGTTTCCTAAAGAGAAAAACTGAAAATTACAGTGTTTTTGGCAATTTTTTTAAGAAGAGCTTTGGCTCTTGGGAAAGCTTTTAAGAGAAGCTGGGGTACTTTCAACGCTCTTCTAAAAAATACACAGGAAGTTGTTTCAGGTTTTAATGAATCTTTTATAATACCAAGCGTACCCCTTTCATTTAGGAAGTTAAAATACATAATTACGTCCTATGCCATAATAAATATAAGCATATCTATTATAAACCATACCATCATCTTTCACTCTCAAACTGTTCAAAAACACTCGTCCTCTTCAAGAATATACAATAATCGTCAGGTTCGTTTTCATTCTACCTTGATTATTTATACAATGATTATCTAGTCCCCTTTTTTGTTCTTCTATGCTCTTTATTTATCTAATGCTTGAAAGAACAATAACTCTAAAGAGCAAATTAATCTTCAGTGTAAATAATAAACATCATCTCTCTTCAGTTCAAACTTCGTCTGCTTTTAAATTATTAAGCACTTGCAATTCCGGACATTGTCAACTTAAACATGCCCGTATATGGCCAATTTTCATACAAGTTGTTCATATCTGTTATGCTATATATATGTGTGTGTGTATATATATATATATATATATATATATATATCCATAGTCCATATATAAGAGGCTTCAGCATATAATATTCACAATGAGGGCTTAAGCAATGGAAGGTATTGCTCTTGGACAAGTTCTTCAGTGATGCTTTTATTTTTATTTTATTTTTTGAAAATTTCTCATTTATTATAAAGTGAATAGGCACATGTGTGGAGATTTTCATTCTAAAATTTATGACCTAGAAAGATGTATTTGCATATAATATGTTCAAATATACATCTAATATACAACTGTATTCTAGGAATGGAGATAATTCTCTCTCTTTTTTTCGTTTCAAAAGTTTAATTCTTCTCTTGGTCTGCTGCTCGTGTGGAAATATTCGAAGTGTTCTTGTAATAGTTAGTTGACTAGTTATAGGCTTTTGGGGTCTTAGGCTTTGAATCTCTTTCCTTGCTGTTTTTTCTCTTTGGAGTTGCATCTCCATTGGCTCTTGCTCCTTTGGTGGCTATGGGGTCTACCTGACGATTATGTAAAGGTCCCTTTTGCTAAGGCTTTGCCTTCCTTTAGTTACATTCTTGATTATTGTAAAGTTAGTGTTGGTACATTGTTTTTCAAGTTGAGCATCTCGATCTAGTATATATTCAATATATATGTTACATGCCTTGCTTGTTATATACCAACTTTGCCGGAAGTCCAATCCAACCTAGGATTAGGCTAGGTTTTTTAAGCCCAATTCAGACCCATGTTTAGCATAAATAATAAACATGTTATTAGACTCCTTAGTTATCTCTTCTGGTGAGCCGGTTCACAGAGCTTGGTTTGGAAGCTTTGTTAGCTCTGTTATTATATTGTACTGTACTAATAAGATGTGTACTAGCTATTCCTTTATTCCGATTCAATGTTTACATATATGCACCAGATTCTTCATGTGCTCATTTATTAGATTATATATACATAGATAATGTCTATAAAAATATCCTACTGTCTCTACTGCGTCAATAGAAATATCCTACTGTCTCTAATATGTGTGAGCTTGGATTGGAAATCGAATGATTCAAGAACAGTTCCAACATTCAGGGAAACAGTGGATAAATAATTTGGTCTTGTCTTAATAAAAATGATATTGTTGGCATCAAATGAGATCAAATCACATGAAAATTATGACGAAATTCCCCGTCAAATATGATCCAATTCGAAATATTGGCCATATACTTTAGGATAAGAATTCATATCTTATTTTTACATATTTATTCATTTTTATTGATTTCATATATATGCGTATATATATTGATATGATTACATTGGAGTCATAGTGAGATACCCTACTCAAAATATAATGGTTGTGTGTGATTTTGAGATGTTGTTTACTTTTGTGTGGTCAAGATGGGAAGGAACGGCACATGATACAAAAATATTTTTAAGTGCATATCGAGACCCACTACGAAATTTCATAAACCGCAATGGTTTTCTCAATATCTTATTTATTATTATTACTATTGTTATTATTATATTATTATTTATACTATTATTATTATTATGGGAAAATATCACATACCTCCCTTGAGGTTCAGTGATATTACACGCAATACCCCTACTGTTTTCAAATCGAGCAGATACCTCCCTCTAGGTTAGCTCTGGTATCACTTTCACCCCCTCCGTCCAAAGTCAAGCCGGTCAACTCTGATTTCATGTGTGATTTTACCTAATTGCCCTTCATATTATATTACAATTTTATGGTTAGTTTCAATAAACCCCCCTAAACTATTGAATTTCATATTGCCCCCCACCCTAATGGGTAAATTACAAATTCACCTCCTAAAATTTGAAAAAATATTTAAAAATTAAAAATATATATAAATTTGAAATATATATATATATAATTCGAAGATATATATATATAATTTGAAAATATATAAATAAAATTCTAAAAAATATATAAAATTTTGAAAATATATACAAATTTTGAAAAAAAATATAAACATTGGAAAAAAATATAAATTTCGAAAAACATATATAAATTTTGAAATATATATATAATTTGAAATAAATATATAAAATTATAAATAAATATATAAAATTAGAAAAAAAAATTATATATATTTTTCGAAATTTATATATGTTTTTCGAAATTTATATTTTTTTCCAATTTTTATATTTTTTTCAAAATTTATATATATTTTCAAAATTTTATATATTTTTTCGAATTTTATTTATATATTTTCAAATTATATATATATTTAAAATTTTATATATTTTTTTAAATTTTAAATATTTTTTCGAATTTTAGAGGATGAAACTGTAATTTACCCATTAGGGTGGGGGCAATATGAAATTCAATAGTTTAGGGGGGTTTATTGAAACTAACCATAAAATTATAATATAATATGAAGGGCAATTAGAATAAATCACACATGAATCCAGAGTTGACAGGCTTGACTTTGGACGGAGGGGGTGAAAGTGATACCGGAGCTAACCTGAAGGGAGGTATTTACTCGATTTGAAAACAATAGGGGTACCGCGTGTAATATCACTAAACCTCAGGAGAGGTATGTGATATTTTCCCTATTATTATCTGAACATGAAAGGCTTCTTAGAGATAGATATCACCTTCCTGAATTTTGACATGGTAGTCAACCTAGAGGTTCTCGAGAAATATTCAATCAAGAGCATTTCTCCTTGTTATACAACGAACTTTTGGTGTGTGGAAGGTGAAATGGAGAAATTTACAAAATATGCCTAATTTTGAGTTTGATAAGCAAGTTGCCATTATTAGTACTTCAATGGCTCTCCACAATTTTATAAGAAAGGAAACTATTGCAGATTAAGAATTTCAACAATTTGGTGAAAATGAGGATTATATACTCGATGACGAAGTCGAATCCGATATTTCGACCACAAGTGATGATACAACTGATATGGGAGCTATCCGGGAAAAAAACTCCCTCAACTATTACTCAATGAGCAAGAAATGCCACTAAACTACAAAAGAAGCAAAAAAAAACCCTCAACTATCAATTTAAGGGCAATCTACCCCTCCACAAGATTTTCCAATGCAAAAATACAATTTTACACTTACAAAAATAAAATATATATTTAAAATTCAAAATATATATATAAAATTCAAAAAATATATAAACTTTAAAAAATATATAAAAATTTCAAAAATAATATATAAAATTCGAAAACATATATACAATTCGAATATATATAATTCAAAAATATATATATATAATTAAAAATATATATATATAATTCAAAAATATATAAAAATATTGAAACAAATATATAAAATTTGATTTTTTTTTTATAAAATTCGAAAACTTCATATAAAATTTGAGAAAAATATATATATTTTTTCAAAATATATATAAAAGAAGACGACTAATTGATGTTGGTGTTAAGTAGTTTGATTCAATTCATTATAAAAGATATGACATTTTACCAATATATATATTATTTCGAATTTTATATTTTTTTTGAATTTTATATATTTTTTCAAATTTTAATATATTGTTTTCGAATTTTATATATTTGTTTCAAAATTTATATATTTGTTTTCAAATTTAATAAAAAAATTTGAATTTTATATTTTTATTTTATTTTTTATATTTGTTTCAAATTTTATATATTATTTTTGAATTTTATATTTTTTTCAAAATTTAATATATTATTTTGGAATTTTATATATATAATATATATGATTTTTTTAATTTAATTTAGGGATAAATGTGTCTTTTACAAATTGAGAGGGTTTAATTGTACCAAAATAATAGGGGAATTTTTGTAGATGAGGAGGATTTCTTGTTCATGGGTAATAGTGGAGTTTTTTTTTTCACTTTCCCTTATATAGGGAAAATATCCCTTACCTCCCTTGAGGTAAGGTCTAATTGCACGCGGTATCTCTTAGTTTTGAAATGTATCAGTTACCTCCCTATGGTTAGCTTTTTCTATCTCTTTCACCCCTCCATCCAAAGTGAACGCGGTCAAAGGGGGTAAAGTACCCTAAATACCCCTCAAATTCATATTACAGTTTACCCATTAAATTATTGAATTTCACATTGCCCCCCACCCCAATGGGTAAATTATAATTTCACCCCCTAAAATTCGAAAAAATATTTAAAATTTTAAAAAATATATAAAATTTGAATATATATGATTTTAAAAAATATATAAAATTTGGAAAATATTTATAAATTTTGAAAAATATATAAATTTCGAAAAACATATATAAAATTTGAAATAAATATATAAAATAAGAAAAAATAAACAAAATTCGGAAAAAATATATAAAATTCTGAAAAAATGTATAAATTTTGAAAAACATATATAAATTTCAAAAAATATATATATAATTCGAAACAAATATATAAAATTCGAAATATATATATAAATTTCGCAAAACATATAAAATTTAGAAAACTAAATTTGAAATTTCGATGGTTCAATCTTCCAAGCAAAAAACTGCATAATAGCTAGCAGAACCCATCATATCTATGAGAAAAAGAAGTGTTTATGATATAATAGATTTCTCACCCTCTGCACAATAAACATTAGAACACCTTCCTGTAATGTAGATGTTGACCCAAGGTATTCCACCATGGGTAAACATGACATTTTGATGATAACAAACAATTGAATGTGGTAAATTTAATGTCTACTTGAGTTATGCTTAATAGATTATGGATTCAAGATAAACTCAAGAGAGCTAGTGGATCCATGAGAAGATCAAGCAAAGGTACTTAGAGCTCAAAAGACATTGGAGACAAGGATGGAGACATCAACCCAAAGCTTAAAGAAATTGAAGATCAAAGAAATGGGTAAAATAGTCTTGGGTGAGTGCTAGATTAAATGTAAAGTTATTTTTGAAATAACTTATTTGAAAGCTCAACTCTTGACCATATAGCATATAAGAGCATGCATATCATTCATGAGTCCTTGTATCATTAGCATTAGACTATGAACATCATTTAGTCTTTGCTAAAGTTAAGTTAGTTCAAGCTTTCATAAGCTATGGAAGAACTCAACAAAGATGTTGTCCTAGAACCATTAACTAAACTCATATCACTTGAAATGCATTCTAGATGCATATTAAAGCTTTGAACAAAATTGTTAAACCCTGAAAAGCTTTTGTCTAATATTGAGAATTTGTTTAAATTGGAAAAATATTTTATGATCTCAATATTGACTTTAGGCATGTCAAGGACCTGAATAAGTTTCTAAGACATCCTAGGAGTGTGTCTAAGTCATTTCGGAAAAATCCCAAAAGATTTCACGAAAAACCATCAAGTGGGTTAGAAATTTGAAATGAAGCGTCACATTCAAACGACCATATCGCACTCAAACATGGGTCAAATGGAGTGATTTAAAATCCTAAAATCAAGAGCTTGAAGTCTTCGTTCCAAAAAGATAAAGAATGCCTTTATCCGAGGTACGGAGCTCTAGTTATGACCAAAAGAGTGAATTGTGTTGAAACTGGGCTGAACAGCCCAGTCGACTGGGCCAAGAAGGCCAGTCGACTAGCTGAGTCAGAGAGTTACAAATAAATTTCGGAATGAATTTTTGAAGACCCAGCCGACTGCCCCAAAACACCCAGTCGACTGCCTCATCCGGAATTTGAATTCTAACGGCTAGTTTCGGATCCAAAGTGTTCCAAAACTTCTCCAAACACCCCCAAACGGCTATATTGTGTTCCTATACTATATATATGCCTTATATGAGCCAAAAATGGTTAAGAGAAGAGAGTGAGATAGGAGTATGAAAGATCTATCATTTGTGCTTCAATTTTGAAATTATTTTTGGGTAGAAAACTCCTACATGAATCACCACATGAACATCATTCATATTTTCTTCTTGTGATTCATTCTTCATACTTGAGTTGAGCTTTTCAATTGAGTATTTCATTTATGACTCTAAGTATGTGAGGAAGTGAGCTTTGAATTTCTATATCCATCTATTGAGATATATTGTTGTACACTCAAATTCAATTCTTATTCATTTGAGAGTGAAAGTCCAAGAATTTGTCTTAGCATGTGAATGGCTTGTTGAAGCTTTGTAAAGGTTTCTCTCAACCTTAAAAAGAGAGGATTTGGTTGGCTCTCCACCCGCAAGAGTGAGCAATGGTCGGCTCTTCACCCGGAAGCAAGAGTGTTCGAAGGTTGGCTCTCCACCCGCAAGAGTGAGCAAGGGTGGCTCTTCACCCGGAAGAAGGAGCGTGTAAGGGTTTGTTATTCACCCGGAAGAATGAGGCATGTAAGGGTTTGCTTATCCCCAGAAACAGAAGCACGATAGTCGAATCCTTGAGAGGTTATCTCAAGGCATGGAGTAGACCAAAGATTTGGTTGAACCATATAAAAATCTCGGTGTCTATGGTGTGCATTTTCTCTAACCCTTATCTCTTTATTTTAAAAGAAATTGCCATTTATAATCTTGAACTTTATATATATCAATGATATGGAATTGCTTGTGGTTGTGTATCAATGAAGATGTTAGGAAAATGCATAGTTGAAATGAATTAAATTGTGAACATGATTGGATTATAGCTTAGAATACTATCTCATTTAGATATAATCCATGTGCACATCAAGTGTTTGATAAAATTCATATTCAACACACCTTAGCATAAAATGTTCATATGCACCCCAAGTGTTTGACGGAATGCATATTCAATATAAGATTCTAATTGAGAGTTTATGTATGAACTCAATGGTTGATAAATTGTCATAAACTCTACAAGACATTCCTCATGACTAATAGAACTTTGCATTATGTCTTTATAAATGAGAAAAATGCTATAACATGCTTAGTTGAATTGGATACTTGGGTGCATGAATTATTTCATATTCTACTTGATTCCATTATGCATATAATTGGTAATGCAATTCATTGTTTATGATTCAAAGTATGAATTGAGGTAGACACTTAAGATATCATCTTATTCACTATGTGTTTGACTAGAGCTCTACAAAGATTATTTTTGATAAAACAAAGTCAAACCGAAAAAGTCTCAAAGTTTGTAATTGACCCTATTCACCTCCCCTCTAGGTGTCAATATGTGGCCAACAGTAGCCTTTTCAAATATATGCATATTTGAATTTGCAAATTAACCCATTTCGAATTTATATTTTTTTTTCGAATTTTATATATTTTTTCTAATTTTAAATATATATTTTCGAATTTATATATTTGTTTCAAATTATATATATATATATTTCAAAATTTATATATCTTTTTCGAAATTTATATATTTGAAATTTATATATGTTTTTCGTTATTTATATATTTTTTCAGAATTTTATATATATATTTCAAAATTTATATATCTTTTTCGAAATTTATATATTTATTTCGAATTAGATATATATTTCGAAATTTATATATGTTTTTCGAAATTTATATCTTTTTCGGAATTTTATATATATATTTCGAATTTTATATATGTTTTCTAATTTCATTTTGAATTTTATATATATTTCAAAATTTATATATGTGTTTCAAAATTTCTATATTTTTTCGATTTTTATGTTTTTTTTTCAAAATTTATATATTTTTCCAAATTTTATATATATATTTGAATTATATATATATTTTTTGAATTTTATATATATATTTAAATTATATATTTTTTTAAATTTTAAATATTTTTTAGAATTTTAAGGGGTGAGGCTGTAATTTATCCATTAGGGTGGGGCAATGTGAAAATTCAATAGTCTAGGGGGTTTATTGAGGATAATTTCGTAATTTTACATCTCCAAAGGATGTAACTGATATATTTAAACATTTAGGGATTTCCGTGCAATTAGGCCTTACCTCAAGAGAGGTCGGTCATATTTTCCCTAAATATTTTAAAAGGTGCACGTGTCGGCTTTGTAAGAAGACACCATTATGCATGATTGTGTTTCAGTATTAACCATTACGTACAGACGTCAAATTGTGCTCGTTTTATGCAAGTAGACTAAGTAGTAGGGTTCTTTTGCTATCATCTGTTAGTTATATATATGTATGTATATATATGGGTAAATTACACTTTCACCCCTGTTGTTATTATAAATTACACTCTCATTTTTTGTAATTTTATTAATTATACTTTCACTCCTTAGGATATGTGAAATGACATTTATACCCATACATTTTAAATCATTTTCAATTCTAAAATATCTGACATGTTAAATTACCCATTTACCCCTTCTTATCCATTTCTCTTATTTTCTTTTTGAATATATGTTTATATATATACATATGTATATGCATAAATATATATATATATATATATATATATATATATATGAGAAGCCTTCTATTAGAACTTTTATTTATTTATTATTTTTTTTAAATCAAGCAAATTTTTTTTAATGAATATATATATAAATATTAAAGAAGGGTAGATTGGGGGTTAATAGGTATGTAACATGATATGAATATATACATCTATTTATATACATGTATATTAGTATATAAAATTTCAATGAATATATATCCACATATAAAATTTCAACTTCAAGAATGTTTGTGGGGCTTCGATTTCGGTCCATTGGGTTTCCAAATCTGTATCAAATTGGGGCTTTGATGGTTAGGGGTTAATAGGTATGTGACATGATACGAATATACACATATAAAAGGATGATAGGTTGGTCTTTTCACATCTTTATGGGTGGGTAAATAGATCATCACGTACATTTAGGGGTAATTTAGTCATTTAACATCTCAAAATTTGATTGAGTGAGTCAAAGTGAAATAAATAAGAGGTAAAAATATAATTAGCGAAATTATAGGGGATGAAAGTATAATTTACCCTATATATATATATATATATATATATATAACGAGCTTGTTGTTTTATGGCATCATTTCCGTACTGGTTGGGACATAAATAAATGATGGCAAAAACACCCACCCAGCGCTGGGAACCGCACTATTTTTTACAGTTATTAACCGCCCCATTTATAAATGGGGTGGTTATAAAAATTAAAAAAATAAAACCGGCAGTTATGGGGCGAGGGATGATTTGAGGGATTTCCCCATTGGAAAACTGCCCCGTCCCAAACCGCATTATTAATATTTAATATTTTATGATTTTTATATTAAAATTACATAGTTATATATTTGTTTGCATTTTTTATAGTAATATTACATTAATATTCTTAAATAAAATAACTATTTCCTTATTTACCCTTTTATATCAATATATGAAAAACCCTAATTTCTAAACCTATTGCAAAGATCGTTGATTAATATTTTATGATTTTCATGTGGATTATTATTTTATATTGTTTGACTTATGTTATTATAATTGGAGACTTTTATTTAAGTTTGTTTATCTAGATTTGAAGTACTTGTTAATTTTGAATTATTAAATTTATTTTTATGTTAGAAAATTATTGCGATTAAATTAATTGGATAATTTTTTATTTTGGTTTTGTTTTAGAAATTATTCCGACTAAATCAATTGAGTAATTGGTTGTTTCTAATATAAATTTTAATATTATATTAATGTATTTATATTTTGTTTGTTCTTAGGGAAAAAAACGGTTTAATGGGGCGGTTAGGGAGGTTATGGGGGACGGAGTGACGGTTTGGGGCGGTTATGAGGGTAAGAGTGAGATTTTTAAACTGTTATGGAGCGGTTATAGGGGATGAGAATTTTCGCGGTTGTGGTTATAAGGATTGAGAAAACCGTCCCATTGTCATCCCTACTTGGTAGCAAGTTAGCATACGTGTGTAAGAAAATTCATTTAGTCTTTGAAACGAGCCAAACAAAATGACAACACATATATCACAATAACAATTTTTTAATGTTAAATGATAATTTTTTTATTTATGTCAATCGCATCTAACGGTTATTATAACAAATGATAATATAATATGTTTGAGAGAGAGAGAGAGAGAGAGATAACATAATATGTTTGTGTATGATTATTAATTAAGTTTAAAAAACTAATAAATTTAAGAAAGACACTTTTTTTTTTCAAGGCAAGAAATAAATATTATTGATTTCCAAAATGTATTACATTAGCTCCTATAACCAACTTCAATCAAAGCAAGAATTTCATCAGGAAAGCCAGAATCATAAGCAATATTAATTTTTCGTCGAAGAGTCAGGGTTGCAACCTCGTGAGCAATTGAATTAGCTTCTCTATAGATGAATTGTATCTTAAACTCCTCATGGGAGGTCAACAAGGTACTAATATCCATAACTACAGTAGCTAACAGTAGTGGAGTTGAAACAACCCCTTTCACCCATTTAACTAATGCTTCTACGTCAGTTTCAAGTATCACTCTCTCAAAAACCCCACTCTTCAACCAAAAAAATAGCTCTTCTGAGCATCAATGCTTCCGCCATTTCAGCTCCCGAGACATTCGAAAAAGAACATTGAGTCATCTTAAAAATCTCTCCAAAATGATTCTGAACCACAATTCCACCACCCGCCTCTCTCCTTGTACTTAAGTAAGCGATATCTGAATTAATTTTTATACATCCCACTTATAGAGGAGACCACTTATATTGCTTCCTCTTTATCAATAAATTATTTTCGTCTACCTCAATTGAAGCAATATTGGAAACAAGATCGGCAAAGCGAAACTCCCAATATAAGAAAGACACATTAATGATAACATGATATTTTCGTATGAATGTATAGAAAGTATGTTAAAGGAATTAAATTAAGTTAGGGAAGATACACATTAATGACAATGACAACATAATATGTTCAGTATGTATAATAATTCACTTCAAAAAACTTGGATTTAGACATAAATACTTTTAATAAAGAATTAAATTTGTGATTTAAAATGACTCTTTGGTATGGGCATTAATGGTTTTGTGCTCGAAATGCAATTCTTCAATTACTCGTGAGGGATTTTGTATTATGTAAAAGAAAAATATTTTGCGTTGAAAACATCAATAGATTGTAGTAAGTTAAAAACATCGAAGCTAAAAGTTAAAGATGACATTCATGATAACATAACACAATGTGTGCATGACATTACACTCAAGTATGAATCTAAGTGTATCTCACCCGGATCTTTCTAGTAAATGAAGGTTTCAAAAGATTGAGTCCTTGTTAATTAAGACAATAATTGGTGAATTTCTTAATAAAGTCCTAACCTTCAATTTTAGATATTTATAAATCTGATTAATTAGGAAAACAATGAATTAACTAATAAATTAGAGGATCAATTTTTGTTATAGATAATGTGTCGACCAATGAATATTGAAACACTCTTATGAGAAATTCTATGCATTTTTGGTTCATATTATAACAATATGAATTTTATTATGAGAGCATTTCAACATAAATTTACTGTGTGTTTGGTAAATTTCTTAATCAAGTCATAACGTTCAATTTTAGATATCTATAAATCTGATTAACGATTTTACAATAAATTAACTAATAAATTGGAGGATGGATTTTTTGTTATAGATAATATTATATATATATATATGAGTGACTCATTTGTATTGAAAGTTGTCTCACATCGACTAAAAGGTAAAACCACTTTTATATCATTCTCTATAAATATAGGGTTTCTCCTATTATATTGTCTGCACGAATAGAAAGAGAGAATAAAAGAGATACATGCTAGTATTTTTTTTTGTGAGAGTTAGGAATAATATAGGTTTATATTATTACGGTGATACAGGCGTGAGTATACACTGTGTGTGTGCGTGTGTTTGATCTGCTGATCAACCCCTTGTAATCCTCTCTTTGATCAATATTAAAACGGTGTTCTCGGTGAACATAGACTTATTTTGACCGAAGCATTATAAATCTTTGTGTCCATTCCTTGGTGTGTGTTTGTGTGCGTTTTCTGATTTGCAGGTACACACGGCTTCTAACAGTGTTCTTGGGCAGGTGTAAAAACCCTAACAAGTGGTATCAGAGCTCCAAGTTGAAGCAAAGAAGAAGTTCGTACATTCTGGTCCAGATTCGTAGGATCAAAGTGCACGAAATCAGAAACTAACCACATCAGGAGATTCGCCTCGACGAGATGAATCGAACCGTGTTAACCACGGAGCCACCAGAGCTTCCACGTGTCACCGCAAGTTCCGGCCAGATTTTTTGGGCGCCACACGCAACAATTTCATTTCAGAGCTATTTCGTGGAGCATCGTTGATCGAAAATAGGCGTATAATATATCAACGGAAAGCTCTTTCGAAGATGAACGTTTTGACGTAAAAATTCAACCCAATTAGAGGTGGCACGCACCCGCAGGCGCAATTGAAAGTATCTGCCGGAAATTGGCCAAAAAAGTTACTAGAAAAATCAGTCCAGCGACCGGAAATTTGGAGAAGACACCGACGTCAGCACCTTGCCACATCAGCAACTCCCCTACCACATCAACGCCACGTCAGCAACAGTGCCACGTTAGCACCAGTTTTGTCTTTTAGTGTTGAATTTTGTTTTGGCTCGTTTGGATTCGTTTTTGACCCATTTTCAACACGGTCAGAGGCATTCTTAAGGTTTTGGACTGCTCTGGACGCAATCGTATGATCGATTTTGCATAATTTGACTCCAAACACCTCAAATAGGCTTAGTGGGAGCTGTAGGAGAAGAAAATGCAGCAATGATCGACAAGTTTGACGGTACAAACTTTGCCTATTGGAAGATGCAAGTTGAGGATGTGTTATTCCAGAAATTATTTTTTTTCCATTAGAAGGGAAGAAAACATAATCGATGAAAGACAAGGATTGGATAATCCTAGATCGAAAGGCTCTCGGTACGATCAGACTGACGTTGTCAAAGTTCGTTGCCTTCAACATCAAGAATGAGAAGACAACAAAGTCTCTCATGGATAGTCTTTCAAAAATGTACGAACAACCATCTGGAGCGAATGTGGTACATATCATCACTAGATTGGCAAATCTGAAAATGTCTGAGAATAGGAAGGTCAGTGAATACATTAGTGTTCTTAATGAAATTGTTGAGGAGTTGGAATCAGTTGAGATGTTAATCACTAGCAAAATGAAAACGGCTTTTCTTATAAGACAATTGTCAGAGAATTGGAGTGCCACAAAGGCTGTAATCAGTAATTATTCAGGGATAGAACCGTTACAGTATGATTCCGTAGTGAGTATGATACTCACAGAAGAGATCAGAAGACAGTCAGATTCTTCTAATAGTGGTTTAGCATTGAACGTTGACAGTAGAGGTAGAGGTTCGAATAAGAAAAAAGGTGGAAACCAAAAGCATGGCCGTTCCAAGTCGAGACAGGGAAGACCGCATGGAAGATCACAGTCTCGAGGTCCCAGAAATTCCAAAGAGATTGAGTGTTGGAATTGTGACAAAACTGGTCACCTTAAGAACCAGTGCAGATCCCCGCAGTAGGTAGCGGAGAACAAGACTAAGGAAAACATTGTCTTAGAAGAAACTGATGATGCACTGATATGCTCTTTAGAGAACAAAGTAGACTTTTGGGTCTTGGACTATGGAGCATCATTCTATGCCACCTCAAGTCGATAGCTCTTCGAGAGCTATACATCTGGAAACCTTGGCAAGATTTATCTAGGTGATGATCAACCCTGCAGTGTAATTGGCAAGGGTGAAGTACATATCAGACTCAACGAATCGATATGGAAGTTGAAGGATGTCAAACACATTCCAGACTTGAGGAAAAACCTGATCTCATTAAGCCAGTTGGCGAGTGAAGGTTATGTGACCACTTTCAATGCAGGAGAGTGGAAAGTTTCCAGATGGGCTATGACTATAGCACGAGGAAAGAATAACGGTATGATGTACACTACCACCAAAGCTAGCACGTTGATAGCAGTTGCAGAAAGCAAGGAGGATCACAATTTATGGCATCGGAGGCTAGGTCTTATGAATGAAAAGGGACTCAAAGTTATGCTCGCAAAGGGAAAGCTATCAGGCCTAAATTCGATTGATATCGACTTCTGTGAGGATTGCGTATTCGGTAAGCAGAAGAGAGTTAGTTTTCAGAAAAGCGACAGAGATCTCAGAAAGGAGAAACTTGAGTTAGTTCACACTGATGTCTGGGGGCCAGCAAATGTCTCATCTATTGGCGGAAATTCCTATTTCATCACCTTCATCAACGACCATTTCAGGAAGGTATGGGTTTACTTCTTGGAACATAAATCTGAGGTGTATGATGTGTTCAAGAAATGGAAGGCTATGATAGATAATGAGACGGGTTTGAAGATAAAGAGGTTAACATCCGACAATGGTGAAGAATATCAGGACACCGGGTTCAAAAACTTTTGTTATAAGAATGGTATCAGATTAGAGAAGATTGTTCCACGTACACCACAGCAGAATGTATGAATCGAACATTCACTGAGAGAGAGCCAGAAGCATACGCATTCAGGCGGGATTGCCAAAATAGTTCTAGGCAGAAGCAGTTAGTACAACAACATATCTAATAAATAGAGGTCAATTAGTACCATTGGAGCATAAAATACCAGAAGAGGTATGGAGCGGTAAAGAGGTAACACTTTTACATTTAAAAGTTTTTTGTTATGTTGCATATGTACATGTTAGTGATAATATAAGGGATAAGTTTGATCCCAAGTCACAGAAGTGTACTTTCGTTAGCTACGGTGGTAATGAGTATGGCTACCGCATGTGGGATGATCAAAACTAAAAGGTGATCCGAAGCAGAGATGTAATGTTCAATGAAAAAGTGATGTACAAGGATAGGCACCCAACTACCTCAGAGCCTACAGCACAGAGTGATCATGTGTGTGTTGAGTTAGATGATGTTCAATACAGTGAGAGTACTAAGTCAGAAGAACAAATTGAAGATGGCACTACTCAACAGGATGATACACCGCAATCTCCGACTCCTATTCCTGTACCTAGGAGGACTTTACGGCCGCATGTGCCAAACAGGAGATATATGAATTATTTGTTGCTTACAGATGAAGGTGAACTAGAATACTACGGTGAATCATGCAGTGCAGCAGATGCGAGCGAGTGGGAGCTTGCGATGGAAGATGAGATGAAGTCTTTTTTATCTCCAACAAGACATGGAAGCTAACCAAGCTATTTGTGGGAAAGAAAGCTCTCCATAACAAATGGGTCTACAGGATCAAAGAAGAACATGATGGTTCTAAGAGGTACAAGGCGAGACTCATACTAAAAGGCTTTCTGTAAAAAGCAGGAATCGACTACACCGACATATTTTCTCCAGTTATGAAACTGAATACCATTCGTTCAGTTATTAGCATTGTTGCAGCAGAGGGTTTGCACCTAGAGCAATTAGATGTCAAAACTGTTTTCCTTCATGGTGACCTAAAGGAGGAGATTTATATGCAGTAGCCAGAATGTTTCTCAGTGAAAGGTAAAAAGAAACTTGTGTGTAAGTTGGAAAAGAGCTTGTATGGTTTGAAACAAGCTCCAAAACAGTGGTACAAGAAGTTCGATGGATTTATGCAGAGACATGGTTACAACAAATGCAACGCTGACCATTGTTGCTACTTTAAGAGGTTTGAAACGAGTTACATCATCCTCCTACTTTATGTTGATGACATGTTAGTAGATGGGTCTGATTTTACGGAAATCAGCAAGTTGAAGAAACAGTTGGTAAATGAGTTCGAGATGAAGGACTTAGGCGCAGCGAAGCAGATTCTTGGTATGATAATCAACAGAGACAAGTAAAATGGTACTTTACAGTTGTCTCAGGCTGACTACGTTGAACGGGTTCAAAAGAGGTTCAACATGAGTGATGTTAAGCCGGTTAGCACACCTTTGGCTAGTCACTTCCAATTATCTAAACAGCAGTCTCCCAAGTCAGAAGCAAAGAGGAACAATATGACCAATGTTCCATACGCTTCAGCCATTGGTAGCTTGATGTATACGATGGTTTGTACGAGACCAGATATTGCATATACAGTGGGAGCAGTCAGCAGGTTCATGTCCAATCCAGGGAAGACTCACTGGAAAGCAGTGAAGTGGATATTGCGATATCTACAAAGTACCACAGACAGATGCCTTTGTTTTGGTAAAGGCGGAGTGAATTTACATGGCTATGTAGATTCAGATTTTGCTGGTGAGATAGACCGCATAACAAGCATTACTGGTTATGTTTTTTACATTAGGTATTACAACAATCAGTTGGGTTTTGCAGTTACAGAAAATCGTAGCGTTATCTACTACAAAGGCCGAGTATGTAACCGTGACAGAGGCTAGCAAAGAAATGATTTAGTTACAGGGATTGTTGGCAGAGTTGGGAATTGAGCAAGAGAATAGTGTTTTGCACAGTGACAGTCAGAGTGCCATACATCTGACAAAGAATTCAGCATTTCATTCAAGGACCAAACATATAGATCTTCGTTATCACTTTATCAGATCTCTACTAGATGATGAAGTATTAACACTTGAGAAGATTCAAGGAAACAAGAATCCGGCCGACATGTTGACCAAAGTGATTACAACAGAGAAACTGAAGTTGTACGCAACTTTAGTGGGTATTCAAGATTGAAGACAAAGATGAGGGCACCGTACTACACTGGTCATTGATGGTGGAAAAGTCATCAAGTGGGAGATTGTTATATATATATAAGGGTGACTCCTTTGTATTGAAAGTTGTCCCATATCGACTAAAAGGTAAAACCACCTCTATATCATTCCCTATAAATATAGGCTCTCTCATATTATATTGTGTGCACAAATAGAGAGAGAGAATAAAAGAGATACATGTTAGTATTTTTTTTTGTGAGAGTTATGAATAATATAAGCTTATATTATTACGGTGATACAGGCGTGAGTATACACTGTGTGTGTGTGTGTGTGTGTGTGTGTTTGATCTGCTGATCAACCCCTTGTAATCCTCTCTTTGATCAATATTGAAACGGTGTTCTCGGTGAACATATACTTATTTTGGCTGAACCACTATAAATCTTTGTGTCCATAATTAGATGTGTGTTTATGTGCGTTTTCTGATTTGCAGGTACTCACGATTTTTAACATGTTCTTGGGCGGGTGTGAAAACCCTAACAGATAAATGTGTCGACCATTAAATGAAACACTCTTCAAAGAAATTCTAAGCATTTTAAATTTGATTCTTTTAACGTTATGATAGTATTTCATTAAGAAAGTGACAATTGATCAGTGTATTCTCTCTTATACAATAGAACTATAAGATGTATATATTAAGAGATGAGTGGCGAACTAAGTTAATAAAATAAGTAATTAGGATACAGTTAGAAACTCTAATTCTAGTATAAACATATGTGGATCCAATCTTGATGAGCACAAACCCTAGTATATTTAGGAAACAATATGCGATTTTAATACAAAAAAAATAATAAAATACATATATTCTAACATTTTTTGAAGTATATTCTATACCAAAGAAAAACATGGAATTCCAAAAGTGAAATAGCTCGAACCAAATCCATAATGAACTTCTCTATTTACGCTTGTGATTATTTTCTTACTATTAATTACATTCCCACCAAATTCTTGATGTGGATTATGAGACTATCCCATTATTATAAATTACATAATATTATTATTATTTCGTCAAAGTCGAAAACAATGAGACATTTTCTTCATTTTACACACAACATTAGCAACCACCTCCATGGGATTAAGGTGGAGCCCTAGATGGAGCCGACCGTGGTAGGTAGGCATATGTTTAATCAATAAGTTGAAAGTGGTAGTTGAGGGTAGCAAAATAAATTTCTATAATTCTCTCCCACCTAGTTATGTAACAGTCGTGTAATCCAATCATGACCTAAGAAATTAAGCACTCTAAAACTGTGTTTAAAAGTCATACATATGTATACAATCATATATATCATATATGAAGAGAGAAAGTAACATAAATACAAAAGAGATAGAAAGAGTCAAGAAAAAGAAAAAGTAAGGCCCAGTTTGTTTGGTAGGTGGTCTGGTCCCAGGTGGTTTGTTCTGGTCTTGTGTTTTATGGGACCAGACCATGTTTGGTAACATTGGTCACAAATTTTTGGTTAGACCAAGTAAGACCAAATCAGACCAAAATGGCCTCATTTCAGACAAAAAAAAAGGTGGTTCCTGGTGGTCCGGTCTGGTCTTATTAATAAAATATATTTATAAATAATTAAAAATGAATAAATCATAATAATAAATTAAATAAAACATATTTTAAAAATAAAATATAAATAATAAATAAATAAATGAAATAAATAATACCTAATAATAATAATAAATGAGTATAATAATAATAAATAAATATAATAATAATAAATAAATAAATAAATATATTTATAAATAATTAAAAATGAATAATTAATAATATAAATAATAAATTAAATAAAACATAATAATAATAAAAAATGAATACAATAATAATAAATAAATATAATAATAAAAAATGGACTAAATAATAAATAATAATAATAAATTACATAAAATATATTTAAAAATATAATAAAAAAATAAATAATAAACAAAATGAAATAAATAATAATAAATAAATATAATAAAAAATAATAAATAGATATAATAATAAATAATAAGTAAATATAATAATGAATAAATACTTCATAATAATAATAAAAAATGAGTATAATAATAAAACATTAATATTAAATTAATAAAATATATTTTTAAATAATTAAAAATGAATAAATAATTTATAAATAAAATGAATTAAATAATAAAATAATAATAACTAAATATAATATATTTATAAATTAATATATAAATTAATAAATAATAATATAAATAATAATTTAATAATATAAATAATAAAATATATTATAAAGTGATGAAATAATAAATAAAGAAAGAAAGAATACATAAATAAATATTATAATAAATAATAAATAAATAGTAAGACCAGACCGCTTACCAAACAGACTTTTCCAGATCAGATTAGACCAAACCAGACCAGAAAGACCGCCTACCAAACACGGCCTAACTTGTTTGAGGGCAGGTCGTCTCAATACTAAGACCATTTGGGTCACCTAACTTGTTTGGGTTCTTATATATATATATATATATATTTGGATTAATTTCATTTACACCCTAAGATTTGCTTTAATTTCAATCATATTTTTTCAAGTTTAAATATTTTTAATTACACCCCTTCAGATTTGATATTCTCATCACTTACACCCCTTAACGATGACATCATCCTAACCTTCTTTGTAAATATCTAAATTACCCTCAATGGGATAACCTAGAGTTGTTTGGAAACAAGGATATGTAATTTTATCAATTTAACCCCCTCCAATAATTTAATCATTTAATTAGTATTAAAATTTAAATATATATATAATTCTAAAAATATATATATTAAAATTTGAAAAACATTAAAAAATTCTAAAATAAGTAAAAAAAAATTAAAAATATATATATAAAATTCGAAAAAAATATATAAATTTTAAAAAACATATAAAATTTGAAACAAATATATAAAATTAAAAAATATATATATAAAATTCGAAAAAGATATATTAAATTTCAAAAAACATTTTAAAATTTGAAAATAAATATAAAATTCTTTCAATTTTTAAAAAAACTAATTTTTACAAACAAATATTTAATTATTTTGGAAACTAAATTTTTGAATTTGTGAATAAAAATTAAATCCAAAAACCCCAACCCCAACCCCAAATATTTAATTTTTACAAATATATTTAATTTTTTTGAAAACTAATTTTTTTAATTATATCCAACAACCCAAACTCCAACCCCAACCCTTCTCGCCGCCGCCACCACCACCCCCCACGACCGCCACCACCACCACTTCCGCCGGTGCTGCTTCCTCCAACCCCAACCCCAACCTCTCTCTCTATGTATATATATATATATAAACCCATATACATACATATATATATATATATGAATGTATCTAAATCTCAGTTTTCCCAAACCCATATCCCAGTCTCAATTTAATTTATATATACAAACCCATATATTTGTTGATTTTAGGACAAATTGAACCAATATACATATATATACAAACCCATATATATATCTGTGTGTGTGAGCAGATGTGGGTCTTGCGATGGGGTGTGGCGGCTCGCGGCGGGGAGTGGTGGTGGGGTGGTGGAGGCGGGTGGTGGTGATGGTGGGGTGGGGTGGGGTGTTTGGATATAAGGTTATTTCTATTCTATAATTAAATTGATTTAGGGGTGTTTGGTTTAGTGGTATTTTAGACATTTTATATCATGAGGGGGTGTGATTGAAGATTTGCAAACCTGAGGAGGTGTGATTGAAGTAAAAACAAACCTCAAGGGGTGTAAATGAAGTTAACCCTATATTTTTTAGAATAATTCTTCAAATAATGTTGTAAAAATTAAACTTTTAGAATATGTCTCCTTATAATATTGTAAAAAATAAACTTATAGAATGAGTCTCCTTATAATGTTGTAAAAAATAAACTTTTAGAATTGACTTTTTATAATGTTGTAAAAGAATTTGTTTTTTGAATGGACCTAAATAGAATGGGCCTCCATATAAATTAAATTTTTAGTACACATATATCTTACAAAATGATTTTATATTTGAAATTTTTGGGCAAAATGAAAAGGCATGGGCGGCAAGAGTTTCTTTTTTTATTTTATCTCTCATTCTCACTCTATTTAGTCTTATCTGATCAGAGTTCTTTAATTTTCCTCTCTCTCAAGATATTATTGCCTTATTTTTCTTTCTTTGTCGCAATCTCTCCAATCTTATTCTCTCAAGACTCTCATAAGTGAATCATCTCTTAATTCATCAAATCGAGAGTCACAAACAACTATATTGTTCGTAGATCGGTGAAATGAAAAAAGAAGATGTATTTCATGAAAAATGTATAATTCGTAGGAAAAAATAATTTGATGAGAATGTAGATAATATGCCATCTCAATCAGCTGAAGAAATTTTTAGGATCCATTATTTTTTGTACATAGCTGACCAAACTTTTTCTTTAATTAATACTAGATTTGAACAATTTACAACATATGAAGATATATTTGGTTTTTTGTTTAATTTAAAAAAACTAAAATCATTAAGTGACGATAGTTTAAAAACAAAGTTGTCATGGTTTAAAATAATTTTTAAAATATAATGAGTCTTCTGATATTTATGGTTTTGATTTATTTTTAGAATTAAAAGTTGTGAAAGAAATTTTACTAATAGAATCACACAATTCAATTGAAATATTAAATTACATTAAAAAATTAAATTTTTTTCCAAATGCATGCATTACTTACCGAATATTATTGACAATATCGGTAACCATTGCTACAATAGAAATAAGTTTTTCAAAATTAAAGTTGACAAAATCATATTTAAGATCAACAATGTCACAAGAAAGATTGAATGGATTGACAATATTATTTATTGGGAAATTTTTTTTATCTAACACTTGAATACAAGGATCTGATTAATAATTTTGTATCTCAAAAAGCGAGAATAATAATTTTTAAATAAATATTACTAAAAATAATATATAATATACCAAATGTGTCTTTTATACTTTTCACCATACACCTCCAATTTTACCTTTTATACTTTTCACCATACACCTCCAATTTCGACGAAATGAAGTGTCATGCTTCATGAGGACATTGTTTAGATTTTACCATTTTGTTATTTTATTTATAAAAACGAGAAATTTCATGCAGCAATATTGACTCCAAAGTTGAAATACATACAAGTCAAGAGACAATTGTTCATGTCTAGTACGGGAAGAAAGCTTTTGTTAACATTCAAACAATATAATACATAATCACCTGATATTAGCTCAACTGATTTAGTGAGTTTGAGTTGATAATTATGATATGTTTGGTTTGGATTTCTGAAAATTAATTTTGAAAATTTTGAAAATTGAAAATTATTTTTTAAGAATAATAAAAAGGAGTTATCTAAAAATAAATATTTTTATAACTTAATTTTCTGAAAACAGTTTTTAAAAAAACCAACTGAGTAGATTTTTGTACAGTTTTCTGATTTTCAATTCTCAAAACACAAAAAAAAAAATTATTTTCAGAAACGCTAAACATAAAAAAACAGTACAAAATTAATTTTGTTTGGTTGGGATTTTTTAAAACAGTTTTCAAAAAATTCAGTTATACAAATGACTGCTTCAGAAAACTCCTTTTTATTTTTCTCATAAAATAATTTTCTATTTTTAGAATTTCCGGAGAATGATTTTCAGATATACAAACTAATCGGACCCTAAACATTAATTGTTTCGACTATATATCTATCAAAAAATATAAAAAAAAAAAAAAAAAAAAAACAAAATTAAACACACAAGAAAACTGAGTGGGAGTCAGAAGAATGAAAGATGAAATAATTAGGCAAAATTTTCCAACTATCAAACTCCTTTTCATTAGTAAAATAGGCATACATACCTTATTTTCATAAGTCTTAGGGTCTATTTGGTTGGCACTTAGCTTTACACAGTAATGACATTTTTTTGATGTTTTACAATTGTAGTATATATAGTAAATAAATGTAAAATATTTAATTTATAATTTCAATTTCTATAATATATTTACGATATCAAACATGCCTCAGTTTTCTATTCACAACACTTTACACCAAAAACGTTATTTTTATAATTTTATTGTAGGAAAAAGTACAGAGTGGTCCAAACAGACCCTTACTAAGAAGAAGAAATCATAGTAATACGAGTTTAGGCCTATATATGCAGGGTTATATATATTTGTGATGCTTTATAATATGTAAAACGAGTCATTTCACTTGACTTAGAGTTTGTACGACTTTCAACTACCCCCTCCCCTTTCCTGCACAACAAAAAGGACACCAACCTATAAAGTATAAAGTACGAATACGGATATGACATAATATGGACACGGTGTTATATTAAATTTTAAAAAATTAGAACACGATACGACTCGATATGTATAAATTTTTTATATATACATATTATATTACACAAATACTTTATTTATCACTTAAATAATAAGAATCAAATAAACTTATAAACAAAAATAAATTAATTAATTAAATCAAATGTCTAACATATTCAAAATTCTTTATTCTACTACTATGGAATAAAATCAAAGGCATCTTTCCCAACTTTCGTCATCTTCTTTCGTTGTATTGTAAAAAAATTCTTTATTGAAGACCAAGATTAGAAGTTATAAATACCAAATATTTGACTCTTTGTGATGTTATATTGTTCATCATTAAATAATTGATAAATGAATATGTGCTCTAATTCTTCTCATAAGATGAGGAGGAACAAAGATATTCAAATATCTTCAAAGCCAAAGATTGAATTAGAGGTGTTGAAGTTCCATAAGTGATCCATTGAATTATCGGCTCCATAAGACATTTATCTTTCATTGAATTAACTGACTCACCGCGTGTCCGACACGCGCGTATCCTCCTAGTCTCCACTAAGTATCAAATTTTTTAAAAAAGTCATAACACATTTTTGGTGTGTCGGACACGTATTTTTGGCGTGTCTGCGCATCTGATACGGATACGATGATCCTAGACGAAATATTTGTGCTTCACAGGGTCTATTTGGTTGGCACTTTGCTTTACACAGTAGTGACATTTTTTTGATGTTTTACAATTGTAGCATATATAGTAAATAAATGTAAAATATTTAATTTATAATTTCAATTTCTACAATATATTTACGATAACAAACATGCCTCAATTTTCTATTCACAACACTTTACACCAAAAACATTACTTTTATAATTTTATTGTAGGAAAAAGTACAGAGGGGTCCAAACAGACCCTTAGTAAGAAGAAGAAATCATAGTAGTACGAGTTTAGGCCTATATATGCAGGGTTATATATATTTGTGATGCTTTATAGCATGTAAAACGAGTCATTTGACTTGACTTTCAACCACCCCCTTCCCTTTCCTGCACAACAAAAAGGCCACCAACCCTTTAAACTTCAAACCTCAGATATGGAATACTTAAAATGAAGGGGTAATTACTCTCACCTCTCCTGATATTTTACATAATTATTCTTAAATTAAAATTTATATAAATTTACTTTGTCCTCCCATATTGATTAATATTAAACTAATTTTATTTTGCATATACTAAAATACTCCTAACTAAGTACTTTAAACTTATGTAATTTAATTAAGAAAGAACAAAAATATCAAAACCCAAAAATACCCTTGAGAGTGGCAAAAATATTGAAATAAACTCACCAACTTACTTGAGAAGTGATAAGAATATTTTGGGTGACGTCAAATCAATGATATTTTAGTATTTTAAATAACATGTTGACATTATTAGACATCTAAAGCATAAATTACTCAAGTTTAAAGCACTTACGTTATATATACTTTAGTAAATGCACAAAAAAATTAGTTTAACATTAATATGACAGGGGAAGTCGGGATAAATTTACACAAACTTTAATTTAAAAGTAATTAAATAAAATTTCAGGAGAGGTCAGAGTAATTTACCCTATAATGAAGGATTAATTTCATTTAGAATCCTCAAATTTATTCTAACATCAATCACATTCTGAAGTTTGCAAAAATTATTTTATACCTCTTATTTTTATTTATACACATCATTTACATCCCCTATACCATAACATCACCCTAAAATTTTAATTTAATATCTAAACTACCCTCAACTCTACCCTAATCTTCACACAAAGTTGGCTAGATTAAAATCTTGATTCCAAAACCCCAAAACAATAGAATGCACCATAGTTTATACATATATAATTTAACACATTTCAGCCATATGTGTGTTTCCTAATATACATATAACTGGATGGAGGACTTGATAGTTTAACGTTTACTTGGTGTGAAGATGTCAACTTCCACAGCTATTGCAAATATAATTAAATTACTCAGTACCTAATTGGGGTTTTGAGTCTTTTAGGAGGTATTGTGGGGGTTATGGTGTGTGAAGAAAAAAAAACTAGTATGTTAAAAGTACAATAATGTGAATTAATTAAGTACTATTGGGTCACTGTTGATATTTTGAAGCATTGGTATCACGTTATTTCCTCGAGGAGCATCCTAGACTTGTTAATCACTAGATCTGGATTGATTTGCTAACAATTCAACATCTTAAAAGTTAGTAGTTGTGATAAATTAATGTAACACACTTTTTGCTATTTTTAAATATTCTATGCAAGGATAAACATTTCAACAACTGATGTTGCAAGAGTATTAATTAACATTGTAATGTTATATATATTGAAACTAAATGATATTTGAAGAAATCGACTCAAGTAATTTTGATCAACTGAATTTGACATACTTAATTTAAGATTAAAGTACTTGAGATAACTTAGAGAGCTAAATTAAAGGACTGATCACTATATTACAAAATCAGTTAGGGCAGATTTTGATGATAATTACCTTCACTACAAGAAAATGAGTTAATGGTGACAAAACTTAGTTGTTAAACAAATTTTTCTTTTGTGATTAAGGCACAAATTTTTTGTGATGTAAAAAATGAATTTTGAGATCTTATGTGGCAGCATTGTTTTAGTAAGGAAGATGCAATGCAACAGATATCGTCTACTCTTTCATACTAAAATTATGTTAACATTTAAAACCATAAAAAATCAATTTGTGACATTTATTTTTTAAAATAAATGACACTAATTTTCACTGGTCATCAAAAGTTGTGACATTAAAACTTTTCAAACTAAAAAATCAATAAAAACCACCACTACAAAATAAATTTCTTAAATAAAAAAAGAGTAATTATCATAAAATTCCTCAGACTATCGGTTTTGATCATAAATACCCCATAAGAATCATATTGCCTTTTATACAAACGATTTTCATTAAATTACCATTAAAACCCATTAACGAAATGTTAAAACTACTAAAATAACCGTCATCAATTATAAGGAAAAACCCTCATATTTAAAAGTTGATTATTAAGGTCTCACTAGAGTCCAATCGTCCCCTTCATTTTAAAATTTGATAAAGTTACCTCCTTTTTTTAGTAAGTTATAAAATTACAAAAAGAATTTCACCATTTATTGTAAAGAAATAAAATTAGTTTTTTAAATTCCATAACATACCTCAGTATAAAGGACAATATTTTGTGTTATCTAACATTGTATTTGTTTGGTTATCAAACATGTAGACTCGGGATAATTAAAAATAATAATTTTACATATTATTTATTAAAGTACAAATAATAATTTATTATAATTTTATGAGCAGATTACACTAACCTCCCTTTATGTTTGGACAAATTTCACACAGGTGTAACATTTGAGGTTTATTGCAATGACCTCCGTTAATTCTATTACTGAGGTAGTAAATGTTAAGATGTAATATAAAAAAATTATTTTAACTTAAAATATATATTTTTTAGTCATTTTAATTTGTATCAAGTATTTATTGTCTTTTCATACAAGAGAAGATCTTTTTTTCCCTTTTCTAATTTTTTATTACAACAACTGTTAAGCTTACTGGTCAAATTTAAGGAGAGGTAATTGTAATAAATGTTAAACGCTTAATTTGTGTGAGGTTTGTTCAAACTTCATGAAAGACCTGTGTAATTTAGCCTAATTTTATATTGCTAGTTATGAAAAATATGAGTTATTTGATCAAATTTTAAAAGTGCATAAGGGGCAATTTGATTAGAATAGGGATTTTATGATCCATTTTAATGGAAGGAGTGGGTTTTGTGAATAAAGTAATTTTAACTAATTATTAACAGATTTGACGGCAAGTTAACGGATAGGAGAGGCGTATTTGATCAAAATTAATAGTATAAGGGGCAATATGTTTCATGAACAAAATTAATTGTATAAGGGAGATTTATGATAATTATTCATATTAAATTATATTTTGTAAGGATAAATAATTGTTGTCTAACATTGATTTTTTTTTACTATTGACATTTTCTTTAATGGTCTAGTGGTATTTTTAGGGTGTGTTTAGAAACTAGAGTTTTCGTTTTCATTTTTTATCTCTTGAGAACAAAAAATATTTTTGTTCTTGTCCTAAGGGTAATTCGGAAACAAAAACATGTTTGGTTAGAAATTTTGTCTAAAAAATTTTCGGGAACAAAAAAAAATATGTTTTTGAGATTTATTTGGAATAAAAAGTAGAAAACAAATTGTCATAGGGTGAAATTAAGTTTGACTTGATTGACATCCCTTGTACAAACCAACTACAATGTACACTTCCAAGTCTTCCATACAACAATGAACATAACCACTCTTCTCGTGTTCAAAAGATTAGTATACATGAAAATATATAAATATATAAATAGTAACATGTATAAAGACCACATCACCCCAATTCGATTGGGGTGTCAAGTTGCAGAGGTAAGGGTTTTTGTTGGTGGTGGTGTCGATTTGCAGTGGTGGTGTCGATTTGCAGTGGAGGTGGTGGTGGGATGGCGGTTGGTGGTGGTGGTGGTGGTGGGGGTGGGGTGGGGGTTAGAGTTTGGAGGTTGAAGATGGAGGTTAGGGTTTGGAGGTTGAAGATGGCGGTTAGGGAATCTGCAACAATTAATTTTTTTTTTTGCTGAGAACAAACAGTGCCGAAAACAAAAAAAATATCATTTTGGTGTTTTCAAATTTTGAACTAAGGGTGAGAAAACGTTTTTTTACTGTTCACAAAAATAAAAATCATCAAAGACTCCCAAACGCATTTTTGTTCCCGTGAATTGTGAAAAAAATAAGAACAAAAATAGAAACACCAGTTTCTAAATGCACCTTAGTTTTTAAAGTGAATGGGTTCAAATATTTACCCACACAGTGAATTTCAGTTAGTGGGTATATTTTTTGTTAAAAGAAACTTAAAATTAAATAACACTTAACTTCAAATATCCTGATCTAAACCTAAATTACAACTAACAAAACAAAAAAACAAAAATCTGGAAAACAAGAGGCACGTGCCACGTAGGTATCAAAAGAAATCAAAATGTGATTTGTGATGCTCACATGTACACAAATTCTAAATGTATGACTTTATCCGACACATGGATACCTAGCTATGAAGCATGGAGCCGTACCCGTGTCGGACACGCCAAAAATAAGTGTCCGGCACACCAAAAACATATCCTAAATTTTTTAAAAATTGGACATTCGGGGAACACATGGGAGACACACGGTGGATCAGTTAATTTCATGAAAGATAAAGAACTTATGAAGTCGATAATTTGGTGGGTCACTTATGAAACTTGTAAGGTCCCTTTTATTTTATTTAATTAGTTAATTGCTTGTTTTTATTTTTGTGAATTATTTTGATGAATAGATACATATGTTTATATGATATAATAGATATACATACATATATAGGAAACACACACACACGAGTAGCACACACGCTCTTCTCTCTCCCAAATCTGCTCCAAGTTTCCTCTTCTTCCTTCTTCTTGTCGCACGACTGAGCCAAGCTTCATCTTCTTCCTTCTTCTTGTCGCAAGAGAGATATAGAATGTGTGTGTGAGAGAGAAAGAGGTAGAGAGTGAGGGTCGGCTGGAAGAGGAGTTAGCCGGTAGGGACTAGCGGCTTCAGCCGGAGACAACAGCGGCGCAGGGGTTGTGCACGCATCTCAAGGCCAAGCCTGGTGGATGGGGCCGAGGCTATAGTAGGGTCGGGGCGGTGAGCAGCTTGCTCAGCCGGAACTTTTGGCACTGTTTTGGTGCCGAACTGTGCTTCGTTTCGCGTGATCTTTTGAGGGTAGCTGGGTTTCGGTGGCGTGTGCATCATATCCGATTTTGGGGATGATTCGTCGAACGGTTTGGCGTAGATCGCATTTCTAAGAAGTGAGTTGACTTTTCTGTTTTTCATAGTTTTGCGTACCCTAACGTCCATAGATTTTAATCATCTTTTAGTATATTGTTCTAGGTGTCGTGGCGGTCGTTTGTGCATATCGCGGAGTCAAATCAAGTTAGCGGTGTGAAAGGCGACTTTCACGGGTTGCAGTTCGGAAACCGCTATTGGTTTATCGACATGTTGTGCACGCTTCTAGAGGTAGGGAAACCAAATGCACTAAAGGGTTTAGTTCTGAGATAAGTGTGAGTCAATATAGTTGTTTCCCATGCTTCGAGAATATAGATTATAATGAGTCAATATAACTGTTTTCCAGGCTTTGGAAATATAGAAATAAATTCTTGAAATTATAATGAGTCGTTATCCGATGATTCGAGAATATATAAATAAATTCTTGAAATTATAATGAGTCGGTATAACTGTTTTCCAAGCTTCGAAAATATAGAAATAAATTCTGGAAATTATAATGAGTCATTATAACTGTTTCCCATGATTCGAGAATATATAAATAAATTCTTGAAATTATAATGAGTCGGTATAACTGTTTTCCAAACTTCTGAAATATAGAAATAAATTCTTGAAATTATAATTATAGTAAATGGTTGGGAAAGTGTTTTAACGTGATGGATTGAGATGTTTATAATTATATATATATATATATATATATATATATATACTATCCTTTATGTCATAGCATGATTAAAAATACAGGATTTTGTGTTATATGTTGATGAGATGCAAGCATGTTAAATTACTTAGTTTCACTTTAGAAATTATGCCACATGCTCAGAGTAATATTTATTGCATAATGTTTTTATACCATGTCATTTCATGAGCATATAGTTAGTTAGGGACTCTGAGGGCATGGGTTGCATTGAACACCGGATGACGGTTATGATTATCTTGGTGTAGGGGTTTCGGAGTTGGGTCACCCGCTGTTAGGGACTTCGGAGTTAGACCATCCGGCATGTTCCTGGGACTTTCAGAATTAGGCCATCTTAGATGAGTCACCGTGCATGTATTATTGCGTTGGATGACTGCAGGGTAACAGATAGAGAGCTACGCCTGGTTACAGCTCGGCACTGCAGTTGTGGTGAGGGTCGGGGTTGAGAGCGTAGGTAGACACGGGACTGCATCACATTTCATATCATGTCACGCTACTTGTTATTAAGATAAATGTATATGTTCCTTATCTTACTGTTCTATTAGTTAAGCTGATGATTCCTCAGTATATCGAGTTGTGTGATCTCATGGGTATGTGGACCCAAGTGAGAGGTGGATGTTCCAGCATGGTGTTGGTACTTGTGGGACGAACCAATCTTGTTTCCTTCAGTTAGAGCGGAAAGAGATGGTGCATCCTTGCTGAGCAATTTAGCTCATTCCCATTTTGTTTATGATTTCAAGCCATGAGCCTGAACAGGATCAAGGATAGCGATTATGATTTCAGTGGGATGTGGAGACTTCCTTTTTGGATGTTATTTTGATGTATAGGTCTTGCTAGGGCTAGTTTACATATATCTTTGCCCTTTTTGGATTACTGTATATTCTTTTGGCACCTAGGGGTGTATTGGCATGTATTATGTTGTTATGATGGCATCTACCTCATTATTGTTCGATATTGTATGTATATGTTGGTTGTTGACTTGTGTGGGGCTTAGAGGGATGGCGGTGTGACTGTGTCGTCGATCCCGGTCCCTAGTTTTATCGTTGGGTTAGTTGCGTATGTTATTAATGTTATGTATGCCTTACAAGGTGTTTAGGAGTGAAACTTATCCACTGGAGGGTTCCCGTACAAACGGAACTCTGCCCGATTTTTGTTAGATTTAACGGGTGGCGCTCCAGTGATCTTAGACTCCAGTACGGGACTTTCTGTGAATTTTGGGGTGTTACAAAACTCAACACCCTTAATCCAACCTTTGATTTTGAAGATACTTGGACATCTTTGTTTCTCCTCATCTTGTGAGAGGAATTGAAGCACCTATTCATTTATCTACTCTTTGAAGAGATACAAGATAACACTACAAAGAGCCGAATATTCGATATTTGTACATTCCAATCTTCGTCTTTTATCAAAAAAAAATTCACAATATAATGAGGGAGAGACTAAAATATGAGATGTTGGAAGAGATGCATTTAATTTCTTGTATGACAATGGAATGAAGAATTTTAAACATGTCGGACATTTTCTTTAACCTATTTGTTTATTTTTGCTTTTAAATTTATTTGATTCTCATTATTTAAGTAATAAATGAAGTATTTGTGCAATATAATACTTATATATAAAAAATAAAATTATGATTTTTATAGACGTATTCGAGACATGTTGTGTCCTATTTTCTTGAAATTTGT
Source organism: Cornus suecica (assembly GCA_963922005.1). Taxonomy (NCBI): domain Eukaryota; kingdom Viridiplantae; phylum Streptophyta; class Magnoliopsida; order Cornales; family Cornaceae; genus Cornus; species Cornus suecica. Next base: position 59,769,700 of record OY998243.1, read on the forward strand.
CATGTCACCGTGTCCGTGTCGTGCCATGCCTATGTTCGTATCCGTGCTTCATAGATGCCTAGTAATTAATTGATAGAGCCCAAATTTTATTCCTATGGTTTGTATTTAAATTAGGTTTTTGTGCAAGAAAATATCATTTTTATTAATTCTTTTATTCTCTGTTCCAAATTAGTTATTCAATTATTAAATTTTAATATTTTTTTTGGTTATTTTGTGTTTCTAATTTATATTATATTTATTTTGTGTTTTAAATTTATATTGTGTTGGAATTTAAAATTGAAAAAGTATTTTAAGACAAGTAAAATTGAAAAATCGGACCACTAATATGGGATAAAGGAAGTAATAATTTCAATTTTAAAATCATGTACAATATTCCAAGCAAACGTTTTTAAAAATACATATTATTAACCACGTGAAAACACGTTGCAGTGTTCAACTGTCAAAAAAAAAATTGCTTTGAAAAATAATATTGTTCATCAACACATGGCTTCTCAAAGAACAAGTAAATTCCATTATAGCTAACGTCAAAAACCTACTTGAGGTTGACATTAGGAATAATATGACTTTGTGACATTGCACTGTGTAATGCATATAATATCAACTACTATAGTATATAGGCACGATTAAAATAAATAAGTAATTGATGGCAATGTTTATTAGAAAAAACAAAAACAAAAAACAAAACAAAACTTTGATGTCCTCATAATATAACAATATCTTATTTACGGATATAAACAAACTCATTTAAGGCAAATATTATGGTTGTCTAATGTGAGTGTTATATTTTAAATTTGGTTTAATTTCATTTACACTCCTTCATGTATGTCCTAATTTCAATCACACCCCCTCACATTTGAGTATTTTCAATAACACCCCTTGTGGTTTGAGATTCTCATCATTTACACCCCTTAACCACTTTTGGGACTAAAATGCTCTTACTCAAACACCCACTATCCCTATTCCTAAAAAGATATATAAAATTCGAAAAATATATATAAATTTTGAAATATATATATATAATTCGAAAAATATGTACAACTCGAAAAAATATATAAAATTAAAAATAATATATAAAATTCAAAATATATATATATAATTCAAAATTAATATATAAAATTCGAAAACAATATATAAAATTCAACAAAAATATATAAAATTCAAAAAATATATAAAATTTGAAAATAATATATAAAATTCAAAAAATATATATAAAATTTGAAAATAATATATAAAATTTGAAAATAATATATAAATTTTGAAAAATATATATAAATTTTGAAAAATATATATATAATTGTTTTCGAAATAAATGGTGAGGGTATACAAGACGCAATAGAGAAAAGAAGTGTGAGGTTACAACACTTAAGTTCCAGTCAATGGTGTCAGGTGCACATATAAACCATGGAGGCTTTGATTCTTTAAAAGAAAATGATGCAGTTGTCCCTCAACTACCTTTATTTCAGTACAACACCAAGCAAACACATAACATATATTGGCAATCTAAGTGGTCTAGATTGAACTTCTCAAGTGGTACCATCATGTGCTTCTCCATGATCCACATGATGGCTTGGAAAAATAAAAAATATATAAAATTGTTCAAATTTTATATATATTTTTGAATTATATATATATTTTTTAAATTTTATATATTATTTTTGAATTTTATATTTTTTTTGAATTTTATATATTGTTTTTTGAATTTTATATATTATTTTCAAATTTTGTATATATATTTCAAATTTTATATATTATTTTCGAGTTGTATATATTTTTCAAATTTTATATATTATTTTCAAATTTTATATATTTTTCGAATTTTATATATTGTTTTCAAATTTTATATATTTTTTGAATTTTGTATATTGTTTTCGAATTTTATATATATATTTTGAATTTTATATATTTTTTTCTAGTTGTATATATTTTTTGAATTATATATATATATATCAAATTTTATATATTATTTTTGAATTTTATATATATTTTTTGAATTTTATATGTATATTTTGAATTTTATATGTATTTTTATGAATAGAGATAGTGGGTGTTTGGGAATAGAGATAGTGGGTGTTTGGGTAAGGGCATTTTAGTCCCAACAGTGGTCAGGGGTGTAAATGATGAGAATTTCAAACCACAATGGGTGTTATTGAAGATACTCAAATGTGAGGGGGTGTGATTGAAGTTAAGACATACCTAAGGGGATGTAAATGAAATTAACCCTTTAAATTTTAACTTTCTAATATAATAATTATCGTGTGTGTAAAAGGATTTCGTATTTATCAGTGAGATAATACATGTTCATGAAAATAAATTGTTTAAACTTTGCTTCGATTATTAAATTTTTTGTGAATAGAAATACTTTATACAAAACGAACTAAAATAACTGTGCATTCTCAATAGGAATGTTGTCTATCAGGTGGGTAGTTTGTATTTACCCCATTTCTCAACCCATGTTGCAAGCCTTTAAATATATTTATGTCCAAATATTGCTAGGTATTGTTGTCGCTAAAAACATTTGCTTGTGAAATGGAATGCGGGCGTGCCAGATTCCCGGAAGAATTAGAGATGGTAAAAGGATAATGATCAGATGATTATGTAGGAGAAGGAATAGCAAGGTTTTTTTTATGCCTTAATGAAAAAGGCTTAAAATATCAAGGTTGCAAAAAGGGAAAAAAATTGAAAGTGCAGGTTAGAAGAAATAAACTGGCAGAAAGTAAAGTGCGGCAAAAAGTAAATGGTAGAAAGTAAAGTGCGGGAAATTGAAGTGCTGGAATTGAAACCAAGGTTCAGCGTAATGGGATCGGTCGCTGTAACTGTAACAGTATCGGTGTAACGGACTCGGGTCAGTATTGGGGTTACGTAATGAGACTCAGTTATCGCAATTGTGAATTTTTTAAAATCTTGCACATCTTATCCAAAATGTTCTAATTGGATACTTTTGGCAACATGAATAAATAAAGATGATTTTTTGGTAGATTTAAGTGAATTTTATTTAATTTTTTAAAGAAATTTAATATAACAAATGAGTTATTAATAAATCTAATGGTATCGTTGTTATTTCAATGTTTATGATATACTTGTTATGATATTATTAAATTAATTTTAAGTTTAAATAAATAAAAAATTGAAATCACAAAAGATATAATTTATTTCCAACAATGCAAAATAATTTTAAAAAAGATACATGGTTCACCACTAAAATGAATTTCGTGGTGGATCTTGTTGCTCTGGTTGGAGTTCATAAAAGGATTGCGAATTTATGTGCAAAGATTATTTCAAAGATTACTTTTCAATAATAGAGTAACATTTATCATATCATATACATAACAAAAAGCTTTTTATCCCAATTTTTTAAAAAACTTCAATTGTGTTAATTGTTACGGTATTTTTGGAACCGATGGGAATCGGGGTTATGGCCACCGTAACGGCCGTTACGGGTATGAGAATCAGTCCACACCGCTATAACGGTCAACGGTATCGATTACTCAAAAAACCGTTACGACAAACCATGATTGAAAAGACTCGACTTGTATTGAAATGATGGAATTGAAAATTACAAGAAAATGTAAATGGCAAGATAAAGTAAAGATATTGACAAAGGAAATTTGTGTGTTGTGTCGTGGGGTGGGGAGGGGGTTTAAATGTTGAACTAAGTGTCCTATTTATAGCCTAAGTGTGCATATGTGTGGTCTTCAGCATTGCTTCAGCTTCTCCTACGTGTTCTTGTAACCACCCACTTCTTTGTCAAGTTGCCCAGATTTCTGCCATGTGTCCTATCGGTTACAACTTATGCCATGATTTCTGTCACGTGTCTGACGGTTACAACTTCTGTCAGCCACCACTTATTCCATAATTTCCAGCTACTTCTTCTCAAGCTGCCACGTGTCCTAGCGGTTACAACTTCTACCATGATTTTGGTCACGTTCTTAGAGGTTACAACTGCCAGATCTGTCACTTTCTTTGTAACTGTCATGTATTGGCAATTCCTTCTGCCAATTGATTTTGGCCACCACGTATTTTTTTGTCATGTGTTGGCAGATTTGTTCCTTCCAAATGTGTTACATGTAGTCCAATAATAGGATGTCACGTGGCTGAGATTTTTTGAGTGTCAACATTGCCCCCGAAATTTTGGAGGCTTTGTAGGTTGACAGACGAAAAGCCTCTAAAATTTTTAGTTAGTGAGGATTCCAATCAATTCATTGATATTAAATTTTCTTATTTATATTCATCTCTAGAGATAGAGATGAGTTATTCTACCAAGGCAACTGAAGGTTATCCTTGGCCCTTATTTGCTTTAACGAAACCAGGCATACTCATTTATGTCATGGAACCTCTTGAACAGATAACATAAACTCCTTTCGGCAGGAAGCCGCTGGAATTTGGCCAAAAGTTATTTCTGTCATACACACTCTTCCCGGCAGAATGATAATTCTTCCAATGGGAGTGTTTGCTTCTGCCATTGCAGCTAGAAAATTTGAAATTTATGCAACAATCTTGGTTGATGAGGGCAAATTGAGTTTCCTTCAACTTCGTTTCTAATTTTTCCATCATCTTATTGCTAGGAACGGAAGATGGCGTACTCATGGCAACACTGGGTTGCCCCTTCTTTTCTTTTGATCACCTTCTTTTGCCAAGGTGATCACATTACTACTGATAATAGCTGAAAATTTGTGATTTGGCCAAACATGCAACTGATTGGCCATTTGTTGCCCCCTTGTGCCGTTGGTTGCGGTGTCATGGGAAGAAGCGGTGAATTTTGCCAACAATGTTCATTACCCCCCGGTTCTGGAAGATCTTTCCCGGGTAGTTTCGGAGGAAACGCCTGATGTTGTGTTGGTGGCAAAAATGGCTTTAGCTATTGCTGGAATGACATATTTTCTGCTTGTGGCTATTTTGGCGCTTGTGGCAAAAAATGAATCGGTTGGGTAGTCACTGGTGGAAGAACCACGGGTGTCTTCACGGCCGAAGCTTGAAATCTTGGTTGAGAAATCAGCTAGGATACCGATTTCACAGTGTTGGCAAGTGACCTAATTTGAGAAGAAAATGACTTCTCAAGTGTGTGCACCATTGCCTTGATTCTTTCTCAATCTTCGAACCATGTGGAATATACCTGCAATTATGATGGTGGCAGAAATGGTTATATCAACTACTGAACCGGTAGAAGATCAGCCACGGTTGTTTCGACGTTTGTGGCCGAAAGTAATCTAGCAGAATACCTCGCAGAATAGTTGGCAGATTTTTCATCTGCTGCCCCCCAAGTGCTGCCGGTTGTGGCACTACGGGAAGAAATGGTTGATTCTGCCTCCAAAGTTGTTGGTTGTTCCCCGAGTCTAGAAGATCTCTTCTTGGCAGATTCGGAGAAACTCATGATATTGTGGTTGTGGCAGTTGCTGAACCGACAGAAGATGCGCCTGCGACAGATTGTGATATGGCCAAATAGTTGGTGGCTTGGCCATCTGTGCCTGGAGCATTGAGAGCGATATCATAATGGCAACCTTGACACGGTCCCACTGGGCGTGCGAATTATATTGTCGCTAAAAAAGTTTACTGGTGGAATGGAATACAGGCGTGCCAAATTCCCGGAAGAATCAGAGATGGTAAAAGGACAACGAGTATCCTTTTTGGAATATGATCAGATGATTATTTAGGAGAAGGAATATGAAACTCCTAGCAAGGTTCTTTTTATGCCTTAATGAAAATGACTTAAAGTGTCAAGGTTGTAAAAAGGGAAAAGAATTGAAAGTGCAGGTTAGAAAAAATAAACTGACAGAAAGTAAAGTGCGGTAGAAAGTAAATGGCAGAAAGTAAAGTGCTGGAAATTAAATTGCATGAATTGAAGTGCTGGAATTGAAATGAATTGAAAGAACTGGACTTGTATTGAAATGACGGAATTGAAAATTACAAGGAAATGTAAATGGCAAGATAAAATAAAGACATTGATAAGGAAATTTATGTGTTGTGTTGGGGGGGGGGGGGGGGAATGTTGAACTAAGTGTCTTATTTATAGCCTAAGTGTGCATATGTGTAGTCTTCAGCAGTGCTTCAGCTTCTCCCACGTGTCCTTGTAACCACCCACTTCTTTGTCAAGTTGCCCAAATTTCTACCATGTGTCCTAGCGGTTACAACTTCTGCCATGATTTCTGTCACGTGTCAGGCGGTTACAACTTCTGCCAGCAACCACTTCTTCCATAACTTCCAGCTGCTTCTTCTCAGGCTGCCACGTGTCCTAGCGGTTACAACTTCTGCCATGATTTCTGTCATGTGTCAGGCGGTTGCAACTTCTGTCAGCAACCACTTCTTCCATAACTTCCAGCTGCTTCTTCTCAGGCTACCACGTGTCCTAGCGGTTACAACTTCTACCATGATTTCGGCCACGTGTCCGGCGGTTACAACTTTTGCCGCGCATGATTTCGGCCACGTTCTTAGCGGTTACAACTGTCAGATCTGTCACTTTCTTTGCAACTGCCATGTATTGGCAATTCCTTCAGTCAGTTGATTTCGGCCACCACGTGTTTTTCTGCCAAGTGTTGGCAGATTTGTTCCTTCCAAATGTGTTACATGTGACCTCGCAAAAAACGTGTTATTCTGCTAAGTGTTGGCAAATTTGTTTCTTCCAAATGTGTTACATGTAGCCCAATGATAGGATGCCACATGGCTGGAATTTTTTGGGTGTCTACAGGTATATCTCTTTCTTTTGTCAATTTACCAATTTAACCTTCATGCATTAAAATAAAAAAAGCCTATACTACAAATCATCACAGTATTATGGACAAAATTAAACCACCCTCCCCCCCCCCCCCCCCCCCCCCCCAATATTTAATAATTATTAATGAATTAAAAGCTTATTAACAAATTAAGGGCTTATTAATTGTCATACTGAGAATTAACACTCTTTCTTATAATTATTAAATATTTTCTTTAAAATTTTATTCTCAATTAATTTTGAATGACAATGACACCCTCTAAAACATTTTGTTGCACTATCATAAAATTCATGATAATTTCAATGACACCGTCTAAAATTAGATTATATTTGTGGTATGTGTGTTAATAAGTGTTTGGGTTTTTTTTGGTGAAAATAAGGTTAGTTGGGGCTAATTTTCTTAAAAATAATGTTAATAACTGTTTTGAAGGTAGAATAACATTTTACATTCCAAATTCTACTAACATGATAGTAACTTCTGAGGTATTATTGAATGTTGGAATCAAAGTTTAGAGCATCAATAATAATTAGAATTCAACTTTGTCACACATTAAAATATAATCTAATTTTAGAGGGTATCATTGAAATTAGGGTTAATTTTATTTACACCCCCTTAGGTTTGTTATAACTTCAATCATATTCTTTCAGGTTTGAATATCTTCAATCACACCCCTTGTGGTTTGAGATTCTCATCATTTACACCCCTTAACGATGACATTATCCTATTTTTTTTTGTAAATACCTAAATTACCCTCAATGGGATAACCTAGTACTGTTTGGAAAAAAAATAGATATTATTTTATCAATTTGACCCCACCAATAATTTAATCATTTAATTTGTATTAAATTTTAAATATATATATAATTCAAAAATATATATATATAATTTGAAAACATATGTAAAATTCGAAAAAATACATAAAATTTGAAAAAATATATAAATTTTAAAAAAACATATAAAATTCAAAACAAATATATAAAATTAAAAAAAACCATATAAAATTCAAAAATATATATTAAATTTTGAAAACATTATAAAATTCAAAAATAAATATAAAATTCAAAAACACATATAAAATTCGAAAAAAATATATAAAATTAAAAATATATATTTTTTAAAAAGTATATAAAATTCGAAATAAATATATAAAAAATCGAAAAAATATTTTTTATTTTTATTTTTATAAAATAATATATATAAAAACTAATAAAAATATATTCAAATAATAAAATAAATTTGAAAAATTAAAAATTAAAAATAGTAAATTTATATATATATATATATATAATGATGTATTTATTCGATATAGAAAAAAAAATGAACAAATATACAATGAAGAAAAGGTTAAACAAAATAATAATCAAAGATAAATACTTAAAAATAATTTAAATGTACATATATTTATGAGATATTTATTGTAACTAATATACTATATTGGTGTGTATAAACTAATATTTTTTCAAAAAAAAATTTATATTTAAACTAAAGGAAACTTGGAAAATTAGCAAAATTTGTAGCAATTTTTTTTTTCAAGTTTCCATTTTTTGGGGGGGTTTGTTGGGCAATGTCCTATCTTTTCATCAAAACTCCTATCTATTCCATGCATACGTACATACATATTTAATTTAAACTTGGAAAATTAGCAAAATTCCTAGCAATTTTTTTTCAAGTTTCCGTTTTTTGGGGGGGTTTATTGGGTAGAGTCGTATCTTTTCACCAAAACTCTTATCTATTCCATGCATACATACATACATATTTTAATTATCAAGTGATGTCAAAGTGAATTTCACATATTTAATATTATTTAAATTATGACATATTTATTGAAATTAAAACTAAAAAATAAAATATTAAAAAAAAATAAAACGAAAAAATAAAAATATGAAAAATAAGAAATTAAAATTGCAGATTTGTTTTATATATATCTGTGTGTTTGGTGGTGGTGGTGGGGGCAGGGTGGGGTGCAGGCGGTGGCTGACTATGGTGGCGCATGGGGTGGAGTTTGGGGATGGGTTGTGGTGGCAGCAGGGTGGGGTTTGGAGGTGGGCTCTGGTGGCGCAGGGGGTGGAGGCGGCGACGGATTAGTTGTGGCGGCGTGGTGGGGTGGGGAGTGTTTGAATATAGGATTTAGGGTTTAGATATAGGGTTAACACTATTCTATGATTAAATTAATTTAAAGGGTGTTTGGATCAAAGGTATTTTAGACATTTTATACCATAAAGAGGGTGTAAATAAAAATACTCAAATGTGAGGAGGTCTTATTGAAATAAAGACATACCTCAGTGGATGTAAATGAAATTAACCCTTGAAATTATCCTAAATTTTATGCTAGTGCAAAAAAATGTTTTTGTCACCTATAACAATAAATTTTGTTGTTTGACCAAATTAGAACTGAAAGCCTAAATATTGTAAGAACAAATTTTAAAATGCTGAGATTCTTATATCATGTTTGACATAGTTTCTGCTTCTGGTTTTTTGCAGAAGAAAAAAAGAAACACAAGCTGTTTTGAGAGGTCAGGGGTACCAGCTTCTTTAAAATGCTTTTCTACGGTCCAGAAGTTTTTTAAAAAAATTGTAAAACACCATTCAAAACAAATTATCTCTCTAGGAAATCAAAAACAGTGTTTAAAAATCCAATCCAAACAGGATTTTAAGCGATAACGAAACTACATATATATATTTGATTTTTTTTTTAAATAGTATTTAATTTGTGTTCCAACACACGGAATAAATGACCAAATATTATCTTACATTATGAAAATTTCATTTTTACACTTAAAAAACGAGATTGGGACCCTTTAGAGCCGTGATGTGAAATTTGTGGTCCTAAAAAGAAGCAGCCACTTTTCAGAGGGATGGAAAGTGGGTTGGGTGGTTTCATCTCCTCCTCAAAGCAGCCACAAGCCCAACAACCACTTTTACGTTTTATTATAGGGTTAATTTTAATAAACCTCCTTCTGCTAATGAATTTAATAAATTAATTCTTTTTATGTTTGGATTGCTCCTATATTTTTTAATTTAATCAACTAACTCCTCCTATGTCCGGATTACCTCATATACTTTTCAATTTCAATCACATTGTCCCCCCAACCTCAAACAATAAAAATATATAATTCGGAAAAATATATATAAAATTCGAATCAAATATATAAAATTCGAAAAAAATATATAAAATTTGAAAATATATATATATAATTCAAAATATATATATAAAATTCAAAAAATATATATTAAATTTTGAAAAAATATATAAATTTCGAAAATATATATAAAATTCGAAAAAACTATATAAAATTAAAAAAATATATAAATTTCGAGAAAAATATATAAAATTCGGAAACAATATGTAAATTCAAAATATATATATATTTTTAAAAATATATATATATATATTTCAAAAAACAAAATTTGAAAAAATTTATAAATTTAGAAAAAAATATATATATTGGTAAAATGTCATATTTTTTCTAATGAATTGAATCAAACTACTTACTATCAATATCAATTAGTGGTCTTCTTTTATATATATATTTCCAAAATATATATATTTTTCTGAAATATATATATATTTTTTGAATTTTATAAAAATAATTCGAAATTTATATATTTGTTTCAAAATTTATATATTGTTTTCGATTTTTATATATTGTTATCGAATTATATATATATATAATTTTAATTGTATATATTTGTTTCAAATTTTATATTTTTTGGAATTTTATATATATTTTTGAATTTTATATATTTTTTAGAAATTTAATATATTGTTTTCGAATTTTATATATATTTTAAAAAAATTATATATATTTTTTGAATTTTATATATCTTTTTCAAATTTTATATATTTTTTCAAATTTTAATATATATTTTTCGAATTATATATATATATATATTTTTAGGATGGGAGTAATGTGATTGAAATTGAAAAGTATAAGGGGTAATTAGAAAATAGGAGGGGTTAGTTGATTAAATTAAAAAATATAAGAACAATCCGGATAAAGGAAGTTTATTGAAATTAATCATTTATTATAAGCTCACATACCTCAATCAATATTTTCATCATCATTAGAGACCCACCATAAATTTTTGAGAAAAGGAATAAGAAATCACACCATTTTAATGTATTTTAGTTTAAATCATGGTTTGGTCTTAGATATTAGTAAATGTCGTGATAACGGCAGCCACAATGTAACAACCCGGAGTATTCTTTTGGGAATGTGGAATTGGAGTCTTGAAATTGGGGATTTTTATAACAAAATATTTTGAAATTAGAATTGAATGCTCTAATTCTAAATTCATTGTTTGGATGTAATAAAATACTATAGGTATCAACTTCACCTAACAACTTAAGTTTTTAGATAAGATAGCGAAATACTCAATCCGTGACAAGTTGGTATCAGAGACAACCCCAAACCTTGATTTGGTTTCACACCAAGCACCAACACATAAGTGCTTGGGTCGGACCGGATACCCCGTTGTTCAAGTAGAAATCAGCTGCGTTCGAAGTTGGCCTGAAAAGAAAGAAAAAGAAACCGAAGGGGCACCAGTGTGGTACCTGCCTTAAAGGTTCCGATGGTCAAGTCGATATTCGATGACCAATATAGAGAGTAGGGAAGGACTTAGAAATTTATGTGTATCTTAAGAAGACGACTGCCTTGTTTATTTATAAGCACATAGGATAGTGTCGTAATTTTTTCTATTTCTTAACAAACTTCTTTTTTTGTTAGGATAGAGATTATTCCATCATACTCACCTTCTATTAGGATACGGATTGCCCCATCATCCTCACCTTCCGTTGGGATAAGAAAAGATAGGGATGAAAGATAATTAAATCGTGTGAAAATTATAGGTATACAAGAAATTCCTCTATCACTCGTCATTAAGGTGTACAGGTATAAGCCAATTACAACGGGGTGAGGGAGAATGTGGCGGATTGTTATCCACATTGAATCCAAATGAAAAAAGATCTTAAATATGAACTGAATCCCCTCGTGAAAATACCGACAAGATTAATTTTGATCATATCCTTCAAATCCGTAATTTTTTTTCATCTATAAGAAATATACCATATTATAAAAGTCAAAAGCAAACCTTTGAATTCTATTTTCAGTTGAAAGTAAACTAAGATTAAATGAAAATGTAATTGTCGTATACCGTACACAAAATTATTATGTGATGAAATAAGATGTAATTTTTAGGGTTATTTGCAATGAGACCCCTTGAATTATGGGTCAATTTCACTCAAAAAATGGTCAACGGATTTTCTATCGATTAGCCCCCTCAACTTTCATTTTGCTTACAAACACACCCCCCTGATGCTGTGAAAAGCCATAAATGTCCTTGTATTGTCTGAGTAATTACATGACACAAAATATCTTCCTCTGAAATGTCTTTAATACCCTCAAACCTGCATGTGAAATGGCATTAATGCCCTTAACCCTAATCTTTACCCTTACCCCCCCCCCCCCCCCCAACCACCCTCATTTACACCCGCCGTCCATTCTCTCTTTAGAGAGAGAAACTCTCAACCTCTCATTCATTTCCTCTCTCAACCGATCTCCATTTCCTCTCTTCTCTCTCTACAATTTTCTCTCTTCTCTGCATCTCATATACAAAAAATCGAATCTTAAATTCATGGTCTTTGTGCGAAAAGACCATGGATTCTTAGGGTGTTCGTTCGATATAGGGTTATATACACACAGAAATATATACACACAGTCTCATATACAGAAAATCGAACCTTAAATTTGTGGTCTTTGTGTGAAAAGACCATGGATTCTTGGGGTTAGGTTGTATTCGTTCGATATAGGGTTTATTTCGATCTTCATCTACTCTTAAATCCATCAGATCTGATCTTCAATCTCTTGATTTCACTGTATTTTTTTAGGGGTTTCGACCAATCTGTCTTTATTTCGCTGTTTGGGTCTGATATCATCTCCTAGTGTGTATTTTTCCATTTCTTTTGATTTCGAGTAATTATTTCACAGTTTTAGTTGTTACAAACCCTAATATTTATGTTTTGTTGTAGATCTAGAGATTTGGTGTTGATTTGACGGTTTGTTCTTGGATATTTGGGTCTCGGTGCTTCTTCAGCTTGGATTGTTACTTATTTTGGTACACAACTCCTAACCCTTGAATCTCTGTATGAAATTTCAGATTTTTTGTGTTTGCATGTTGTTTAAATGGCAAGATAATTTTATTGTGTATATATTTTTTGTGCTTGTTTGTTCTATGATGATGAAAACTTGATTATTAATATTTTTTTGTTGTTTGCAAGCTTTGTAATCATACATTTCTGAATTTGTTTTTTCATGTTTGATATTTATTGAAATTAGATTTGTGTGTTTCCACTGGAATATGAAATATATCTGAATTTGTTTTTCGTGTTTGGTATTTATTGAAATTAAATTTGTGTGTTTCCACTGGAATATGAAATATATCTGAATTTGTTTTTCATCTTTGGTATTTATTGAAATTAGATTTGTGTGTTTCCACTGAAATATGAAATACATTGTGTTTCTGCAATTATATATATATATATATATATATATATATATATATATATATATATATATATATATAGTCTTTGTTTGTTAACATTATCATAGTCTTTTTAGTATTTGTTTGTTAACAATTTAGAGTTTGTAACTTGTGATACATTTCTGGATATTCTTTTTTTTTTGCCAATGATGAAAGATGGGTATGTTTTGGGTGTTAAGATACTGATATGGTGAAAATAGTTAGTTTTTGAAATTAATTTTTTTAATTTGTTTTTGCTTGCATGCTCTTAAATATAGCGAAAATGGTACCTTTTGAATAAAAGTATAATTTTATTTTATTTTTTTTTATGAAAGTTGAGACTGTTTTGGAGAGCATGATACTTATATGGTGAAAATTGTTAGGTTTTGAAAATAATATTTTTAATTTCTTTTGCTTGCATGCTCTTTAATATAGGGAAAATAGTACCTTGTGAATAAAATTATAATTTTTTGAAATTGTTTTTTGATGAAAGTTACGACTTTTTTGGAGAGCATGATATTTATATGGTGAAAATTGTTAGGTTTTGAAAATAATCTTTTTATTTATTTTTGCTTGCATGCTCTTTAATATAAGGAAAATAGTAGCTTGTGAATAAAATTATAATTTTTTGAATTTTTTTTTTCCTGAAAGTTAGGACTGTTTTGGGTGTTATGATACTCATATGGTGAAAATATTTTTTTAAATTGTTTTTGCTTGCATGCTCTTTAATATAGGGAAAATAGTAGCTTGTAAATAAAATTATAATTTTTTGAATTTTTTGTTTTTATGAAAGTTAGGACTATTTTGGGTGTTATGATACTCATATGGTGAAAATATTTTTTAAATGATTTTTTGCTTGCATGCTCTTTAATATAGGGAAAATAGTAGCTTGTGAATAAAATTATAATTTTTTGAATTTTGTTTTTTTTATGAAAGTTAGGACTGTTTTGGATGTTATGATACTCATATGGTGAAAATATTTTTATAAATATTTTTTTTTTGCATGCTCTTTAATATAGGGAAAATAGTATCTTGTGAATAAAATTATAACTTTTTGAATTTTTTTTTTTATTTTATGAAAGTTGAGACTGTTTTGGGTGTGTTCTGGTAGGTTCTGGAAATAAATATTTTTTTTTCTGTTTTCCCTTTACCCTAATCCCTAACCCACTAAATTAACCTAATCCCTAACCCCTAAATTAACTTAATCCCTAAACCCTAAATTAACCTAAACCCTAATCCCTAAACCCTAATTAACACTTAAACATAATTAACTTAAATACTAATTAACTAAAACATAATTAAATTAAATACTAATTAACTTAAACCTTAAACCCTAATTAACACTTAGACATAATTAACTTAAATACTAATTAACTAAAACGTAATTAATTAACTTAAACCCTAATTAACCTAAACCCTTAAATACTAATTAACTAAAACATAATTAATTAACTTAAAGTACTAATTAACTTAAACCCTAATTAACCTAAATCCTAATTAACACTTAGACATAATTAACTTAAATACTAATTAACTAAAACATAATTAATTAACTTAAACATAATTAACTTATATACTAATTAGGTTTGTTAATTATTTCTAGGTTTGTTAAAGCAAGCAGAATGGGCAGACTTCATAACATAGTCTTTCAGTTTGAATGGCACACATATCTATTGACAGATGTAGATGTTAATTCATTTGGTTTTGTGGATCTGTATTCTACTGCATATAACTTCATAACAAATGATATAACAACTCAATGTTCAAAAGGGGTCATACTTCACTTATTCTGTACAATCCCTGGTTCAAACTACAAAATGAAACTAACTTTGGAAGAAGACATTATCATATTGTTTCAGCTAAAATCAGATGAAAAAGTCATAAATATCCTAGTTGAGAAAGATGAACCTAATAATGTTGAATCCTCTGTGGATGCTCCAATGCTCCAATCACCATAGACACTAAATATGATTTTGGGTCAGAATTAGAGGATAGTGAATATGAAGTGGAAATTGATTACAGTTTTGAGGATAGTGATGATGACTTTAATGAGAAATTTAATGATGAGCCTGAAGATGAGCAAGTAGACAGTGAGGGTGTCCTATCTGATTACAGTGATGATATTGAACTTGTTGAAAATAGTGGGGATGAAACTATATCTAAAACATCAAATTCTATTAACCTTAATGGTAAAATGTTTGCATATTCACATGTAGTTGAGATTCAATTTGATGTTAATCAACTTTTTGATGATATAAAACACTTCAGAACAATTCTAAAAGAATATTCAGTCCAAAAGGGGTTTAAACTTATCATGGAGAAGAATGAGAAGTCTAGGGTGACCTCTAAATATGGCAATCCAGGCTGCAAATGGAGAATACATGCTAGTGCCTTGAGTGATCAAGTAACGTACAAAGTTAAAACAATGAGCCCTCAACACACCTGCATCAGAACCACTAAAAACAAAGTTGTTACATCAACTTTCATTGTTAAAAAGCTTATGAAAACATTCAAAAATCAACTTGAAATAACTTTAGAGGCTTTGGGGGCCCTAGTTAGGGAGAAATTTCAAGTTAATTATACTGAAACATGTCTAAGAAGAGCAGTAAATAAAACTTTAATTGAAAATCAAGGAACACATGCTGGGTCATATGGTAAGTCGTGGCAGTATGCTCATAAGGTATATAAGACAAATCCTGGTTCATTATTCTTTATAAAACCTTCAACAGATCAGCCACCAAGATTTAGAAGAGTTTTTATGTCATTTGGGGCTGCCATTAATGGGTTCAGGGGTGGCTGTAGACCATTCATTGGTGTGGATGGTTGTTTCTTAAAGGGTCCATTTGGGGGTATACTCAGTAGTGTTGTGGGACTAGATGGGAATAATGGATTGTATCCATTTGTTGTGGTTGTGGTTGAATCTGAAAACAAGGATAGTTGGACATAGTTCTTAGACCCTCTCCACAAGATAATTGGTGAGGAGTCTAGCAAGGGAGTGCCTTGAACCATCATGAGTGATGGTCAGAAGGGTATTCTACCTGCAATTGATGAACTTTACTCTAATGGAGTGCCTTGAACCATCATGAGTGATGGTCAGAAGGGTATTCTACCTGCAATTGATGAACTTTACTCTAATGCATTTAAGAGGAGGTGTTGCAAGCATATTTATGCAAACTTTAGGTCTTTACACCCTGGGTTAAGATTTAGAAAACTGTTTTGGGAGGCTGCACAAAGTTATAATGAATTGGACTTTAAAACAACAATGAAAAAAAATTCAGAACATAAGTCAGGAAGCATATAATTGGTTAATTGATCATCCAATTAAAACATGGGCAATACACAAATTTGATGTAATGGGAAAATGTGACTTTGTAACCAACAATGTTGTTGAATCATTTAACTCTCGGCTAAAACATGTGAGGGGAAAGCCAATAACAAACTATTTGGACGGGATAAGAACCAAGTTGATGTCTAAATTCCAAAAAAGGTTCAGCAAGAGTGTTTGATGGGAATTTGTGGTTCCAAAAATCAGAAACAAACTTAACCAAAACCTTTCAAAATCTAGTTGTTGTCAATTGATATGGCCCGGGGGAGAAATGTATGAGGTCACTGAGGAGTTGAACATGAAGTACATAGTTGACCTTAAAAATCATAGCTGCTGTTGTGGGGAATTTCAGTTGACTGGTGTACCTTGTAGGCATGCATGTGCATGCATTACTTGGAGAAGGGAACCTGTAGAGGACTATTGTGATGAGTATTTTACCAACTATGTGTATGGACAAGCTTATAGGCACCTCATTCATCCCATGCACCATGAAAGTTTATGGGATGAGGTGAACAAGTCGCCTTTAGATCCCCCAGAACTGAGGAGGCCAGCTGGCAGACCTAGGGTGGTTAGGAGGAGGGAGGAGAATGAACCAACAACAATAAGAAGGTCCACAGTCATGACTTGTAGTTTGTGCAAAGCTGTTGGCCACAATAAAATGGGGTGTAAAAGATTTCCAAAGAACAGTCAGGGCAAAACTAGAGGTCCACAGTCATCTGCAGCGACTTCATCAACAACAACAACAACTCCACCACCAAGAAAGAAGTTCAAAGTGGCAAGGAAAGACAAAGGACCAAAGACAAGATCAGCAGCACCAACAACTTCATTACAGAGATCTTTGTCCACTATAAATTTAAAATTTTTTGATATTCAATTGTTTTAACATTTCTAACTGTTTTACTCACTAAAAAAATATGTTAATGATGCAGGTTGGTGGTGGTGATGGTTCATAACAATGGAAATCAGTACCAACACTGACCCCTGCCCAATCAAGTTGCTCTAATGTACATTTCCTAAACTGTTTTAATATTAGCATTATTTTTTCCTAACTATAAAATATTCTTGCTATTTCTTAATTTTTTTGTGAACCTTTCAATTGTAAGTTCCAACTGGGTAAGGTGGCTCAAGATCTCCTTGGGCACAATGGTGACACTGGTAACAACATATCTTATGTTTTTTTTTGTATGTTTTGGACTTGGACAGTATATGGCTCATTTTGGACAGTAGTTTTCATGGATAGTGTAGTGACTGTTTTTTTTTTATTGTTTTTGTACATGTCACACTTACACACACACATGATTGAGCCAAGCTTTTTATTTTGGTGATACCAGTCTCATTTCAAGCCTTGTTGGCTTTTTTTATATGTAATCTAATCTATTTCAGTTGGGTATTACAACAGTTTTACTTTGATAGTATGGTTTAGGACTTTAATGTAATATATTTTTTGTATGTAATATATGTATGCATGTATGTTGAAATGGAATTACTCCTTTGAATGTTGGAATTTCTCATTATATTTAGGCATTTTAAATGAGGAATGTATGATGCAGTTGCAAATTACCACTGTTCAATTCATTTTGTGTCATATTTTCTGTAGCATTACAGTTCAAATATTGTTCATATTTTTTGGTTGCAAAATCTCCTTTCTCTTCATTGTTCATTGGCGTCAATACACAACAACCAACAGGGGCATTTAGGTCCTTGCAATCTTTAATAATGAAGAAAAGGTAAAAAAATAATTTTAAGTGCCAAAAACCCCTCCAGGGGGTGTGTTTGCAAGAAAAATGAAAGTTGAGGGGGCTGATCGACAGAAAATGAGTTGACCACTTTCTAAGTGGAATTGACCCATAGTTTAGGGGTCTCACTGCAAATAACCCTAATTTTTAAATTAAATTTAACTGAAATAATTGGTTAAAACTAGATTTGATTTGTGACACTTGTGTTGTGATGATTCAGCAAAGTATTCTGATCCTAAAAAACAACTGATCCTAAAAGAAAAGTTCTGTAAAAAAAACCAGTAATATTCTACAAAAAAATCTTCCCATTTTTAGCGTCTTACCAGTTACCACAACCGGTTGGAAAGTTTAATCTACCTGACATATGTCCACATTGTCAAAATTTGGTCCACTCTCTCGATATTGAATGTGTGCATATATATACACATATATGTATATATTGAATATATATACATTATATCTATATGTGAGATATATAGAGAGAAAGGGGGTAGGTGAGAGATTGACCGAACCACCTCTCTCTCCCCCAACATACCATCCCCTCAATTCTTGTCTACTCTTCGTAACCCCCCTCCCTCCCAATATAAAACCCCCAAACAACCCTTTCTTTTCTTCAGCTTGGACGTTCCCTTCTCAGAGAACAACAAGCTTACTCTATCCTCTCTTCGTTTCTCTTTCCAATTTTATCCATTTTCTTTTCCATTTATCCCATTTAACTTCCCAACTCTCAACAATGCAATCTCTTTATCCATCCCCATCCTCCGGTCTCACTCTCAAAACTCGCTCGCCTACCTACCGAGTCGACCCGTACCGATTCTTCATTATTCGATGCGCCAACCGAGTCGACTCGGCCAAAATCAACTCCACCATTGGCGGCAATTCCGGCCAAGGCCGAGCCGACTGGCAGAGCACCTGCGCGATTCTGGCTAGCAAAGTGGTGTCGCAGCAACAGGACACGGAGAAGACCGGCCACGCCGACAACATCACCGCCGTGAACGGTCACAAAACGCTAGATCTCGTCCCGATCGATAACCTCCCAAAGCCGCTCACCATCACCGATCTCTCTCCGGCCCCGATGCACGGCAATAAGCTTCGTGTGGCATACCAGGGCGTCCCCGGCGCGTACAGTGAAGCGGCCGCGGGAAAAGCGTACCCGAACTGCGAGCCGATCCCGTGCGACCAGTTCGAGGTCGCATTCCAGGCGGTGGAGCTCTGGATCGCCGATCGCGCCGTCTTGCCGGTGGAGAATTCTCTTGGCGGGAGCATCCACCGCAACTACGACCTTCTCCTCCGCCACCGCCTCCACATCGTCGGCGAGGTCCAGCTCCCAGTCCACCACTGCCTCCTCGCCCTCCCCGGGGTCCGCAAAGACTACCTTACGCGCGTAATCAGCCACCCCCAAGCTCTCGCACAGTGCGAGCACACACTCAACAAACTCGGCCTCAAAGTCGCGATAGAGGCCGTGGACGACACCGCCGCAGCGGCGGAATACATCGCTGCCAACAACCTCCGCGACACGGCGGCGATCGCGTCCTCACGCGCCGCCGGACTCTACGGGCTCCAGATCCTGGCCGACGGGATCCAGGACGACTCGAGCAACGTGACTCGGTTCGTGATGCTGGCGCGTGAGCCGATTATTCCCCTCACGGACCGACCGTTCAAGACGAGTATCGTGTTCGCGCACGAGGAAGGGACGTCGGTGCTGTTCAAGGTCTTGTCGGCTTTCGCATTCCGGAACATTAGCTTGACGAAGATCGAGAGTCGGCCGCACCGGAACAGGCCGATTCGGCTTGTGGACGACGCGAATGTGGGGACAGCGAAGCACTTCGAGTACATGTTTTACGTGGATTTTGATGCTTCGATGGCGGAGGTTAGGGCACAGAACGCGTTGGCAGAGGTGCAGGAGTTCACGTCTTTCTTGAGGGTGTTGGGGAGTTATCCCATGGACATGACGCCTTGGTCTCCCTCTAGTGGAGATTAACAAAACCCCATGTTTTTTATTTTTAATTTTTTAAATTTATTTTTGGATTTTTTTATTTGAAGGAAAAAAAATGAATTTATGATGGCGGGAGAAGGGAAAATTGTGGGGTAAATACATATATAGATGATGTATGTCATCACTTTGTTTGAAGGTTGTGAATATCATCACCACCTAATCAATCACTGTAATGTTTTAGACCTTGAAAGAAAGGGACAACAATCAAATATACATGTGCTTGGGGGTTATTTATATTTTTCTCTTTTAAATTATTTTCAAATATGTATCTTCATATATAATAAGTATAATTTTTCTAGCATTACATATGAAGTTCTGAACTTGAACTTATGCGTGCATTTTCTTACATCTAACCTAATGTTATTTTTGGGTATCTAAATTTATTAAAATATCAATTTCCTCGGTGCGTCCAAAAAATGTTATGTGACTTGCACGTGACACATAAAAGCCTGAGTTTTCATTTTATCATTTTCATGTGACAAATTTGTAAAGGAAGTGTATTTCCAAAACATTCAATAATTTTCAGGTTTTTATTATAACTATTTGCTTATATTTTAATTTTTTTTTACAACATACATAACTCTACATGGAAATATGGATTTTTTTTGACATATCTAACTTTTTTAATTTGATATTATCTTTTAAATCTGTATCATTATTGTCTATGAATTTTCCTTTGATCATTTTCTATTAGTATCAAATAATATTTTTTTTTTGGGTTAACTTCATTTACACTCTTAGGTTTGTTTTAACTTTACTCACTTCAATTACACTCCTCAGGTTTGAGATTCTCATCATTTACACCTCTAATCATTTTTGGGACTAAAATGCCCTTACCAAAACACCTACTATCCCTATTCCTAAAAATAATATATAAAATACGAAAAATATATATAAAATTTGAAATATATATATAAAATTTGAAAAAATATATAAAATTCAAAATATATATATAGAATTTGAAAAAATATATAAAATTCAAAAAATATATATAAAATTCTAAAAATATATATAAAATTTGAAATATATATATAATTTGAAAAAAATATAAAATTCGAAAATAATATATAAAATTTGAACAATATATATCAAATTCGAAATATATATATAAAATTCAAAAATATATATAATTTTATTTTTTCGAAAACAATTTTATATATATTTTATTTTTCCAAGCCATCATGGGATCATAGGGAATCAGATGATGGTGTCACTTGAGAAGTTCAATCTAGACCACTTAGATTGTCAATATATATTATGTGTTTGCTTGATGTTGTACTGAAAGAGAGACAACTGAATCATTTGTCTTCAAAGAATCAAAATCTCTATGGTTTATATGTGCACCTGACACCATTGGCTGGAATTTAAGTGTTGTAGCCTCACACTTCCTTTCTCTATTGCATATTGTATACCCTCACCATTTATTTTTTCGAAAACAATTATGTATATATTTTTTCAAATTTTATACATATTTTTTGAATTTTATAAATTGTTTTCGAATTTTATATATTTTTTGAATTTTATATATTGTTTTCGAATTTTATGTATTATTTTGAATTATACATATATATTTAATTTTATATTTTTTTTCGAATTTTATATATATTTCAAATTATATATATTATTTTTTGAATTTTATATATATTTTTTGAATTATATATATATTTTTAGGAATAGGGATAACGGGTATTTGAGAATAGGGATAGAATGTGTTTAGGTAAGGGCATTTTAGTCCCAAAAGTGATCAGAGGGTGTAAATGATGAGAATCTCATACCTAAAGGGGTTTAATTAAAAATATTCAAATCGAAGGGAATGTGATTAAAATTAAAACAAACCTCTGTAAATGAAATTAACTCTTCCTTAAAAAATGTAAAATTTTGAAACCCATTCAACCTCTTATTGGCTGCATTTGGATAAAATATACTCCTTTGTTCAATAATAATTGTTTAATTTGGATTTTTTAATATTTTATTTATTTGAGTTGATTAGTGTATAATTTTTAATTTTGTCCTTAATGATATAGTATTATGATATAGTATTATGGTAGGATCCGGTATTTATTTAAAATTAATAAAAAAAATAATTAAAGAAAATAAAAAATTAAATTACATTAAAATCTAAATAAGTATTTTGAAAGAAGTAAAATTGTAATAGTTGACTTATAACATTGGAAGGTAGTACTATTGTCAATGGACATGACTGACCTATATCAGAAGTATCAGAGATAATGGGATATTGTGGTGGTGTCTTGTTTAGCAAATTTTAATTTTCTTTTTAGAAGATTTAGCAATCTTCTTACTTTGCCAATATATATATATATATATAAAATTTTGAATTTTTTGGCTATTGTGGTACGGAGGATAAGATCAATCCATCCGCTTAACTAATTGAGAATTGGTGACACTAGTACTAGTAATTTCTAGGGTAAATACCACTTATATCGTCGAAGTTTATCCATATTTTACCTAGACTGCTTCTTTTTTTATATTCACACATATTAACTTCCGTTAGTTTTCCTAACAGAATATAGTAAAACGACCTTACTGACCATATTTACTTAATAATAAAAAATAGGCAAAAGAGCATAAAATTCTCTATGCTTTCTAAGGGTGGTAAAATACCCCCTATGTTTTTTTTATCCCTATTTCACTACCCTCATCTTTCTAAGAATTGCACATTATCCCATTTTGTCTATATTAAATTCCAAAAAAAGATATAAAATTCAAAAATATATATATTAAATTTCAAAAAAATTATTAAATTCGAAAAATTTATATAAAATTCGAAAAAATATATAAAATTCAAAAATATATATAAAATTAAAAAATAAATATAAAATTCAAAAAAACATATAAAATTCGTAATATATATAATTAAAAATATATATATATATAAATTGGAAATATATATATATATATATATAATTTTAAAAAAACATATAAGATTTACTTTTTTACAAATAGTTGTGTAAATAAAAATATAAAAAATACAAGTAACCAAAGTACAATACACAAAGACAACATTTAAAGTAACCAAAGTACAATACACCAAAATAACATTTGGCAAAAACATATATTTTTTTTTTACTTTTATATTTGTTTTTTCAAAATATATATTTTTTGAATTTATATAGTTTTTTTCCGAATTATATATATATTTTATATAAAATTTGAATTTTGATTTTAGTTGAGCATAACAAAGCATTATTAATCTTTTGGTTACATTGATCTCCAATGTCAAAAGTGTAGGAGGTTAATTGATTTAACAACATAACACTATTTGATTTTATCAATTAATGAGGTTTTTGGAAGAAAACATAAATAAATTCTATGTTTGTAAAAAATTGAATTTTCTATGTTTTTTTAATTTTATATATACATATATATTTCCGATTTATATATATATTTTACGAATTTTATTTGTTTGTTTTGAATTTTATATATTTTTTGAATTTTATATTTATTTTCGAATTATATATATTTTTTGAATTTTATATATATTTTTGAATTTTATATATTTGTTTCGAATTTTATATATTTTTTCGAAATTTAATATATATATATATATATATATATATTTGAATTTTATATCTTTTTGTTGAATTTAATATAGATAAAAGGGGGCAATTTGCAACCTTAGAAATGTGAGGTAGTGAAATGGGGGTAAAAAAAGCATAGGGGGTATTTTGCAACCCTTAAAAAGCATAAGGGTTTTATGCTCCTTTGCCTAAAAAATATACTTCTTTCTGTTGATTTAGATTGACCAAATTACCCCTTATACCCGACTCACAAATTTTCAAATTTATAAAAATACGTTCTAAATTTTAATTTTAAATAAAAATCCCCAATTTTTGTTTTGTTCTAAGCTTCCAAAGGAGGAAGATACCCTTCAAATATATTTTATCTTCTGAATAGTCACTCATCCACACCATTGTAACCGAATTCGAACCAACATGTAGACCCTGAAGTGGAATTGGCGGCTTGGTTGCAGAGATTGAAATGAGAGACGGGGAGGAGAGGAGGGAGAGGGGGATAGAAATCTAAGAATTGGGTTTTTAGGAAAGGGCAATTTGGTACTTTAGTATTAGTTAAGAGAAGACATTTTTGACATCATCCATCCATAGTGTAAGGGCAAAATGGTTCATATAATATTTTTTGATGCTTAGTCAGTAAAATTGGTTGGTCACGGTCAATTAATAGAGGATGTCTAATAGATATAACAGAACAAACCCAGTAAGTGTAGATGGGAATATGACAAAGGAGGCGGTCTAGGTGAGATATGGTAAACCTAAAGGGGCCTATGTGATATTTCCCCTAATTTTTATTGAATAATCAACTTTTGCTTTAGGTTAATCTTCTAAAATATAAATAATTAAAAATATTTATGTAAAATGCATTTATCTCACAAGATAAAATCATATGTACACACGATACTAATTAGTAAAAATATTTATATAAGGACAATACTTGCTTCTTACCCCATAAGAGGAATTTATCTTACCCCATGAAGTGGTTTAATAAAATATGAACATGTGTCTTATATTTAAACATGAATGAAATATGTTTTTAAACGTTAATTGGATTATAATTTATATTGACTTTCCACATTAAAATTTAATGAATAGATATTTTTTCCCTTATGTTTTTATTTAAATCAAATAAAAATATTTATAACATAACCGAATTGACCAAACTGCCATCCATCATTTCTTTTCTAATGAGTTATTTTCTCTCACTGTGATTCAACCATAAAACTTAATAACAATTTTTAAAAAAAACCACATTATTCTCCCTAAACCAAAAACACTTATTTTCTATACAAGAAATGATAGATGGCAGTTTTGTCAATTCAGATATATTATAAATATTTTGTATTGAATTTAAATAAGGAAAATGAATACACAATAATAAATCAATTATTTTTTTTTAAAAATATCTTATTCATGTTTAAATGTAGGACACACATCCATATTTTATTGAGTAACATTATGAGGTAGAAATAAGTTTCTCCTTATGAGGTAGGAGACAAGTATTGTCCTTTATATAAAGGACAATAGTTGGCTTCCCAGGGAAGATGAACTTTGTCATCCTTCGTAATATGATCCAATAACATTTTATGTCCAATTTTCTTTTTTGAATTTTTTTGGTAACTTGTCCAAATGTTATTCGACCACTTCATGGGGGAGGACGAAGTTTATTCTCCCCGAAGGTGACCCAAGTATTATGGACAATACTTGGGTCCTCCCCTCTTATTTGGCCCAATAAATATAAGACACATGGTTGAAATTAATTAGTGAGTATAGATGGGTATTACCCATTTTTTATGATTTTTTACCCTTGTCTATTTTTTTTTACTATTCCAATCTCTTTACTAATCTCTATTTTAAATCCCAGAGTCAATCAAATTTCAAGTTTCTTCTTTTATTTTCTTTCTCATTTAAGTTTTTTTCTTTTATTCTCTTTCCTTGTTACTTCTTTTTACCATATTTAACTAATTTTAATCTCTTATATTTGTTTCTATCTTTTCATATCATACTCAACTAATATTTATATATATATACATACATGTAATATTTTACATACGTGACACATTCTAATAGAAGAGATTGAAATTTAATGTGAAACAATTATTTAATTTTCTCACCCTAATGAACTAGATCGTAATAGTCCACAAGCGATTGGTCTCGTTTTCCACAATTTTCTTTGTTGACAATGATTATGATATATATATCATATATGAAGAATTGAAAATGAAACTAATATTAACTATACCTATTTTAACAATGATTATACTATATGTTCCTTTTGAGAAAATTCATTGTACAAAAAAAATAGAAATTAGATATAATTGATAAAATAATACTTTTATCCATCATGGCGGTTTGTGACAATGAAGATATTAGAGGGGGAAAGGAAAAAGAAAAAAAAATCAAATCTTAATTACAATTAATAAATACAATAATGGATAATATCTATCCATATTCTTTAATTAGATAAGTCAAAATCCATAAAAAAGTGGGTAATACACATCTATACTCATTATTAATTAATTTTAGCCATGTGTCTTGTATTTATAGGGCCAAATAAAGGGGAGGTCCAACTTAATCTTCCCTGTGAGAACCTAAGTATTATCCAAAGTATTATCCAAATAAATACAAGACACGTGGCTAAAATTAATTAATGAATATAAATGGGTATTACCCACTGTTTTTTATGGATTTTTACCCTTGTCTTAATTTTGTTTTTCCTATTCTAATCTCTTTACTAATTTCTATTAGAGTCAATCAAATTTCAAGTTTCTTCTTTTATTTTCTTTCCCATTTCAGTTTTTTTATTTTATTATTTTTTCTTGTTACTTCCTTTTACCATATTTAACTAATTTTAATCTCTTATATTTGTTTCTATCTCTTCATATCATACTTAGCTAATATTTATATATATATACATATATATACATACATGTAATATTTTACATACATGACACATTCTAATAGAAGAAATTGGAATTTAATGTGAAATAGTTATTTAATTTTCTCACCTTAATGAACTAGATCGGAATAGTCAGAAGCGATTGGTCTCTTTTTCCACAATTTTCTTTGTTGACAATGATTAAGATATATATATCATATATAAAGAATTGAAAATGAAACTAATATTAACTATACCTATGTTAACAATTATATGTTCCTTTTGAGAAAATCCATTGTACAAAAAAAATAAAATTTAGATATAATTGATAAAATAATACTTTTATCCATCATGGCGGTTTGTGACAATGAAGATATTAGAGGGGGAAAAGGAAAAGGAAAAAGAAAAAAAAAATCAAATCTTAATTACAATTACTAAATACAATAATGGATAATATCTATCCATATTCTTTAATTAGATAAGTCAAAACCCATAAAAAAGTGAGTAATACCCATCTATACTCATTATTAATTAATTTTAGCCACATATCTTGTATTTATTGGGCTAAATAAAAGGGGATGACCAACTTAATCTTCCTAAGAAGACCCAAGTATTATCTAAAGATAAAGCCATATGTGCATGCAATGCGTTACATGTGAAATTAAGATATAAATTAATGACATTGTCATTAAATATGTGCGTACTGAATTAATATTGGCAATAAATGAAAGATAAAAGTTTGGATTTGCCTAAATTGTCTCTCTAAAACAAAATTAAAAATAGGGTAAATGCAATAAATCCCCCAATTATGGTCACATTTGCATTTGACCCCACGACTGCAAACGAAACGAACTGGGCCAAACTAAACTTTGAGATATTCAAGCTTTACTTAACGAGCCTAAAAAATATGCTCAGCCTCATCTCATTTACTAAACAAACGAGTCTGAGCCAAGCGCTAGATTTAATGATTCGAGTCCGAAATCACGAATGACTCGATTCAGTTGCAACATATTACTCTTACCAATTGTCGTTTAGATTGAGTTGTTGCATGCTTGTTTTTAATATATTTTTACTTTTTAAATACCATATTCCTTGGTTCTTGTTTATTTTCTTTTATCTATATATTTTTAGTAGTACAAACTTTTCAGAAGTGATTTTTACGTAATGACCGCATCAGTCATATAATTCTCCACAACACTTCACAATATTTTCAATTGGAACATATTCTTTTGTTGAATATGAGATAATTTTACTGTTTAACTTAAACGAGCATGTTCACAAGTTTGACGAGCCGAACTCAATAATGTTCAAGCTCGGCTCGTTTACTAAACGAACCTAAGAATTGTGCAACAAACCCCCCCTGTACTATCACATTTTGTTGCAATTTGCCCCATTCTCTTATATTTTTTTCATTAAATGATCAAATTGCCTTTTTTTAGTTATTATTGAATTGTGCTTTATGCATTTTTCGTAATAACATAGAATATGAAACAATTGATACTAAATTGGTGGCATACTCTCTATGCAAATTTGCATAAATTTGCACATAATTCATAAAGTTAATTGTTTAAATACTTATTTAGGTTACTTAAATAAAAAATTTAAAATGCTTAAATAAGTATCCAAAAACATTTATATATATGACATGAAAGTGTTTATTATTTAAGTATTTGATAAATTATTTATGAATATGTTTCTACGTATAAAGTTTTTATTTTGGTATAATATTTTTTATAAAAAAACTAGGATAATAAATGAAAGATTATTGATGTAATTTAAAGAATTAACAAATATAATAAGAAGAGTATTATAGGCTTTTGTAATGAAATTGGGATAAATTTTAACAAATCAATAGTTTAGGGGGAGTTAGTTGCAAAAGTGTAATAGTAGAAATTTTTTTTTTCACACTTTATCCTTAAAAAAAATACTACAAAAGCAAGAGAGAAAGAAATGATAAGTCTCATATTAAATTTTCGAGGGTAAAAGAAGATCGTTCTACTTAGAACGAAATGATAAGTCTCGTAATGAATTATCAAAAAACCACCATTGTTTTAGAGCAACATATTAATAAGATAATTTTTTTTGGTAATTATTCATTTACTCTAAGGATTTAAATTTTAACAATTTTTTTTCATATACAATCTGTACGTGTGAACATTTATTTTTTGTGCAACACTTGTATCAATTTTCAAAACGAGTGATGATAAAGCTTGAATACTAGATTTTTCCTTATGATACCAGCTATAATTTTGCATGTTCTTGAATTACATATTGAAAAATCACAAGTTAGCACTCAAACAAATGTCTTCATAAAACTAACACAGTGACTCTGATCTGTCGAGTTATAGTGGTTCAAAACCATATAGTCCAAGAAAATCCTTTAATTAATTATTCATGTTAGGCTGTTATCATGTTTTAACACTTCCTCTACTCAAAAAGTGTAACGTGTTAAAGAAAATGTAACTCTAAATTTTTAAATCCTTCAATAATTTCACATATACGTGATTTTTCTATTTTGTGTAAAAATAAAAAATTAAATAAAAAAATAAAAAAATGTTGCTACATATCAGGAATAATTGTTAAAATAATATCTTTAATCTTACGTGAAATCTAGGTGGTGTTCTACATGACAGTTACGTACCAAACCAAAATCCCAAAATACACGTGTGATTCCATAATTTAAAAACCCTAAAATGTACATGTAGAGAAGTTAATCAATTGATATGCGCATGTGTTCATATAGGATGGTAATATTACTAAGGTTATTATATTTCACTCTATTATCATATTTATTTGTCTTATTATGCATATGGGAAGTGAGTTATTAGCCTGACCCAAAAATTTAGGATGTTTACTTGGCATGCTTATTTTATGTTAAAAACATTAATCTTAGATGCTTGTTTTACTTTGGACTTAGATGATTGTAATGTCTGCAGAAACTGTCAATCTTTCTCATCTAACTCGAAGTGATATGTAGGTTCATAGGTTATATTGATCTGTACTTTTGAATACCTATTGCATGCTCATAAATATTGAGGAAATATTGAAAAGAAAAAAGAAAAAAAAAAGGAAAGAAGAATTTTTTTTTAAATATGATTATTTATTTAAACCCCCTAGAGCAATGATCTTTTTTGCTAAGTAACTGGATCTTAGTGCCTCAGGAAGCATTGAGTAGTCGCGTCAAAAGGTTGAAATGATTATCTCTAATCTAAGACTGCTAGGATTCGTGTTGTGCCTAAGATGTTCGAGGTGTGATATCTGAAGAGTGTTTTATCACTTAGTGCCCTAAACCATTTGGTTGGGAGTCATTGGCAGAATCCTCGTTACAAGGACATCTTAGAAAGCATGCGAATACTAGTCGTAGGGGGTTCGTGATTTGATTAATTTAGAAATAGTTTCTACACGCTCTAATACTCCCTTAAAAAATGATCTTTATTGCTGTTTTTATGATTTTACAAAACTTGTAGAAAGAAGAAAAGAGAAACAACATATACAATCATTTGCAATCCACTCTTCTCTCTCTAAGTCTGGAAGTCCTCCCGAAATAAAGACTTGGGTCAATATTTACAGACACTGCGACTCAGCACCTCTTCGCGAAATGCTTCTGCCATGTCAGCACCTTGTTGCGCCTTGCTTCTGTCACGTTAGCACTCTATCGCGCCTTGGATGGTACACCACACGAGATCCGTATACTTCCTCGTAGATTATATTTCTTCCTTTTATCCTGCCTTTTCCAAGGAGCTTGTGATGTTTATAGCTTTTTCCTGGGTCATGACCTATTTGCATGCATACCATTTTCATGACCCTGAGTACTATTGGTCTCTCTGAGGTACTACAACTTTTTAGACAACACAAATTAGGTCAAGACCCACTACTTGTGTGTCTTTAAAGCATTCCCCCAGATTCCATATAGTACTCCCTACGCGAGTAGCATATAGGGTTATGAGTTTAGATGTTAGCTATTCTCACATCAATCCCCTCATAGACATCTCTGTGTAATGTTTTTACTTGAGTATAAATCATTTTGGGCCAGTTCCCAAATATTATTCGCGAGGCACCCCCTTACATTTTTCCCCATTGCACTTTAGTACTTAGCCAAGTATTTAAAGTGCAATAATCTTTACCTCGCGAGTTCCTGATGCAAATTATTTTCTATTGTGAATGCGTTATTATTGTCGCAAGATGCTTCTCTGCGACCCTTTGCATCATAATGAACCTGCATTTTTCTTTCCTTCTTTGTTAGATACCCATTTCGCGAAGTCACTCTTCTTCCTTTTAACCTTTTTAGCCTTTCTCCCATATGTCTTTAATTTTGTCTTTTTATATCTGAAATCAGTTTTCCAAAATAATTCATTCCTACGGATCCGCGACCAGTCTTGATGCGCTTGGCTAAGTGACTTTTCGCCTTCCTCGCGCATTTCATGCGTCTCTTCGTTTTCCGTATCCATACCATATATAATCGACACTTGTTATTTTTTCCCATTTTTACTTTTCTTCTTCCCAAAGCTTTTCTTACTTTAATCTCATATCCTCTCATCTTTTATCTCATCCTCTCCTTTCATATACCATACACACCTCACATATACATCCATTTTCAACCTCTTCGCAAACATTTTATCCTCCTATTTTGTCATCATGACTAAAACATCCACTCCAAAGCTTCTCATTCCCTCTTTAGGGCTTGTTCCTCCTATTCCCCAAGCTTCAGAATGGCGTAAAGCCCCATTTTCAACATTCCTTATGATGTTTTTGGTCCACGATGAAGAATTTTGTTACCAATGATGTTGTTAGTGAGAGTGACCCAATCACCTTAGATCCAGACCACGAAGCTACTTCTGCTCTGATTCCTCTTTATACCATTCCCCATTTTCTTATTGAGAGAGGAGATGCCCCCTTTTCGTTTATTGAGTATGAGGGACACGTGGCACCCATCAATGATTGGAAGATGTGGTCTAACCAAATTCTTAGCCAAGAGCGTCATCGCTTTATAGAGCTTTTCTCATATTTTTATGTCCGTCGTGACGTAGATGCTCTGACCACCCTGGTCTCGTGACTTTTCGCCTTCTCGCATACCTTTATTGCTTCATGGGGAGAGTTTACACCTACTTTTGATGATGTGATAATTTTATTGCATCTTCCTCTTCTTGATTCGCGCCACATCAAGGCCCCACTTGTTGATCCTGAAGACAATAATATCCTCAATCAACTCCGCGAATGTGGCAAATATGCATGCAAGCGAGGTAGTTGGTTTGACAAAGGGGTGTTTCTCCCAGAGAAAGCCATATCTAGTCTCCCTAAGTTATCATATTCTACATGGTGCCATCACTTCTTGTGTGAATATTCTCCTCGGAAACCACCTCCTGGTCAAGATCGCGAATCTGCTCCTGGTCCTCAGTTCAATGGGACTCTAGAACTAGCTGGTTTCCTTGCGTATTGGCTCGACCGATATATTTTTCAGGGAAAACCAGAGGATGGTCCTAGTAAGTTCGTATTTCTCTTTGCTGCCATGATCTCGCAAGGCACCCGTATCTCTCTTGCCCTCTATTTCTCGGCACCTTATATTATCAGCTAGATACTCTTGCCAATGACTTTTCAAGATCACTTGGCAAATATGATATTAGTACCCATGTATTAGGTACTTTTCTAACTTTATTTTTTTGAGAGCATTTCCCCAACTATGCTCATGTCCCCCTTTTTTTTCCTCCTTCAAGTTCTTCAGAGGTCGCGACCTCCTCTCAGATGAATCATGAGCTTCTAGGTGGTCTTCCCCCCTCTCTTCAAAAGTTATAGCAGATTTCATAGATATACCCTCCGAATTTTCTTGGCGTCCTTATTCTACTCATCTTGAGGGCTTCTATTTTCCTGAGTTTTATCCTAAGGATGAAATTGTCTCTTATGAAATCTCTTCTGATGACCACATGGTATTTTCTGCCATAATATATAGATGTCATATTCCTGTTTTCAGTGAAACTTTTGATAAAATTATTGCCTACAACCCTGCGCGAGTATCTCGCCAGTTCGGTATTGATTAAGTCATTCCTCCCTTTCTTCCTTTACCTCGCGAGGAGACTTTTGATAGTGCACTCATCCGTTATCGCGAATCTCTAGAAAAGACTCTTCGTATATTCTCCACTATTATATATATACCTCCATATACTCGCAGAGGTGGCTTGACCCTTCTTTATCTTGAATTTTGGAAGGAGCAACAACATAGCTTTAAAACTTTCATGGATGATTCTCCTAATACTATAGTCCCAATATCTATTTATGCTTCTGACCATTTTTTGAAGCTTCGCAAGTCGCGAGGCTCTCATGGTTCTACGTCCAAAGAACAAACCCCAGATATTCCTACTAGTACTTCATCATCAGCCAAAGCTCATGCTAAACAAAAATCTCAGAAGCCCAAAAATGTAATTCCCACAGTCTCGACTAGTACATGCAAGCGTTCGCTTTGCGTCGAGGTTTCTCCCAGGAATTCCCCTACTCGCGAGGGGCATGCTCGTGAAGAACTCATCGCGAGAAGACTGATACTCTTCTTTTGGTCCATTCTTGTGCTTTATGCTTACATGTTTTTTATACATGTTTATTGACACTAATATTTTCCTCTTCTGTTTGTACAGCGTTCTAGTGCTCAGGCCACATGTATCAGATATGATTCTCATTCACGTGATTCAACTGTCATAGATGATATCCCTCTATCTCATAGGCTTGAGAAATTCATTCTTGCAGAGCCATTAGATTGCGTATCCCTTGCTCAAAGGAAGAGAGCTCTTCCTTCTACCACTGAGACTCATATAGTATGAGAGACTCTGAGCTCGGATGAAGTACCTTTAACGCGAAAACGTAAGCTTAAAAAAGCCTCATCAAAAGGCAAAACATCCATAGCTTCTGAAGTACAACCGGAGATGATTCCACCTGTAGCAGAAGACATTCCCGATCTAGACGAGGTGCCTTTGGCTGAAAGACGAAAGACGACTTTAGCCAAATTGAAGAATAAAAGAAAAACTGATGCTTCATCTTTTTTATTAGACACCGTAGCTCGTGTGGTGGAGGATACTAGAATTGTTGATCTGGCTCATGGGGTCTCTCGTGACCATATCCATACTGGTAATCCTCTTATGCATATTGGTAATCCTCTTACCCTCCATACTTTACCTTCATCATTTAACTTATTCCATCTTGTTGTTTTATCAGATAGTGCAGAGGTTGTCAATATCTTTGCGACTCAAGTATCTGCAACCATGGAAGATTGCCCCAGAATTGAGAGGTCCCTTTTCGGTGGTGTTATTCCTGAGGTTGAGGAAGGTAAAATTTCTCTCAGTTCTCTCAGTTATTTAATTCTGAGAATTCTCAACACACTAACATATTTTATGTGTTTGATTATCTTATTTAGGTCTTAATTCAGAAGCTCAAGACATGATTGACTAGCTTCTTCTCAACGCTCAAAGGATTTATCAAGGTTAAACAGTAATGCTGTCAGAAATGTTTGCTACCCATAATACAGAGGTGCATCCATCCCCACCTCGCGAGCCTACCTTTACTTCTCGTGAGCATGCTTCTATATTTCGCGAGCCAGACCTTTCTTCTCGCGAACCGCCTTTTGCCCCATCAAATGTCCATTAGGCTGTCATCCCAGTATCAGTACCTTGGCATATTTGGCCTTGCTATCCATGCGATATACCAGTGCTAGATTAGATCGTAGATGGTCATCCGAAGACATTTACGCAGATGGAAATTCATGAGCCTATCTAGCAAGCCTTCCATCTTTAGCTTGTCACAGATGTTTTCGGGACTTTATCCGAGACTTCTATTCAGGATCTTGTTCCTGATACACTTCCCAGATGTCACACTCGTATAAATGACTAAAATAATATTGGTATGGATGTATCCTGGTGGGAGGCGCGCCTAGATTCCGTTCAAAGGCTTTATGATCATCATTGTATTGAGCTTAAAGACCATGCCATTCATTAGGAGAAATATGCCGAGATAGCAGAAGCTCGCAGGAAACATTTCTTATTACATGTTTTTGCTTCTTCTTTTAAATTTTCTATGTAATTCATCTTATCATCTTTTCTCATAGCACAAGACTTCATGCTTGATACAGTTTTATCCACTTCACATTAAGGGGCCCAGTTCTCTCATGAGGGATCTTGTGCTCCATTATGTAGTAGTCATTACTACTTTCACTTGTAATTACATAAGGACCCTCCCACTTAGCTTTGAACTTCCTTATCCTTTGTCTTCTCATAATTATTGGAACTGTTTTCAATACTCTGTCCCCTTTTTTGAACCATCTGTATCGTACCTTCTTATTGTAGCTTCTTGCTTGCTGTTTATTGTAAATCTTATGATTTGTGAAGGCTTCGGCCTTTGTTTATTCCAATGCTTCTATTTTTAGTAACCTTTCTTCCCTACTACTTTTTGACACCAATATTTTAGCTGTGACCTCCAATTCTGCTGGCAATACAGCTTCCGCCCCATAGACCAAAATATATGGAGTCAAATTTGTTGCACTTCGATATGAGGTCCGATGTGCCCATAATGATAAAAGAAGCTCATCTACCCATTTTTTTTGGTTATCATGTACCAATCTTGACAAGATTCGAATCAATGCTTTGTTAGAAGCTTTAGCCTATCCATTCCCTTTAGGATAGTATGGTGTTGACTTGTGATAAATTACTGAATATTTTTCTAACAAATTTGCAACTTTATGGTTAACAAAAGGAGTCCCATTATCTGATAATATGACATTCGGTATCCCAAATTGGCCAATGATATTCTCTTTTATAAACTGTACCACATTATCTGTTGTTGTAAATAATTCAGTTGCGACTAAAACCCATGTATGCCCTTGAGCCTGTGGTGTGATTGGCCCAATTATATCCAATGCCCAAGTATGAAAGGGCCATGGAGTAAATAGGTTATGCAACTTTGCTGCTGGAGCATGAATGAGATCCCCATGCACTTGACATATATGACATTTCCTGACAAAGTCACCAGCATTTTTTTCTATTATTGGCCAATAATACCCAGATAAGATAAGTTGTTAGAATACCTTTTTTGAGCCCTGATGCCCAAATTCATGGGTTCGTTTAAGTACTTCCCCTACTTCCTCCTCATCAATGCATCTTAGTAGTTTCCTCAAAACTTTTGCGGAACAAATTTCCATCTTGGATGACGAATCGCGAGGCCAACTTTTTGAATCGCAACTTGTCTACCTCAGGTAAGATTCTTTCTTTCAGATAAAGCTCATACTTCTCCCGCCAGTCAGTTGTTTTCACAAAGTTTCCCTCATTCGCGGACGAGTAAGCATCACAGTTCCTGCATCTCCCTTGTAACTCAGCTGCATCATTTTTCATGTTTGGCCAACAATATCCTTCTCGTTGTACACTCCTATAAAGACTCATATCTGTTTGTCCACACATTCTTTCGTGAGCTTGTTGCAACAACTGTTGTACTTCACTCATCGGCACATACTTGGCTAAAATTCCCTTTGTTGCTCTATTATAGAACACCCCTCTTATGATTTGGGTAACCTCGTCGTATGATAGTGTTATCATTTATTAACAAAGCTTGTACTATATTTTCCCTTCAATCCTGCTCTGGGAAGAATTGTGGTTCCTCTTTATGACTAATAGCATAACTGGTCCTTCGCAATATATGTAAAGTGGCCTCTTTCCCTTGAACTGTAGTTGCGAGCCCATCATTGCTAATGCATCAGAACGCCGATTTCCCTCTCGTGAATCATGTTGAAAGCTTATAAATTCAAAAGTTCCTAGCATTTGTTTTATGAGAGTTCTGTAAGGTGCGAGGTGTGGTTCTTTGACAACATATTCACCCTTAATCTATTTGATGACAAGTTTGGAATCCTCTTTTACATGCAGGACTTTTACTTTCAACTGTTGAGCCATCATCAAACCTAACACCAAACCTTCATATTTTGCTATGTTGTTGGTGCAGGGAAAATCAAGCGTGTAGGCCATGAGCACTTCTTATTTTGTTTTTTCATTTCTTAGTATAAATCCAGCCCCACTTCCTTGTTCTGTGGAAGAACCATCAAATTCTAATGTATATTCTGCAGTTCGTGCCACACCCACTATTCCCACATGTTCTTCTTTGGGCTCATAACCTTCTGGAAATAAAGCCAACAAATCTGATAATGCTTGGATTTTTACTGCTTTTGGCCTAGAGTACGTAATCTCATACTCGGATAATGCAGCAGCCAACACGTTGCTCTTCCAATGAGTATAGGCTCTATAAGCAGATATCGAATAAGGTCACTTTTAGTCACCAACTCCAGTGGATGGGCCAATAGATAATGTCAAAATTTCTGTGCAGCAAATACCAAAGCCAAATAATGTTTCTCCAAAGATGTATATCACAATTCCGGTCTTCTGAGCACGCGACTGATGTAGTATACCAACTTTTCTTCCCCATTATGCTCTTGAGCCAACAGTGCTCCTATTGATTTATTAGTAGATGTGAGATACATTATTAATGGCCTTCCTGACTGCGGTGCTACCATCTTTTTGGGAGAAGCCAAATTTTGTTTAATCTTGTCAAAAGTCTCTTGCTGCTCTCTCCCCCAATTATATGCTGCCTTTTCTTTTAGTAAGGGCATGAGTGGATGAGCGACTTCTGCTAATGCCGGGATAAACCTTCTGAGATACGAGATCTTACCCATAAAAGATTTTAATAACTTGCAAGTTGTAAGTGGCGTCATTTCCATCACTACTTTGACTTTTGTTAGGTCCAAATCTATTCCATGTCGATGTACAACATACCCTAGAAATTTTCCTTCGGGTACCCCAAAAGCACACTTCAAATGATTCATTTTTAAGTTATATTATCGGCATCTTTGTAATACCTTCCTCAAATCACCCACATGATCTTGGACTACTCTGGACTTGACCACCAAATCATCAATGTAATCATCGACTGTTTTATCCATCATATCATGAAAAATGGCTATCATGGCTCTTTAATATGTAGCTCAAACATTTTTAAGTCCAAAAGACATTACGGTATAATGAAAATTTCTAATCGGAGTGCGAAAAGTAGTTTTTTCAGCATCCTTTGGTGCCATTTTTATTTTATTGTAACCACTAAATCCATCCATTAACGAAAATATCTCATGTCCCATAGTTGCGTCTACCATAGTGTTGATGTTAGGTAGAGGAAAATCATCTTTTGGGCAGGACTTATTAAGGTCGCGGTAGTCCACATAGACTCGAATCTGCCCACTCTTCTTTTTTACAGGTATAATATTCAGGAGCCATGTTGGGTGCTGACTAGGCTTGATGAATCCTGCTTTTACCAATTTTTCCACCTCTGTCTTAATCTTTATTTCCAGATCTGGGTGAAATACCCGTTGTCGCTGCTTCTTGGGTTCTGATGCGGGGTATACATTAAGATGGTGACTGATTAGCCTAGTATTTAACCCCGACATCTGACCATAATCCCAAGCGAAAACATCACGATACTCTTTGAGCAGATTTACCAAAGATACTCTTGTTTCCTCGGATAAGATGCTGCTTATGAAGGTTGGTTGCGGTGTTGTTCCATTTCCTATATCAACCTCGTGTAAACCATGTTTTGGTCGCGGATTCAACTTTGATGTCCCGGGGTCAGTACCAATTATGCAGGCTTCTGACCCCCATTCCCGTCATAATTTATATACCACACGCCTATCAAGTATTTTGACTTAGGACCAACTCACCTCATTTGCCCGTCTTTTGAGTGAAACTTCAGC
Source organism: Cornus suecica (assembly GCA_963922005.1). Lineage (NCBI taxonomy): Eukaryota > Viridiplantae > Streptophyta > Magnoliopsida > Cornales > Cornaceae > Cornus > Cornus suecica. Next base: position 59,808,140 of record OY998243.1, read on the forward strand.
TTCCAAATCCTCCCATTTTGGTATCGGGGTAGCATAGGCACCGCGACCGTCTTGTTCTTCATACTCGGAGAAATGAACTACATCTGCGAAGTGAGATTCAGAGGCACAGAAAGGGCTCTTTGATGCTTTAATGGTCATTATTCCTTCTCCCCAATTAGCTTTCATCACTTGAAGATAAGATGATGGCACTACACCATACGCATGCAACCATGGCCTTCCTAGTAGCAATTGATACAAAGGTTCTCCCTTGATAATATGAAACTTTGTTGGGACTCTGATTTTCCCAACCTTAAGATCCAACATCACGAATCCCATAGTGGCTTGCTGGTCCTCGTTGAAGTCAATAACCGAAATAACATGAGTCACAATTTTACTTTCAGGAAAGTTTATCATTTGCAAGGTTGCGAACGGAACTATATTAACAGATGTTCCACCATCTAGAAAGGTCCACTTCATTTCACGGCCATTAACAATAGCAGGTACGTAAATAGGCCTATTATGAGGAAATAAGACTTGTCTGTCAGCTTCTGAGAATATAATCTCGCTTGTGGTTTTCCCGTGTTGTGGTATCATGATGGTGTGATTGAGAGCATCAATTGTTTACTCTTTCAAGAATTCATTCACATGATCTTGTATTGGAAGTTCATTGAAGAAAAATTCAAATTTAGTAGTATCAACTGTTTCACGAGCAGGAGCACATTCACACTTCCCTATGCTCGCCATTTCTTCAGTGTCATCGTGAGCACTTACTATTGCCACATGTGCAAGAAAAGGTTCATTAGCTACGTTTTTCGCAACATCTAAGGCTTCTAATGCTATTTTCTTGTACATAATTCTGAAAAACGCCCAACACCCACTCAAAGAATGCCGAACAAACCTATGATAAGGACAATAGTTACTTCTTATTTTATTTTCTCTCATTGGCATCCTCTGCACCGGAGGTAGTGATATAATCTCATCAGTGATCCACTGATTGAGCAAATCAATCGCTTCTTTTTCACCAAAAGGTAGATGAGGTGGCTCAGATCTTCTGGTGCGATCTCTACTTGTTCTCTCATCTTGCGTGGCTGCTACCATCGTCACTCACCATGTGGCAATGCTTGGTCGTGTTGGAGGTGCAAGGACTTCTCCCAGCCTTCGCACATTGTCAACTAATGCGGAAAAAGTTCTTAAATCATGATTGACCAAATGTACCCTGTATTCTCGTAGCATCCCTTCTATGCATATTTTGATTAACTGGAGCTCAGAGAGTGACTCGGGACATTGTAAAGCAGTCTTGCAAAATCTCTTGACATAAGATGCCACTTTCTCTCCCAATCGTTGTCTTTGTCTCGTGAGTGAGAGCATCGACACCTTCTCATATGCTTGAAAGAACTAGGTGTAGAATTTGATTACCATATCTGTCCAGCTTATTACTAAGGTTGGAACCAGACTAGTATACCAAGTATGTGCAATACCTTTCAGGGACTTGGAAAATTCCCTAAGCTTCAAATACTCATTGTTTATGTGATGCCCTAAAGCATCCAAAAATCGGGAGACATGTTCTCTTGCATTGACATCTTTACCATCAAATTGCTAAAAACTTGGTACCCCATAGTCTTCAGGATATGGTAACGCCATGATACTTGGATGGTACAGTGGGGCTGTCTCTACCTCATCTACATCAGCTTTTGCGTTTAAAATAGCTCGCAGTTGCTCTCTGGTGATATAAGCTTCATTCTCCAGTGTTTCAACCTGTATATGTGTTGTTTTTGGTAGAGCATGATTTTCGTCCTGAGGAGATGTTGAGTTTGGCTCTGAGGGTTGTGAAGCTTTTATAAAGGACATAATAGCCTTTTGAGTTTCTTGAATGCTAAGTAGAGTTTGAAGCAAAACTGGTGGCAATTCTGGTGATCCTGGTATTGGATCTATCACCGTAGGAGTCTCTGCTTGAGTCACTCCAGTGTTTGCACGACGACGCTGCCTTTGTACTGGTGGAACTGCTCAGGCTCCTCGTTTTGCTCTAATCCTTGATTTGTTTCCTGTTTTTCATGTTGCACGGTATGCCTTATTGGCGGACGCCCTCTTCGTCAAACTGAATGGGGGTTAGCTTGTGTAGAAGACATTTATTCCCCAGCTGAGTCACCTTAATGTAGGGGGTTCATGATTTGATTGATTTAAAAATAGTTTCTACACGCTCTAACACTCCCTGAAAAAATTATCTTTATTGGTGTTTTTATGATTTTACAGAACTTGTAGAAAGAAGAAAAGAGAAACAACACATACAATCACTTACAAACCACTCTTTCTCTTTGTAAAAATTTATCTCTCTAAGTCTGGAAGTCTTCCCGAAATGAAGACTTGGGTCAGTATTTATAGACACTGCGACTCAACACATCTTCGTGGAATGCTTCTGCCATGTCAGCACCTTGTCGCGCCTTGATTCTGCCATGTCAGCACTCTGTCGTGCCTTGGATGGTACACCTCGCGAGATCCCCAAGGTCTCTCGCGACCTCTAATCCGCATACTTCCTCGTATATCATTTTTCTTCCTTTTATCCTGCCTTTTCCAAGGAGCTTGTGATGTTTATAGCTTTTTCCTAGGTCATGACCTATTTGCATGCATACCATTTTCAAATAAGGTCAAAACCCACTACTTATGTGTCTTTAAAGCATTCCCCCAGATTCCATGTAGTACTCCCTATGCGAGCAACATATAGGGTTATGAGTTTAGATATTAGCTATACCCACATCAGTCCCCTTATAGATACCTCTGTGTTATGCTTTTACTTGCGTATAAATCATTTTGGGCCAGTTCCCAAATATTATTTGTGAGGCACCCCTTTACACTAGTATGTTATGTGCTAAAGTGTAATTAATCAGCAATAAGGTTTAAGTTAAGGATTTGACTTCTAGCTTAGGTTTTGGACTAAGTTATTATCACGGTTGATGAGGAGATTATCATAATTAGTGTGTATTGTTGTGATCATACATGTATGCTTGCACCTGAGGATTTTCATATATATGGATACTATGCAAAACTTGACTTGTGGATTCTTGAGTTTCCAAGGCATGTGTGTTGATTTCCTTTACTACCGTGTGTATAATGGCTATGTCAGATATGAGAATATGATGTGCTAATGATTAGCTCGTTATCTCTACTGCTATGCTCATAGATATCTGAAACAAAAAAAAAATTATGTTCATTAATGGTATTCTGCATTCATGCATTAGTATTAGGGTCATGCATTGTAGAGATTTGTGTTTACCTGAGAATCTGGATATATTATTTCAAAGTCCTTTGTCTGGATATGCTAAGCTTTGCTTAGGTTATCTGGTCTCCTCTATTAGTTTTCCCCCGTGTTTCTATCTTGTGTATTTCCCATGTTTCTTTGCTTAGCATTTCAGTGTAAAAAAGGGGGAGAAATATTTAGTTAAGGGGGAGAGATATCTGGTTAAGGGAGAGTATATTTCAGGGGGAGAATGAGTATTTTAGCTATGATGATCATTATACTTCCATTGTTATTGTGTTATTATTATTATGATCATTATATTGGTTTATATTTGGTTTCCACACTTGTTTTTCACGGTATATTGTTCAGTGTTGTGGTTGCAGAATTGGAAGATCGTCATGAGAGTAAGGTGATAATCTATGTTTGTGGGTGTGTATTAATAGGTATAGATATTATGATGTTATTCGTGAGGATATCTTTGTAAAACATAATTTTGTCTCAAAAATGCCAAAAGTAAAATTGTAAGAACATTTGTTAGTAATGTTTATTTTTGGCATGTTCTAAACAATAACCATGTTGAGTGAAATGTAAGGTCGGGAGGGTTTAACAAATATCGACAAGCTTCTTGAAATTCAAATCAACTTTAAAGTAGTGAAGAATACAAGAGAAATGAAAAGGAATCAAGTTTGAACCATGAAACATGTCACGAAGGGCAAAACGGAAATTATACAAATCTTATACATTGGTAGGCGTGCCATAAGAATGAACGGTGTTCGAAAATACCAAGAATCGCAAAAAATAAAATTTTGGTATTTTGGGTAAAAGAATGGGCGCTTACAACAAACAAAAAAGGTCTGGAAAGTGGATTTTAGCGATTAAGGGCGTTTGGCCTGACGCTTAAGCGTCAGTTGGGCGTTTGGCCTGGCGCTTAAGCACCGCTATGAGCGCTAGGCCCTACAAAATTTCTGCATAATTTCGGTTTGAGTTGGACTTTAACTCTTTTGACTTGGGTTGCACTCCAACATATCCTAGCACGTGTATAAAGGATATTTACACCAAAATTGGGTGGATTCACTCCCAATTAGAAGAGGAATACTTAAGGAATAATCCTAGTTCAAAAAGGAAATAAGTGTATTTTGGGTAAAAGAACATGCGCTTACAACAAACAAAAAAGGTCTGGAAAGTGGATTTTAGCGATTAAGGGAGCTTGGCCTGACGCTTAAGCACCGTTATGAGCGCCAGGCCCTATAGAATTTCTGCATAATTTTGGTTTGAGTTGGACTTTAACTCTTTTGACTTGGGTTACACTCCAACATATCCTAGCACGTGTATAAAGGATATTTACACCAAAATTGGGTGGATTCACTCCCAATTAGAAGAGGAATACTCAAGGAATAATCCTAGTTCAAAAAGAAAACAAGTCTACTTAAAATATGATTCCTCTCTCTATAAATATGAGGATTCTCTACAGATTTTGGGGGTGACTTTTGTGAGAGCTCTACAATTATTTCATAAATCAAATTCGTTTGCAGAGAGAGAGAAAAAGAGATTGTTTGATCATCCTATATCAAGTTTTTTTCAAGTTTGTGAAGGTTATCTAATTGTGCTTTAACTTTTGAGATCTTTATGCACGATTTGATGATCTAGTTGATGAAAAATCATCACACCACCTTGTGCAATGTGGCTACATAGATCTGTTAAGAAACGAAGACGTCATAGTACGAAGATCGGAGTAGGAGGCTTCGTGATTCTTTGAGAAACGGAGCCGTCAGAGTATGGAGATTGGAACGAGAGCTTCGTGGAGCGCGAGTGGATGAAGACTTTCAGACGTCGAGTGGAAAATGGAAAATCATAGCGGTTGTAAGTCATATTTTCATAGAGTCTGTACAAACTCTTTGATTCATAGTGTATTGATACTCGAGTGTATCCGTTGTCTTTTCATTGAAACGTTTTCAAGGTTTTTCCACGTAAAAATCTCCGTGTCGTCTCATGATTTACTTTTCGCACCTACATTCATCATTGCTTGATTAATCTGATTAGAAAATTAGGGTTTCGTGACTAATTAAAATTGAAATTTCGCAAAATATTTTTAATTTATCATAAAATCAATAAAAAAACTATTCCCCTTCCCAGTAGGTAATTTCAAATCCGTGCAAGATTTTTTATTTTTGAGGCGATTTTTACCATGCTCAAAGTTATTAAAAGAATAGATATTATAAATTTTAACTTGTATAAATAAAATTTGTCAAGACTTGACTCAGAAACCCCACTACTAATCCCAAGAAAGTTTAAGAAAAAAAGTTGGTTACTATGACGTTTGGATTGGACATTCAGAGCAGTGGCGGAGCCACACATGCCCCTCCTCAAAAAAGAATTTTTTTTTTTACTAATATATATATATATATATATATGTAAATTTTATATTAAAAAATTACCAATAAATGATGGTATGGCCCATTTGGTATTTCCTAATCTGTCAAAAGCCCCAAAATATGGAGCATGGGTTATGTTGTCTATACTTTACAGAATGTGCATTTCTTAAAAAAAATAAAGTTGAAAAATAAGAAAAAAGATATGGCTTGGGGTTTGTTTATTAGATTTAGAGGCGAATGTTTGAGTCTTTGAGAGTGGCGATTTTTTATCTTCTCTTCACTTTTTGTCTCCAATCAACAAAATCATTGTATTTTGAAAGAGGATAATACAAACCTCGATTTGGTACGAAATCTCTTCTTGTTTTTCTATTTTGAAAATTGTTTTTTGACAAATTTCTCTTCACTTTTGTGTTTTGCTTCTATAAAATCATGATTTGAAATAGTTATTCATTTGTTATGTGCAAGGATTTCATTTTAGGAGGGGCATGATTTTTGTTTCTTGTACTTTGGGGAATATGCATTTGAGCCCTTAACAAGTTATCAGAGATGAAAAATTAACAATTGAATAAATTACTCTTAGATCCAACTCAATTAAGGACACCTTAGGAACACTGTAGGAATTTCCCTTTCTAGTATACACAAATGGAGCTATATTTTCAATCAAATTACTGAAAAACAAAATAAAAAAATAACAATAATCTCACTATCATTCCAAGAAAACAGATGTTCAATACAAGTTAATTAGAACCTCTTTTTTCCTTTACTCTCTCTCCACTTTTTCTTAATCTACAAAGCTTTACATGATAAAGGGAACTACAGATCCGGGTATGAAGCTTTAGTGATTGGTTATTCATTACTGTAGCCATAAAAGATTAGAAATATAATGTATGATTGATATACTTTGTTTGCAATATCCTCACACATATTTGATAATTAGAACTACTTGTGAAGGTAAGGAGTGGAGGCAAAAACAAATAAGAAATATATCAGACAAAGTTTTGGACCATATCAAGAATGAATCAGGAAGGGCTAATTTTTGTGTTATAGAGAAAAATGTATGCTAATTTATATATCAAGAATAAATGGTATGATTATGTTTTTATGTGTTGTTGCTATTTGAATCTCATATATATATAAATGATTTTTTTAAAAAAAAAAAAACAGTTATGGAGAGAATCGATAGCAATTTCAAAAGAAAATCAGAATTGACTACCCCTATAGAGAAAAATGATGAAATTGTAAAGCAAAGTCGGCCAGATAATAATTTTGAGGGTCTTCAAGATGATCCGGGACTACGAACTAAAATCTTGGACTACAATCCTAATATTTGGGATGAAATTCGTAGGGCATATTGGTTAAAGGGTCCTTGTCAGCCTAAAAAGCATAAATTTCCTCGTAACAATTTTGGAAAATCAATACGTCATTTCAACTCTATTTGGTTTAGTGGATTTTCTCCTTGACTTGAATATAACATAATTAAAGATGTAGCATTTTGCTTATGTTCCTACCTTTTCAACCCAGATATTGGAGAACAATTAGGATGCGACTCCTTTGTGACTGAGGGGTTCACAAATTGGAAGAAAAAATGTTTGATTGATTTTTTTGTTGAATTACGCCCTTCCTGAAACGGAATCCTGGCTCCGCCACTGATTCAAAGTCTTGTAGTCTTCCTTTCTTACTCAAATTAAGTGAATGCGATGTAAAACTCAATAAACCACAAAAAATTTGCTTGATTGTAATTAGAAATTTTATTTGATTTATCATCATATATAGTAAAATTGCCATGACCTTATAAATGTAGGGTAATTTTTAGTGAATTAATTGTATGATATCGTTTATCCTTTATTTTCTATGGATCCTTCTATTATGTTAAAGATATGGTGGGCTAGTAGTATTTTCCCCTAAACAAATCTACACAATGCCGTACGGGTGACTCCTGCAGCTGTCGCCTGTCTGCTACTATGATTCCAGCTTTATTCTAACCTGAGATATATATAAGCCAATTCACATAAAACAATATATGTGTGTATATATCTCTTTAACTTTTGATTAGGTACGTACGCTTAATATATGGTTTGGGACACAAACCTCACTCTCTCTCCGGTTGGTAAGATTCTAACAAAAATCTTTTTAGTGGTCATGGCGAAGTTTAATCATCACAGGAGAAGGTGTATGTGCCATAGTTAGCAATAATAATCAATTTTGGTAACATGATATAAGTGTAACGAATTTGGATAATATCAATCTTAAAAATAAATATTAAATGAGAATCTCTTATAAGTAATGATATCGGTATTTTCTAAAAAATTACGCACCGAGCAATATATTATGCACAGTAACGGACGGAACCATGGTAGGTGCACACATGCAGCTATATATATATATATATATCTATAGATATATTATATGTAATTGTCTTCTCCACTGACCGACTACAAATAGTGTAAGATAATTAATTAACAACAACATTCAATGTTTTTGTTGGTGTGACAATGACCTCAAAACTTCACCTACTTTTGAAGTTTTGCAGTTGAGCTAATTAAGTTTGCATTTTCTTCCTGCAGAATTAATCTTCTTATTTTCCCAAAAGAGGTTCACTTGTCTTAATCATATTCACTCAAATCCAAAGCTCCTAATGTGTGTTCATATAGTCCACATATCAATGTTCTATATATATGGGATTGTTTATTAATTTGGATAGGTTAGTATATGAAATGGTAATTAGCTAGTATTGAATTATTACTTAGGTCAACACGAATTTTACTGTCCTGTATTAGTTCTAATTTTTTGCACGCCTCTTAAGAGATATGGATATAAAAATCAAGTCCAAAAAGTATATATAAATTTTTAGAGTCTATATATATAGGTGCTTCAGATTACAGTAGTAGACTCTTATCAAGCAGGTGAGATTACATGGTCAATGCCCGACACTGATTTATTGATTGCTCAACATTTATTTAAACTCCCAAATTTGGTACACATAAAATCTGTGTAACAGTTATTGGTAAGACCAACTTAGCTTAATGCTGACGACTATATCCACTGATTCTGATTTTATTTTTGATAATCATGGTATTCGGATCAGCTTACAGCTTACGCGCACCTCGACTAATCCCGAAATCCTGAAGTTTACGATCGAATAAATTTTCAATTGCCCAAACAGAATTGTAATTAGAAAAAATCAAACTTGAGACCTAATATATCTTAAGTCATTAAATCCCTACCTTTTTCCAATTTAATCATCCGTTTAAATTATTGACTTCTGATTTTTCATATCTTAGCTCACGGTTTTAATAGTTTCATAATCATGATCCTCTCGACTCTATGAAATAATTGAAAAACTCTTTACCTAATTGCAATTTGTGAAAAACTAATAATATATATAGATCGATTCAAAGCTTGCTGCGGATAGATAGTAATATACCAGAGACGGGAATTAAATAGAAACCGAACAAAAAGAAGCTAGCTATTGAGGATTGATTGACCACCATTATAACATTAAGGGTAAATAGCATTAAACCACCCTTAACTATACTCTCTCTTTCAACTAACCTCCCTCAATTATATTTTTGACTATAAATCCCCCAAACTATCATGATTGTTATAATTCAGTTCCTCCCGTCATAACACCGTTAGTTAAATTTAGGATAATTTGCACTCAGTCCCCTAAAGTTTAGGTCAATTGCATTCACCCCCTGAGATTTTATTTTTCTTGCAATGACACCCCCTGAAGGGGTTAAGACCCCATGAAATGACTATTGTGCCCTTGCTTTAGTGTAAAAGGCATGTTGGCTAAATTAATGGACCAAACAACCCTTATATATTAAGCTTAATTTGAAAAACTTTTCAAGTACTTTGGATACAATGATTTTTGAAATAGGAATATCTACATATAGGTAGACATAAGGATCACTGATTACAAATAGGTAAACTTTTACCTTTCAATTACTAATACATTAACTTAACTAAACTAATTACAAATGGGTCAACTTTTTTGTTTAAAGACTCAAATACCCCCAAAAAACTTCAATCTTCTTTTTCTTCTTATCTCCCATTCCGAAATCCCCAAACACTCAAAAATAAAAATAAAATGTTTCGTAAAAAATATAAATATTTCAAAAAAATTAAAATATTTCTGGAAAAATAAAATATTTCAAAAACAAAATGAGAAAAAAAATATATTTCGGAAAAAACAATATTTTGAAAAAATAAAATATTTTTGGAAAAATAAAATACTTTTGTTTATTTCTTTTTCACTTTTTTTTTTCTTTTCAACGAAATGTGTTCAAGCCTTAGACTTCTTGGTGATTACAATGCAATATTTTGGAGTCAAGTGTGACAAGAAGTATCAAGAACTAGTTGATTGAGTTGAATTTGTTTTGAAATTTGGTGTCTTAAAAAGTAATAAATCTTAGATGAGTTATATTTAGATAATTTATTTCAATATGACAGTGGACATAATCTGAATCTTACTTATTTACTATGAATTCTTTGAATGCACGTCATAAAATATTTCGGAAAAAATAAAATATTTTTCCTGAAATATTTTATATTTTCGAAATATTTTATTTCCCAAAATATTATAAATTTTCCAAATTTTTTATTTTTCTTGAAATATTTTATTTCCTATTTTTTTTGAAATATTTTATTTTTCCCGAAATAGTTTATTTTTTAAAAATATTTTTTTTTCCCGAAATATTTTTTTTCCTCATTTTGTTTTCGAAATATTTTAATTTTTTCGAAATATTTATAATTTTTCCGAAATATTTTATTTTTATTTTTGAGTGTTTGGGGATTTGGAATGGGAGAAAAGAATAAAAAGAAGATTGGAGTTTTTTTTTGGGTATTTGAGTCTTTAAACAAAAAAGTTGACCTATTTGTAATTAGTTTAGTTAAGTTGATGTATTAGTAATTAAAATGTAAAAGTTTACCTATTTTTAATTAGTAATCCTTATGTCTATCTATATGTAAATATCCCTATTTCAACAATCCTTGTATCCAAAGTACTTGAAAAGTTTTTCAAATTGAGCTTAATATATAAGGGTTGTTTGGTCCATTAATTTAGCCAACATGCCTTTTACACTACTCATTTCATGGGGTCTTAACTCCTTCAGGAGGTGTTATTGTAAGGAAAATGAAATCTCAGGGGGTGAGTGCAATTGGCCTAAACTTCAGGGGACCTGAGTGCAATTTATCATAAATTTAACTAACGGCGTTATAACGAGAGAGACTGAATTGTAACAATTTCATAATTTGAGGGACCATCACTTAGTTGAGGGGGGTTAGTTGGGAGAGAGAGTATAGTTGAGGGGGGTTTAATGCTATTTATCCTAAGATTAATGAATAAGGCTCTGTTTGGCATAACTTCTGTTTCTACCTTTCCGCGGAAGAAAAAGAGAAGCAGAAGCTGTTTTGAGAAACTGATACCCCAACTTCTTTAAAACGCTCTTCCAAGGTCTAGAAGCTCTTCTAAAATTTTTGTCAAACACCGTTTAAAACAGTTTTTACCCCCAGAAAACCAAAAACAGCGTTTGAAAAGCCAATCCAAATAGAACCTAAGTAGCATGGATCCAAATTTTAATTTATACTCCAGTAGCATGTGACCTCACAGCTGATAAAAGCAAACAGATGAAAGGGTTGTTGAAGTACACCTATGTTTGGGTTTTGGTTGGGGAATTTTTTTTTTCTCACAAAGTGAGGTTTTCATTAAAAATGATGCAGCGAAAGATGGGACCACTCAAATATGAGCATAGACAGTGTTTTTTCGTTTCACTGATTCAGTATAGTACAACACCACCTCACAAAGGTTCTCCATTGGTACATTAATAAGTGTTTGTTTGGTAGATGGTGTGGAGTTGGTTTTTTGTTTTGATTTGGTTGAAGTTGGGTTGGAGTTGGGTTGGTTGGAGTTGGTGTGGTTTTATTTTGGTTCCAAACCATGTTTGGTGCAAATGGTTTTGGTGTGAGAAAAAATGATGCTGAAAAATCAAACCATGTTTGGTAGAGTTGGTATGGGTTGAAATTCTGAATATTAATATATTAATAAATATTAAAATATATTAATATTATAATATTAATATATTAAAATATATTAATATATGAGTTTCACATTTTATTTATTAATAAATATTAATATATATTAATATTAATATATGGGTTTCACATTTTATTTATTAATAAATATTAATATATATTAATATTAATATATGGGTTTCACATTTTATTTATTAATATATATTAAAATATATTAATATATGGGTTTCACATTTTATTTATTAATAAATATTAATATTAAAATATATTAATATTATAATATTAAAATATATTAATATTAATATTTTTTTGAAATATTTAATTTTTCATAAATATTTAATTTTTCAGAATATTTAATTTTTCGAAATTTATTAATATCAAAAATGAATTTGCTACAGTGTTGGTACCAAAACCAAAACCATGAACCATCAAAAATGATGGTTCCAAATTTTGGCTCATTCCTTCACAAAAGTTGCACCATGGAATTGTTACCGTGTCTATTCCAAATTTCCACACTATTTGCCAAACATGGAGTGGAGCAAAATTTTCAAACCAAATCCAAAATTTTGGCTCCACTCCATGTTACCAAACATGCACTAATGTTATTGTCTGTCATTTGGAAATAAGCCATTTATTATTTAGTTTTGATTTGATTTTGTTGGGGGCGCACCGGATGCGAGTAATAAAAGAGAAGTATATACATGCACTTTCAAAGAACAAAATACAAGATTTACATGCATGGTTCATTCTAAATTAGGTTATTTTTATGGATAAGAAGAAATTTCACTATAATTATATAAAAATATTACAATAATAGAGAATCAATCTATCCTGCTTGTAAACTCCACTTGAGTTTTTCCTATATCTTCCGTGACTCTTTCGCGTGCCTTGCGACTCTTTCACGCCATCGATGTTCAATCTACTCTGCTTGTAAACTCTCTCTACCATGTAGAATTATAAAAAACAGAATACTAGAAGAATTAAAAGACAAACAAAGTGAAAGGAACTAAAGACGCCTACTCTCATTGTAACTCTTTTTTTCTCTCTTGATACCTTATTAAGTGAGAACGTTACCTGTTTATAGCTAACAATATGTGAGAGATCATACGTTTTCGAAAGGTAACTGAATGAGTTTAAAATAGGGTAAATAGCTTAAATCCCCCCTCAATTTTACTCTCTTTTCCTACTATACCCCCTCAACTATGAAATGAGCTTAGAACCCCCTAAAGTTTTATAAAATGTTGTATCATGGGTTTGCCCTCAATTTGTTTTACCCTTTTACCCTCCAAACTTTTTGTATTTCCACCTTACCTATAATTCTATCCTTACTATTATATTTATTAATTCTTTAAATTACAAAAATATTATTTCCTTTAGTTAGAATATTAATTATACCATTTACCTTTAATGTATTAGACTAAATATACTCTCAAATGTTATTTTTTTTTTTTTGTAAGTTTTAATTATTTTATTTGTAAATCAATTAACTTGTTATTAAATTTTATTTTGATTTAAATCATAAAAATCAATCCTAATTAATATATTCATAAATAAATCACAATTTATGAATATATTTTTATGAAAAGAAAGTTTCATTTGGCAAAAAAAAAAATTTAATTAGGATAATGAGTTTTATGATTTAAATGAAATTAAGTTTTATTGGAAAGTGATATATATTTTGGAATATATCTATATATATAATTCGTCAAAAATATATATTTTTCGAATTGTTTTAAAAAAATATGAATTTTTTCCAAAAAATAATTTTTTTGGGAAATATATATATTATGTTCCAAAATATGATTTTTTCAGATAATAATTTTTTTGAGAAAAATATATATTATTTTCCAAAATATGATTTTTTTTTCCGAAAATAATATAATTTTTTTCCGAAATATATATTTTTTATATTTTAGAAAATAATGTATATTTTTCATTAAAAAATCATATTTTTTTAAAACAATTCAAAAAATATATATACTTTTGACGAATCATATATATATATATATATTCCGAAATATATATCATTTTCCAATATATATATATTCTAAAATATACATATTTTTTCGAAAAATAATTTTTTTGAAGGTTTGATTTCACTAAACTCTCTTATACTATTGATGGTAGTTTAGGTATTATGACTCAAAATCATATTTTGGAACATAATATATATTTTTCGGAAAAAATTCATATTTTTGAAAATAATATATATTTTTCGGGAAAAATCATATTTTGGAACAATATATATTTTTCCCAAAAAAATATTTTTCTGAAAAAATTCATATTTTTTAAAAGAATTCGGAAAATATATATATTTAATGAATTATATATATATTCCAAAATATATATCATTTTCCAATATATATATATATATATATATATTTTCCGTAAAATATATATATTGTTTTCATAAATTGTGATTTATTTATGAATATATTAATTAGTATTGAGTTTTATGATTTAAATCAAACTAAAATTTAATACCAAGTTAATTGATTTACAAATAAAATAATTAGAACTTATAAAAAAAAATTAACATTTGAGAGTATATTTAGTCTAATACATTAAAGGTAAATGGCATAATTAATATTCTAACTAAAAGAAATAATATTTTTGTAATTTAAAGAATTAAAAAATATAATAGTAAGGATAGGATTAAAGGTAAGGTGGAAATACAAAAAGTTTGGAGGGTAAAAGGGTAAAAAAATTTGAGGGCAAGCCCATGGTGCAAGAAAATGAAAGTTGAGGGGGGTATAATTAATTGAGGGAGTATAGTAGAGAAAGAGAGTAAAATTGAGGGGGGTCTTAAGCTATTTACCCTTTAAAATATTATAAAGATATAAAGATTATAATGGTTAAAAATATAACAAAAAAAACCTAAGATAATTTATAGTTGTCAACCGTTATTCTTTAGTACTTGCAGTGTAATATCTTCAATGGTAAGACCCAGTTTAAAACAAAACTACTTTGAAAGTAGCTTTTTAAAAATCCTTTTATTCTCCTTTCTGGCCTATAGCAATCAACATTAGGGAGGTGGTGGTGATATATATTGCTCCAATGATAAAACAAGTCACCAATCTTTGTTCTGGCCGGTGGTAGAGTCACCACTCGGGGCGGAGATAAACTTAGTAGTGGCTTTCTGAAGATTTTTTTATACTCTTTTATGGCCGTGGTAATCACCATTAAAGGCGGAGATAAACTCGGGTGGTTGTGGTATTTCTCCCATGATAAAACTGGTCATCAATCTCCTTCTGGCCGATGATGGTATTACAACTCAGTGCAGAGATAAATTATGTGGTGTTGGTATTTCTTTAGGAGTAAAGCCAGCCATCACTCTCCTTTTGACAGGTGGTGGTGGTGGCGTTTCTTCAGCGATCAACCTGCCATATATGGAGTCTTTATAAGACCTATAAGTTGTATCACCCACAACCTATTATTTATTGTGATATTTTGACTGAAACAAACTTCACATACAACGTTGAAAGCTAAAAAAAAAGTTCCAAAATTTGGAATTTTGGATATTAGAATAACATCGTGGTCCAGGATAGGTGGCTCAATACTTCGCATTGAGTTCATAATACTAGAATTAAAAGACAAATAAAGAAGTGAAAGGAACTAAAGATGACTCTTATTGATACCTTATTGAGTGAGGATGTTACCAATACATAACCAATGATCTGTGAGAGGTCATAGGTTTTCAAAAGGCAACTAAATGAGTTTAAAATGTAATAAAGACAGAAAGATTACAACCAATCAAAATGTAACAAAAAAATAAGATAAATGAAAAGATAAATTGTAGCTGTCAACCATTAGCCGTATGTACTTGTGTAGCGTAATATCTTTAATATACCCTTCAAAGCACATTTTCGTGATGTTACATATGTCTTTTTCTCAAAAGTCTTAACCTAAGTATAGATTATCGAACCATAAAATTAATTTTTTATTAGACAAGGATTACAATTCTTTGGAAATAAAATTTTACTTTAATAATAAATTATTATATAAAATATGCTCTGAAATAATAAACCTAATTATAATAAAAATTTGAAATACTTTCCGAACATGTTTTTGTGTATCATATTCTTCAGCTAGATTAAAACAAATTGGCTTAGACATCGTTAGTAGAGGCAATTTAGGCATGTTGCTATGGCAAGACTAAATTAAAAATATATCCCAAAAAAGGATATATGAGTTATCATTCATGAAGGTTAATGAATTATTTCATTTAACACCACCTTAGGATAGCATAGTGTAAGAACATTTATATTATTGTGTATGTTTGGCATGTTCTAGACAATAATTATGCTGAGTGAATTATGAAATCGGATAGGTTTAGAAAAGTTAAAGTGGTCGAGCAAAGGTATGGACAAGCTTTGTCAAATTCAAATCAAACTTAAAAAATATGAAAAATACAAGAGAAATGAAGAAGGAAGAAGTTTGAGCAAAAATTGCATTCCAGATGGCATAAATGACATTTTTCGGAGCCGAAACTTCGGAAAACATACCAACGGAGTCCAGGGGGCTCAAACGGAACAACTATAAAAAAAAATAGTTTCCATGAAATCTTTATTTTGTCCCCGACTTAATTTCTTTTGATGCAGTTGCGACTTCAATACCTTAATACACGTGATATATACATATTGTATACCATATCAAAGGGTTTTGCTCGGTTCGATGTGAAATTACGAAAAAGGGTAACATTAGGGTTTCCCTCAGTTTTTTCTATAAATATGAGGATTCTCTACAGATTCAGGGAGAGTTTTTGGTGAGATCTCTGTAATTTTTCTACAATTCATATTCTTCTGCAAAGAGAGAGAGATAGAAAGAGAAAATCATTGAGTGATCATATATCTTCGAGTTCTCTCTTAGGGTTGTTTCAATTGTGTTTCTACATGGATCATCTCATGAACAATTGGATGACATAGATTCTAAAAAAATCAACACACCACATATTGCAACGTGGTTGCTTTGATCCGTTGAGAACTGGAGCCATCTGAGTGAGGGATCGGAGCAGGAGGCTTCGTGGTTATTTGATCCGTTCATAAGCAGAGCTGTTAAAGTGCGGAGATCAGAGTAGGAGGCTTCGTGGTTATTTGATCCGTTGAGAAGCGGAGCCGTCAGAGTACGGAGATCGGAGTGAGAGCTTCGTGGAGCGTAAGTGATTCAAGTTCGTCAGACGTCGAGTGGAGAAAGGCAGATCAAGAGTGATTTGTAAGTCTAAAACTTCATATGATTAGTGTACTATTTGATTCATAATGCATCGATACCCAAACGTAGCCGTGGTTTTTACTTAGAGTTTTTCCAAGGTTTTTCACGTAAAATCTCTATGTCTTCTCATGATTTATTTTCTGCACTTATATTTATGATTACTTGGTTTAATCTTATTAGAGAATTAAGGTTTTGTGACTGATTAAAATTGAATTTTTGCTAGATAATTTTAATTGATCATAAAATTGACAAAAAACCTATTCACCCCCTAGGCTATTTTCATTAATCGTCTAGGTAATTTCAATTGGTATCAGAGCATGGTTACCCCGTTTTAGGTTAACTACCTAAGGTTAAATTCCAAACTTAGACGATGGAGATACCTCGTGAATGAGGTTCCGTATCTAAGTCCCATTTATTTGATGATTCAAATTACATGTATTGGAAAGAGAGGATGAGAGCGTTTTTGAAATCCTTAGATTTGAGAGATTGGCTGGCCATAGAGGTAGGATACTCACCTCCCACTATAATGGATACAACAACTAATAAATCAAAACCAAACCATCGAGCGAGTGGATTGCTGCTGAAACAAACAGTGCTAGTTGGAACTCCAAAGCTTTAAATGCATTATACAATGCTATGACTGCTAGTGAGTTTAAGAGAATTGCCACGTGCGATATTTCCAAAGAAGCGTGGGATATTCTCCAAGTAACTCATGAAGGGACTTCAAAAGTTAAACAATCAAAACTCCAAATGTTAAATTCTCAATTTGAACAGCTTAGGATGAAGGAGGATGAAGTCTATGTTGATTTTAAGGCTATATTAACTGATATTGTTACAGGTTGTCATAATCTAGGTGAGCCTATTCTTGAGACTACCATAGTGAAGAAAATTCTTAGGTCTCTACCTGAACATTTTCGGTCTAAGGTTACTATCATATCGGAGGTCATGAGTCTTAAAGAAATTAAGCTTGAATAATTGGTAGGAAACATAAAATCCTATGAGATGGAGATGTTCAAAAATCCCCCTATAAAGTTTAGTAGCACAAAAGAGAAGAGCATAACTTTCAAAACCACTAGGGAGGATCATGTTGAATCTGATGGAGAAAGTGAGTTGAGTCTGAATGATATTATCATGTTTGCTAAGAGGTTGAACAAATTCGTTAAGGCTAAACGGAATGGTCAAGGACAAAAAATTGGGGATAAGTATAAATAAGACCCAAACTCAGAATGATAAGTCTGATCCTAAAAAGAAGAAACCTCAATGTTTTGAATGTCCAAGATATGGTCACATAGCTGCAGAGCGTGCAAACACTTTGAAAAAATCTAAAGGATTAGCTGTCAATTGGGATGATGAATCTGATAATGGATCAGCTAGTGATGCGATAGACTCAGAGGTAGGTGATGAGTCTGAGAATTTCACCATGTTTGCTGCACAAAACAACGAGGTTAGAGAAGTTGCTACAAGTTGGGAAATGTCTGGAGAGGAAGGTTCTGAGAGTGATGAAGATTGTGATGACTCGCTTCAAGAGGCTTATGATAAATTACTTGATAAGATCATTCAACTTCACAAAAATCACATGAAACTATTGACTAAAAGTCTTAGCATGGACAAAGAATTACATTCTTTAAAAGACGAGTTAGCCAATAGTTCTCAAACTCTAAATCTCCTACAGACCCAAAAGGTCAAATTGTTTGAGGAATTGAATAAGTCTGAACAAGAAAAAATTCAGGCTTTAAAGATAGTAGATGGTCTCAAGAAGGAATTCGTTGAGAAATCTACCAAGATTGGAAATTTGGAAAAGGAATTGAAGAATATTGACTCAATTATCCATAAATGGTATAGTGGAACTCTTAAGCTTAATCATATGTTGAGTATGGAAAAATCTGTAGGAAATACAAAGGGACTGGGTTATGACGGAGTATCACATAATTTGAACGTTGTTTCGAAAACCACCTTTGTAAAAGCTTCTCATGTTGCATTTAGTTTTTCTCAAGGAAATTCGAATTGGAATCCTAATGTTCAATCCTATGTCAGAAGAACTGTTGAAAGCAAGCCTTCATTTACCTCAAGATATCCTAAGAGTTCAATTAATGAAGTTCAAAGGTTTGTTCATATATGTCACCATTGTGGTGTAAGAGGTCACATTCGACCTTTGTGTTCAAAGCTAAGAGGGAAGACTTTGAGGTCGGTGAAGGGACAAAGAACTCAACAGGGAGATTGTGTTCAAGATAAAATTAGAGTGTTGACTGAAGAGATGAAGAATTTGTCAAAATTGGCAATTAGAGCTCCAAAGCTGAAGAAGGCATGGGTCATAAAATGTGAGCTACACTGTTTGGTAGTTCATACTGCACTTAGAGTACGTGATTTTAGCACCTGGTATCTAGATAGTCGATGTTCTAAGTATATGACTAGAGATAAGTCATTGTTTGGATTTCTCGAGGAGTGTCATGATGGGATAGTCACTTTTGGTGATGGAGAGAAGTCTAAAGTTCTAGGAAAATGTACTATTGTGATTTCTGGTATGCCTAAACTAGAAGATGTGTTTTATGTTGAAGGTCTAAAAGCTAATATGCTGAGTATAAGCCAGATATACGATAACAATCATAATGTTAATTTCTCTCCGGATAAGTGTTCAATCATCGACTCTTCTGGGAATTACGTTATGGAAGGTATGCGTTCGTCTGATAATTACTATTGCATTATTCCTGATTTTGAATTATCTTGCAATAGATTTAAACTTGATGAAGTTGAGATTTGGCACTAGCGAATGGGACATGTTAATTTTCGTGATTTAATAAAAATTACTAAGAATGAAATTGTCAGAGGTGTCCCTAAGCTTAGTTTTGGAAAAGGGATTGTGTGTGGACCATGTTAGAAGGGTAAATAAGTTACATGTCAACACAAGAAGATAAATACCATTCGTACTTCTAGACCTTTAGAGTTGTTACATATTGATTTAATAGGTCCCACTAGGACCATGGGCAAATGTGGTAAGAAGTATATTTTTGTGATGGTAGATGATTACTCTAGATTTACATAGGTTGGATTTCTGAGTGAAAAGTCTGAAGTTGCTGAAAATTTTAGAAAAAATTGTTTGAAAATTCAGACTGAGAAGAATTATCCCATTACTAGAGTAAGGAGTGATCATGGAAAGGAGTTTGAAAATTCAGGGATTGATACTTTTTGTGATGAAAGAGAAATAAAGTATGAATTTTCAGTATCACATACTCCACAACAAAATAGAGTGGTTGAGAGGAAGAATAGAGTTCTTCAAGAGATGGCTAATATTATGTTGCATGGTAGGAAGGTTCCTATGTATTTTTGGGCCGAGGCAATGAACACAACTTGTTACACTTTAAATAGAGTCTATCTTAGGCCTGACACCTTAAAAACTTCCTATGAACAGTGGAATGACAAAAAATCGAATGTGAAATATTTCAAGGTTTTTGGAGCAAAATGTTATATTCTTAGAGATCGTGAGTCCATTGGAAAATTTGAGTCTAAGAGTGATGAAGGAATATTTCTTGGGTATTCATTGACAAGTCGAGCATATAGGGTTTTAATCTTAGAACTCAAACTATGATGGAATCCTGCCAATGTAGTGGTCGATGACTCATGTGTTGATGAGTCTCCGACATCCGTAGAGAGAGGAAGATAGTGAGCCATTTTTTCTGTTAGATAATGATTATTCAGATGTTGATAAAGAGGACAACGTGATTCATGATAATACTTCTAGTCCTATAGAATCACATGATCAAATATGTGATGTTCAGGCTACTCCTCCTAAATAACCATCTGTAAGGGTCAAGTTGAACCATCATTTGGATAAAGTCATAGGATTGGTTGATCAGATGATGGTGACCCATAGAAAGGCTAGGAATGAAGTCTCGTATGCATGTTATACATCTTCCTTAGAACCTAAGAATGTCAAAGAAGCTCTTCAAGATAGTGAATGGATAAATGTTATGCAAGAAGAACTTCAGCAGTTTGTTAAGAATGATGTGTGGTATCTTATGCCTAGACCGAAGGAGATGAATGTGATTGGTACCAAATGGATATTCAAGCATAAAAAGGATGAAAATAGTATAGTTGTTAGGAATAAGGTTAGGCTTGTTGCTCAAGATTATACTCAGATAGAGGGTATAGATTTTGATGAGACTTTCGCTCTAGTTGCTAAACTTGAATCTATTCGGATTTTATTTGCTATTGCATATCATCTTGGATTCATGTTATATTAGATGGATGTAAATAGTGTATTCTTGAATGGTATTCTTCATGAGGAGGTGTATATGGAGCAACCCAAATGATTTAAAGATCCTCATTATCCTGGTCATGTTTATAAGATTAAAAAGGCTCTATATGGGCTAAAACAAGCTCCTAGAGCTTGGCATGAAAGATTGACCGACTACCTATTGGGAACAGGTTTTACTTGAGGGGGAATGGATAAAACACTATTTATTAAGAAATTTGAGAGTGATACAGTTGTTGCTCAAATCTATGTTGATGATATTGTGTTTGGCTCCACTTCTGATCAGCTTGATCATTATTTTGGACATCAAATGACACATGAATTTGAGATAAGCATGATTAGTGAAATGAACTTCTTTCTAGGGCTTCAGACTAGACAATTAAGTGATGGGATTTTTATTTGCCAAACTCGTTATGCCTTGGAATTAGTGAAGAAGTTTGGTTTGGAAAAGTCTAAGGATGCTCGCACTCCTATGAGTACAAATGTCAAGCTTAACATAGATATTAAAGGTCAAGATGTAGATCCTACATTTCATAGGAGTATGATTGGGAGTTTGTTGTACTTGACTGCTAGTCGACCTGCCATAGCTTTTAGTGTTGGTTTGTGTGCACGTTACCAGGCAAGTCCTAAAGAGTCTCATATTACTGCAGTAAAAAAATCATCAAGTATCTTAAAGGGACGGTGAATTATGGACTGTGGTATCCATCAGGGACTAACACTGAAATCGCATCTTTTTTTTACGTTGATTGGGTCGGTAATGTTGATGATAGAAAAAGTACCAGTGGAGGGTGTTTTTATATTGGTAATTGTTTAGTTGTTTGACATAGCAAGAAACAAAATTGTGTTTCCCTTTTCACTGCTGAGGCTGAGTATATAGTAGTTGGTAGTTGTTGTACTCAGGTATTGTGGATGTGTCAGATGTTACAGGATTATGGTTTTACGTAAGGCATGATGATTGTGTTATATAATAACACGAGTGCAATAAACATTTTTAAAAATCCTGTTAAACACTCTAGGACAAAACATATAAATATTCGACATCATTTCATTCGAGATCTTGTTGAAGATGGTATAGTGTCTCTAGAGTTTATATCCACATATTCTCAGTTAGCAGATATCTTTACAAAACCATTATGCCCCATCTACACCCATTGAAATTTGTCTTACGCACCAAGCGTAGGTACTCTACGCGTCGCTTAAGCCTATGCGTCGCGCGTAGCTTCCCTACGCGCCACGTGTAGGTGGGACTGCGAAGTTATGTTGTGAAATCTTTATTTTGTCCCCGACTTAATTTCTTTTGATGCGGCTGCGACTTCAACACCTTGATACACGTGATATATACATATTGTATACCAGATCAAAGGGTTTTGCTCAATTCGATGTGAAATTATAAAAAAAGGTGACATTAGGGTTTCCCTCGGTTCTCTCTATAAATAGGAGGATTATTTACAGATTCAGGGAGAGTTTTTGGTGAGATCTCTGTAATTTTTCTACAATTCATATTCTTCTGCAAAGAGAGAGAGATAGAAAGAGAAAATCATTGAGTGATCATATATCTTCTAGTTCTCTCTTAGGGTTTATTCAATTGTGTTTTTACATCGATAATCTCATGCACAATTGGATGACCTAGATTCTGAAAAATCAACAAACCACTTATTGCAACATGGTTGCTTTGATCTGTTGAGAAGCGGAGCCATCTGAGTGCGGAGATCAGTGCAAGAGGCTTCATGGTTATTTGATTCATTGAGAAGCGGAGCCGTCAAAGTGCGGAGATGTAACAGGAGGCTTCGTGGTTATTTGATCCGTTGAGAAGCGAAGCCATTAGAGTACAGAGATCAGAGCGACAGCTTCGTTTAGCGCAAGTGATTCAAGTTCGTTAAACATTGAGTGGAGAAAGGCAGTGATCGGCTCAGTAGGTCGACTAAAAATATGCTTAAAAATAGACCCTAAATACGACCTCGTTTTGCCTATCGCAAGCGTACGAGTCAGTTCGAAGTATAATATAGCTTGAGACAGGGTTTATCGATCCTAAAGAAACTAAGTCGTACACTAAATTTTAATAAAATAATATTCTTGAATTGTAAAGATAGTTTGATTTTAATTTTTGATATTAAACTAATTAAATAAAAAACTAAATAAAACAAGTAAAGATAAATTGAGAAAAATTAATAGAGAAAATGTATAAGGCATATCTAGCGCCACCACTAGCTTTGTAATGTAAACATGCTATTCATTTTATTGTGAAAGGGAGAGACATCTCCAACAAATCAGACTAGTGCGGCTATAAGCGAGCTTCTAATCCCCATCAAAGGTTACATTTAACCGAGCTCGGTCACAATTCATCTTAGTATTAAACATGATTTGGATATGCCATTACCCTATACTACTCCTACTTGCATTAAATTGAAAACACATCAATTTCATATTCCCTTAGCATGAACTGTCTAAACTAAAGTTTCATGTTTTAAGTACCGTTATATAGATAACTAACAACCTAACTTTCGAAGTTCAAGCTCATAGCAATTAGGTGCAGTTGTGCAATAATTAACATGAAATCAACCTAGAATAGATAAAATGAAAATTTTTATTTGAACATGAAACACAAATCTCTTGTCTACATAACCATTATATGAGTGCTCTTTAGCTTCCCATTTCACATTAAAAATAAATAAATGATAGAGTACATTACATGATCTAGGGTTTTGCTAGAAACCCTAGGCCAAACAAGATGGATATGAATGCTACATGGGATGATCATGACTCATGTGTTTCGGATGAGGAAGAAAATGGTAAGGAAATGGCAAACCCTTGCCTCATGGTAAATGAAGATGAGGTACATTTAAATTTACATGCATTAGATAAATCCATTTTGTCATATGATGAGCTTTTATTTTCCCATAATGAATTACAAGATGCATTTGAAGATTTGTATAATGAGTTTGAAAAACTAGCTAGAAAACATAGTTTGCTGTGGACGGTGATGAATCTTCTTATTCCAAGTCACCCGAATCCAACCACCGAAGAGATTTAATTAAAAACCTCTTTACTTTCTACTCATACGCGTCTTTTCTCTTTGGTGTTGATCTTAAATTAGTGGCAGCATTGCACGTCAAGATTCTGAACATATAGGGGGTTGGCCGACATCCCAAAGATAAAAGACGCATATGAGCTATGCAATGTATGTGTCTAAAGTCAAATTTATCACCTCGCTCCACGTGCGCCTACTCAGCCCTTCTCCTCGCCAATCAAGGCCATCCGGACCACAAATTTCAAATATTCCAATGATTGTACAGTCGTCGCATTAATTGGGTCTCGTGTTTGGGACTACATTAAATCCAATTGAATTACATCCATTAAAAAACCAACTAATACAATAGAAGCCAATTCAAAATAGAATTTTTCAACAATACATTTATAGAACCATCAATACTGGATATTGCTAGATCTTGTTCTTTGTTGCCACTCTATTTCACACTCAATCAATTCTATCTTGGGACAAAACCTCAACATCAAGAGATGGTGCGAGTTACCATTTAGTTGCCCATGGGTGTCAGTGAGAGCGTTGTTGATGATGAACTCAACTCCATGGATCTCCCGGTGTTCTCTTCTATCTTCTTTTCTCTTCCTTCTGTCGCTCTCCTGATATGTATTTTACGCACTAATTTGTTGCAGAGAAAATAGGCAATCACGAGAGAGCCCTCAAATCTTATATAAAACTATTATTTATAAATGTGGAGTCTTGTAAAAGTTGGACTCTTTAATTGGTGTCAAATTCTTGTAAAGAAACTTAAAACTCTTCAATATCACGTTCTAGAATGTGCAATACGTCAATCGGGGTTCACAACATTAAGTTGATTCGTGACCTGGGATCGATCCCAGATTAAGTCTCGCCAATTTTTAGTGCGTAAGGTTGGGATTGATCCCAAGAATGTGGGATCGATCTAAGGGTAACTCTCGCCAATTTTCCAGCGCCTGAAGGTGGGATCGATCCCAAAAATGCAGGATCAATCCTAAAACAACAAATGTTTTTATTCTTGTTTGTAATTCGCTCCATGCGTCTCGGTTGCTTCCGCTCGCCTCCAATGTTATTGTTTTGCCTTTTTAACCTCCCTTTAGTCTATTATTGCACCTTATTTTACCTCAGCCATAGTTCTTGAATGGTTATGAGTTAGTACTTCAGTTAATTCACCGGATTTAGCTCGTTTTACACGTATCAAACCTGAATCATGCTTAAACATGCAAATCGCATAAAAATACCAAGGTAGTAAGATATAGAAACTAATAATACCGAATTAATCGCGTAGAATGTGTAACATTTGGCTCCTAACAGGCAGATTAGGAGTGATTTGTAAGTCTAAAACTTTATAGAGTTTGTATACTGCTTGATTCATAATGCATTGATACCCGAGCGTATCCGTGGTTTTTACTTGGAGTTTTTCCAAGATTTTTCACTTAAAAATATCTGTGTCTTCTCATGATTTATTTTCTGCACTTATTTTCATGATTGTTTGATTTAATCGGATTAGAGAATTAGGGTTTTGTGACTGATTAAAATTGAATTTCCGCTAGATAATTTTAAATTGATCATAAAATTGACAAAAAGCCTATTCACCCCCCCCCCCCCCCCCCTCTAGGATATTTTCATTGATCGTCTAGGTAATTTCACATAGTCTTAAAAGTAAGTTAAGGACGAGGTTTAAATTAACGATAAAAATGCTAAGCACCTAGAAGCGAGGAAGGGTGTAATAGTTAACGAAATACTTCGGGGAATTCAAAATAAGCATAGATCCGGAGATTCTGGAATAAGTCAACCTTTTAAATGACTGTTGTATCCATGGGCATGAAGGAGACAACCTGACAAGCTGAAACATCTAAGTAGTCAAAGGGAAAAAAAATAATTTTCCTAGTAGCGGCGAGCGAAATGAATATGCTACAAGTGAATATTTGTAATATATAAGAAATGAATTTCAATCCGGTCCACATATCTTTTTGGGATCTAAAGTAATGCATCCCTGGTACATCAATTAATAGGTATGTGAGGATCTCTTTTGAATAATAAAAAGGTCTAATTTTGTTTCAGACATGACAAAAAAACAATGTATGGTAGGTCAAAAATAATAATTAAATGAAATATTATTTATATCTGGTAAATTATCTTATCGAAAAGAGCCACAAAAAGTAAATAAAGTATTTTTTGTAAGAAAAATATACTAGATGAAAAATACTCAAAAAAGGCATTTATTATAATATCAAGTTTGGTACTAAAACATAGTATAGGTGTCTATCATCTCGGTTGGTAAAGTCTCACATGGTCCACAGTGGTGCTTGGAGGCCAAGGTTCGAACCATATAGTACTAACTCTAACTACTAGTTTACCTGTCATGTCATGGGAACGGGATCCTTTGTTGTAGTCGGGTCGTGCTATACTCATGTTATACAAGGAACGACATCGTTTTGGAAATAAAACTAATGATTCTCTGTTATATTACCGATTATGCCTTTTTTATATTGTATATTATGTTTTTAGGTTTTACAAACTTAGTGTGATTCGCAATTCATTTCTTTCGCAACCGCAATGTGATTCGTAATTCATCTCCTTTGCATCACAGTGTGATTCGTGATTCATCTCCTTCGCATAATATATCCATTACACGTACTTTCACTTCATTATCTTCGTTGTTTGTTGATCGTGTAAACAATTGTATATCTACGTTTTGTTTTGTGTATATATAATTATATTTTTATTTATGTATATATATTTATATATACGATTTTGGCCATGAACATAAATTCACTTAGATTATTTATAATTAAAGTTGATTTTCCAGCAGGTTAATTATTTAGTGAAATAAAATAAACTATCTATTTCAACATATTTTATCTTTATGTCAACACCTTTAAGTTGTGTAAATAATAATTTTTTTTTATTTAATTCCGTCTCAACATGTTTAATCTTTAAGTTAACACCATAAATCTAATTCTCAACATATTTAATCTTTACCTCAATACCTTTTAATCATTGTAATAGAAATATTTATTATAATTGAATGCCATAAATTATTTCTATTAACATATTAAATCCTAAGTCAATACTATAAATCTAAGTCTCAACATATGTAGCGTCCGGTATTTTTACGCCCTAATTAAAAATTTTAATTAATGATTAAATGCATATGTGATTATGTGTTTAATGTGATTTTGTGCTAAATGTATTTATGTGCTTAACATGACTTACATGTTTTATGTGATATTAAAAGTTGTAAGTTGCATGTTGTATTTTCATTTTGAGAATAATGAAAATTATTGAAAACGATTTCGGGAAAGAAATGACCGAAGGGTAAATGAGTAATTTCATATTTTGAGCACTTAGTGGAAAGTGTAGATATTTTGGCTAAGTGTTAGGGCCTAAGTGACATGTTGGTAATTAGAGAGG
Organism: Cornus suecica; assembly: GCA_963922005.1. Classification (NCBI taxonomy): domain Eukaryota; kingdom Viridiplantae; phylum Streptophyta; class Magnoliopsida; order Cornales; family Cornaceae; genus Cornus; species Cornus suecica. The sequence goes on from OY998243.1 coordinate 59,835,646, forward strand.
ATGACAAGGGGTTGAAGGGTAATTAAGAGGCTTGATGACACTCTTGTAAGTAACCTTAAGTTGGGATGAAAGTTGTCATTTTACACTTTCAAGTGGTATCTAAATTCTAACCATTGATCTCCTTCTCTTATATTTGTTCTCAACCCTTGGATCATAAGGCCTTGTTTAGTTAGCACTTAAATGCAATAATGCATTATTCATAGTCTTTCATTTGGCAAGACTTCATGTCTACCCTTGGATCAATTATTCATTTTCCTTGCTTGATTTTCAACCATTGGATAGGGAGAGTTGTGAGTGGAGAATCTCTACAAACTTTAGGGTTAGCCCACTTTGCAAGACTTCAATCCTCTCACAAAACTCTTGTTCTCTCTTCCTCTTCTTGCTTATTGGGGATTGCTCTTGTTGGTGTTCTTGAATCATTTGGTAAGTCTTCTAATCATTTTAGGGTTTTGGTTGCTAAGAACCCTAGCTTTCAAGTTTATGAATTTCTTTGGGTGGACATTGATTATAGCCTTCTCCTGTTCATGTTATAGAAGGTTAAGTTTTCTTTCAAACTACCAAGTGAGTTTCATTGGTAGTAGCTCTTGAAATCATCTCGTACAGAAGTTAGTGGCGAGTTCCCTAACTTCTACTATTAAGCTTTCAATTCTCCATGAAACCCTAAAATATAAATCATTAGGGTTTGAATTGATTCTTGTGATTGGAGCCACTTGTGTATAAATTTCGGTTTCTTGTGACACCATAGTAATTGTGTTGTTCATATGGTGTGTTGCTAGTATTGGAAGCTATTATATTGAACACTTGGAGTGGTAGCTTGAGTTGGACTTCTTTTGGGTATATTGTGCAGCTTGCTTGGAATTGAGGTAGGGGGAAAATGAATTATTTTCGTCCTTGTACGAGGGTGTGTACGTCTATGTGTATATATGTCGTATATATATATATGTGAATTGTGTCTTGATAACTTAGACGATGAATTAGGCTCTTGAAAGCATGATCTTGTGATATAAATGCTTGTTGTGTTTTATGGCGTATAAATGTGCAATTGTAAGCATTGTGATAATATGAGTACAATATATTGCCTAATAAAATGAGCATGTATTGTGGTAAAGCCAAGGTTTTCCGTAACAGTATCGGTTGTTGTAACGGTAACGGTATTGGTGTAACGGACTCGGGTCAATATCGGGGTTACGTTACGGGACTCGGATATCACAATTGTGAATTTTTTAAAATCTTGCACATCTCACCCAAAATGTTCTAATTGGATACTTTTGGCAATATGAATGAATAAAGATGATTTTTTGGTAAATTTAAACGAATTATATTTAATTTTTTTAAAAAAATTAATATAAAAAAATGAGTTATTAATAAATCTAATAGTGTCGTCGTTATTTCAATGTTTATAATATACTTGTTATGATATTATTAAATTAATTTTAAATTTAAATAAATAAAAAAGTGAAATCATAAAAGAGATAATTTATTTCCAACAATGCAAAATAATTTTAAAAAAGGTACATGGTTCACCACCAAAATGAATTTCATGGTGGATATTGTTGTTTTGGTTGGGGTTCATGAAAGGATTGTCAATTTTAAGTTGTATCTTTAGTGGACATTTGATTCATCATTATTAGATCATCTTCTCTTCGTAATTGATAAAGATGATTCTGACCCTAAGTATATCCCAATGAATTATTAGACTGATTTGTAATGGGTGTAACGGGCTGTAACGGCCGGTTCGGGTGTGGGAACCGTCCCACACCATTGTAATGGCCCGAAACGGTAACAACACTCCAAAAAATGTTACGTAACGGCCGTTACGGCGAACCATGGGTAGAGCATGTTGAAAAATATTGCTTATAAATGTGAACATGCTTATAAATATGAAATTGTAAGCATTGTGATGAGTTGGATCCAATATAATGCAAATTGAGAGAAACATGTATTGTGATGGCATATGGTTGTGATTGAGAACCTTCATGCTTTTTGGTTACACCATGTAGTGTCAAAGCATGGGTGTTGGTTTATACATATGTGGGTGGTTTTGTTTTGGATCGTCGCAACAACTGGCCAGGAGGTGTTCACACCTACGGAACTAATAAGCTAAAAATGTGATACCGGTTTAGGAGTCGTAAGAATGGCTCATATTCGTGACCTTTGGGTCTAGGGGCACGAAGTTGCAAGTTGGACTCTCGTGCAACCGCATTCCTTGTTGAAGTGATAGAGAGAAAAATCACTTGCGAAGGGTCGGTGTGGTACTCTACATTACTTAATGAGCTTGTATCCTTAAAAGTAAATGGCCAGAGTGTGTATTCGTTAACCTGTATTGAGCGCCGTATGTATCATGGGGTGTGTTGAGTCATGGTGCATTTAGACTATCATATATGTGTGATTATGATATTGATATTGAAGCATGTTATAATTGTGAATAATTATGATGTGAGCATGTTGGAGGACTTGTTTGTTGGGTTCGATGGGGTTCCGGATTGACGTGAAAGCCATGTAGAAAAAGAGACCGACCTAGGATTAGTGGCATGAACCTTGGTTGGGCGGTACCACTTGGACTATCGAGATTGAAGCGATGACGCTTCCTCTACTGTGCTAGTGAGCTCACCCCATGACTTATATATTTTTCAGGTGGTGATTCCTTTCCGGGAGGTCTGTAGTCTTTCCGTAGAGAAACGGTGTTTATTTTGCCCTTTTGTGCATAAGGATGCGAACTACTTATTTTGTAGAACATTAGTGTAACTCACATGTATAACTATGCTCATTTTCTTGTCAACTTGTAAACAAATGATAGATACTTGTGTTTTGTAGGCTAGCGTGTTAGCCAGGTATCTTACATGGATATATATCCCTTGGAGCGTTATACGCGGAGACTTTATTCTTTTGGGGCACTTCGGTGCCGGAAATGTAAAGACTATTTCATTTTGTGGAAAATAATAGCATGTATTGCCTTAGGGCTTTGAATATTACTCTTAAGAATCCTTTTGTGTAGTGATGTGTATTGGATTTTCGATATTGATGTAGTTATTAGGTGTCCGACCAAAACCGGTATTTTTTTAAGTTTTCAAACAAACCTTTTTTGTTTTGAATGGAAAAACCCGTTTTCTCCTACCCTCGTCGCCCCGACTAAAACTTTGTGTTTTAAAATGATTTGAAGTTGTTTGAAAAGAATTGGAGATTTTAAAGTCGGTGGTTTACTAAAAGCGGAGACCGGGGGCAAGACGGAGAATTTTATGAAACCCTAATGGGTGTTTTTGTTCAAAGTTTATGTTGTGTTGGAATGACTTGGAATCATAGGATAAAGGTGAAATGATCATTTTATAGAATGGATATAGGTATCGAGATATATTAGTTGAGGATTCAATCACATTTGTGGTCATTTTTGGAGGTTTCAAATAAAATCAGTCGACTGATGGAGAGCTATCAACCGACTGATGAAATCTTGGTCTTTCTAGAAATTTTATTTGAGGCTTCGAATTAGATCAGTCGACTGATGGGACCATCAGTCGACTGATGGGAAGCCATCAGCCGACTGATGAAAATCTGAATTCTCGCCATTTTTTTCCTTGCTTCGAATTAGAGCAGCCGACTGATGGAGAGCCATCAGTCGACCGATGTGCACGGGCAGCCAACTGTTGTACACGGTCAGTCAACTGATGTCAACGGGCAGCTGACTCATAAAATTCATAGGTCCCTGTTTCAACCCCGTTTCGACCCCTGTTCACTATTTTGGTCATATCTCGAGCTACGAGTGTCGGATGGAAGTGTTCTTTAGCTTTTTAGAAATTTGACTTAAAGCTCTTGATGTTAGGATTTTGAATCACCTGATTCGAGTCATTTTTTAGGGTGTAATGGTCTGTTGAATGTGACGGTATGTTTTGAACCTTTACACTTTGCGATGCCCGATTTTCAAAATGTTGTGGTTTCCACCTCGCACTTTCAAATTTGGTTCCATTTATTCCTATCACTTGTTCTAGGTCCAAAATTTATCGTTATACTTTGAAATTACTATTTTTCCCTTGAAATGACTGTTTTACCCTTGGGTAAACATGGGGTGTTTAAATAGTCCGTTTAAGGTGTCATTTGATCTTTTTCACTCATATTTCGATCCCGAGTGGTCTTGTTGGCATTTTTTAGGCATGAAATGTCTATTATTACCCTTGTGTGTGTGTTTGACGACTATAAGTCATTTATTTTCGTTTCTTTTCACTTCCGCATTCACCCTCTTAACTCTTAGGCTCAAGTTTCGGAGTCCTAAGAAATTTGGGGCATGATTGTACGTCTAGTTTACCCTTGTACGGGTATTTGATGACTTAAAGGGATTTTATTTCATTTATATTACTTCCGCATTCACTCCCTTAGCTTTTAAGCTCGGGTTTTCGAGTCCTGAGAAATTTGGGGCATGACAACATATGTAATATTTAACTGAACATTGTTTAATCATTGTTATCAACAAATTTATTATTTAGTATATATATTTCATAAAATTTGTCTTTCAAAATATTTAATCTTTAAGTCAACGTTATAAATCTAATTGTGAACACATTAAATATTTGCTTCAACAACCTTTGAACATTGTAAAAAAATATTTATATTTTTAATTTAATGTCATAGAATATCTCTTTCAACATATTTAATCCTAAGTCAATGCGATAAATCTAACTCACAACATATTTAATCTTTTACTCAACATTCTTTAATCATTGTTATCAACAAATTTATTATTTTGTATATAAACTTCATAAAATTTCTCTTTCAACATATTTAATCTTTAAATCAACATTATAAATCTAATTCTCAACACATTAAATATTTGTTTCAACGCCCATTGTTAAAAATTATTAGTTTTTTAATTTAATGTCATAGAATATCTCTTTCAATATATTTAATTTTAATCCAATTGGAATGTCATAAAATAAATTTTAATCTTTGCTATGAATAAGAATTGAATATAAAAAAAAATATTTCTTTCAACATATTTAATTTATAAGTCAGCGTTATAAATCTAATTTTCAACACATTAAATCTTTGTTTCAATGTTGTTTAATCTTTGTAATCAATAATTTTATTATATAGTTAAAATTCATGAAATCTCTCTTATAACATATTAAATATTTAAGTTAACTTTATAAACCTAATTCTTTACATATTTATCGTAACACAATTTAATGTTTTTAAATTTATTATTGAGTGACACGAAAAAAAAAACTATCTTCAACATGTTTATCTTTATGTCAACGTTATAAATCTAATTATCAACATATTTAATCTTTGCTTCAACACCCTTTTGCTATCTTTGTCCGGTCAACTCTTTATTCCAATATGAATATTGTTGACAATTAGGATTTATGGGTGTTGAAGTGTAGTTTGAGTTGTGTTGAAATTAGATTTAAGATATTGAACAAATTTTATCGTTTTAAAAATACTATTACAAGTAGTTTAATTTTGTTGAGGATATATAGTTTATCAGTGTTAAAGATTAATTTTATTTTGTTGGAAATAAAGAATATTACTTTTATATTGTTGAAAAAAATAGAATTAACTGTGATTTAACAACGTTAGTTGTATTAATGATATCAAATTCTAATTAGAAATTAAACATAGTCGCTTCATTATACAACATGGGTACAACATGACCCGACTACAGCAGAGCAGAGGATCCCTACCCCCATGTCATGATGGGAAAAATAAAAAATAAAGAAAGAAAAATAGAAAGAATTTGTAAGTTAGAATCACCAAATCTTCTTGTTACCGTGCCCACAAAACGAATATGAAGGAACAATAAGATGAGAAAAATGTAGAAAGGAAAATCTTCTCTAAATGTGCAGGTCGAATAGATTATCCATAGACTACTAGATACTTTTTGTTGAAAATACATGACTCTTCATAGATAACTTCTCAATTTTAAAACTCCAACAATTTCCCACAAGTTTTTTAAAATTGTGAGACATAGACCTATACATATACAAAACATAAATTATTTAGGACAACTGAAACGATGCAAGAAGTATTGGTCTTTCTATGTATAGTAAAAAATTCTTTTATTAGTTTGTAATTACCCTTTTCTCATGATATTAATTTAAAGTACATTCTAAGCTAAAATATATGGTAACTTTTTAAAAAAAAATTAGAAACATACCTTATCCTATTTCAATTAAAGATATTTTTTACCAAGATGACAATACTATAATATTATTATTTTTTGATAATTAATTCATTTGGTCAGTAAAATAAAACAAAATGAAAAGATATTGCAAGTTGTTCACTCAGATAATCTAAACAACCGATGGCTCATACTTTCAAGATGACAATACTATAATATTGATGTTTGATAGTCATGTGCAGGAATTGAAGTCGATGGACCCGTGTGTGTGTGTGTATATATATATATATATATAGTGGCTCACCCCAAAAATATCTGAAGATGGTAACGAAGTTTGGTCAATTCAAAAGGCAGAACATTAGATGGCTTGCGAGTCATATCATTCAGGTTCAAACTAATGTATACATGAAATGGGAAACAATAAACTTCCTACCAAGTTTGGATGGCCCTTTTTCTTTTGTAAGAACATGCCAATTTAATGACATTGTCTATAAAAAATAACATTAAAAAAGGGGAAAAAAAATAGTCGGAGTTTACGGAAAAATTAGAAAAAAAAAAAAAACTTCGCTTATTTGGGTGATCTAATGATATTTCACTTACGACATACTAACCTAGATTCATGAAATGTAACATGATTCTCGTCAGCTTTAGTTGAAGAAATTTTTCTTCATTTATATATGAAAAGATCGAGAGTTCATTTTTTTTGTAAAATCATATTTATAATATATTTGTTTTACTTAAAATTACATTACATATTGGTAGATTTGGTATGCAACAATCCAATTTTGAAATTAAGGTGTTTTTACCAAATTCTCCACCAACTACGAGTTGTTTTAATTGTCTTAGGAGGAAGCTGAGTTTGTGCAAAAAAAAAATGAGATTGAAAGTTTGGTGCAGCCACATGAGAGATGAGCCACATATACATTGCATCTTATAGTCATGCACTTCTAGGTCAGTCAATTTGAATGTTTTGTTCAATTTTTTATTCAAGTAAATTTGACCTTTACCTACTATTTTAAGTGCTACCTTCCCACAAGTTGCATAAACAAATTCTTTCCACTTTGGGAAGGTGGGGGTTGGTATCATATTACAAAAATAAATTCACATGTAATTTCGAAGACTTACATGTAATGGGAATGTGGCTCAGATTGCACAAATAATTTAAGTGGAAATGGAGTTACAACATTAAATTCATTAATATATTTATGTATTGTTTTAATCTTAATCTCAACTTTAATTATCAGCACTGATTTACCTAATCAACTACCAGATCAATTATGGGCCGTTGGATTCTCATTGTACCAAAATTCAGTGAAATACGAACACGAATAACCTTTTTTTCCGCTTAATTAGTGGAGTGAACACAAAAAATCATGTTTTTTTAAACAACCAGGTAGTTAATTGTTACAGGGTGTCCATTTGTCCCACATCGGATAAAGAGGGGAAAGTAAATAGGATTTAAATAAGTGGATGTTATTTAACCCATTGATTTAAGCTTTTGACTCGAACTGCGAAACATCCACCGATTACACTAATTACCATGGATACGGGAATAATATCATCATTTGTGCATTCATCCAAAAACAAAATATAGTAACGTTAATGGGGAAACATGTTAAATCAATTTCGTTTTTGAGAAGTCCAACATGCAATAAGGAAACAAGAGAGATATCATCTTATATTTTCAATTCATTTGGTCAGTAAAATAAAATGAAAAGATACTGCAAGTTGTCCACTCAGATAATCTAAACAACCGATGACTCATACTTTCAAGAGTTCTCAACTTAATTTGAATTCAACTTGAGCATATTTTCTTCTACAAATTTAAGTTATGCTTACATTAGTTAAGGTTTCATGTTAGGCTGGAAAGATTGAGCTTGGTTTATAATTCAGTGAGTTTAGCGTCATAGTATTCTTTTTCCCATATTGAATCTAGATGAAGAGAGTTTTGGATATAAATAGCTGAAGTGTTAATTCCACTTGACAATTTAAAATTTTGGGTCGATTTTTGTAACACCCAATCTCTGATAAGTGGTCTCAAGAGTAGGGTTGATAGTCCTAATGTTTTAGACTAAGCGTCCACATAGAGGTGTCTAGATTGGAATAGATATCTAGCGCTCATATTAAAGTGTTCGGGTTCGACTGGATTCTCCGTTGTTAGGGTGCATGGGATTGGCATAGTGGACCAATCGCGACGAGGCATTGTGTGTTTGGTGGGGAAGCATGTCATGAATTCTTTTTTTTTTTTTTTGATAAGATGTCATGAATTCTTGTCACACATTGAATTCGGAAGGTCATGAGTATGAATAGACTGAATGGTGTTAGCCCACCAAATTGTCTAAAACTTTTGGATCGGATCGTGTTGCACCCGATCCATGACATTAGACTCGGATTATGACAATTCCTTATTCATCGAATTGAAAGGGAAAATAAAATTAAAACATATAGTAAACAATGAACTTTTAGGAATTACACAATGAGTTAAAATAAATCGAATGTTAACCAGGCGAAAAGGTCATGTGACAGGGATGGGCTTCTATGTATTTTAGGCCTATATTTTCATATATGGGTCTAGGGCTGCAAATGAACCGAGTCGTTTGTGAGTAGGCTCGGGTTCAACTCGTTAAGAGCTCGGTTCGTGCTCGTTCGTTTAGTAAACAAACCGAGCCTGAGCACAATTTTTAGGCTCGTTTAGTAAACGAGCCGAGCTTGAACATTACTAAGTTCGGCTCGCCAAGCTCGTGAACATACTCGTCTAAGTTAAATAGTAAAATTATATCATATTTGATAAAAGAAAGTGTTCAAATTATGAAGATTATTGTGAAAAGATTATAGAAATTAGGCGGTTATAACATAAAAATCATTCATAAAAAATTATACTAGTGAAAATATGTTAAAACAGTTATGCAACAACTCAATCTAGGCAACTATTAGAAAGATTAATATATGTTGTACTGAAACGAGTCGTTCGTGAAGAAACTCGGGTTCGACTTGTTAAATCTGACGTTCGACTCGGGCTCGTTCGTTAAGTAAATGAGTCGAGCTTGAACACATTTTCTAGGCTCGTTTAGTAAATGAACCGAGTTTGAACATTCCTAAACTCGGCTCGGCTCGGTTCATTTGCAGTCCTATATGGGCCAAGTAAATTAAATACTATAATGATCCGCAGAGTTCCTGCCTACAGCCCAAGCATTGTGGTCAGCACAACCTATACTGGGCCTAATATGACAATCTGTTATTTCCTCCTGGCCCACTGATTAAATAGATTTGTGCCCCAAAGTTTTGGATACCCCACAAATTAAATAGTTATGAACTTGGTTGCCAATATTTAAAAATATATATATATATATATTTCTTGCACCCAATTACTAAAGAGAATTGAGATTTGAGACCTTGAATACATATTCAGTATTAGATGAATAAATTAAATATATTTGAGTCCCACAATCATTCATCTAACAGTGGATATTTATTCATTTTTTTAATTCGGTGCAAGTATTATTACTTTTTAAAAAATTTCATTAAAATAGAAGTTTTTCCGAATTAATCAAGCTTTTAGGGTCTAATTTGCTCTTCTAAAAGCAATTTTGGATTTTTTGGAGAACTGAAATCAGAAGACCGTAAAAAAATGTGTTTTGTTCAGTTTTTTAAATCTCGATAATTGTTTTAAGAGATATAAATCAAACACACCTTTAATGGTATACTAACCTAACTGAGCCTAACGCATTCATTAATTATACCATAATATGACAAAACACCTTGCCATGTAAATATCGAATGCAGTGACACTGACACATCATAAATTATTTTGGGGTGTTAATTTAAGTTATAAGCATTATTTTAATATTTAAGTTAAATGACCTAAACTGAGTTCTTCGTGAGTTCTACATGTCAAAAACTACACAACACAATAATAGACTTTATTGATGAGCTTAATACCCATTTATATTTATACATAAATAAATGGGCTTGGGCCCATCCGGTAAAGAAAATCAATCCCCCAATTATTGGGATTGTGATTAGCCATTGACAAAGCCTCAATTTTAGCCCTTAATCTCAAGGAATTGGGTTGCGTCTACTGACAGCAGTAAATTCGCATGATGGGCTGACCCGCTCATTGATCTAGCCCAAGATCTGTTGAGCCCGGAGATGCTAACCTTCTCCTTTATTGGGCTTGATATTTTTAGCCCATACATGAGTAGACACCCGGGCTTGACTCGTTAATAGTTTGGCACAGACTCGTTCGTCTATCAAATGAGTCGAGTCCGTATATAATTTTTAAGTTCATTTAATAAATGAGCTAAACTTGAACAATTTTTAATTCGATTCGCCAAACTCGTGAACAAATTTTTCTAAGTTAAATAATAAGATAATCTCATAATTTTTCTAACAGCAATAAGCAAATTTAAATCTGAAAAATTTGGAAATTTGTGAAAATCATGCTCATTATCCACAAAGAAAGGAGAAGGAAAAGAAGTAGTACCTGGTTCATTTTCTGGTTTGGATTCCTGGATTGTTTCAGGCTTAGAATCAGGTTATCTCCTTCTTGAATAGACCTGAAGTGGTTAGCAAAATTCGGAACAGCAGGTTGTCATTTTTCCAACTCAATGTCAGGGGCAGATTCGGGCTTTTTGGTTGCTAATTTAGGCTTGGGAACAAGAGCAAAGTTATGGGCAGATTCGGGTTCTTTTGTTGTTGATTTAGGCTTGAAATCATTAGCAAACTTATGGGCAAATTCAAGTTATTTGAAGGTTGATTAAGGCTCTGGAACACCAGCAAATTTAGGGGCTGATTCGAGCCTAGTGTCGAGCTCAGACAATGTTTCACGAATATCAAGTTCGTTATCTTCCCTAGGAACTCTCTCCCCTTGAAGATAAGGATTCTGATTTTGAAAGAATGATTCATTTTTTATAAATGTTACATCCATAGAAATGAAAAAATTTCTAGTGGCTGGATGGTAACACTTGTAGCCCTTTCTAATAGTTGAGTATCATACCAATACACATTTTAAAGCCATTGGATCAAGTTTACCCCTATTATGATTGTGAATATGCACAAATGAAACACACCCAAAAATTTTAGGAAATAGTTTGCAAGAACTATTGAAGTCCGAAAAACATTTAGGAAGTACACTTATGGGGCTTTGGTATCCTAAAACTCTTGATGGCATTCTGTTTATTAGATACGCTGCTGTCAAAACTGCTTTTCCCTAAAAAGATTTTGGAACATTATTTTGAAATAACAAAGCCCGTGTAACATTGAGTAAATGCCCATTTTTTCGTTCAGCAACGCTATTTTGTTGGGGGTGTATCAACACAAGAGAACTCATGAATAACTCCTTCCTTTTGAAAGAAATGAGAGAGAATGCGATTGAAAAAATCTCTAGCATTGTCTGACTGAACTCTTTTAATGGATACCCCAAATTGATTACTTATCATTTTGAAGAAAAATTGAAAAATATTACTCACTTCGGATTTTTCCTTCATAAGAAATAATCAAGTTGTTCTAGTACAATCATCAATGAAAGACACAAACCACACTACTTCTGAAATATTAGGAATTTTCGATGGTCCCCAAATATCGGTATGTATCAACAAAAAAGGTTTGGAATACCTTGAGTTACTTAATGAGAATGAAACACAATGGTGTTTAGCAAGTTCACAAGTATCACAATGAAGACCGGTAACATTTACATTCCTAAAAAGAGAAGGAAACATGGTTTTAAGTAAGCTAAAAGGTGGATGTCCAAGTCAAAAATGGTGTAGCCAAATTTCAGCTTTATCGGGAGATAAGTTTTCGGATGAGCAAAAAAAAGATAACATGTTGTCCTTGTCCACATTTTCACTCATACCCTCAAGGTAGTAGAGTCCGTTCCTTTCCTTAGCAAGTTCAATTATCTTCCCCGAAACCTGATCCTGAAAGATACAATGTGTAGGAAAGAAAGTTACTTTGCAGTTTAGGTCTTTGGTGAATGGAGATTAGATTAGTAAACAATTTTGGAATATGTAACACATTTTTTAGATGAAGGGAATGGGTAAGATTTACTGTTCCTTTGGCAGGAACAATCACGGGTGAGCCATCTGCCACTATGATTTTTCTGTTTCCAGGGCAAGGGTTATAAATTGTAAATATGGTTGGATTGTGTGTCATGTGATCGGTAGCTCTCGAATCTATAACTTAAGAGCTGGAAAATTGCGAACCCGAGGCACTAAGAGTATAAGAGGTAGGGTACATACCTAATTGAGCCAATGAACACGTACTAGAGGATTTATCAAGGGAGTTGAGAAATTTTTTGAGTTTTTCAATGTCTTCCTTCTTGAGTTCTCCAAAACCACCATTGGAGTGAGAGATCAGCGACATTCTTCTAATAAAAAGTGTAGTAAAGAAGGCACAAAAACACAACAATAAAGGCTGATTATCGTGCACAAACACAAAGAATTTTGGCTATGAAGGTAGAAGAAAAAATCAACAATTATCAGAGTTTGATTCCCAAGAAAAGCCTAAAGCTATGATACCATGAAGAATAATGCATAATCTATTGATAAAGTACTGCATAATTATTGAAGAAGAATGCAGAATTCTATTGATGAAATACTGCAGAATTGTATTGATGAAGAATAGCATAATTCTATTGATTATCTTACTTCTTTACAGATTATAAAAGCCTATACAAGAAGTAACATCAACACTCTAGGTTGTAGATAAGGACATAGATACAACTAAAAGTCAAGATTAACTACACTATAGTCAAAGATCTGCAGCTGTAATAAAGCTACACTACAATCAAGAATCTGCAACCGTACTAAAAGATTTTCAGTTGTATTAGCAGCCATTATCCTTGACCATATCAGATTTCCAACAATACAACTTTGGGGTCGTTGTACTGGAGATAATGTGTGGGAGAAAAGCACTTGACTTGTCTTCTTCAGGATCACCACGGGCGTTTCTGATCACGGATTGGGCTTAGTCACTTGTGAAGGCGGGAACGATAGAATAGGCTTTGGATGCTTCTTTACTGACTGATTGGGCTTGGTAACTTCCGATCTTCTTGTTAGCTAATATATATGCTTCCATGGCAGTTTGTACTTGGTATGCAGGTTCACAAGAAATTTGGTTCATTCACTAACTAGTTGTGGGTCTTGTAGCAGAGGGAGAGACGATATAATTCATACCAGAGATATATAGATAGAAGTCATACCAGAGGGAGAGAAGCTTCAAATTTGATGTTCCAAAATTCCTGAATTAGATCTGGAAAGAGGAAGAAAAAAAGGAAGAGAGGTCCAAATGCAATATACCTATACATATATACATATACTAACATTTTGTAAGAAGGGTAGTTAGGTAATTGAGCAAGGGCATTTTGGGGTTTTAGAAAAATATACATTATGTGGAACTCACGTGATTCTTTTTTGGCAAAAAAAAATGGCCTGAACAGTGTCATAGGGGGTGAATCTGCACACTTTTGTCATAGTACAGGGGCTTATTTGCACAAATTGAACTGGAGGGGTGTTTTCTGCATATTTTTTAAACCACATGGGTGTTTAGCGCCATTCACCCAATAATTAATATATTTGGTTGGAAGTTGACTCTTTTTTTTTCTTTTTCTTTTTGTATTTGATGTAAATATAGTTTAGTTTAATTCAGTAATATTTGATACCTTTAGTTGAAAGTCAAAAAGAATAACATGTGGTGTAAAAAAAATTTATACATAAATAACAAGATTAATTAAAAAATAAAAATTCTATAGAAAAAGTAAATATTCCTTTGACTTTTGTAAATAGTATATAGTTTAGTGAGATTTTTTTAATAATTAATATGATTTTGTGAAAAGATCAAAAGAGAGTTTTAACATTTGGTGTAAATGTTAAGTAAACGAATGATTATAATTTTATCAAAATAAATAAACAATTTAAAAATGTGTGAAAAAGATTGAAATTGCTTATACTATTATAGTGTATAAATGATAAGGGTGATTATTGTGTAAAGTGTAGGGTTTAGATATGGGGTAACTTAGACGTGCAAACTAAAATAATTAAGGACACTAAAGTCATTTTATGCCTCGAGGGGGAATCATTGTAACAAAAAGCAAACCTAGGGGGCATGGGGCTGCAATCGCGTTAACCGGCATCTAAGTAGAATTGACCAAAACCTCAGGGAGTGTTAGTGCAATTTACCCTTAAAAATATGATACTAATGCAACATATAACATTAAGATGTATTTTTAATTTATTATTATTTTTTTTGTGAAAATTAAAGATAAATTTATATAAAAGAATAAGATTTACAAAGGAATTTGGATTACTGAATTTGAGAGCACACTAACCTTATGAAACTGGATTAAAGAAGAGATACCAATATTACATTACGATTCGATTGGCTCGAATAAAACAAGTCTAGAAAGAATATCTTAATAATAGATTAATTAATTGATATAATGTAATGTTGCTTTTTCCATTATGATCTGGAGTTGCTACGCGCACTTTGGAAATCTTTATATAGAAAAGCTAGATATATATAATTGTCTACAAAAGCATAAGAGATTGCCCAGCTTTATGACTTATATTTTGATCTTGTTCTCTATTGTCTAAGTTAAATTTCTTTCACATAAAGTCGCTTAGGCCGGTGGTATAGCAGAGAATAATTTTCAAGTGAAAAATTTAGACATGAACAAAAAAAACTATTATTCAATAAGCTACCTTCTTTTAACACACTTCATATAAAACTTTCAATAAGATGAACTTTTATTGTATTTTCAAGCTCTTTGTTTTCCCATCTCCATGTAATTTAGAAAATTAGTGACTGTGGTATAAGTGTGTGTATATATATCATGGTATGCCGTTCTTAATATTTTGGGTTAATAGCTTAAACCCCCCTCAATTTTACTCTCTTTCCCTATTATACCCCCTCAATTATGAAATGAGCTTAAAACCCCCTAAAGTTTCATAAAATGTTGCACTATGGGCTTGCCTTCAATTTTTTTTACCCTTTTACCCTCCAAACTTTTTGTATTTCCACCTTACCTTTAATTTTATCCTTACTATTATATTTCTTAATTCTTTATATTACAAAAATATTATTTCTTTAAGTTAGAATATTAATTATGTTATTTACCTTTAATGTATTAGACTAAATATACTCTCAAATATTTTTTTTTTTGTAAGTTTTAATTATTTTATTTGTAAATCAATTAACTTGTTATTAAATTTTAGTTTGATTTAAATCATAAAACTCAATCCTAATTAATATATTCATAAATAAATAAGAATTTATGAATATATTTTTATGAAAAGAAAGTTTCATTTGAGCAAAAAAAAATTTTAATTAGGATAATGAGTTTTATGATTTAAATGAAATTAAGTTTTATTGGAAAATGATATATATTTTGGAATATATATATATAATTCGTCAAAAATATATATTTTTTGAATTGTTTTAAAAAATTATGAATTTTTTCCAAAAAATAAAATTTTTGGGAAAAATATATATTATGTTCCAAAATATGATTTTTTCCAAAAAATAATTTTTTTGAGAAAAATATATATTATTTTCCAAAATATGATTTTTTTTCCGAAATATATATTTTTTATATTTTAGAAAATAATGTATATTTTTCATAAAACAATTCATATTTTTTAAAACAATTCGAAAAATATATACTTTTGACGAATCATATGTATACTTTTGACGAATCATATGTATATATATATTCCGAAACATATATCATTTTCCAATATATATATTCCAAAATATACATATTTTTTCAAAAAATAATTTTTTTGAAGGTTTGATTTCACTAAACCCTCTTATACTATTGATGGTAGTTTAGGTATTATGACTCAAAATCATATTTTGGAACATAATATATATTTTTCTCAAAAAAATTATTTTTCGGAAAAAATTCATATTTTTGAAAATAATATATATTTTTCTCAATAAAAATTATTTTTCAGAAAAAATCATATTTTGGAACATAATATATATTTTTCCGAAAAAAATTATTTTTCAGAAAAAATCATTTTTTTTGAAAGAATTCGGAAAAGATATATTTTTAACGAATTATATATATATTCCGAAATATATATCATTTTCCAATATATATATATTCCGAAATATATATATTTTGTTCAAAATATATATATTGTTTTCATAAATTGGATTTATTTATGAATATATTAATTAGGATTGAGTTTTATGATTTAAATCAAACTAAAATTTAATACCAAGTTAATTGATTTACAAATAAAATAATTAGAACTTATTAAAAAAAATTACATTTGAGAGTATATTTAGTCTAATACATTAAAGGTAAATGGCATAATTAATATTGTAACTAAAAGAAATAATATTTTTGTAATTTAAAGAATTAAGAAATATAATAATAAGGATATGATTAAAGGGAAGGTGGAAATACAAAAAATTTGGAGGGTAAAAGGGTAAAAAAATTGAGGGCAAACCCATGGTGCAAGAAAATGAAAGTTGAGGGAGGTATAATTAATTAAGGGGGTATAGTATAGAAAGAGAAGAAAGTTGAGAAATATTTTTAGCTATTTACCCTAATATTTTTAAGATACTCACTTAGTACTAATATTTAGTTTAGATATTGTTGGAGTGCGTTACACTTTTGATTCCGATGAAAATGAATATTTACCGTTAATCATGAGAGAGAGAGAGAGATATTCTGCATAGAGAGAGGGAGGGAGAGAGTCCAAAAGCACTGAATATTTCTTCAGGCGGGGATGTCCACTGCATTGGAGTTAGGAATTCAGATTCTTTTTTCTTCTGTGTTTTCCTAGCACAAAATCATAAAGCTAAAGCAAACTCAACAGGAAAAGGTTTGCTTTTACCTTGAATAAAAAAGCAATAAGAATGCAAAACTCAACACTAAAACTACCCTTGTAAAATAAGTAATTAAAAAATTCTTTGATCTTTTGGAATTGCTGTTATTTAATGCAATGAATTTTTGTTTTATGTTTTTTTTCCTGCGAAACCTAGTCATAACACGAGTCGAATGCTCACTTATATATACAATGTCAGACCTTATTTAAAATCTACTTTTAATCAATACATCTTTGCATTTATCCATTGTACTTATAAATCCATAGTCGATATAGGGGCTTCCACTAACCTAATTTAATTCAGGTAATTATCTCAAAGATAATTTGCGAATCCCCACGAAGTTGATATTGAAATTACCTAGAAGACGGTAAGAAAATAATCTAGAGGGGATGAATAAGTTTTTTATGAATTTATTAACAAATTAAAAATTAATTGCAAAAAAATTAATTTTAATCCAATTATCTAACAAGTTAAATAATGCAAAAAATAATATAAGTATGGAAAATAAATCATGAGACGATACAAAAAAATTTATGTGAATTTCTTTTGATTTTTACGTAGGCATGGGCGTACCCATGTGCACAGATAAGCGTAAAATTCAACTTTCTAGCCATTTTTTGATTGTTGTATGTAGCCATCTTTATGTAGGCATGGGCGTACCCATAGGTGGGCGTAGCAAAAATGATGAAAACTAGTTTTTTCAACTTTTCTTTCATTTGAATCCCGTTCATTCCCCTAAAATGTTTCTCAAAGTTTCGGCCTTGAAAAATATTTGTTTTGCCCTTCGATATGCATTTTCGAGGTCCAAACTTTATTTCTCTTCATTTCTCTTGTATTCTTCGATAATGTAATCTTGATTTGACTTTGACGAAGTTTGTCGATGCATTTGCTTGACCACTTTAATTTTCCTAAACCTACCCGACTTCACAATTCACTCAGTATCATTATTGTCTAGAACATGCCAAAAATAAAACAATAATAACATATATTATTACATATACATAGACCTGTCAATGGATTGGATTTTGATCCGAATCCGATCCGATTAGTCGGATTTGGATTACAAAAAAAATCCGATAATCCAATTCCTTAACAAATTGGATTTGGATTAGCCTAATCCGATCCGATAAAATATAAATATACATATACATATATATATAATATAGGCAAAATGGCAAAATACCTTTGAACTATCCACAGGTGAGCACAATAACCCCTTGGACTATGAAAGTGAGTAAATTGTCCCCCTCAAATTTCAAAAGTGAGCACAGTATCCCCCTAGACCCACCTTTTAGATATCAAATTACCATTCTACCCTTATATTAACCTTTTAGGCTCGTTTGGTAACTAGTCTGCTATTGGTTTTCCAGTCTGATCTTTCATTTTTTAAACCAGACCATGTTTGTTAAGGTTGGTCTCAAAAATGCAAGACAAGACCACCAAAACTTGTCTTGTCTTTGCCTGTTTTTCAGACCAGATAAAAAAGACCAGACCATCTATCAAACAGAATTTCAATTAGCACCAAAACCAAACCAGACCAAACAAAATCAACCTAGACCAAACCAGACCAGACCATTTTATACACACATAGTAATAAAATCTAGCCGCCATTTTATAAATTTCCAAAATAATATATATAAAATTCAAAAACATATATAAATTTTGAAGAATATATAAAATTCGAAAATAAAAAATATATATATAAAATTTGAAGAAATAATGGAAAAATAAAAATTTGATAATAAATAATAAAATATATTTATCAATTACTTAAACAAACAAATAAATAATATTAAATGATAAATTAATAAATTAAATAATAAATAATAGACAAAATGAATTCAATAATACATAAAAATAATAATAAATAAATAAATAATAAGCAAAATTAATTAAATAATACAAAATTTAATAATAAAATAATAAAATTTTTAATTTGTTATTTATTTCTGTAATATATATATATTTAATTTATTTATATTTTTTTGAATTTTATATAATTTTTTTTAATTTTATATATTATTTTTGAACTTTATCATTTAGGTATGTTTTTTGAAATTTAAATTTTTTTTTGAATCTATATATTTTTCCCCTTTTTATATATTTTCAATTTTTAATATAATTTTTTAAAGTTTTATATTTTTTTTGAATTATATATTTATTTTTGAATTTTAATATGTTTTTCGAATTATATAAATATATTTTTAATTTTAAATATTTCTTTCAAATTTTATATATTATTTTTGAATTTTATAATTTTATATATTTTATATATTGTTTTCTAATGTTAAATATTTTTTAAAATTTTATATATGATTTTCGAATTTTATTATTTATTTTCAACTTTTTTATATTTTATTTTCAAATTTATATATATTGTAACACCCCGTGTTATTATTCTTTTTTCCTGAAATTATATTTAATTTAATTTCAGTAATGGCGTCACTTATTCATGACGTATTATTTATTTCTTGGTATTTGATACCTGTAAATTTTTCGCGTTTAGTTTTAAAGTCGACTGGACGACATTACGCGAATTTTTATTCTCGACTACGCGGTTTCGATTCGACGTTTAATGATTAGTGTTCCGATTGGATGACGACACATTTTAATTGGTCGGGCTTGTTTAAGTGTTCCGACATTTGGGTTTCTACCCCGATGTATTTAATTGGGCTTCCCGTTATTAATTCGGGCTTGCGAGATTATGTTGGGCGTTCTCGATAATTATTGGGGTTTACTGTATATATATATATATATATATATATATATATATATATATATATATATATAATTATATATATATTGTAGTGGGGGTTATTTTGCGATTTTGGAGAAATGAAGGGTTAGTTTTGCAATTAGGTCATATATATATATGTATATATATACACAGACTGTATCTGCTCCTTCTCTTCTTCACGCTGCAGACACCTCCTCATCTTCTCCTTTCAACAGACCAGGCCACAATCCTTCTCCTCCATCTTCATGGACGAACGTCCACACACAGAGAGTGAGAGTCGCCGGCCATGGCGAGAGAGGGAGAGAGTCGGCAGCAGCAGGAGAACGGGTTGCGGCTGGAGGCGCGCAACCAGGAGCAGCGGCGACGGCCAGGAGCTGCTGGGCTGTGGACGGCGGCGGCTGGTGGCGTCGGCAAGGCTAGCAGGTGGTGGCGCAGGTGGTGGTGCAAGGCGGCAGTCAGTGCAGAGGTGGCTACGCGCGAGCAGTGGCGACTCCGGCTGAGCTTCGGCTAATTTTTCGGCGACCTTTCGGTGATCGGTTTGAGCCGATTTTCGGTGAGTAGTTTCGTACCTACGTAGTATTCGTCATATATTAATTTCGTGAATTTACGATGAACTATTTGCCCGAAAATCGCATTTATAGGATATAGATTTCGTTTGGGTTATTTTAGATTTAACCCAATTAATTAACCGATTATTAATGGGCTTCATATATATCGTATAGGTTGTCGAGACGGACATTTCGATATATTCAAAATGATTTTTGGACGATTTTGGTCGGCGGACTTCATATTCGGGCGCCGATACTGTGCGCCAGGATGGGGCTTAGGAATTAATTTAAGAAAATTTATTAAATTATTCCTATGTGATTAAATAATATTCTTATTTAAATTAAATAAGAATGGACGGCTTAGAAACCCTTACGAATTTAAATGGGTTATTAGAGATTCGAAAAGCTTAGACGATGTGCTAGGATTCTTTTGGTATACGTGAAATAATTGTTTAAATTATTTAAAAAGACATGTTAATTGAAATTGAAATATTTCTAAAAATTTAAAGAAAATATATTGTTTAGAACATGAATCTATTTTCTCACGATTTAAATGCTTTAATATATTTTTAAAAGCATGTACAGAGATTTGAGATTTATGTTGATATTACCATGTGGGTATTTTTATAAATATGGTGCATTACATATTTATGTTGGACATGATTTTGTTGCGTACACCATGTATTGTGAGACATGGGTGTTGGTGCATGTGTTGCATGATTTCACCATTTGCAGAGAGATTCATTTGGTGTGGTCTACTTCCTTTGTGCGTGAGGCACGGGTAGACGTTTGTGTTTGGATCGTCGTGACAACTGGCCAGGGGGTGCTGCACCCACAGAACTAATCTTCTGAGAACGCAGACGATATAGGGGGAGGACACATAGTCCAAGGCCCTATGTTCACGGCTGGGCCGTGGTGGACGTCTTCCTTGGTTAAAAGTGTGAAGTGTCAAAAGCACTTGGGAAGAACGGGACGATAAGTCTACATTCCTTAGTGAGCTGTATCCTCAGGGGAATGGTAGAGAATGATCCAGTACCCTTGGGAAGGGTGTGTTTTTGTGTGTGTGTACCACAGACGGTCTGTGAGTACGGTGCGTTGCATATCATCATGTGATTTATTGATATGTATATATATATATATGTTGGAGCATGATTATTTATGAATATGCAAAATGAATTCATTTTATAAAATGCTCAGTTGAAAGTGATAAATGTGAAAACGGGAATTAAAAGCAGTAATTATTAAAGTATAAACGAGGCGTATGTCCTTATACTTGTGTTGTATACTTTTGTGCCCGTATGGGAGGTTAAGTATATTGGTCTGGCGACTTCTGTGGTTAGTTGAAGTTAGAGATGGATTGTAGAATTGAGGTTGAGTTGATGTGGAGTAATGCCTTAGAGAATGTGGTTAATAGTTTTGTAATTGTGGTTAGTAGCCTTGTGATTATGGTTAGTAGCCTTGTGATCGTGGTTAGCAGTCTTGTGATTGTGGTTATTAGTTTAGTGATTTTGGTTGGCTGTGTGACTTGTTAGAGATTTGAGATCCGAGATTGATTTTAGTATCAGTTATGATTTGGGGCCTTCGAGAAGGCGGGTGATGAGATTGTGAGTTGTAGTATGGACCTTTAGGTGCCTTTCACTTTTGAGGAATATGTTATCAATTGTAACTGAGATTTTGATTGGGAGATAAGAGGTTATGGTTGAGGTGAGTTCTATTAAGTACTTAGGGTACTGTTGCGTGGTTTATAGTGCTTAGTTCATTCCCCTAAGCATTTCTTGTACTGTGTTTTGTACACTAGTACGTGGTCGTTGACTTGTATGTTATTCCTTGAGTTGTCGGTTACGGCGTAGTGCCGAACCTTTTCCTGGTGTTGTCATTTGATTCTATAGAGTTGTGTTTTCCCTTATTGGCTGTCATTTCGAAAACGGTGTTTCCTAAGTTTTGAAGTAAACTCTTGTATTTAAAGGGAAAAACCTGTTTTCGCCTACTCCCGTAGAAATGAAAAGTTTTAATACCTTATAAAATGATCTTAGGATCTTCTTTGAAAAGATTTCAACTTTTAAAAGCCGGTAATGGCAACTGACGGAGACCGGGGGCAAGACGGTCATTTCTACTGTGTGATTTTCTAAAAGAAAACTATTTTATTACTTTTCTTGGGATTCTGAGGTTACGAGACTTCTTTCTCAAAACCTCGACTTGTAGAGTTTTGAAAGGTGTTCCATTGTTTCACCTTTGCTTCCGATCATTTTTTTTAAGTCTCGGTTTTGAGGCTTGTCGTTGTTCAGTGCACACATATAGTGTTGTCTTTCTCTTTTCTGGGTTATTGGTTTCACCACCTAGGTGATTTGAGTTTTTCTTACGTTAGGGGCATGGATGCCAAATGGATCGGTTCGAGTTTGAAAACATTTTTCTTAAAAACTATTGAATCTCTGGGATTCATCTTTTTATTACTTCCACTCTCGGCCATTCGTTTTTGGTTTCCTTGTTCACTTTTGGTGTTCTTTCTTTGTTCACTTGTGGTGTTCTTTCCTTGTTTGGGTATTCTTAACATTGACGTTGTTGTCTTGGTTATCTGTTGGTTAGCATTGGGAACTCTTTTCCTTTGCTTCGTTTTGGTGACCCTTAAGTGGTCGTTCTTGGGAGTTGAGTTCTTGTACTCTTAGTAAATTGATCGGGTGGTTTTGTAGCTTATAGTGCAAGTGTTAGTGATGGATTTATCCTGTTGGTGACTTATTGACTTGTTGGAGATAGCATTGAGGTTTTCGCATAGTGAGATGATGGGGTGATCCCATCCTTGAGGTACAGACTTACTCTAGGAGAGGGATGAGATTTTTTATATATATATATATATTGATGATGTTGTGTTAGTACGCAAGGGCGTGGGTATTTTCCTTCCTGTGTTATCGGGGTGTAGGATTTGAGCCTTCCTTGGTACTATTGGTGGATTTTGTTTCTTTGTGGATATTAGAGGTGAGTGTGATCTCCTCTGTTGGATCTTCTGTTTGGTGATGTGAGCACTTTGTGACTTGGTTAGATTTGACCTTAGTGTCGGGTACTTTATGTACGTTGGTGGGAATAGTGTAGACTATTGGTGTTGGGTACTTGGAATACGAGTTTTAGAGACTCATGTTGTGTATTTATATATATATACTTGTAGATATATATATACATATTCCCTATATACTTATGTATACTAGTTTACGATAGTATATGAGTGTGTGACTTGGGTTTGCGTGAATGGGATTAGTTGGGCTATTTATATCTTATTAGACGGTTTAGCTTTACCTAAACTATCAGAGGATGTGGTAGTTAGAGTATTCTTTCCCACTAAGCTTATTTGCTCACAGGGGAATTTCATTCGCCCCCTGGTATTCCACGCCAGGTTGCAGGAAATATACGGCTATGAGCAGGATGCAGTGCAATGGCAGCTTTCTTTTGTTTCCTTGTTACAGGTTTTGGAGTTGCGTTGGGTGATGCGGTTACGGTTGCAACACGACTGGGTTTGGGGACGATAGGTATCCACTTTCAGTTTCTCTACCAATTGTTATGGGATTGTTATGTATTTTCTTTTGGGAGCCAGTCTGTTGGCATATCCCTGTTGATGTATTCTTTAGTTCCTGTATTTATTCTTTCTGATGGTTATTGTATCTATTCTGCACAGCTAGGTGCTTTACTGTATCTTATTCGAGCATTTGTGGCTCTGTTGATTATTAGAGGGTTTGGAGGGGTTTTGGTTTCTTTCCATTATCTCGGCCCTAGTAGGATTGATTAATGTGGGGCTTGGAAGCCATTGTGATTATTGAATTGCTATTGGCAGGTTCTTGTGTTGTGGTTGTTGTCCGGATGTTCCATTTACAAACGGAATTCTGCCGGATTTTCGTTAGATTCTGCTGCTTTGTTTATTATCCATTTGGGTATTAAATATACCATTTCTACCATTAACCCATATGTTTTCTTGGTTAATGATGTCTTAGTTGGTCATTTGTATTAAGGATCACATCCTGGATTCCTCGGATGTCCTGTTCGGGAGTCTTAGGAATTTAGGAGCGTGTCAGTTGGTATTGGAGGATGCTAGTGAGTTTCTAGCATTCTACTTGACATGGAGTATATTTTTATTGTTATTCCATGTCTCTTTGTTATTGTTGACTCTAGTAGTCGCTTGACTAGCGTCATCCCTTGGAGATTCGCTGATTCTCTAGATTTGAGTTTCGGGAATCTTAGGGGCGTGACAGCGTGGTATCAGATCATTTTACCCTTTCGTGGGTATTTGATGATTGAATTTCGTTAGTTCTCATTTCTTTTTACTTCCGCAATCACTCCTTTAGCTCTTAGGCTCGGGTTTTGGAGTCCTAGGAATTTGGGGCGTGACAACTTGGTATCAGAGCGTGTTCTTTCTCTATGGGACGACGGGTGATGGTCGATGGTACGTTCGACGTTTGGGCTTTATCTACGATTACGATCGGCGTTCTCTGTGTGCCACTAGGTTTCACTGTCTTAGGGACGACGGGTGAAGGTTTGTGGTACATTGACGCTAGATGTTTTCTACGATTACGATATACGATTGACGTTTGGGGTTTATCCACGATTACGTTCTGCGTGTTCTCTGTGTACTCTAGTTTCACTGTCTTGGGGACGATGGTTGATGGTCGATGGTACGTTCGACGTTTGACGCTTTTCTACGATTTCGATCTGCGTTCTTGTTGTGCTTCAGTATTCTTGTGTTCTTCGCTTGTGTTGTGTTGAGGGCATGTCTTACTAGATGCATCCCGTTGTGATTTTATTCCAGCGGAGTGAGACGATTCCTCAGTCACATGTATTCTTCGTACCTGTATCATGGGTTGATTACCGAGGAACGTGAGTAGATCATTCGGCCTAGCTAACCGGATGTGACTTATAGACTAAGGTACTCCCTGATTTCTAGGACGAAATCTCCTAAGGTGGGAAGGATGTAACACCCCGTGTTATTATTTTTTTTTCCTGAAATTATATTTAATTTAATTTCAGTAATGACGTCACTTATTCATGACGTATTATTTATTTCTTGGTATTTGATACCTGTAAATTTTTCGCGTTTAGTTTTAAAGTCGACTGGACGACATTACGCGAATTTTTATTCTCGACTACGCGGTTTCGATTCGACGTTTAATGATTAGTGTTTCGATTGGATGACGACACATTTTAATTGGTCGGGCTTGTTTAAGTGTTCCGACATTTGGGTTTCTACCCCGATGTATTTAATTGGGCTTCCCGTTATTAATTCGGGCTTGCGAGATTATGTTGGGCGTTCTCGATAATTATTGGGGTTTACTGTATATATATATATATATATATATATATAATTATATATATATTGTAGTGGGGGTTATTTTGCGATTTTGGAGAAATGAAGGGTTAGTTTTGCAATTAGGTCATATATATATATGTATATATATACACAGACTGTATCTGCTCCTTCTCTTCTTCACGCTGCAGACACCTCCTCATCTTCTCCTTTCAACAGACCAGGCCACAATCCTTCTCCTCCATCTTCATGGACGAACGTCCACACACAGAGAGTGAGAGTCGCCGGCCATGGCGAGAGAGGGAGAGAGTCGGCAGCAGCAGGAGAACGGGTTGCGGCTGGAGGCGCGCAACCAGGAGCAGCGGCGACGGCCAGGAGCTGCTGGGCTGTGGACGGCGGCGGCTGGTGGCGTCGGCAAGGCTAGCAGGTGGTGGCGCAGGTGGTGGTGCAAGGCGGCAGTCAGTGCAGAGGTGGCTACGCGCGAGCAGTGGCGACTCCGGCTGAGCTTCGGCTAATTTTTCGGCGACCTTTCGGTGATCGGTTTGAGCCGATTTTCGGTGAGTAGTTTCGTACCTACGTAGTATTCGTCATATATTAATTTCGTGAATTTACGATGAACTATTTGCCCGAAAATCGCATTTATAGGATATAGATTTCGTTTGGGTTATTTTAGATTTAACCCAATTAATTAACCGATTATTAATGGGCTTCATATATATCGTATAGGGTGTCGAAACGGAAATTTCGATATATTCGAAATGGTTTTTGGACGATTTTGGTCGGCGGGCTTCATATTCGGGCGCCGGTACTGTGCTGTTTCGGGCTGTTCGGTAACGTATAATTAGGTGGGAAATTATATTTCTCACTCCGCATTATTGAAGTAGTTTAGGGGTGCAAAACCCTTATTTAATTTATTATAGATATATTAAATTGCTAGTTTAAATATCTATAAATTGTTTAGGATCAGGATGGGGCTTAGGAATTAATTTAAGAAAATTTATTAAATTATTCCTATGTGATTAAATAATATTCTTATTTAAATTAAATAAGAATGGACGGCTTAGAAACCCTTACGAATTTAAATGGGTTATTAGAGATTCGAAAAGCTTAGACGATGTGCTAGGATCCTTTTGGTATACGTGAAATAATTGTTTAAATTATTTAAAAAGATGTTAATTGAAATTGAAATATTTCTAAAAAATTAAAGAAAATATATTGTTTAGAACATGAATCTATTTTCTCACGATTTAAATGCTTTAATATATTTTTAAAAGCATGTACAGAGATTTGAGATTTATGTTGATATTACCATGTGGGTATTTTTATAAATATGGTGCATTACATATTTATGTTGGACATGATTTTGTTGCGTACACCATGTATTGTGAGACATGGGTGTTGGTGCATGTGTTGCATGATTTCACCATTTGCAGAGAGATTCATTTGGTGTGGTCTACTTCCTTTGTGCGTGAGGCACGGGTAGACGTTTGTGTTTGGATCGTCGTGACAACTGGCCAGGGGGTGCTGCACCCACAGAACTAATCTTCTGAGAACGCAGACGATATAGGGGGAGGACACATAGTCCAAGGCCCTATGTTCACGGCTGGGCCGTGGTGGACGTCTTCCTTGGTTAAAAGTGTGAAGTGTCAAAAGCACTTGGGAAGAACGGGACGATAAGTCTACATTCCTTAGTGAGCTGTATCCTCAGGGGAATGGTAGAGAATGATCCAGTACCCTTGGGAAGGGTGTGTTTTTGTGTGTGTGTACCACAGACGGTCTGTGAGTACGGTGCGTTGCATATCATCATGTGATTTATTGATATGTATATATATATATATGTTGGAGCATGATTATTTATGAATATGCAAAATGAATTCATTTTATAAAATGCTCAGTTGAAAGTGATAAATGTGAAAACGGGAATTAAAAGCAGTAATTATTAAAGTATAAACGAGGCGTATGTCCTTATACTTGTGTTGTATACTTTTGTGCCCGTATGGGAGGTTAAGTATATTGGTCTGGCGACTTCTGTGGTTAGTTGAAGTTAGAGATGGATTGTAGAATTGAGGTTGAGTTGATGTGGAGTAATGCCTTAGAGAATGTGGTTAATAGTTTTGTAATTGTGGTTAGTAGCCTTGTGATTATGGTTAGTAGCCTTGTGATCGTGGTTAGCAGTCTTGTGACTGTGGTTAGTAGTCTTGTGATAGTGGTTAGTAGTTTGGTGATTTTGGTTGGCTGTGTGACTTGTTAGAGATTTGAGATCCGAGATTGATTTTAGTATCAGTTATGATTTGGGGCCTTCGAGAAGGCGGGTGATGAGATTGTGAGTTGTAGTATGGACCTTTAGGTGTTGGGTACTTGGAATACGAGTTTTAGAGACTCATGTTGTGTATTTATATATATATACGTGTAGATATATATATACATATTCCTTATATACTTATGTATACTCGTTTACGATAGTATATGAGCGTGTGACTTGGGTTTGCGTGAATGGGATTAGTTGGGCTATTTATATCTTATTAGACGGTTTAGCTTTACCTAAACTATCAGAGGATGTGGTAGTAAGAGTATTCTTTCCCACTGAGCTTATTTGCTCACAGGGGAATTTCATTCGCCCCCTGGTATTCCACGCCAGGTTGCAGGAAATATACGGCTATGAGCAGGATGCAGTGCAACGACAGCTTTCTTTTGTTTCCTTGTTACAGGTTTTGGAGTTGCGTTGGGTAATGCGGTTACGGTTGCAACACGACTGGGTTTGGGGACGATAGGTATCCACTTTCAGTTTCTCTACCAATTGTTATGGGATTGTTATGTATTTTCTTTT
Organism: Cornus suecica; assembly: GCA_963922005.1. Taxonomy (NCBI): domain Eukaryota; kingdom Viridiplantae; phylum Streptophyta; class Magnoliopsida; order Cornales; family Cornaceae; genus Cornus; species Cornus suecica. Next base: position 59,863,981 of record OY998243.1, read on the forward strand.
GGGTGCCAGTCTGTTGGCATATCCCTGTTAATGTATTCTTTAGTTCCTGTATTTATTATTTCTGATGGTTATTGTATCTATTCTGCACAGCTAGGTGCTTTACTGTATCTTATTCGAGCATTTGTGGCTCTGTTGATTATTAGAGGGTTTGGAGGGGTTTTGGTTTCTTTCCATTATCTCGGCCATAGTAGGATTGATGAATGTGGGGCTTGGAAACCATTGTGATTATTGAATTGCTATTGGCAGGTTCTTGTGTTGTGGTTGTTGTCCGGATGTTCCATTTATAAACGGAATTTTGCCGGATTTTCGTTAGATTCCGCTGCTTTGTTTATTATCCATTTGGGTATTAAATATACCATTTCTACCATTAACCCATATGTTTTCTTGGTTAATGATGTCTTAGTTGGTCATTTGTATTAAGGATCACATCCTGGATTCCTCGGATGTCCCTGTTCGGGAGTCTTAGGAATTTAGGAGCGTGTCAGTTGGTATTGGAGGATGCTAGTGGGTTTCTAGCATTCTACTTGATATGGAGTATATTTTTATTGTTATTCCATGTGTCTCTTTGTTGTTGTTGACTCTAGTAGTCGCTTGACTAGCGTCATCCCTTGGAGATTCGCTGATTCTCTAGATTTGAGTTTCGGGAATCTTAGGGGCGTGACAGCGTGGTATCAGATCATTTTACCCTTTCGTGGGTATTTGATGATTGAATTTCGTTGGTTCTCATTTCTTTTTACTTCCGCAATCACTCCCTTAGCTCTTAGGCTCGGGTTTTGGAGTCCTAGTAATTTGGGGCGTGACATATATTTTTTCAGATTAAATTTTTTTTTTTTGAATTTTAAATATTTCTTTCAAATTTTATATATTATTTTTGAATTTTATATATGGTTAGGTTTAAGTTTTTTCAGACTAGACCAGAAAGACCAGACCATTTATTAAACATAATTTCAATCAGCACCAAAATCAAACCTGATCACACAAGACCAAACAAAACCAGCCTAAACCAATTTAGTCAGACAAAACCAGACCAAACCATAAATCAAACAGGCCCTAAAACCCCCCCAAAAATCCCATTTTTCAAAATCAACAAAACCCAATTTGAAAGCAAAGCCCATCTCCCACTAAAATTAAAAAAATAAATATCAAATTCAAAAATAAAATATATGAAATTCAAAAAAATATACAAAATTCAAAAATAAATAAAAAATTCAAAAATAAAATATATAAAATATGAAAATAAAATATTAAATTCAAGATAATATCTAAAATTTGAAAACAATATTTAAAATTAAAAAACATACTTTAAAATTTGAAAATATATATATATATGTAAATTTCAAAAATAAATATAAAATTTGGAAAAAATATACAAAATTCAAAAATAAATATAAAATTTGAAAAAATGTAAAACAAATTGATTGTTTTTTATAAAATTCAAAAAAGATATATATGATTTGATTATTTTTTTTATATAAAACTAAAATAATATATAACTTTTGAAGTATATACATAAAATTCGGAAAAAATACATAAATTTTGAATTTCCTATAGTTTTTCAGAAAATTCAAATATATGTATGATTCAAATTACTTTTATTTATTTATTTTTCACTTTTTATAAAAAATTTTGAAATTTATATATATTTTCAAATTTTAAAGTATGTTTTGAATTTTAAATATATATTTCAAATTTTGTATATTATTTTCAAATTTTATATAAAAAAAATAGATTTAGGACAAAACCACCCAAGACCAGACATGACCACCAAGATCGAAATCAGAAGGTCAGACCAAACCAGACCAGTAGATCACCCAAAACCGCGAACCAAACGGGCCCTTTGTAATATATAAAAAAAATGATTAACTTCATTTACACCCCTAATGTTTATTTTATCTTCAATTAAACCACTTCAAATTTGATAAACTTTACTTAAACCCCTTATTTTTTGGGAATTTCAATTTTATTTTTTAGATTTGCCGCAAGAACATGTATATTTTTTTAATGTGTATACCAAATTTAATTTTAATGTATACTTTTTAATCACTATATAAATAGTACTGCAAAAATATAAAAATCTTTTGAAATATGTACTTAAATACTATAATACTATTTTATTAATTGAACTTAATTTTACTCAATCTTCACTCAATTGAAGTCAATTTCACTAAATTTTCACTCATTTGAATTAGAAATTTTGTCAAATTCACTCAATTTAATTGAATTAAACTACTTTAAATTGGGGATTTACTCAATTTCAGAACCTTAAATTAGAAATTTTACTCAATTTTACTTAATTTAATTAAATTAAACTACTTTTAATTGAGAATTCATTCAATTAAACTCAATTTCATTAACTTAAATTAGAATTTTTATCAACTACACTAAATTGAACTCAGTTAAACTACTTTAATTTAAGAATTTACTAAATTTCACTCAATTGAAGTCAATTTTACTAAATTTCCACTCGATTTAATTCAATTAAACTACTTTAAATTGGGGTTTTACTCAATTTCACTACCTTAAATTTAAAATTTTACTCAATTTAACTTAATTTAATTCAATCAAACTACTTTTAATTCGGGATTCACTGAATTTCACTCAATTGAAGACAATTTTACTCAATTAAAGTGATCATTGACTTGTGTCAATCTTAATAATAAAAATTATGCAGAATTACTTCTAAAATAGTGTATATTATAAAAAAGATATGAAATCTAAAGATATTTTGAATTATATATTTAAAAACTATAAAAATATCAAAAACTAGTAAACTTAATTTTCATAAAGTAAAATATATTTAATAAATAAATAAAGTGTATTATCTAACTTAAAATTATTTAAATTTTTCATAATATTATATCAAATGAATTGGGGAATTTACTTAGTTTTACTAAATTAAACTCAAATTGATTCAATAGAATTGGTACTATCATTATTTAAACTTAATTTCATTTAATTGAATTGAAAATTTTCTTAATTTCACTTATTTGAACACAATTTGATTCAATTGAATTGAGAATTTTCTTAATATCATTCATTTAAATACAATTTGACTTGAATTAATTAGAAATTTACTAAATCTTAATAAATTGAACTCAATTTGACTCGATTAAATTGTGATTTATTAAATTGAACTCAATTCGAATTAATTGAACTGCCATTTTACTTATTTGAACTCAAGTTGACTAAATTTAATTAGGATTTTACTTAATCTCACCAATTTGAACTTAATTTGACCTAATTAAAATAAAGACTTACTTTATTTCCTAAATCGAACTCATCAATCATTACAATTGAATAGAGGTTTAAGTTATTTTAACTCAATTTGACTCAATTGAATTGTGGATTTTATTACCTTATAATAGTGAAAATAATTTAATTCAATTAATTAAAATTCTCATTGTAGATATTGGATTCCTCTGAACATAATTTTCAGTAAGTTAATCGTGGACTTTTTACAATCTTAATAATAAAAATTATGCAAAATTACTTCTTAATAATAAAAATTACAAAATGTGAGATTTTGAATTTTTATAGTTTTTGATAATGTTTTTTGGTATAATGTGAGATCAAAGTGTCAAATAATAATATTTTTCTTGTAATGTAACAAAAAAAGTATAATTGAGTTATATGAATTTTTTTACACTTTTAATGAATAAACTTTTATTATCCTTTTTTTTTAAAAAAAATATTTATTATTCTTTTCAAAATATAATAAAAATAAATGAGTATATATATAATAGATAGTCATATAATTTAAAACAAAAAATAAATTAAAAATTATAAAAGAAAATATTAAATTACTACATTATCTAACGCCACTTGTCACTCTCCTAACATGCCTTATCACAATGTAATCTAATCTAACGGTCTAGCTTTCATTGTAATCTGATCTAACGGTGTTCGAATGCCTTATCATGTTCATTACACTCTCAGACTCAGTCTCAGTCTCAAACACTCAGCTCCCGTTTCCTTTTCTCTCACTCCTTCAAAGTCTCAAACACTCATTCTACACTCTCAGACTCTCAAACACACGGTTCACCCTTTGCACGGTGATTCTCCCTTATGGGTCAGTACTTCCATTCTAATCTTTCTAAACTTGTTTATGCATATATATGTGTGTATTCTATATGTTATATATGATTTTAGTAGTCATCACTAATTTTATTCGTATATAGCAGATCAAAACTAAGAAATTAAAGTTCAATTTAATTAGTTATCAGTGATAAATTATATATAGTTAGGGCTTATTGGCTTCAAGATTTGAGATATTTTGATAAGTTTTATTGAGATATTTATATATAGTTAGGGCTTATTGGCTTCAAGATTTGAGATATTGATAGCACCAATTATATATAGTTAGGGCTTATTGGCTTCAAGATTTGAGATATTTTGAATTTATGCTAATAACCCGATTAGTTTATCTTCTAGTCCAATACATCAATTGAGATATTTTGATAAGTTAGGGCTTATTGTCTTCAAAATTTTCATTTTTTTTACTCAATATGTTGAAGCACAAATTTGCTAGGAATTGATGACGATTGTGATGTAATTTCAGTAAAGAACCTTCATTTATGTACTTTATTTTCTTTTCATTTTGATGGACTTAGAGCCTATGTCAGCTCCTTATATCTTTTTACATACCAATTATATATATATATATATATATATATATATATATATATAGATCCAGGTAAAACATTTTGTTTAGTTAAGATGTATTTATCCAAAAAGAAAGAAAGAATTTTGAAATCAAAGAGTTTTGTGGAGCCTGCAGAGATGTGTATTTTATATTTGATTTTTTTTTTTGGTTTTGTTTTTTGGGTTTGAATATTACATTCCTCCTGGTTCATTACGACTTATTTTTGAGTTTCTGGTTCTGTGTTTCTTAGCTTCGTGTTCTGAGACGCTGTGACGGAGTTTGAAGTTTGTTGTGCTGCTGATTTGCTGAGTTTGGTAGCTGCTTCTGAAATCTGAGTAAGACCAGATTACTATACAGTCCCTGAATAGCTGTGTTCTGTACTTCGAGGGTAAGCATTTTGTTCTCTTTTCTATTTTTCTTCACTGGGGTTGGTGCCCATTGTTCATAATGACTGGAAACGAAAATGATGTAGAAGGGGATGGGGGTGTTGTTGAAATACATGACCTTTCAGCCCCAAATTTACCCAGGAAGCGGAAATTGACAGCAAAAGTTTGGGATGAATTTGATAAGATAAAAAATGCAAAGGGGGAAGAAAAAGCGAGGTGTAAGCATTGCAAAAAATAATTTGTAGGAGAAAGCACTAAAGGGACCAGCCACTTAAAAGGTCATTTGTCTAGATGTTGTGGAAAAACTCATAGAAATATTGGTCAACAAATGTTGAATTTGGCTAAAAATTTCTCTGAGTCGACGACTAAAATTCAGAATTTTAAGTTTGATCAAGAGAAAAGTCGGATGGATTATGCAAAGATGGTTATTAAACATAATTATCCATTTAACATGGCTGAACATGAATACTTTGAAATATTTGTGAATGGACTCCAACCAATGTTTAAGCTTGTGTCAAGGAATACGGTAAAGGCTGATATACTAGAAGTTCATGAAAAAGAAAGAAAAAAGTTGTGTAATTTGTTGGACAAATTTTCGGGTAGAAATACTCTTACTACTGATATATGGACTGCTGATCACCAAGATATTGAATACATATGTTTAACATCTCATTTTATCAATGATGATTGGGAATTAAAAAAATATATTCTTGCTTACAAATGCATAGAATATCCCCATGATACCGAGACACTTTTTAGATACATCATGGATCTAATTCTAGATTGGAATCTTGATAAAAAAATTATTTTCTATTGTTCTTGACAATGCAAGTGTTAATGATGGAATGGTGAGAAATTTGAAAAGTTGGCTTTGTGAGAAGTCTTTGATACCTTTAGATGGTGAGTTATTTCATGTGCGTTGTAGTGCACATATAGTGAATTTGGTTGTGCAAGATGGCTTAAAATTGATCGGAGACTTTATTCATAAAGTTAGAGAAACAATGAAGTATTTGAAAAGATCCCCATATGCAGCACAAAAATTCAATAATGAAAAATCACAACTTAAGTTACGGGATAAAAAGAAGATAAAGATGAACTGCCCTACTCGTTGGAATTCTACTTTTTTAATGCTTGAAAGTGTGTTAGAAATGAAAGAGGTGTTTGTTAGGTTGACACAAACTGATAAAGGATATAAATTTGACCCATCTAATGAGGAATGGGAAGTGGCAAGGGTTTTAAATGGTTGTTTGAAAATGTTTTATAATACTACCACTCTTTTTTCTGGATGTGAATATCCAACAACAAATCTGTTTTTTCCTAAAATTTGTGATATTCAATTGGAATTGATTGAATGGGAACGAAGTGAGCATAGTTTTCTTCGTTTAATGGTTGGTCCAATGAAGATAAAGTTTAACAAGTATTGGGAGGAGTGTTCTTTAGTGTTAGCAATAGCTGTTGTCTTTGACCTAAGATTTAAGTTGGATGTGGTGCAATATTATTATGGTAAGCTTCATGGTGATGATGCACATAAATATGTGGAAATAGTTCGTGGTGCTCTTTTTGATATTTTCAATGAATATTCTCCTCAAAATGAATCTGATTTTGTTCAATGCAACGAGGGACCAGCAAGTGGCAGCTCCTCTGAAACTTCCAAAGGTAATAAATTTGATGGGTTTGATGCATGGTATTTGCATGGTAGGCCTGCTGGAACATATTTTTATAGGAAGTCAGAATTAGAACAATATTTAGAAGAACCATTATTTTCCGAGAAATGGAACTTTAATATTCTGAATTAGTGGAAAGTTAATGGTGCTAAACTCCCTGTTTTGGCAAGAATAGCTCGTGATATTTTGGTTGTTCCAGCAACTACAGTGGCATCTGAGGCAACATTTAGTGTTGGTGGTAGAGTGATTGACGAATCACGTGCTTCCTTACTTCCCGAAATCGTAGAAGCATTAATGGTGACAAAAGATTGGCTTCCATCTAAAAAACAAAAAGGTAAATATTTGTTCAGTTTATTTTTTTATATTTATAGTACTTTCATTTAGTAGTTGCTCTTTGTTTGCTATAATCTTCACTACTTATTTTGTACAGAATAAAGGTTCTTAAGATCCTGGTTACATCTTTATTGGGTTCATTATGCTCACTTTAGCTTATCAGTTTTTCATGAATGCAAGCCTTGTAATATATTTATAGTGTACAATCAATGCAATTCTCTGCCTGTAAAATGACTCACTATGACACTATTTTTTTCCCTGATGCTATAATTTTGTAGCAGAAGTATGTCTGATAGACGAATGTATACCATGGGATTCTTTGGATAAGGATGATGAAGGTTTGCTGTGTTGCTTTTGTTTTCTAAATTCTGGTTGCATTTTGCATTTGATTGCTTTTGATTGAACTTACCAGTGTTGGTCCAATCATGATTAGACCTTACAAGTATTTATCTTAATGTGGTAATTAGTAAAAATTAGTGAACTTTAAACTTTCTTTAATATTTTTGTACATAAACTAACATTTTATATTTTTTTGCAGGACATGGATAACTTGAAGTGATATTGTGTTTTTTGGAAGAAAGGGAATGGAGCAACTTTTGCACATACATCGGCCGATTATAATTTTTTGTTCTACAATCGAGCCATGCATCCTATTAAGGATTTTTGTTTTGTTTTGGAGTTTCATTCGGAATTGTCCCAAGTCCCACTGACCATTGGTTTATTTTTGTAATACTTGAAATGTAAATGGTGTTAACTGATCACCATTGGTTTATTTTTGTAATACTTGATATGTAAATGGTGTTAACTGATCACTGTTAGAACTTAGAATCAATGTGATTAATTTTTTTTTGAAAGGAATTTTATTAAATTTTAGTAGTATTAATGTTTATGTTGAGTTTATATAGATGTATTTCAAAGTCAATTAGAACAATTTGGTCACATGTGTTTAATTTTGGTATGCAATAATTACAAACTTGATAAAGAGCAGTTAATAGAATTGTAAAAAGAATTATCAGATCGGATTATCGGGTCGGGGATCCGATAAGTGTGATAGTCGGATATGGATTGGCTTTACGAAAATCCATCGGATTATCGGATCGGATCGGGTTGATAATTGTCTTATCGGATTGGCCCTGATCCGGTCCGACTCCGACCCGTTGACAGGTCTACATATACATTTACTTAAATACCCGAGAGTGAAAGAGGTATCTTCTAGTTATATATATATATATACATATATATATGTGTATGTCTTGGAGTCGTGGCAAATCCCAACAAATCCTCTGTAAATATCATCATCATTCTTCTCTCCATTTCGGGTTCATTATGCTTCATAAAATTATTGCCATTTCTATCGTTAAGAAGTTTTTTTTTTTTTTTTTGTCAGTATATCATTAAGAAGTTTAATTACAGGAAAAAACGATGTTTGGTTGTAAAATATTTAGGGTAATTTGCAGTCAGATCCCCTGAAATTTCGGTCAATTGTAATCAGTGGTTGGTCAACGCAATTTCGGTCCCAAAGCCCCCTGAGGTTTCAATTTCGTTGCAATGACACCCCTTGGGCTGGTGAAATGACTAACATGCCCCTTTAATTGTCTCACTCATTACATTAGGGTAATATATAAAGTGTGAAATTACTCATATGCCCAAACACTTCACCCCTCTAAAATTACTAATTACACTTCAACTCCTTATTACAAAAAATACAGGGTAATTCTCACTGACACCCTTTCAAAGAGACCATAATCTCACACGGACCCCCTCAGACAGACTGCCGTTAGGTTTACTAACGTTTTATTGTGAAATTACTAATTTGCCCTTCGATATATATTTTAAAAAATGGGTAATTTGCACTAACACCCCCTGAGATTTGGTTTTGCTTGCAATGACACCCCCTGGGCCAATAAAATGACCAAAATACCCTTGATAAAATTCGAAAATATTAAGGGTAATGTGAAATTATCTTTATGCCCCAACCCCAAATATATAAAATTTTGAAAAACATATATATAAATTCGAAAAAATATACAAAATTTGAAAAAATGTATAAAATTCGACAACAAATATTTGAATTTTGAAAAATATATATAAAATTAGAATAAAATATATAAAATTCGAAAAATATATATAAATTTCAAAAAATATATATAAAATAAAAAATATATATATAATTCGAATATATATATAAATTTTGAAAAATATTTAAATTCGAATATATATATTTCAAAAAATATATATAAAATTCAAAAATTATATATTTTCAAAAACAAAATTCAAAAAATTATATAATTTCAAAAAATATATATAAAATTCAAAAAAATATATATATATAATTTGAAATATATATATATATATATCGAGACATCTACGGTCCCAATACAGGGAACAAGAAATGAAACAAAATGACCAATTCTATGTACTAACGTCCCAAATCCCACAACAACATCAGTGCCACGAGCCATCCTCCACTCCACGTTGTCCATAACCGAGACATTTCCTGCAAACTGGTGGTGTAAACTGTTGGCTTTGAAATTCCATTTCAAGCAATAAATCTTATTTTGATATTAACAAAACATTCAAAACCGTGTTTGGTACTAATATGGCTTTGAGCTAAGTGTTTCAGCAAGTACAGGTAAATGTTTCGGGAAGATCGCTAAAGCAACAAGCGATAAGGAAACTCAAGCGCAAACTCGAAGAAGGACAAAAAGATCAAAGAAAGAACAAAAGCTGGACTCAAGACCTGGGGTAGATAGGTCGGGGTGAGAATATTGTAACAAGGTATCTTATGCGTTGATTGATCTTATAAGCTCAAGTAATTAATCAAACGAACTCAAACGGATCAAAAACGGACCTTGAAAACAATTTTTGGAGTCACCCAGTCGACTGGCCTGTCCAAGGCAGTCGACTGACTGTGACCCAGTCGACTGGCCCTTAAGGACCCAGCCGACTGGATGAACCAGTGAGTTATAAAACATTCTAACTGCATGAGGCAGTCGACTGGCCTGTCCAAGGCAGTCGACTGACTGTGACCAGTCGACTGGCAGTTAAGGACCCAGCCGACTGACTGGACCAGAGAGTTTCGAACATTTTTGATTGCCTGAGGCAGTCGACTGGCCTGTCCAAGGCAGTCGACTGACTCATGAGGCAGTCGACTGACCCTAGCCGTTGGGAAAAATATTTTAAATCTAAGCATGGAGGCAGTCGACTGGGTGCTTCAGGATTTTAAGGAAAAGTATTTCTAAACAATATTTTTGCCCAAAAAGAAATGATTTTGCTTGCAGATTTTCAGGTCCTACTCTCCATATTGTCTAGGGTGAGACACACTCTCCAAACCCTAGTGTTCACTATATAAAGAAAGAGATATGGATTAAAAATGCTAAGGTTCTTGTGTGAGAAATTTTCCAAATATTGTTCATCTCTAATTTTCTCTCAAGCATCTTCTGAAAAATATTTTGATAGCAAAATCTCGCTTTTCACTCTTATCATTTTGAAGATTTAAACTCAAGCCTTGAGCCTATTCTCTTATTGAAAATATATTGTGAGAATATATATATCTTGAGTTCTTGAAATATCACCTAAAAACACTTGAGCTTATATTGATCTATCATCCATAAAAACCTTAGGGTTTTGAGTGTTTTTGTTACTTGAGTGATATATTGATTACATACACAAATTTGTGATCTTGGGTGAGTGAAGCCCATTGTATCAAGGGAGGATTGTTCTCTTGATTGTGTGAAGAGCTAGTTAGCTCTTTTGTAAAGGTTTTGCTATTCCACCTATTGAAGGAAGAGCCATAGTGTGAGGATTGGGAAAGTCTCAAGGAAGGGGATTCTTTGAGCCGAGGAGTAGGAGTTACCGAACCTCGTAAAAATCACGGTGTCAATATCTCTATCTCTATCTCTTTACTTTTTGTTCATGCATGCTTAATTTATATTGTGGTAAATAGCTTGTTGAATTTAAGTGAAATCATTCATTGCATATTTTACCTTGTAAATTAATATTGAACCTTGTTGCATGTTCTAGTAAGAATAAAAAGGAGTTAGAAATTATTTTTAAAACCCTATTCACCCCCCCATCTAGGGTATTTTAGTGACTAACAATTGGTATCAGAGCCTAATCTCTACTTGTTTTTTACTTAACCGTCTTAGAGAACGATCATGGCCTCAAACATAGTCACTCATGTAGAAGGACAATCAAACAATAGGCCCCCATGGTTTGATGGTTCAAACTATACTTATTGGAATACTAGAATGATAGATTTTCTTCAAGCTATTGATTATCAAATTTGGCTAGTTATTGTTGATAGACCTTTTACTATTACCAAAGTAGTTGATGGAAAAACCATTCCCAAATTGCCCAACGAATGGGATAATGATGAGCGTAGACTTATTTCATTTAATGCCAAAGCTAAGGTTAATCTAAATTGTGCCTTAAGTCCAAATGAATTTAATCGAGTCTCTACTTGCTCCACGGCCAAAGAAATGTGGGATAAACTTGAAGTTACTTATGAAGGAACTACTCAAGTTAGAGAATCTAAAATTGATATACTTATGCATGAATATGAATTATTTGCCATGAAGGAAGATGAAAATATCAATTCTATGATGTCTCGTTTTACTAACATTTTGAATGGACTAAAGCATCTTGGTAGAATTGTTCCTAGATCCGATGCGGCACGCAAAGTCCTTAGAAGCCTTTCGGTCAAATGGGATGCGAAGGTGACGGCTATTAAAGAAGCACATGATCTTAGCACTATGAGTCTTGATGAGATTTTCGGGTCACTCCTTACATGGGAAATTACCTTGAAATCTCGTGAAGAAGACGCCAAGCCAAGAAAAGGTATAGCCTTGCAAGCTTCAACTAAAAGTGAAGCAAATGAGAGAATCGAAGAAGAGGTTGATGAAGACATTGCCTTGATCACTCAACAATTCAAGAGATTTCTTCAACGAAAGAAGGCTAAAGGTCGGAGGTTCTTAAAGAGCAATGAACCAAGAGGAGAGACAAGCAAGAAGGAGTCTATTACTTGTTTCAATTGTGGTAAACCGGGGCACTATAGAAATGAGTGTTTCAAGCCCAAAAAGGAGAACGATAAAAGGCCAAACAAAATGGCCATGAATGCAACATGGGATGATTATGACTCTTGTGATTCGGATGAAGAAGAGAATGGTGAGGAAATTGCAAATCTTTGCCTCATGGCAAATGAAGATGAGGTACATTTAAATTTACATGCATTAGATAATTCCATTTTATCATATGATGAGCTATTATTTTCTCATAATGAATTACAAGATGCATTTGAAAATTTGTATGATGAGTTTGAAAAACTAGCAAAAAAACATAGTTTGCTCAAGAAATCTAAATCTTCATGTAATTCCACTTGCCACACCATAGTTGATGTAAATGCAACTAATGACAAAAGTATGAAGATAGAAGAGGAAAATATTTTGTTGAAGAAGACCATTGATGATCAAATAAACATCTTAGCAAAATTCACAAAAGGAAAAGAAAACTTGAGCATCATGCTAGGAAGACAAAGAAACTCTTTTGACAAATGCGGCTTAGGATATGATGCATTCAACAAAGATGCACTTTTATTGAAGAAAAGAAAATCATTAAAGCATACTTTTTCAAAACAATCTTCATGCTCAACTTCTATTGATCACAATCATGTTTCATGCTACTATTGCAAGAAAAGAGGTCACAAAGCAAATGCATGTTTTCTAAGAAAGAAGAAGAAAATTGTTTCAAAAATGTTTTGGGTTCCAAAAGGAACTATTGCATCTCTACGTGCTAAAGAAAACTTGGTAACTAAATCAATTTGGGTTCCGAAAGGAACTATTGCATATCTTTCTAACCAAAATGGACCCAAAATAGATTGGGTACCAATAAAAGTCACGTAACGTTGTTTTGTAGGTGTGCTTGAAGACCGCCTCAATAGAAAGATGGTTTCTTGATAGCGGATGTTCAAGGCACATGACGGGGGACAAATCGAAATTCATGTCCTTAAAATCTTATGAAGGAGGAAACGTTACTTTTGGAGATAACTCACAAGGCAAAATTGTTGGAATCGGATCTATTGGTATATCTTCCTCTCTAACTATAGATAACGTACTTTTAGTTGATGGTTTAAAGCATAACTTGTTTAGTATTAGCCAACTTTGTGACAAAGGTTATGATGTTATCTTTAGGTCAAATGCATGCATAGTTGAGAAAGACGGAAAGCAATTGTTCAATGCAAAGAGAAACGGAAATTTATATACTATGTTGCTATGTGAATTAAATGAACAAGATGTTAAGTGCTTTGTCACATTGAGTGAAAATAGTTGGTTATGGCATAGACGCTTAGGACATGCTAGTATGGACCTCATCCAACGTTTGTCTAAAAATGAATTAGTCAAAGGCCTCCCGAAGACTAATTTTTCAAAAGATAAAATATGTAGTGCATGTCAAATAGGTAAGCAAGTGAAATCTTCTTTTAAGAGAAAGAAAGATATCACCACTTCTCGACCCTTAGAGTTACTTCATATGGATCTCTTTGGTCCGGAAAGAACGGCTAGCTTGGCCGGAAAACTCTATGTACTTGTTATAGTAGATGATTACTCTAGATTTACTTGGGTTTACTTTCTTGCTCATAAAAATGAAACTCACTCCATTCTCGATAAATTTTATAGAGTCATTCAAAATGAAAAAGATTTGAAAATCAAGAAAATTAGAAGTGATAGGGGTAGAGAGTTTGACAATCAAGATCTAGAGAAATTATGTGATGAATTTGGTGTATCTCATGATCTCTCGGCTCCAAGATCTCCTCAACAAAATGAGGTAGTTGAAAGGAAAAATAGATCTTTACAAGAAATGGCTAGAACTATGTTAAATGAACACAACCTTCCCCGAAGTCTTTGGGTGGAAGCGGTAAATACCGTTTGTCATGTCATAAATAGAGTTATAATTCGAATGAAATTGGGTAAAACTCCGTATGAGTTGTGGAATGGTCGGAAACCCAATATTGGTTATTTCAAGGTATTTGGTTGTAAATGTTTTGTTTTAAATGATAAAGATAACTTGGGAAAGTTTGACTCCAAATCGGATGAAGCAATTTTCTTAGGTTATTCCTCAACAAGTAGAGCCTTTAAAGTCTTTAACAAAAGGACTTTAACCATGGTAGAGTCTATCCATGTTGTTTTTGATGAATCACCACCTCTACCCTCACCTAGAGTTGACCTAGATGATGATGAAGTTGTAGGAATTGAGGATAATTTCAATAATCTCAATATCTCCAACTCGTCAAGTAGGCAAATGGATAAGAGTAAAGTTGGAGATCAATCAAATGATGACTTGACTTGCTCCATTCCTAAATCTTGGAGGATTGTGCACAACCATCCTCTTGACCAAGTCATAGGAAACCCTTCACAAGGCGTTAGCACAAGATCTCAACTTAGAGACTTATGCAATCACATGGCTTTTGTGTCCAATATTGAACCCAAGAACTTCCACGAAGCTCAATGTGATGATTTTTGGATCATGGCTATGCAAGAGGAACTAAATCAATTTGAACGCAATCAAGTTTGGCATTTAGTCCCTCAACCCACACATCAAACTATAATAGGCACTAAATGGGTTTTTCGAAATAAGAAGGATGAAAATGGAATGATTATTCGAAATAAAGCAAGATTGGTAGCTCAAGGTTACAATCAAGAGGAAGGCATTGACTATGATGAAACCTTTGCACCCGTAGCTAGATTAGAAGCAATTAGAATGCTTCTTGCATTTGCATCATCTAGAAATTTCATTCTCTATCAAATGGATGTCAAAAGTGCTTTTCTAAATGGAACTATAGATGAAGAAGTGTATGTGAAACAACCACCCGGCTTTGAAAATGAACGTTTTCCAAATCATGTTTACAAATTATCTAAAGCTTTGTACGGGTTAAAGCAAGCTCCTAGAGCTTGGTATGAACGGCTTAGTGACTTTCTACTTCAAAAAGGTTTTTCTAAAGGCAAAGTTGACACCACTCTATTTACAAAAACTGTCAAGAATGATTTGTTGATTATCCAAATATATGTTGACGACATTATATTCGGATCAACAAACACTTTCCTTTGCAAGGATTTCACATCTAACATGCAAAACGAATTTGAAATGAGTATGATGGGTGAGTTGAACTTCTTCTTAGGGTTGCAAATCAAGCAAAGCTTGGATGGCTTATTTGTTAGCCAATCTAAGTATACTAAAGATTTGCTAAAGCGATTTGGTATGGAGGAAGCCAAACATGCCATTACTCCCATGAGTACCTCTATTAAACTCGATAAAGATGAAAATGGGAAATGTGTTGATATTACTAAATATAGAGGCATGATAGGAAGTTTACTTTATTTAACTGCTAGTAGACCGGATATCATGTTTAGTGTATGCTTATGTCCTCGCTTTCAATCTTGTCCCAAAGAATCTCACTTGTTAGCCGTAAAACGTATTTTTCGCTATCTTAACGGGACGATTAACTTAGGACTTTGGTATCCAAGTGGTACTACACTTGATCTCACGAGTTATTCGGATGCCGATTTTGCGGGTTGTAAAGTTGATCGGAAAAGCACAAGCGGTACATGTCATTTTCTAGGTCACTCGTTAGTTTCATGGTCAAGTAAAAAGCAAAATTCGGTTGCCTTATCTACGGCTGAAGCCGAATATGTTACGGCCGGTAGTAGTTGTGCTCAAACTCTTTACATTAAGCAACAATTACTTGATTTTGGGCTTGTTTTCAATCGCGTACCTATTAAATGTGATAACACTAGTGCTATTTGTATCTCAAAGAATCCTATTCAACACTCTCGCACAAAGCACATAGAGATTAGGCATCATTTTTTACGGGATCACGTAGCTAAAGGCGACGTTGAATTGGTTTTTATTGACACTAAGAATCAATTGGCGGATATTTTTACTAAACCCCTCTCGGATGAACCATTTTCAAAAATTCGTAGGGACTTAGGAATGGCCATGGATTTTGAAGTCATCAGTTAATTTTCACAAATTCTCGTCCACGTTCTCGGCTTTCAAAATTTAAAAATTTTTCAAAATTTTTTTTTTGAGGGCCAGTCGACTGCCTCATATACGGCCAGTCGACTGGATCAACCAGTGAGTTTTTGTGTTTTTAACTATCTTCATCCAGTCGACTGCCTACATTGGCCAGTCGACTGGGTCATGAGCCAGTCGACTGTCTCCATTTGGCCAGTCGACTGCCTCTGCGCGAACATTGTTTTTATTTCTTCTTTCTCTTCGTCTTCTCTCCACTCTCTCCACGATCTCTCCCATTTCTTCTCTCCTTCACGCCATTTACTCATCTTTAAACCACTTTCCCACTACACCACGATCCTCTCCTCCATCATCACCACTCCCCTTTTCATTTTCAGTTATATATCTCCATATATATTTTTTTTACAGTTTCACTTCTCCCTCTCTGTTTTCACCATTTCTTTTCGTTTTTCTTCTCAAAATGCTTCCCATCTTCTTGATTCTCATCTCTCTCATGGCTCCTAATGTCGTGCGCCTCAAGAAACGCGCCCGTAGGGGTGGAAGCTCTTCGGCTGCACCTCCTCCACCTCCGTCTCTTGTTCATGAGGACACTAATTCCGAATCTGAATCTGGTCCGATGTCTCTGACTGCTCTTCTCGGTGATGAAGATAGTGTTCGTCTTTTCGAAACTCAGTTCCTTCATGGAAAATTTGCTCGGAGTCGCATTGTGACTCAACCCTTGTGCGAAGAGATTGGCGCTAATACGTTCAATCTTTTTCAAAATATGGGTTGGGATTTCTTTCTCTCGCTCGATGTTCCGCTCTATCCGAGGGCTGTCAAAGCATTCTACACCAATCTGGTGAATCCTTCTCAACCACGCCTTATCTCCACCCTGCTTAGCTCCAATGTTGGAGGCGTCTCTGTTAAGATCACCGAAGCAGTACTCAATACTGTTTTTCGGCTACCTCATGGCGGTATCTCCTATTACTGCCCATCTATTTGGTACTCTTCGAGTGATTTCGATCCTCTCGAAGCAGTTCGGGCTATTTCTGTGAATAAAACAACCACCGCCATTGCTGAGTTTCCTTCTTCCTCGCTTACTCCCGAGGCTAGACTTGTGCACAACATTATCACGTATTCCATTTTGCCCAAGTCCGGAAGCCGGAGTCTTGTGTCGATTATGGAAGCTTTCCTTGTCTACTGTGTCATGACCGGTCGGAAGGTCAATCTTGCCTTCCTCTTCATATCGGTAATCCTCGAGTGCCACAAGAAGAAAGGCGCACTTATTTTTCCTATCCATTTATCCTATCTTCTCAGTCGGAACGGTGTGCCACTTGCTGACGAGCCTACGGAGCACAATCCAATCTTTCTGGACCGCACTCATCTCAAGCAAATGCACATTGGCAAAAATGCTGATGGAGTGTTGGTCTCTCTTAGGGCTGCCCCTCCTGCGGACCAAGCCGGTCCTTCTGTTCCTCGTCCCGAGGCACCTCGTCCGGATGCTCCGACTTCCTCATTTCCGTCTCTTGGTAGCGATTTCGATATTCCGGATTTTGGGTTCGGGGGTAATCCCGAAACTCTTACCCAAGTCTTGGAAATCGTGAAGCGCAATGAGGAGGCCCAAAAGCAGACGGCCGCGGACATGAAGCGCCTTGAGGACAAGATCGACCGCCTCACCACCGCCATGGATGCACTTCGCCGTGACCCTCCGCCTTTTTGATGTCGTCAAAGGGGGAGAATGTTTAGGTTGTTTGTGTTGGCCATAGGTCCATTTTGCATAGCATAGGACGTTACCATGTGTGTTGTTTATGTTATCTTTAGTTATATTTCTATGCTTTATTATTTTGTAATGTGTAGTAGTAAAACAACATGTACCGATCTTGCAATTATTAATTGAAAAATGTTGTTTCTATTATTCTTCAATGCATTACGTAAATGAATATCAAATTGCAAAATTTATTTCCTAAGGGGGAGCATGAAAATAAAAATGAAAGATGCACACATTGAGGGGGAGTATCACTTGATACTTTACCAATTATGAGCAAACACGAAATGTTTTGTCAACATCAAAAAGGGGGAGATTGTTGGCTTTGAAATTCCATTTCAAGCAATAAATCTTATTTTGATATTAACAAAACATTCAAAACCGTGTTTGGTACTAATATAGCTTTGAGCTAAGTGTTTCAGCAAGTACAGGTAAATGTTTCGGGAAGATCGCTAAAGCAACAAGTGATAAGGAAACTCAAGCGCAAACTCGAAGAAGGACAAAAAGATCAAAGAAAGAACAAAAGCTGGACTCAAGACCTGGGGTAGATAGGTCGGGGTGAGAATATTGTAACAAGGTATCTTATGCGTTGATTGATCTTATAAGCTCAAGTAATTAATCAAACGAACTCAAATGGATCAAAAACGGACCTTGAAAACAATTTTTGGAGTCACCCAGTCGACTGGCCTGTCCAAGGCAGTCGACTGACTGTGACCCAGTCGACTGGCCCTTAAGGACCCAGCCGACTGGATGAACCAGTGAGTTATAAAACATTCTAACTGCATGAGGCAGTCGACTGGCCTGTCCAAGGCAGTCGACTGACTGTGACCAGTCGACTGGCAGTTAAGGACCCAGCCGACTGACTGGACCAGAGAGTTTCGAACATTTTTGATTGCCTGAGGCAGTCGAATGGCCTGTCCAAGGCAGTCGACTGACTCATGAGGCAGTCGACTGGCCTTCTTGAGGCAGTCGACTGACCCTAGCCGTTGGGAAAAATATTTTAAATCTAAGCATGGAGGCAGTCGACTGGGTGCTTCAGGATTTTAAGGAAAAGTATTTCTAAACAATATTTTTGCCCAAAAAGAAATGATTTTGCTTGCAGATTTTCAGGTCCTACTCTCCATATTGTCTAGGGTGAGACACACTCTCCAAACCCTAGTGTTCACTATATAAAGAAAGAGATATGGATTAAAAATGCTAAGGTTCTTGTGTGAGAAATTTTCCAAATATTGTTCATCTCTAATTTTCTCTCAAGCATCTTCTGAAAAATATTTTGATAGCAAAATCTCGCTTTTCACTCTTATCATTTTGAAGATTTAAACTCAAGCCTTGAGCCTATTCTCTTATTGAAAATATATTGTGAGAATATATATATCTTGAGTTCTTGAAATATCACCTAAAAACACTTGAGCTTATATTGATCTATCATCCATAAAAACCTTAGGGTTTTGAGTGTTTTTGTTTCTTGAGTGATATATTGATTACATACACAAATTTGTGATCTTGGGTGAGTGAAGCCCATTGTATCAAGGGAGGATTGTTCTCTTGATTGTGTGAAGAGCTAGTTAGCTCTTTTGTAAAGGTTTTGCTATTCCACCTATTGAAGGAAGAGCCATAGTGTGAGGATTGGGAAAGTCTCAAGGAAGGGGATTCTTTGAGCCGAGGAGTAGGAGTTACCGAACCTCGTAAAAATCACGGTGTCAATATCTCTATCTCTATCTCTTTACTTTTTGTTCATGCATGCTTAATTTATATTGTGGTAAATAGCTTGTTGAATTTAAGTGAAATCATTCATTGCATATTTTACCTTGTAAATTAATATTGAACATTGTTGCATGTTCTAGTAAGAATAAAAATGAGTTAGAAATTATTTTTAAAACCCTATTCACCCCCCCCCCCCCTAGGATATTTTAGTGACTAACATAAACCACCAGGCATACCACTGCCGGGGTGAGCTCATTGAGCCCCGTAGGAGAAAGAAAACATAACCGTCACATTCTACGACCGTTCAAGTCGAGTGAAAACCAACTCGTGTACATGCATCTACCCTATGTCATTCAAATGTCCCACATGACAATCACGTCAAGACGAGACTCCGGAATACATCCCACTAGTCCCCTACCATGCATCCACAAATAGGCAAATAACATATAGTGAAACTATATCACAACAACATGAAATAACTCACACCTCTATATATATATATGCACGTATATATATACATATAAAGATATACAACCAATACCAGATACGTAGTACAGACCCCTTTCATAGATCACTACGACTCGTACCCGTCAGTCCCACATTGACAATCAACACAACACTATCACCTCAACACTATCACCAAATCATTGGAGTAACCCTCCTATTCATAACACTCTAGGAATGATAACACTTACAGTTCCTAGGCCACAGGCATACCGAACTCCAAAACCTCAAATCGTTATAGAATCATACTATCAATCACTTCACATATCACTAATGACATCCATAAACCCAACACAGGGGTAAAAGATTCATATAAACCTAAGGTAAGTCACAAAGGTTTCCCAACAATAAAAGGAAGTGAAATGGATTGAATAACCCATCACACCGACCACTTAAAGGTCACATGTTCGCCAAAGGGTAAAATGGTCATTTCAAGGGCAAAGATGTACTTTAAAAGGTTACCCCACCTATTTGGACATAGGTTGAACCATAGAAACAACTGGAATCAAATTCAAGGCCCTGACGCAAGAGATATGAATTTTTGAAAACGGTATCAGATAACGCCGATAAAAACGGAAAGCGGAAGTACCCCTCTTTCTCCAAGGGTAAAACAGTCATTTTGAATTTAAATAATTTATTTTAAATTTTATCTACAAATTTTGTACCTAGAAAAAGCCATAGGAACAAACGGAACCTCAATCCGAGTTACGAGGTGAGAGAAAAGAATTTTTGAAAATTAGGAAAAATTCACCCAAAGCTGACCCAGTCGACTAGCTAGTTTACGCAGTCGGCTGTCTGATGACCCAGTCGACTGGCTGAACCCGAGAGCTCCAAAATATTCACGGGAAAATAGCTCAGATGACCCAGTCGACTGCCTAGATTAGAAAACCCCAAAAATGACTTCCAAACAGCTTCAAAACCTTAGGAATCATGAGACAAAAGTCCTCAACTCATTTAGGAACTTTAGAAATGAGAAACTATCATTTAATCTCGGTTTAGTTTTATCAAAAATACTTTCTTGAAAATCCGTAAAAACTAACCGTCTTGCCCCCGATATCCGTTTTGGACACCACCGACTTTCAAAAGTCAAAATCCCTTATTTTTTTTTATTTTAAAACCATTTCAAAACTCAAAGTTTTTGTCGGCATCACGGGGGTAGGCGAAAACGGGTTTTTCACTCAAAGACCAAATAGACTAAAACACAAGTCTTATGAAAAATCCATTTTCGGGAACAACCGAAACCAACGGAAAAACCAAGTGATTTTAGAGACGCTCAAATGAAGCAAATGAATGAAGAACCGAAGTTCAAAAGCAACTTGAAGGAAAGGGCAAGTGACTATACACAAGGCACTAACTCTAACCCAACCACACTTTGCTCCACCTTCAAATTCACAACCCTATTATGACTTAACCGGGAATGACTACAACTCAGACGACATTCCATTCCTTAAGACCGCTAAAGGGAACCTAGTGGCCGTTGCCACGGAACCAACTAGTTTCAAATCAAGAACCCCTTCCAATTCTTTCAAACCTCAATTTCATAATTGATACTTAACATAATCAAGAGACCGTTTCCACTCAATTAGACAGGTTCAATCACAACCTCGTCTAACCACACTCAAAACCTCAAAAGTACGATAAGGAATACCTCCCTCTAAGTGGGAAAGCAACATCAAGTGTCAGTAATATGCAACCAACCAAAACCACAAGACTATTACACGCCTTCTCAAGGCCTCAAATCATAATTAATACTAAGATCAATCCCTAACTTCAAATCTCCAAAGAGGTCACACAACTAACCACAGGGGTCCCTATGCCAATATACTTAACCTCCCCTAAGGGCACAAAAGTATATAACTACAAGTATAAAGAGATACATTTCAATTATACTTTAACAATTACCGCATTTAAAGTCATGTTTTCACATTATTCATTTCCAGTTGAGCATTTTATAAAAATATGAATCTATTTGCAATATTCATAACTAACATGCTCCAACATCACATGTAATATAGCACATATACACGTCAAACGAGATCACATAAATGGTATGCAGTGTAATGTGACTCGACATTCCCCGTGATACTTACACAAAAACACACCCTTCCTAAGGGTAACGGATACATACTTTGTCCACTTACTTTTGAGGATACAAGCTCATCAAGTAGTGTAGAGTGACCGCACCGACTCTTCCCAAGTGATTTTTCTCTCTATCACCTCAACAAGGAAGACGGTTGCACGAGAGCCCAACTTGCGACTCCGTACGTCATGACTACAAAAGTCAAGAAAATGAGCCTTTACCTGGACTCCTAACTCACATTTGCCGGCTTTTTAGTTCCGTAGGCGTGATACCTCCTGGCCAGTTGTTGTGATGATCCAACACAAAGACACCCATACTTGAATACACAGCCCACATATATCAACATCGTGATTTGACACTACACGATATTCTCAATATGCATCCCGGGCCTCAACATAAATATGTAATGCATCATATTTATGAAAATATCCACATGATATAACATGAATCTCATAATCTTTTTCACATGCTTTTAAAACAATAAAACAATAAATCACGACAAAGAATTGCATCACATAATCATGCTTGCAATTCATCAAATTGTACTTCAATTCATAAGGGAAACCATTCCATTCTTTTAGACATGTTCTTAGTTCAATTTAGCAAGTTTTCACATATCACATTTCAACATGACATGAAGTCCAAAAATACCTCCAAGGCACTAACCAAAGAAACTAGCATAATCTCATTCCAAGGCTACCTTCCTAACACCCACATACTTATATGCATAACCATACTTACACATACATAGCTATACCCACATACATACACATATATATAGGTATACAAGCACACTTGTATATAAGAAATCTCAATAGAAACCACATAACTAGCAGGCTTCATAACCCTATTCAATACCATAAAAAATACCCTATACACAAGGTTAAGTCACATAACATGCTCAAACCCTAACTTCATATTTCCAAGGATATACTTAGGAATTTCATTTTAATGTTAGGAATCCTAGAATCAAATTTACCATACTACACAATCACAAGATGGCTAGTTAGGAAGTTTTCCCCTACCTCTTGACGAGCAAACCACAATAACAACCAAGCAAAGCCCATGAAACCCTAGTTCTTCCTCAACTGAAATCCAAGGAGTAAACCGGTGGAAAGCTTCACCATGACCTCCCAACCATGAATCAAGCTCCAACACAAGAAGAGAGCAAGAAACATTTAGTGGTTATAACAAGAAACCCTAACTAGGTTTGAAATGGAAACACACAAGGGAGGAAGAACACTTACCCATCTTTAGCTTAAACCAAAGAGAAGGACACCATGAATATATTCTATGTTGATGGCCACACCAAACTCCCAACTTAGGGTGATGAATTCCACCCATAAGTGGAGAAGAACAAAGAGGAAGAAAATGAGAGAAAGAGATGAAGTCTTGCAAAGTGAAAGACTTGCAATATGTAGAGATTCCCCACTCACACCACTCACCATCCAATGGTCCATAATAAAGATGGGGAAAAAGAAATGAATCAAAGGGCTATGAATAAGTCTTGCCAAGTGGAAGACTTATTACACAAATCACAAAACTCATTATTTTGCCAAACAAGGCCTTATCATCCAAGGGCTTAGAATGAAGATGGGAAAGAATTAATCATCCAATAGTTGACAAAAAGTCTTGCCAAGTGGAAGACCAACAATAATAGATTATTCCATTTAAGTGCCAACCAAGCAAGACCTTATGATCTAAGGGTCTAAAATAAAGATGGAGGAATGAGATCAAGGGTTAGGAATGAGACAACACATGAAAAGTGAAAATGACCAAAATATTCCAAAGTTGGGGTTAATAACAAGAGTGTCATCAAGTCTCTTAATTAACCTTCTACCCCTTGTCATCCTCTCTAATTACCACTATGTCATTCATACACCAACACTTAGCCAATTCTCTACAATTTTCACTAAGTGCTCCAAATATGAAATTACTCATATACCCCTAGGTCATTTCTTTCCCAAAATCATTTCTAATAATTTTCATTAGTTACAACACGAAAATATAATAATAATTTCATATAAGTGTTACACCGAACGTCTACACTAAATTAGGTTAGAACTTTCGGGAACGTAACACGATTGCCGAAGTTCCAATGAGAAAACATTGCACGAACCCTCGTAGTCGTTGGCGACACTCAAATCCACAAAACCGGAAACGAAATACCACGAAGTCATCCCGCTAAGTCCAAACTTAAACGCGAAAAATTTACTCGTACTGAGAATACACAAGACGTCATGAATTAGTGATGTCACAAAACTTTAACACATGGAAAAGAATTCCAGAAAAGTGAAAGGAAAACGCGGGGCGTTACAAAGAAGCTTTCTAAATTTATAAGGTAAAGGGTATCAAATTAATTTCACAATATTACGTTAAGGGTATATAAGTCATTTTATATCATTTGAGGACAAAATAGACTATTTATGGGGTGAATAGTGGTTGGCATCACTAATTAATGGACCAATCTAACGGAGTGGACACGGAAGGGGTTCGTGTGGGAATACTCAATATTGAGGGGGTCCATGTGAGATTAGGGTCTCTTTGAGGGGGTATCGGTGGGAATAACCCAAACAAATATATATATATTACGAAAATTACAATTTGATTTTTTTTCTTTATAAAATTCTAAATAAACACATAAAATTCGAAACAAATATAGAAAATTCGAAAATATATATATAATTTGTAAAAAATATATAAAATTTGAAAAAACATATAAAATTCGAAAAAAAACATATAAAATTCGAAAAAAAACATATAAAATTCGAAACAAATATATAAAATTCAAATATATATATAAAAAGTGTGACTGAAGTTTAAGTGGACAAGCCTCAGAGTCATTAGTCAAGGTAACGGATCCTTTACAGCTCTCTGCAGAGCTATTTCAATGGCCACGATGGTGATACATGCCCCACGATGGTGACCGAAATCGGAATCGAACCGATACTTTATTAAAATATTTTAATAAAAATTAAATATATTAATATTTGGATCAAAATTAACAATTTGGTTCCGGTTCTCATTTTTAAAGAACTGAAAGTATCGGTTCGATTCCGGTTTCAATCAGAATCGGAAGCAAACTGGACCTTGTGCATCCCAAGATTTGGGTACCAAGGGACCCTTTAATCGGTATAGTTATATAAAATCAAAATCAAAATCAAAATTAAATATATTAATATTTTAATCAAAATTATATAAAATAAAATTCAAAATAAAAAAAATTAATCGATTAACTATACCGATTAAAGAGTCCCTTGGTACCCAAATCTAGGGGTGCACATGGTCCGGTTCGCTTCAGATTCTGACCGAAACCGCAATCGAACATATACTTTCGGTTTTTTAAAAATGAGAACCGGAACTGAATCGTTAATTTTGATTCAAATATTAATATATTCACGGTGCGGTTTGTTTTCTATTCCGATCAAAACTGGAATCGAATCGATACTTTCGGTTCTTTAAAAATGAGAATCGGAACCAAACCGTTAATTTTGATCCAAATATTAATATATTTAATTTTGATTAAAATATTTTAATAAAGTATCGGTTCAATTCCGATTTCGATCACCATCGTAGGGCATGTGTCGCCATCGTGACCATTGAAATATCTCTGCAGAGAGCTGGAGAGGATCTGTTACCTTGAATAATGACCCTGAGGCTTGTCCACTTAAACTTCAGTTACACTTTATATATATATATATATATTTGAATTTTATATGTTTTTCGAATTTTATATATTGTTTACGAATTTTATATATTTGTTTCGAATCTTATATGTTTTTTTTCGA
This sequence comes from Cornus suecica, assembly GCA_963922005.1. Lineage (NCBI taxonomy): Eukaryota > Viridiplantae > Streptophyta > Magnoliopsida > Cornales > Cornaceae > Cornus > Cornus suecica. Next base: position 59,889,850 of record OY998243.1, read on the forward strand.
ATTTTATATATTGTTTCAAATTTTATATATATTTTCAAATTTTATATGTTTTTTCAAATTTTATATATTTTTTACAAATTATATATATATTTTCGAATTTCATATGTTTGTTTCGAATTTTATGTGTTTATTTAGAATTTTATAAAGAAAAAAAATCAAATTGTAATTTTAGTAATATATATATATATATATTGTAATAAGGGGTGGAAGTGTAATTAGTAATTTCAGAGGGGTGAAGTGTTTGGGCATATGGGTAATTTCACACTTTATATATTATCCTAATGTAATAAATGAGACAATTAAAGGGGCATGCTAGTCATTTCACCATCCCAGGGGGTGTCATTGCAACGAAATTGAAAGCTCAGGGGACTTTGGGACCGAAATTGCATTGACCAACCACTAACCACTAATTGCAATTGATCGAAACCTCAGGGGTTTAACCGCAAATTACCCAAAAATTTATTTTTTGAAGAATCATGATTAATATAAAGTAATAGTATACCAGTAAAATAAAATATCCCAATAGCAATGGCACACTAGCATGTTTATCTCTGAGTTGAATAAATGCATGTTTTCTAACAAGATTTGTCTGGGACTAGCAGACACGCATTTTATATATTCTTAGTTCAATTCTCAACATATATACTTTTAAATAAAAAATAAAAACTTATCTCTTCATAGAATCCAAACCCAATCACAGGGCATCATTTAAAAATGTTGTTATTCCCTCTGCATACATAAAAATATTTTCAAATCTTTGAAAAAGAGAAGCATAATATATGCTTCCTTGAATATAATCCCTCTTACATCATAATGCACATAGACATCATCCACTACCATTAAATTTAACTAAAAATAATTTAAAAAAAAAATGTTGCACCAGCCAAAAGAATTACGAACAATAAAAAAAAGGAATAATTACACAAACCTCCCCTAAACTATGACATAATTGCACGTGATTCTCCTAATATTTCAATAATATCAAACTCTTTCCTTAATTGCACCTCCGTTGTAACATTTAACCTCTTTTGTTCAAAGTTAACGCCGAAAATTTACTTTATTGATCAATAATAACATATTATGGACCAAACTCCCTATTTTACTTTTGTTATCCTTACAATTAATTTTTGCATTCAAAATTACTATAATATCCCAACCATGGTTCGCCACCGGCCGTTACGGACCCGAGTCTGTTACACCGATACCGTTACCTTTACGTATCCCCGTTACGGACGTTACGGTGAACCATGCCAAAATTTTAAAAAAATCACGATTGCGATAACCGAGTCCCGTTACTTAACCCCGTTATGGACCCAAGTTCGTTACACCGATACCGTTACCGTTACGGCGAACCATGATCCCAACTAATTTTACCAAATTGCTCTCATATGTATTCTATTTAACTCATTTGAGTGGTCGTTTATACATTCTCTCTCTCTAAAAATCACTCATTATCTCTCTACAAGTCTTCTGTCATAACTTGGGAAAAATAAGGAGCTCACATGAAATGAAAGCTACTGGTAGACATAATTTTCGTCAATATATTTGAGGGTAAGGTAGTAAATTTACCATCCTCTAGAAGATTCTCCAAGTATATCTAAAGATAGGAGAGTATATACGTCATTTCATTATTATTTCTTGTCAGACCAATATTCCGATAATATTAAGAGAGGTTTATGATATTATTAAAATATTAGAAAAATCGCATGCAATTATGCCTTAGTTCAGGGGAGATTTGTATAATTATCCCTAAAAAAACGTAAGATTAAAAAAATAAGATTTCTAATGTATTCAAAGAGTCAAAGCAAACACTAAACATATATTTAGTGTTTGTTTGAGTTTGGTGTGGTTTTATTCTGAACTGAAATCATGTTTGGTGGAGATAATTTTGGTGTAAGAAAAAGTAAAGCCGAAAAACCAAACAATGTTTGGTAGAGTTGGTATGGTCTGAAATTCTGAAACATTTTGTAATAATATTTTGTAAATATATATGTTTTAAAAAATAAAATATATAAATAAAAATACATTTCAAAAATATATATAATTCAAAAAATATATATAAATTTCAAAAAAATATATAAAATTTGAAATATATATATATAATTCGGAAAAAATATAAAATTTGAAAATATATATATATATTTTGAAATATATATAACATTCGAAAAAAAATATAAATTTCAAAAATATATATAAAATTCGAAATATATATATATAATTCGAAATATATATATAATTCGAAAACAAATATAAATTTTGAAAAAATATATATATTTTGAAATATATATAACATTCGATTTTTTTTTTATAAATTTCAAATATATATATATAACCCAAAAAATATATATATAATTCAAAAAATATATAAAATTATATATTGTTTAAAATTGAAATTCAAAACTCATATTTATTCACAAACACACTCACACACACATACCAATTGCACGTGTCAACAACCCAATTGCATCAACATTTGAAAACTTGGTTCCTTTTTGTTTCATTTGGGGTGGAGCTACAGTACAGCACCAACACAAATCATGTCGTGAGATGGTTCAAGATTTGCTTCATTTTGTACCAAATGGTTTCACACTATTATTCTAAAACCAAGCAATCAAACATTGGTTGGATTAACTTTTTCACCAAAAATCAAAATTTTGGCACCAAACCCCTGTCAAATACCCACTAAATGTGCTAGCACTTGGATCAATAAATTGACTTTGCATACTTAGTAGGATTACCATAACTTAAAAAGCCACTACACCAATACAATGTATATCAGTTGAAGTGGCTTCAAACACCATTGATGAACAGAATACATATAATGATGGTTAGATAGTATAACAGTGAGTTTATTGTACATGCATGTAATAAACAATAATTACTAAAGCACTATATATAAAAAAAGTTGCACTATCCCACTAAACAGCCCAAAAGAATTAACCAACAAATTTTAAAAAGATTTAAATGCATCAAAATGTCACAAAGGCAACGTTTGAAAATCATTATTTTTGTTTTTGTTTTGGGAACAAAAAAATATGAACAATTCTTGTTCTTGTTCTTATTTTCTCACCCAAAAGAACAAAAACAAAAAATATGTTTGGGAACCAATTTATATTTATTGCTTCAAAAGGGGGTTTAGGGCAATTATATGAAATATAGATATATAGATATATGTATGTATTGTAAAGAGAGAAAGGAAGCCTAGAGGACTCATCTTCCTCCTCTTCAAACCTCATCTTCTTCATCGCCTTCCTCCTTTCCCTCTCTCTCCTCCATCGCCGCATGCACACACGCATACACACACAGTTCACATGCATATACACACACCATTCACACAATTCGAATTGGGGGTGGATTAAGGTTTTGAATTGGGGGTTAGGATTCCGGTGGTGATGGTGGGTTGCGAAGGTGGTGATGGTGGCGGCTAGTGGTGGTTCTTCTCCACTTTTTTTTTTTTTTTGTAAAATTTTAAAGAGAACAAGAAAACACAAAAATAAAACACAAAAAGTTTCTTGTTCTCATGTTTTTTGCACTATTTATCAAAGTTGTTTTCAATACAAAAATAAAGTGAACAATAATTATAGCCCAAATTGAGTCCAAAAAATAAAAACAGAACAAAAAATAATCTTTCCAAACGAGGGCTAAGTGTGATAATTCAAGTTTGTGAATCATACTCGTCTCAAATTGAGATAGGGATGACAAAAAAACCCGCCCCGCCCCGAACTCACCTCGTTTATCCACCACACCCCCCCTCGTTTAGCTAATCGGGGAGGGTATGGGGCACCCCCGCCCCACCCCGAACCCGCCCCGATTAGCTATATATATTTATCTATATATGTGAATAAACATGTATTGACGGGTTGTTTATTATGCTTTTGAAATCTTTGATTTCATATAGATTTATTATTTGATTTTGATTTCATATAGATTTATTCTAGAAAAAAATTCTAGAATAATAATATTAATTAGAAATAAAATAATATTATTTTTTATTATTAAAAAATATATTTTTAATAAAAATAATACGTAATCGGGGCGGGGCGGGGCGGAGAGTTGCCGGGGACGGGGCGGGGTGGGTCAGGGAAAAAAAATTAATCGAAAACGGGACGGGGACGGGGCGGGGAAAAATAATCGGATTCGGGAACGGGGCGGGTGATTAAGACACATGTATTTTACATTAATATGACACAATTAATATATACATTAATATTATTCTTTCTATCTTATTTAAACAGATAAACGGACACGAAACCGTGAATAAAATTATCTGTTACCCAACTCAGCAACCTCTACCTCACTGTGCTTATATGTGGTGTGCAATTTATTCATTAAAAGTAGGGTGTAGAAATGATTTGTTGCATGTACTAGTCCTTTCAAGTATTTCATAGTTTAAGCAGATATCCAACTTTCTGACACGTGTCAGCAGTAATGAAAGGTGAAAAAAAAACAGAAGATGATGGAGAACAGCTATAAGCATGTCCAAAAGGTTGACTTGTTGACACTGTCAGCCACTACTGCACATTGATTTTCGTAGACTTTGGACTTTACTTGGACCACTACACCTTGACAATGACTAAAGCTAGCTCTCTCACTTCTAAATGGTGGTGGTGTGTTGTCACACGAGCTTGGAGACTATAATTAAATCATGGTGCCTAAGCCTACCCCCACCTCATATATATATATATATATATATATATTGGATAGACTCAATACTGCTGTTTTATTTTTAAAATTTGATTTGAAATTTGGCTTTTGGCAAATTCAAGACAGGTATGAAACTGCTTTTGTTATCCCTTTTGGCCATTATGAATAAAATATAATGCCAAATAAAGTTTCTAAAGATAAAAAACATTATCGAAGAAAACGTTACCATAAAGGAAAACGTCATAACACTAATAAGGAGTACAAAGTTCTAATTCTAAGCATAAGAGTAAAAGTAGCTCTAAAATTAATGCTAAATGTTATAAATGTGAGAAGAATTGGCCATTATGCCAATAAATATAAAACTAAGACTAAATTAGATAGTTTGGAGATTGACTCTGGTCTTAAGCTTCAATTGTCTAAATTGTTTCTTAATTCCAGTGATTCTGATCAGAGTTCATCTGATTCTGAATCTGACAATGAAATTATGTTATTGTCAACTTCCTCATTTTCATCTGAAGATGCTCCCCTTTATACTACCAGTTCTTGTAAATGTGGTACTAATAAAGTTTCTTCCATCTATTGGAAGGCTATTGTTATATATATATGATGTAAGTATATACTATACTCCTATCTCTCTTTATTCTTGATTTGCATGTACTACTATTAATACCAGTCATCTGCCCCCTCCTTCTCCCACAACTCCCAACTCTCTCTCTCTCTCTCTTACACACACACACACACACACACAAAACACCATAGAGAATTATAAGCTGAACCCATGAAGAAAAACTTACATTTTTGTGCTTTTCTCTTCTTCCTTCTTATCCTTGTAAACTTCTCACAGACATCTGCTCGTTTCCTAGCAAACAAAGGAGGTAACCAAATGTTTTATTTATTTTATTTTATCTATTGTTATTATTTATAATGAAGAATCAATCCATACAAATTTTCAACATGTACGTGCATTGTGCAATCACTATCAAATGTTCTTTATATTATTTTTCTCACTTATTTTTACATTTTTTTCTTGCATTGATCTATATGCTGCAGGGAAAGAGGAAGTGAAACTTGCTGAAATCACTGGTGGGGAATTCCTTACAGGGATTGAAGGCAATGATTCAATGAATGTAATACTCTTTAATTGGTACCAATTTGAATTTCTTTTTGGGGTTTTGGCAATATTTAAATTAATTTGGTATTTTTTTTGGGTGTTTTGGAATAAATTTGGCAGAAGCTGATGGGATTTGAGATGTGTGAGAATGGAGATGAAGAAGAGTGCATGAAGAGAAGAATGGTTGCTGAGGCTCATTTGGATTACATCTATACTCAGCATCACAAGCCTTAGTGACTTTATACATATATATATATATATATGTATATGTATATATATATATATATATATATGTATGTGTCCTTAATACTGCTTATCTGGATCTCCCAATGAAGGGAGTCTCTGCACTAGGAGTTTAATTAGGCTAGCTTTAATATATATATATAAATTTATTTATATATGTAATATGTAACTCTTATATCAAAGTATGCAAATGACTGTTTCAGCATCTTCCTTAATATATGTTGATGAGTTTGTTGAGTTCATAATGTTTTAATTGGTTACAAGTCTATTCAGTACTGACTTCAACTATCAATTCATTATGAGATGTTTTGTACTCACAAGAGAGTAGTTTCAAACCTTGATGAGAAAGGCATGCAGAGTTGTGGATTTTGGTAGCTGAATATGATGCTAAACATTTAGGCAAATTAATTATTTGACAGTTGGGAAGTCAAGCTCAGATTTTCAAAGCATTTAGTAACTCTTTTAAAGTTTACAAGTTCACCTGATTATGGGTGGGACATTAGTGCTATAAGTTGTTGTTACCAATAATATTAAACTCACACCCCACAAACATATTTACTTGGTTCACTTTCAACTTATATTTAAGTGATTCAGGGCGCTCCATCTTTAATGTATGGATGGGACCAAAAACTTAAATTATCAAATAAATATTTTTTCTTTCGACCATTTTTCAATAGTTAATAGCATATAGAAAGACCGGTCCTACAAAGAGTGTTACACCCTTCATGAAATATAGATTGTTTGTTGAACCCTGTGAATGACTTGAAAGTAATATACTCAAAATTCGGGACCAAAGAATTTTATAAAACATTCTTGGTAAAAAAAAAAAAATGAATGAAAGATTTTGCTGAACATGGATTCATGAATCTAAGAAATAGTGAGATTTCCTGATCTTGATATGAACTCTATAACATTCTTTCCTACCCGAACTTGCAATATTTTTTTGCAGTCGGATCACTCTACCTACCCAACCTGGATCCAAATTCCTATCATGTCGGTTCACCCAAGCGGACGTTTGACATGACATTGGAGCAAGACTGTGTTTGACTCTAATACCAATCGCAATAACTCGAATGTTTCACGATTTTAACTCAAAAACTTAAGCTATTAAGTGAGAATAACATTCAATTCATTTATACCCGAACACTTCCCCATCCGGATTACTCTTTCTTGGTTGCTGAAACAGAAGCACCATGGAAAGCACATGAAGAAATTACTGCAAATTATATAGAAATAGTGAGACTGAAAACCCTATCAATTGTGTTTATTTTGGAAATTAAAAGTACAAGCTGATTCCTATTCTCTCCCTTAATTTTATGAAAACCAAACAATAAATTAGATTTTTCTTTTTAATTCCCCCATCAATTGTGTTTGTTTTGTTTTGGATTGGTTTTGTATGGATACTCCATATTACAAGCTCAACTTGTGAGTTAGGATTGGCTTGCACGGATCCTCCATGTTACAAGATCAACTTATCAATTTTCTTACCTTTTTTTCAAAAACATTATAATTTCGTAATTTGCTAGCTTTTATAAAGGTAAGGGTAGTGATTTGGAGCTAAAAATAGCACGGGAGTATTTTGAAACTTTTGAAAAGCACAAAGGGATAATTTGTTAGCTTTTATAAATGTGAGATAGTGATTTGGAACTAAAAATAGCACAAAAGGTATTTTGCAACTTTTGAAAAATATAGAGGTACATTCAATCACAACATGTTCGAGGGTGAGTAACAAAGTTTTTGCCTTTGAAGCAGGAGTCAGTGAGCCTTTTCAGGAGGGGGGATTGTTATATATTGACATATATATATAATATGACTACTTTGTTATATTAACTTGATCCACTTCGGAAGATTGGGAAACCCACCTTTATATCCTCACCTATAAATATAGGGCTTCTCCTATTGAATTGTACACACAGAAATAGAGAGAGAGTTAGGAATAATATACGTTTATATTATTCCGGTGATACAGGCGTGAGTATACACAGTGTGTGTGCGTGTGTGATCTGCGAATCACCCCCTTGTAATCCTCTCAGTGATTTTTAGTGAAACGGTGCTCTCCGTGGACGTAGGCTTATTTGGCTGAACCACGTATATATTCTTGTGTCAATTGTTTGGTGTGTTTGTGTGCGTTTTCTGATTTGCAGGTGTGCACGGCTTCTTACACAGGGTGTGTGAACCCTAACAAGTGGTATCAGAGCCCCAGGTTGGAGCAAATCACGAAGCCCGACGATCTGGTCCAAATCTGATTTTTTCGAGTGCCCTAAATCAGAAACTGACCATACCAGGAGCTTCTTCTCGACGAGACGAAGCCAGCAGTGTCAAGCACGTCGTCGGAAAGTTCCTCACGCGCCCCCACGCGCCGCCTGAAGTTCCGGCCAGTTTTTTGGCCCCGTCGAACAGCAGTTTCAGTTCGGCGTGATTTTCCGGAGCATCGTTTATCGGAACGAGGCTTATAATATATCTACGGAAATAGATTTTGATGTCCGATGTTTTGGCGCAAGAATCAGCCCAATCAGAGTAGGGACGCGCCCGAACGCACCCCGAGAAGGTACTGACTTCGTGATTAAATTTCTGTCTTTTGTGCGAATTTGTTTTGGCCCGTTTGGAGTCATTTTTGACCCGTTTTAGACGCGGTCAGAGGCGTTCTTAAGGTTTTGAACCACCCCCGACGCAACCGTATACTCGGTTTTGCACTCCGAATATCTATAATAGGCTCAGTGGGAGCTATGGGAGAAGAAAAGACAGTAATGATCGACAAGTTTGATGGTACAAACTTTACCTATTGGAATATGCAAATTGAGGATGTGTTATTCCAGAAAAATTTGTATCAACCGCTAGAAGAGACAAAGCCAGATTCGATGAAAGAAGAGGAGTGGAATATCCAAGATCGAAAGGCTCTTGGCACGATCAGATTGACGTTGGCAAAATCTGTTGCCTTCAATATCAGGAAAGAGAAGACTACAAAGTCTCTCATGGAAGCTCTTTCAAAGATGTACGAACAACCGTATGGAGCAAATACATTACATCTTATCAGCAGATTGACGAATCTGAAGATGTCCGAGAATGGGAATGTTGGTGAACATCTCAGTAAGCTTAATGACATTTATGGGCAGTTGGAATCAATTGAAGTAGTGTTTCAAGACAAGGTGAAATCAGCTTTTCTCCTTAATCAATTGCCAGAGAGCTGGAACGCCACAGTGGCTGCAATCAGTAATTCTTCAGGGATAGACCCGTTGAAGTATGATACCGTTGTGAGTATGGTACTCACAGAAGAGATCAGAAGACAGTCGTCAGACTCTTCAAGCAGTGGCACATCATTGAATGTCGACACCAGAGGCAGAGGTTCGAACAAACAGAAATGCGGAAACCAAAGGCATGGCCATTCCAAGTCAAGACGGGGAAGATCACAGTCTCGAGGTCCCAGAAATTCCAAAGCAATCGAATGTTGGAATTGCGGCAAGACTGGTCATTTAAGGAACCAGTGTAGATCCCCGCAGAAGGTAGCGGATGACAAGATAGAGACAAATATTGTCTTAGAAGAAGCAGATGATGCACTGATATGCTCTTTGGAGAGCAAAACAGAGTCTTGGGTTTTGGACTCTGGAGCATCATTCCATGCCACCTCAAGTCGAGAGCTCTTTGAGAGCTATGCACCTGGAAACCTCGGCAATGTTTATCTAGGTGACGATCAACCCTGCAGTGTTGTTGGCAAGGGTGAAGTACATATCAGACTCAACGGATCGATATGGAAGCTGAGGGATGTCAGACACATTCCAGACTTGAGGAAGAACCTGATCTCAGTAGGCCAATTGGCGAGTGAAGGTTATATGACCACTTTCAGTGAAGATAAGTGGAAAGTTTCCAAGGGAGCTATGACTATAGCACGAGGAAATAAAACAGGTACGTTGTACACTACCACCAAGGCTAGCACATTTATAGCAATTGCAGAAAGCAAGGAGGATCATAATTTGTGGCACCAGAGGCTAGGTCACATGAGTGAAAAGGGACTCAAGGTTATGCTCGCAAAGGGAAAGCTACCAGGTCTAAATTCGATTGATATCGACTTCTGTGAGGATTGCGTATTCGGTAAGCAGAAGAGGGTTAGTTTTCAGAAAAGCGGCAGAGAACTCAGAAAGGAGAAGCTTGAGCTAGTTCACACTGATGTCTGGGGGCCAGTAAATGTCTCATCTATTGGCGGAAAGTCCTATTTCGTCACCTTCATTGATGACCATTCCAGAAAGGTATGGGTTTATTTCTTGAAACATAAATCTGAAGTGTACGGTGTGTTCAAGAGTTGGAAGGCTATGATAGAGAATGAGACGGGTTTGAAGATCAAGAGATTACGATCCGATAATGGTGGAGAGTATCAAGACACCGGGTTTAAGAGATTTTGCTATGAGAACGGTATCAGATTAGAGAGAACTGTTCCACGTACACCACAACAGAATGGCGTAGCAGAACGGATGAACCGAACATTGACTAAGAGAGCCAGAAGCATGCGCATTCAGGCAGGGTTGCCGAAATAGTTCTGGGCAGAAGCAGTCAGTACAGTAGCGTACTTAATCAATCGTGGTCCATCAGTACCATTGGAGCACAGAATACAAGAAGAGGTCTGGAGCGGTAGAGAGGTAACACTTTTACATTTAAAAGTTTTTGGTTGTGTTGCATATGTACATGTTAGTGACACTATGAGGGGTAAGCTTGATCCCAAGTCACAAAAGTGTATTTTCATTGGCTATGGCGGTGACGAGTATGGTTACCGCATGTGGGATGATCAGAACCGAAAACTGATCCGAAGCAGAGATGTAGTGTTCAATGAAAAAGTTATGTACAAGGACAGACACACAACAACCTCAGAGCCTACAACATAGAGTGATCCTGTGTGTGTTGAGTTAGATGATGTTCAAGACAGTGAGAGTACTCAGTCAGACGAACATATTGCAGATGGAAATACTCAACAGGTTGATACACCGCAGTCTCCAACTCCTATTCCTGTACCTAGGAGGTCTTCACGGCAGCATGTGCCGAATCAGAGATACATGAATTATTTGTTGCTCACAGATGGAGGTGAACCAGAGTATTTTGATGAAGCATGCAGTGCAGCAGATGCGAGCCAGTGGGAGCTTGCAATGGAAGATGAGATGAAGTCCCTTATTTCCAACAAGACATGGAAGCTATCCGAGCTGTCGGTAGGAAAGAAAGCTCTCCGTAATAAATGGGTCTACAGAGTCAAAGAAGAACATGATGGTTCTAAGAGGTACAAGGCGAGACTTGTAGTAAAAGGTTTTCAGCAGAAAGCAGGAATCGACTACACCGACGTATTTTCTCCGGTTGTGAAACTGACTACCATTCGTTCAGTTCTTAGCATTGTTGCATCAGAGGGTTTGCACCTAGAGCAGTTAAATGTCAAAACTGCTTTCCTCCATGGTGACCTAATAGAGGAGATTTATATGCAGCAACCGGAAGGTTTCTTAGAGAAAGGGAAAGAGAAACTTGTGTGTAAGATGGAAAAGAGCTTGTATGGTTTGAAACAAGCTCCAAGACAGTGGTACAAGAAATTCGATGGATTTATGCAGAGACATGGTTATATCAAGTGCAACGTTGACCATTGTTGCTACTTCAAGAGGTTTGACACGAGTTACATTATCCTCTTACTTTATGTTGATGACATATTAGTAGCTGGATCTGATTTTGTGGAAATCAATAAGTTGAAGAAGCAGTTGGCAAAAGAGTTCGAGATGAAGGACTTAGGCACAGCGAAACAGATTCTTGGTATGAGAATCATCAGAGACAAGCAGAAGGGAATTTTGCAGTTGTCTCAGGCTGACTACGTTGAACGGGTTTTGAAGCGGTTCAATATGAGTGATGCTAAGTCAGTTAGCACACCTTTGGCTAGTCATTTTCGATTATCCAAAAAACAGTCTCCCAAGTCAGAAGCAAAGAGGAACAACATGGCCAGTATTCTATACGCTTCAACTATTGGTAGCTTGATGTATGCAATGGTTTGTACAAGACCAGATATTGCATATGCAGTGGGAGCAGTCAGCAGGTTCATGTCCAATCCAGGAAAGACTCACTAGGAAGCAGTGAAGTGGATATTGCGATATCTACGAGGTACCACAAACAGATGCCTTTATTTTGGAAAAGGTGAAGTGAATTTACATGGCTATGTAGATTCAGATTTTGCTGGTGAGATAGATCATACAAGAAGCATTACTGGTTATGTCTTTACAGTAGGTACTACAGCAGTCAGTTGGATTTCGCAGATACAGAGGATTGTAGCATTATCTACTACAGAGGCTGAGTATGTAGCCGTGACAGAGGCTAGCAAATAGATGATTTGGCTACAGGGTTTGTTAGCAGAGTTGGGATTCGAGCAAGGGAAGAGTGTTTTGCATAGTGATAGTCAGAGTGCTATACATCTGGCAAAAAATTCAGCATTTCATTCGAGAACCAAGCATATAGATCTTCGTTATCACTTTATCAGATCTCTATTAGAGGATGAAGTATTAACACTAAAGAAGATTCAAGGATGCGAGAATCCGGCCGACATGTTGACCAAAGTGGTGACAACAGAGAAACTGAAGTTGTGCGCAACTTCAGTTGGTCTTCAAGCTTGAAGACAAAAATGAGGGCACCGAGCACTGATCATTGATGGAGTTGATTTATGAAGGCAAATTCGTCAAGCGGAAGATTGTTATATATTGGCATATATATATAATATGACTACTTTGTTATATTAACTTGTCCCACATCGGAAGATTGGGAAACCCACCTCTATATCCTCACCTATAAATATAGGGTTTCTCTTATTGAATTGTACACACAGAAATAGAGAGAGAGAGTTAGGAATAATATATGTTTATATTATTCCGGTGATACAGGCGTGAGTATACACAGTGTGTGTGCGTGTGTGATATGTGAATCACCCCCTTGTAATCCTCTCAGTGATTTTTAGTGAAACGGTGCTCTCCGTGGACGTAGGCTTATTTGGCTGAACCACGTATATATTCTTGTGTCGATTGTTTGGTGTGTTTGTGTGCGTTTTCTGATTTACAGATGTGCACGATTTCGTACATAGGGTATGCGAACCCTAACAGGGATTGGGTTAAAGTGCACCGGAAGGGAAAGGTAAGGTAGCAGTTACGGGTAGTAGAGCCAATAAGGAGAAGATGGTTTATGCACTTTTGCGTTTTTATTATAACATAAATTATGTTATTTTTTCTTATTGCTTGGATTAGTGAATGATTAGTCATATTTTATTTTTAATCAAGGGGTGATAAGCAACTGTTAGGGGACAATCAACATTACATAAAATAATGTGTGTTGTATAATGCAAGTATGCAGAAGAGCATTATAGTTGTTACAGAGCTATTTGTCAAGTTTTCGAAACCTCAGAGACTACTTGTTCATAAAATACAAACCTTTCATCTGACTCTCATTCGAACAAACCGCATGGGTTGTCATTGTAATTATAATAGGACATGGTCAATTCGTTTATTGATATGGCGAATTCGTATTATTGATATGGCAAAATGTCACAGGACTTTTGCTAAACATCATGAGAAAGTGAATGGGTTTAAATTGGTTAAATGTTAGTCTCAGCTAGATATGTCAACGGATCGGATTTTGGATCGAATTTAGATAAATTCATATCCGATTTTTTAAGAAATTGAATTATCGATTTTTTTTGCTAATCCATATCCTACTAATTGGATTCACATTGGATTCGGATTAAAATCCGATTCATTAAAATAGGGATGGCAAAACCCTGGATCCGATCCTAATTCGATAATTAGACGATTTTTTTTTACTGAGTTAACTCATATCCAAATTTCTTCATTATCGCATATTTGATCCGATTATCTATTTACAAAAATACAAAAATTAATAAATAAGTTTTGATTTTTTCTTATTTTTTTAGAATTTGTAAATATTAAATTATCAATCAATACTTATAACACATATCCATGACAAATATAAAAATAAAAAAGCAAACAAGGAAATTGGGACATTATTTAGTATACTACATTTACTAGCTACTCAACATTTATATATTAATAAATAATATATAAATTTAAAGTAAAATACTAAAACACAACAAATATTAACACTTTTAATAGTAGTATAGTTGACCAATTATTATTAATAAAATAAATAACAGTTAACATTTATACATAGGTATAATACTAAATTTATACACGTAAAAATATCAAATCTATATTGATATATATATATATATATATATATATATATATATTATAATTTCGTATCGGATTAGCATAAATTCAAATTAATTTGTTTAGAAATCGAATTATCGGATTCAGATCCTAATCGGGTTATCGAATTTTATTTTCAATCCATATCTGGTTAATCGGATCGGATTCGGATTAAAATCCGATTTATTAACAGGTCTAGTCTTACCTAATACTATAAATTTTTGATTGAATCGCAAACCATTCGACCTGGGGGTGTTAAAAAATCCGGCAAATCCGTAAATCCAATCCATCCAATTCAATCTGGATATATTGGATCGGATTTTTTATGGATTGGATTGGACATGGATCCAAAAACACCCAATCCGGTATTTTATGGATCGGTTCTAGATTGCATTTCCAATAATCTGGTCCAATCCGGTACTGTTCATATATATTTCAATATATTATATTAATAATATATCACATAATATATTATTTTAAATTAAACTATAATATCTTATATCAATAATATATTATTCTAAACTTAATCATAATATCTTATTTTATGTTAAATAGTTATCTATATTTATCCATACTATTGTAAAAATGTAAGTCATTTATAATATTTCCATAACATTCATCACTATTACAAATTTTAGAAAAATATAATGGAAGACTTTCTATTAGTTATTTACTATTATAAAAGAGTAAGATCTCTAAAATATTTTTATACATTTATTCCATTTGAAAAATTACAGCTAAAATTTAATTTAATAAAGACTTTAATAACTAAATTCAAACAAATATCATTAAAGTACATTAATACATTTTATTATTTCAATGCATGTATTTTCTTTAAAATAAAATGCCAAATTTTAAATTTTTATAATTTCATAGTTAAATAAATACTCATTCATTCTCAATTTAAGTGTCCACATTCACTATTCAACCCATTCCAAAATAAGAAAAGTCAATACCACTTTATTTGGTTAATTTATCAATTTACCCTTCAATCATTCAAATTATAAAATATATAAATTACAAACATCACATCACTTGGTGAGACCAATGGTAAAATTGGTTTTTCATTCATTATCACACCAATAAAAGTCATGGTCTAAAAAAGTTAGATTCCCTAAAATGGACATATAATTTGAGACAGGGGGGAGTATAACATATGATCTTCTATAATTATTATTAAAAAAATATTGTGTTGTGAAATATATTTTATGCAAGGTTGCAATAGAAGTCCCAATATTAAGTTATGTATATTTTATATATTAATATAAGTCAAGTTTTACGCCACATGTATTCGCACGTACTCTTAGCTAATGAGTTGTTGATTTATATGTATGTGTGTGTGTGTATAAGTGTCTTGAAATAAATAGATGAACAAATTAAACTAGAATGAATAATAAATTTCATTAATATAATCAAAAAGGATAATTTTTTTAATAACATCTCTAAAAGTTCATCAAGGTTGGGAGCTGTAAATGTCTTCTTATTCATTACTCCCCTCTATCTATTATTAAATCCATAGAACAAGATAAAAATGAGACTATTGTCCAAATAATTGATTCTAACATATCGAATGATCTAATTAATAAGGTAATGACAGTATTAAACCAAATTTATCTTGAGTATGAAAACCATGGGGGTACTTCATCTTGCAATCAAGTTTCTAATTTCATGAAAGTTGATAAATCAAGTAGTGATGCAAGCGGAAGTAGTGAGACAAGTAGTAATTTAAATGTAATCAATGTGACACAAAATGACATATTTGGAGCATTTGAAGAAAATCGGAAGTGGGGGAAAATCGGAAGTGGAGATTTCGTAATTCAGCTATTGCTTCTGAGTTCGCCTTTAGCACGGGGGGTCATGTCCTTGATCAATTTCATAGTTCTCTTACTCCTAAAGTTGTTGAAGCCTTGATTTGTGCACAAGATTAGTTACGTGCATCGCAAGTGCCGATTCAAATTAAAGCACAAATAAACGAAATTAAAGCACTCTACTCTTTTGATATTGAATCAAGTATGTTTATTTTTTTCAGTATATATTAAGTATATTTTATTTATTCACTACAATTTATTTATAGCTATTTGTTAATAATTAACTAAACTTAGTTTTATTTTTGTAGCCTTAACTACTGCTTGAGGATTTTGACATATGACTTATGTTTATTATCAATGTTTGTGTCAATTTGCTACTGTGACACTATTATTTGTATGACTTGTATGTTTGTTATTTATGTTTGTGTCAATTCACTACCGTGACACTACAATACAAGTCACCAATATTGTTTATTATCTATGTTTGTACAATTTACTCAAGTTTATTTTCTAGATTTTTGGATCAAGTATGTTTAGTATTGTTATTTGCTACAACCTACCCTACTGTGACACTCACTTTTATTGGTGAAAGTTTCTTGTCATTCTCTTTGCTATTTTTTTTTTTAATCTTTGAATCCGTGAATCCGATCCAAATCAATCCGGCTCATCGCAGTCTGGTTTGGATTGGATCCGTTGGGCAAACGGATTGGATTGAATCCATAAATGGTGAATCGGTATTAGTGAATTGGATTCAAAATACCTTTAATTCGGTCTAATCCGATCCGTGAACAGTCCTAATTCATTCGAACAGAGCCCGAACGCAGGAAGAGTCTGAGTCTATGTCAGGTCAAAAGTGTGGTTTGGTCAGGTCACAATGAGAGCTGTAGGGCCCAAAATTCTAGCCTAGCAGAATTAGCTCATGGTAGCTACGCCAGCCCACTTCGGCCAAACCATATCGGCCCAAAGCACCGAATGGTTCGAACTCCAAAAGGCCCAATCTATGGATATTTTGGATTCACGAAGGAAAAAGAATCAAGATCAAACATGAAAGTGTCCAAGATTTAAAAATCAAATCTAATCATATAAAGAAAGAGAAGTCCAAATTCATATGACTTGTAAATCAAGTTGGGTTATGTTTCAGTATACGTCACTGAACAGAGTTACAAATGGACCATAGACCCCACTTATTGAACCTTTAGACCTCATAATACAATGGCATAGGTCAATTTATTATATATATGATCTGTATATATATGATCTGGATCCTCTGTACACACTTTGACATGGTGATCCTAAACATTGTTCAAATTTATTTCCCATATTATAAACTTAACTACTTGATTCTGATTTACTTAATCGAAGAAAAAAATAAAAATTGTGTTGATAACAACTTAGATAACCTTTACATAGAGCATCCGGATATTACATGAGAGGTGAAAATGTACATATTTATACACACACACATATATACATAATTGACACAAATTCTTCATCTCAAGTGGACACACAACAATTTCTTCTATTGGACTTGAATCTCAACCTTCCACTCTCAAAAGTTCGAAATAAAAGGCAACACGATATAACCCTTCAATATATATATATATATAACCCTTCAGTCTCTTAAATTAAATTGTTGCCATGCATTTCCACTCTTATCTCCAGTTTTGCTATGAAAATGCTCATTAAAATAGAAACTGTACAAACTAGCCTACTGTTTAATAATTACAATCTCCTTATTTACAGTCTCATTGTCTAGGCTGAAAAGAGTGTAAAACTATAGTCAAGAATGAAGGGAGAAGCTAAAAAATACACTAAGACAAAATCAATTAGAGTCTGCCAGAAGCAACCACTGTACTGTCTCTCCCTCCACTTTGGTAAATCTTTCAACTATTTCTATTCTCTGTACACATTCCCAAAACATATACAAAACATGTTGAAGATTGAAGCACCCTATAAAGTGAATTTAACTTGTATGAACAACATTTTTGAGACATTCTATGGTTGGGGTTTCTTCTTCTTATCTTTTGTTTTGGATTTTGTTTTATCTTTTGTTTTGTCTTTTTTTTTGGGTTTTGTTTTACCTTTTGTTTTGGATTTTGTTATCTCGGATGCTGACGTGTGAAATCTAAAATCCAGCCGTTTGGGTACCCGAGTCGCTCGGTTGAATCCTCTTACACAAATAAATCCTGCAATAATAATAGTACACAAGTCAATTGAAAAATACGTATATATATAAAATAAAAGAAGAGCATGTAATAAGGTAAAGCTATCATGAAATGGTGGATTACACAGGTATCAAGTTCTTTCACATTTTAGCAACAATTTGAGTTCTCGTCTGAGAATGTAATATAACCAATCAGTTACTGAAAACCTGTAGTGTTCGACTTCGGTTTGTACATTCATTGTGTATGCTCTTTACATAAGGTGTTAGTGCAGACTCACGCAT
Source organism: Cornus suecica (assembly GCA_963922005.1). Lineage (NCBI taxonomy): Eukaryota > Viridiplantae > Streptophyta > Magnoliopsida > Cornales > Cornaceae > Cornus > Cornus suecica. Next base: position 59,908,321 of record OY998243.1, read on the forward strand.
CTGAAAATTTCAATAATGCTATCCACAGGTGAAGTTTTCTACTTGATACAATCAGCAAGCAAGTGTACTGGTTAAAATGTATTTCATTTTGTAATATGGTCAAATTAATAGAGTACAATTCCACCTCTATAAATTGTAACTCTCACATTTTCTCTGTTTTCCATGTTTGATTTTATCAAATATATCAATGGTAAATGGAACAAAGGTAGTGTTTTCCAATTTGCTTCGAGGAGGTTTATCTCAGATTTGTGAGGATGAGTGTGTATGTTTCATTTCTTCCATTAATGTTAATCCCAACTAGTTTTCTAAATTTGAAGTCTCTCACTAACATATATTTCTGCAATGAAATATAGTAATTTTTTGTTTCATACCTCTCCAAAAGACATGCTGAATTTGATCTGTTGTAAAGCCTGAATTACACGAATAACGTTTTGTCAGCGTATTTCTAGACTTGAGATAGTTAATTAGAGGAATATATGAGTCAAAAGTTGTAGTGATTTTGACCTTTCATTATACTAGAAGCTGATGTTCCACAACATAAAGTTCGCAATGGCAGATTCCATAACCACTCTCGGGGAACATTGATGGGTTCTTGGCTTGATTCATCATCAGCAAACACCTGCATAAACAAGAAATAAAAATAAACAAGAAATTAAAACCAGCCTAATCTGAAATTCGAATGGTTATTCTAAACAACCGTGAGTGCAAACCAATTTGGAACAGCATACTGCTGAAAGTGATTTTACCTCATTAACCTGAAAGTATGTTCCATTGAGGGGAAAGCTTCCTCTTGTCGCTGTTCGACATGGTATCTGTCATACATTGTTGCCATGTCAACTCTCTATTACAGTTTACAATATCAAACTAAAAATACACAACATATTTAGGTAGGTTGTTTTCCCCACCAAAATTGTTCCGGGAACTGTTCGAGACTCTTGTTCTGGTATAGTATTGCACGAGGATGTGTTCTCATTGCATTGTTCTGCTTCCATGCATTCGCATTGTTTTCTGGGTGGTTCAGAAGAACTTGCAGTTTCACCTAAATAGTAGAAATTCCCAATGAATTTGAATATCAGAAATTAGACAAAAATTGTTCGTTTTGGCTAATAAATAGTATCTACTGCAATTTGAGAGAGCTAGAATCATGCCAATGTAAATCATCATCTGCTCTTGTGCCATAGTTTGGGACTGGTTTATTTAGTGTTGGACTATTATTTTTCATAAATTGTTATCATAATTGATTTTGCACCTGATGACCATATAGCAAGAAGGTATGGGCTTGGATCATCAGCTTCCCGCTTGTCTAGCTGTAAATTATTGAGAAGGTGTATCAGAACAAAATATGTGAATGAAATGAAATAAGCCAAAGAAATATTGTAGTGAATGGGTGAAGTAACTTACCCCAGCCAAAAGAGGATGCTGATCTGGAAGCTCATAGCTGCATTTTAATGGGGAAAAAATTAGCACACCGTGTCGAGAGTTAAATTCAATGCTACTTCTTGCTTATCAATTTTGTTTTGACATAATTTAATTATTCGGTTTGACATCTATGGCATACAAATACTCTACTTGACAATTTACTAATATGATACTGGAATCAGCATTTAGAAGAAAAAGAATGAGTTATGGGTAAGCAGTCCATATGATTGGGTGATTTCAGAGAGGCTGCAATTTGTTCTTTAGCTAAAGTCACTGTAGTTGATATCTTTTCTTAAATTGGAAAAAAATATTTTGTTTCAGAACCATACTCTATTCAACAAGTTCAAGTTTATACAATAATTTCTTAACTTCATGAAGATGTATAGTGTCCACTTACACTCGGTGCATTGTCCTTAAACGGCTTATATGCTTCATTTTAGGCACAGGAATAGAAGCAGCGTCTGGGCCTAAAACCACCAAAGCTTTTGAGACATCTTGTCCTGGGATTGAAATACCATTCTTGACCATGTAATCCATTATATTGTGCCTGAATTCTTCTGTATTTAGCATGAGTGTAGGTATTTCCTCATCAGACTCGACAAACAAATCTTCAATGTCCCCTTCAAGTGTCTCTCTACATTCAGGCACTGGTGAATCTGGCTCTTCGACAATGGGTTCACAATTCATGCTTTTGTATATCGAGTCTGGTAAGTTTTCCTTGGGACGCATCATTTTTATTGGTGGAATGCTTACAACTGAGTTTGGAAAATCCGGATTGCTACAACTTCTCTGCTGTGGCCCTGGCAGGGCAAGCCTAGTGCTGCATTCAGAATGACATAAATTACCATTTTAGATTCACTTAGTGTTAAATCAATAGAATTGAGCAGCAGAGCTGACGTAAACCTTGCAAATGCACTGGCAAAGTGTCTGCAGTCTCCCCTCAATGGACATGCATTGCAGTTTGGTTTTTTTTTCGTACAAAAAACCTGCATGCTCGCAAAGAAGTGGCCGACATTAGTATTTTTGTAAATTATATTGAGAGAAGTATGAATCGTTAACGAATTTTGAATGAGTGGGATACCATACCTTACCAAAAGTAATCATTTGATAATGTAGTTCGTACCTGGTCACAAGTTACATCAAAAAAGGTTAGCGGTTAAAAACTATAACAGCACAAATAGATCTTATAAAAATATTTTTTTAGTGAACTCAGGAATTACAGTGTTCGTTGATCAAGAGTGCACAGTCGCGGCCATAGATACTTTTGAATGGAGTTCAACACTGGGAACCTAAACATGAACAACATCAAGATTTTTATTTTATTCAAAATATCAGTGCAATAGATGATCTGTATATAATACATACTGTTCTAGGAGATGTAGTTGTATTGACTCAGGAAGTGGTTGCAGAGGGACCCATCCTAGTCGCACTGCTACGCGACCGACATTTGTGTCAACCTTGATGAAGCAGAAAAATTGTAGCAGTTAAGAGTATAGCTACAGATTATAAATCTATTAAATGATCATCTCTTTCAATATAATCTTACCGGGAAGGCATGGTGATGAAGTGAAAGAAGCCGTACACACTCCACGCTTTTCAAACCCAGACCTTCAATACTCAACAAGTATTCCCTACAAGCATGTATAACTTGGAAAAATCAGATTTGCAACAATATATAACGAATGTTAGTGATATTCGATAGATGTCCTGCCATTTGTTAAAATTCGTATATCCCCTTTTTACCCCTGTGGGCAGGTTGGGGGGTGCGTGGATAAGCTTACACTGTGACTCTGTATTATACTATAGTTGGCTTACTTTACTCTCTCTTCTGGTACTTCTCTTAGCCACTCAAGGTTGAGACTTCCATGATCTCGGACCACTCGATCAAGAAACTCCTGCAAAAAATAAATAAGAAATAAAATAAAAACAGAAAATCAAATTGCATCTAATATTGACAATTTTCACATTTAAAGAATGGCTTGCGTCAACTTTCGTTTTTTTGATGCAGAACTGTAATACCTTAATTCGAAATGCCAGAACATTATTCATTCCCCGCTCCTTAATGGATTCGGCAACCACTTCAACGGGTGCTCGCCTAACTGCCTCCCAGTCAAGTGAATCCGTTGCATTGCCTGTAGGTTCTCTTGCTCGACTGCTGGAAAAGGTTTTCCTTAGATCATCCCAGTTTGGTTTTTCTTGGTTCTCCTCGACCTTGGATTTCCCTTTTCTCATAATACTCTCAGACTGCAAGATCATGTTACTCTCTCCCCGAGGGTTGTTGCTAGTGTGCGCCATTGCATCTTCTTTCCTGCCTTCTGATTGGGAGCTGCTTTCACCGGGCATTGGGGAATCATCCAATGGCGCACATTTGTCAACTTTTCCAAGATTATTGCTCATACTCCCCGTGTTGATATTTTTGTTTTCAGAGCCTCCCAAGAGTCCTGGACATTCAATCTCCATATCAGAAGGGGCATCAGGAACTTTGGAATTATGGTTGTCAGAACCAGCCACGTGGCCTGATGCACATGCACCTTCTAAGACGGATGAGCTTGATCCTGGATTTTGAGTGTCCAACCCTTTGTTATCAATTGCAGTGTTATCACATTTGCAACAGCATGTCCCATCTGTGCAGGGCATAAAGGTGGCTGACATATTTCCACCAGTTGAATTGTCGAAATTTTGAACTGTGGACGCATCTTTGACAACTCCGCTAGTCTCTTCTTCAACAGAAAACGTTCTTGCGAAATCTTCACTCTGTCTTAGTAATTGATCACTCATATCATGGGCAGTTTCATTGGGAAATGACTGCTTGCCATTTGCATCCATTGTTTCCTCAGCTGCTCCTTGTTGATTGCATGCTCTCTGGTCACTTGTAGATCGAAGGGGAAATTGAGCAGCAAGAGACATGAACGCGGAACTATAGTAATAAAAACAGTACAAAAATCATCGCGGGTCATATTGTTGACATTCTGCCACAAAAGATTAGCTACTATAAGATTTATTTACAAAGTTTAGTTTACCTTGACAGATGGTCTGACACATTTTGAGTTAAGAAAACTCCAACCACTGAGTCCACAACTGAACCTTTCCATGGTGAGAACCGTCTATCCCCTGTGAAGTTCATTAACTGTTAGCGAACTTGGGTGTTTGATATTTAAGCCAGCTAAAAATAAGTAAACAAACTAAATCAAAAAGAAAAAGAAAGTATTCAACTCTAGATAAACAAATCCTTTCTCTACAGGGTTATATCTACAGTTATTACAAAGACTGCAATGTCATTCTAACCATTAATAGAAGGAAGAAATCGTAAACATTTACGTTAAATTCCTAAGTGGTGTGCTAGTATCTTATTTAATGTAAAAATACAGTGGTACCTTGGATAAGGTGCATGCGGCTAATAAATAAGTGGACTCTTCCATCGAATATTTCTCTTTCATCTTCCCACCATTTCTCCTTATCCTTGTCCTCCTCTTTGGGACCTTCCCTTCCATCATTACCTGTCAGCAATTTCCATACCCTCATTGTCTCAGAGTCAAGATCAACTTTAACTTTAGGCTTGCGTTTCTTAATTTCACCAAATTGCTCATCATAAGGAACTAATGCAACGTGCTTGCTCGGAGAAGAATGTGCATTTTGCTTATGAACTACAAGTTGGCGGCCTCCATTATCATTGAGAGAACAACACTCGAAATCTCGAACAATAGAATCCAGCATTCGTGAGCTAATTGTAGTGACCTTTGAAGTGGCCAACTCTAGTCTCTGAATCTCACAATGCTGAATAAGCTGTAACCTTGTTGGAGTGAGTAATTCTGGTCTCTGGACCTGCGACCTAATTGGTGTGGCCAACTTTTTTTTCTTAACCTGCGACTTTTGGGGAGTGACTGACTGCGGTCTCTGAACCTGTGACCTTTCTGGAGTAACCAAAACATCCTGAATCGGTCTCTTGATCAGTGACATTTTTGGAGTGGCCGAAACACCTTCAATTGTTCTCCGAACCTGTGACATAACATCTTCAATTTGTGTGGGGCATCTTTGAGAGGTTACCATTGGGATATTTTTACTTCCCACGTGTTGATGTTCGTTGTGGTCAAAGCTTTCCTTTTCAACATTGTTATTCCTTCCTTCCATCATGAAACTTCTACTTCCCACATGTTGATGCTCACTGTTATCAAGATTAGAAGGTGAATGGCGACCACCACTGCCCACAGCCACAGATTGATGTTTATGGTTTGCAAGCTTTCGCACTAATGCGGATCTTCTTTTTTTAGAGTTTCCTGGTGGGATCAACGCAAATATACACAAAAAAGCTTTGGGATCACCAAATGCTGCTTTTCTTTGAAATTGTGTGTGTAAAATCATTTCGACAAAAAGTTGTCTCCCACATGCAATAGCATGTCTAGCAAATCCTTGACCCCGGTGCAAATTAGTCTTTTCTCTGTCCATCCTTCTTTTCTTGAATATACTTGGAAAATTTGGTCCAAGTAATTTACTGTTTCTTTGGCATTTATTCGCTTTGAATACCCTACGGTACACCCGCAAACCTTGATTTTGGACAAGCTGTTCTGTAGTAACCTCCCTTATTGCCATGTTACTCAAATCATTGTTTTCTCTCCTGTGAGCTTCTAATATAAAACTGAGAACGCGCCTGCATGACTTTGCAGAATGTTCATAACTAGCAAGGTTTGCCGAATGTTCGTGACTAGCAAGTTGTGACTCAATTGCTTCCGCAAGATTGGCTGATACTTCAATATTTTTCTTCCTTGTATTCTTCCTGTTCTTCAGATTCGAACGCTTCAGGGTTGACTTATTTGGAGTTTTAGGGGCTGGAGGTGAAGACCCTGGCATACGAGATTTTGGAGCCTTTTGTGCTTTTTTGCCTTCAACTGCTATCTTGGGCCAATATTTTTTCTTTTTCGGTTTATGTCTTTTGATGAAATCTAAGCCATTATCGTGTTTCTTTCTGTGAGTTGAAGTGGACTTCAAGTATTCAGCTTCACACTGAATTTCATCCTTGTCTTTTCCTTGATCTGGTCCATCATCTACACACAAATTTGTCATTCAGATCATTAACAAACACCTGGTGCAGATAGTAGCATGATTTTCCAATTCTGAAAGAAAATAACAACATATTGTTCAAAAAGGTTGAATTAGTGTTTCAATTAAATGTAGGCAAGATCAAGTCTACTGACACTGAGGCAGGTTCAGTTTGGTCTAGTTCTAAAATAATTAGACTCAAACCCAACTATTTCAGAAATATTGAAATTAATAGTTTTGAATCCAATGGTTCTACAATTTTGGAATATCCCTTTTTTATATATATATGCATACCAATAAAGTTAAAATTTTGAAATATGAATATATATTTATTCTATGTATTGTATTGAGTAACATAAATGACACTTCCTCAATAATGTGGGGCAAAAACGTATGCACGAATCAGTAAATACTACGTAACACATTAGTCACTTGCTCTATAACGTGGGGCAAAATCATATGCGCTTCAAGTAACGTAAATACAATACAACACGTTCTCTATGGTATGGAGCCAAAACATAAGCACTGACTTAGGTAGTAACCATCAGATAACATGATTTCCAAGGATGTAATTCATTGATACAAACTTTGATTTATTAGTAATGGTCCAATCCTTTCTAACTCCATACCAGAATCAAACCATGACCAATTTTTTTAAAAAACTTTGTAGATCCTATATCATACCATTTCATAATAAGACAGGACCAAATCATACCATTGAGTTCAGTCTCATTCAGGTTAGTGATTCTAATACTATTCTGTGTACCCCAACATTACATAATAGAGGGGGAAAATCAATGTGTACACATAAGCTAAGCCACGCAGAAAACTAATGATATGTATATATTACAACCAAGTTAAGAGAGAGATTACTCACACTGATTACCCATAATAATTATAGGTATATACATTTATGCCATGTCCCACAGAAACAATGTACATATGAAAACCATGTTAGTGATTCTGATACGATTATGTTTATCCCACCATTACATAATAGAGGGGGGAAATAACATGTGCACACAAGAGCTAAGTCACTCAGAAAACTAATTATATGTATAATTCGCACAAAAGATTAATTATTCGTATATATACATATATGCTAAGTCCCACAGAAACAATGCACATAATAAAATCAAGTTAAGATATAGAATACTCACACTAATTACCCAAAACAACATAGATATTAAATCAAGTTAATAGATTCTCATACTGATTACCAAAACCAACTTATATATACATATATATATTAAAACCAAGAAAGGAGATTACTCACTAATTACCCAGAACAATGTGCATATTAAAACCAAGTTAAGGGACTACTCAAATTAATTATTCAAAACAATATACATATTAAGAAAAAATGTTAAGCAACTACTCACACTAATTACCCAAAGCAATATACACATGGAAACCAATAAACGAGATTACTCACACCAATTACCCAAAACCAGGCACTGATCAATCAATGGACCAGTGGGGGGAGATTTTTTCTTAATTACCTTAGATACTTAAATATTAACTGAAATGCTAAGAGTACGCCCACTCGTTTTGTACATTACTTTATTATAATTAGACACCCCTGATAATAAAAGAGTAATGCAAGTTTACCTCTCTACCAGGTCAATGTTAGAGCCGGACAACTAACTTTTTTGTCATTTTAGTTTTTCACATGTAATTTTTAATAATGGTGCAAAAAGTCCTACAACATTATAAAAATAGCACCGATCTTAAAACCAAATACAAAAACAACAAATGGAAGAGAGGAAAAAGAATGTTTAAGCAACTTAGTAACTAAATACGTCTAATATCTAAGTTCTAATTTGTATCTATCTTTCTTTAAACAAACTAAATTAGAGGTATATTTAATCACATATATTAAGACAAACTATTTGATCACATTCAAATGTGATGAAACAATTTGCAAACATGAAAACTCATCTAATAAAGTTACAAAATGTATTGAATGGTAATTTCCTAAATTTTATATTTGTATGTATTATTTCCTAAAAAAATATTTGTATGTATTATTTTGATTTTACAAACATGAAAACTCATCTAATATACTTATAAAACGTATTGAATGGTAATTTCATAAATCTTATATTTGTATGTATTAAGTTGATTCAGAAGAATGAATCTTATTTTATTCAATATCGCCCTCAATGACAAAAAAATTCTAGGCCCGTCAATGCAACATACATAATAAAACTAAGTTAAGAGATTACTCAAGCTAATTACCCAAAACAATATACATACTAAAACCAGGTTATAGATTACTCACACTGATGAACAAAGCAAAATACATATAAAAACCAAGAAAACAGACTACTTCAACTAACTGCACAGAACAATATACATATTTAAACCAACTTAAGGGATTGCTCACACCGATTACTCAAAAACATACGTATTAAAACCAAGATAGAAGATGAGGACCTACTTGGTTTGTAACTCTAAAATGAGTTATTTTCAGAACACTATAAGAAGATTGGCCTTTTCCTAGCTAAATTCTCTAAATTTTGTGAGAATAGATTTTAGAAAACTGAACGAGTATAACACAAGTTTCTAATATTAGTCTACAACAAACAAAACAAAAACAATACTTCTCCAATACTTCTTAAATGTATCCATAATTTTGCATTATATTTTCCAAATCTATAACAAATAGCCATACTTCGATCATATATCCGATGCTTTTAAGTCATGTATCCAATACATACTCAGATAGTAAATAATACAATTTAAACAACTCTTAAACATTAAAATGTACTCTCTCCTGGTTTGACTTTTTAGATTTGTAAGAGATTATGTATTATTGTATTTGATATTAACTAACTTTCCATCTCTACCATTGTAAAACTAATAAAACACAAAGTTTAGTGGGGTCCAATACTTTGTTAAAATGTTTTTGGAAAAGGGTAGTTTTGAGAAAGTGAAAAATTTATTGTATTTGGGATTCAAAAACCGACAAGTATTTTGGTGCTGGACTATTAATCTGGGACGGAGGGAGCAACTTTCCAACAATATTATCATAGAATAAGCCTATAAGGTTAAGAAAAAACTATTTTTATGTTATGTTAATGATTGCATATAGCCCGTGGTCGTAGCGGAGTTGGTTGGACGAACCTTCGATCTTTGGACGAAACTTATCCAATGTATCGATCATGGGTTCGAATGCAACTTAACGTTACACAAGTTGTGGTTCAGTTCGTGTAACATCGGATCTATTTGGGGTGTCCAAGGGAGATCATCCTTGGGTTATACCTTTTTTAATAGATTATACCTTTTTTAATGATTGCATATACATTAATAATATTTCAAACGTATATTTTTTAAAAAACAATTTTTTCATATATAGAAGATTATAATTTGTTCCAGTAAGTTAAGAGATTACTCACACTAACTAACCAAAACAATATACATAATAAAACCAAGATAAAAGACTACTCACACTGAGGTGTCTTGGGTGGTGCTGGGTGGTGGTCTACAAACAGTGCTCTCCGAGTTTTGCTAAAATCTCCTCCCATGCCATCACATGCAGATCCAGAAATCGGTTGAAAACCCGCTGGAGTCGAAGGATTTGGCGCCAAATTTAACAGCTCCGTGAAACTAAGCTTCCCCAAATTCCCCGAATTCTGAACTGATTTTCCACAATCCCCCAATTTCTCACCACAAATTGAAACCCCATTGCTTGTCGGGTCAGAGCTACACAAACCCAGATTTAAATTCACAGTATTGGGCAAACCCATCAGCGGAATCCGATTTCCGGCGGAAAAACTCTGACCCACATGGTTTTTTAACCCCTTATCGCCGGAAATACCCTCCGGCGGCGGCGCGGGAAAGGGAGAGAGCTTTTCTGGGGTTGGGGGTATCGCAATCCCAAGACCCAGTGTCAATATATCTTCCGTTTCCATTGGAAAGCGAAATTACATTCTATTTCACAGAAAACCCAAAAAGAAGAAGAAGAAGCGTCAAAGAGAGAATTTGGTTGAAAGCAGAGTAATGCAGTTAGGCAAAGAGAGAAACGGCAAAAGTAGTGGGGGTTTATAGTGGTTTAAGCATAGTAAATCACGTCTTCTATATGTGTGTGTGTCAGATTGTGTGTTTGGGGGAGGGGAAAAGTGATGAGAGACCAAACACTTCGGAATTCTATAGCTAATAAAATGGGATAAAAACGTATAAGAGACATAATAGGACATTAATTGCCAACGGCTATAATAATTAGCATCACATTTATATATATATATATATATATATATATGTGTGTGTGATGTCAAATATAACCTCAAAAAATTAATGTAGTTATCTATGAAGCATTTTAGACACTTCGTCTAGGGTCGTCGTACCCGTATTTGATACACGTGTCCATGTTGAATACGCGGATATGCCAAAAATATTTGTCTAACACGTCAAAAACGTGTCCTGGTTTTTTTTTTAAAAAAAAAAATTGACACACGGGAGGACACTAGTGTTTGTGTGTCTGACACGCGGTGGGTCGATTGATTCCATGAAAGATAGATGACTTATGGAGCTGGTAATTTAGTGGATCACTTATGGAACTTTAACACCTCTAATCCAATATTTGGCTTTGAAGATACTTGAATATTTTTGTTCATCCTTGTCTTATGAGAGGAATTGGAGCTGTAATGGCCAAAATTCACGGCCCATCAAAGTAAAGGCCCAACAATAATTATCTAAGAAACAGGCAGATTGAGGTATGTTGAAGAAAGAATGAGCTTGTAACCGGTCACATATCAGACCCAACTAACTGAAGCCCATAAGTCCTTTTAACTTAGGGCTAAAGCCAATGGTTCGATGAAATAAGGAAAGAAGAGATTGACAATTGTATAAGGAAATCAAATCCATTTGATAAAGGGATTTGATCCCAATCTAAATAGGTCAAAGCCCATCTCGTTGTTGTATAAATATGGTCCTTGAGCCTCAATAAAGGGATTCGAGTGTTTGAACAAAAAATAACAATTACACTTTGGCGCCTGTAATTACCTAGACGGTGGTGAAAACAGCCTAGAAGGGAGGTGAATAGGTTTTTATGGATTTATTGACAAATTAAATTTTAATTGCGGAAAAGTCAATTTTAATCCAATTTGTTTTAGCAAGCAATCCACACAATAATAAATAAATGTGCAGAAAGTAAAACAAGCGACGACACCAATATTTTTACGTGGAAAACTTTGAAAAAACCTCCAAGTAAAAATCACGGGCACACTCGGGTACCGATGCATTATGAATCAACAAATACAGACTCTATGAGAGTTTTAGACTTACAATCACGCCTGATATGCCTTCCTCTACTCGCAGTTTGAAACCTTTTAATCACTCGTACTTCAAGAAACAGGCTTGCTCCGTCAGACACTATGAGAGACTCACAAATCACACCTGATTTGCCTTTCTCTACTCGCGGTCTGAAATCCTCGAATCGCTCCGTACTCGGACGGCTCCACCTCTTCACTCGGACAGATCAAAGCAACCTCATTGTAATGGACGGTGTGTTGATATTTCAGCAACGAATTAACCAATTGTGCATAAAGATTTTCGGTGTAGAAGCACAATTGGAGAAACCCAAAATCAAGAGAGAACTCGAATATATATGATCATTCAATAATATTCTCTCACCATGTATCTCTATAAAAGAATATGAATCTGTAGAAAACTTGCAGAGATCTCTCAAAAACCGTAGCCACTTCTCTTGTAGAACCTTAGTATTTATAAACCAAGTTAAAGAAAACTCTAACATTGTCCTCTTACGTAATTTCACAATACCTTGATAAATCCTCTAAAATCTGATGTAAATATGTGTATACGCCAATACGTAGAGGTCTGAAGTCGTCAATCACTTAAAATCTCGAAGTAAGGACAAAACTGGAAAAATCCAAAAACACTTCGAAACAAATCCTACATGAAAATCAATCACGTGACAAAACTTTGGGACCTATGCTCAGGTGTAGGTCTAGGACGTAGGGTCCCCTTCTAGCTTCAAAATCCACAACATAGGTTAGAGCCATTCTGCACTGTTTCAGCCTCTACCAACGTATGTATGATGCATCTTTTGCCATTTTTTCATATTTAAGCAAAACTGGTCATCTCGAACTCCAGGTGCTTTTGGTGTAAGTAATAATGTCTGGAAATGACATTTTTGCGCTCCAATGAAGTGACGGTATCTGGAAATGACGATTTTGCCATTCGGTAGCTAATCTTTGCTTTCACACACTCCTTGACTCCTTTCTCGAGATAGAAACGATCCTACTAACAACTCAATTGCAAAAACACAAAACTCTCAACATGACAATTCACTCAACATGGTTATTGTCTAGAACATGCCAAACACAAATAATACTATAAATGTTCTTACAATCTCCCCCTTGATATTTCTGAGACAAAACCATGTTTTACAATATAGTCTCACAAATAACAACATAACATCTATACTTATGAACACACACCGACAAACATAGATATAAATTGTCACCTTGCTTTCATGACGGTCTACCAATCCTGTAACCACATCACTAAACAAACTATTAAACGCAAGTGTGAAAAATAGATACAAACCAATATAATGATCATAAGAAAATTAAAATCAATATAATCATATTTCTCCCTCTTAATAATCTCTCCCCTTTACTTAATACTTCTCCCCCTAAAACCATTACTCCCCTTTACTCAATATTTATCCCCCCTTTTGTCACTGAAATGACAAGGAACAATACAAATAATCAAAGCACATGAGAGAAACAAGGGAAAACCTCAATATGAACACACATGGAAAAGATAACAGAGGAAACTCTAGAGAATCTAAACCAAGCATTGAATACTAAGATAAAGTATTTTATTAAGAATATATCCTGATTATCCAATAACAAATATCTCTACTATGCATGACCTTAATACTAAATGCATGAATGCAAAAAATCATGAATAAATATAAAACAAAATATTTTTGACTTTAAAAATATTTGAGCATGGAAGTAGAGACAATGAGTTAATCATTAACACATTATATTTTCAAATTTAACTCATCCATTATACACACTATAGTGAAGAAAATCAGCACACATATCTTATAGACTCAAGAATGCACAAGTCAAGTTTTGCATAACATTCATATATATATATGAAAAGACTTATGTGCAAGCACTAAGGTAAGATGAAAGCAATACAAACTAATTCTGATAATCTCCTCACCAACCATGATGATAATTCAATCTAAGATCCAAGAATGCACAAGTCAAGATACTTTATATTTGTCACACAATTTTCTCATTCTCATCTTTTCAACTTTTTCACCATATCCCTTTTGTCTTTCTAAGCTCCGGACTTTCCAGTGAGGATTTTTAGTCCCGACCAACTGGGCCCAAGCTTCTTCCATGGGATTTATGTTCATTAGTTTTCTCCCCTTTTTATGCGAACACTCAATGCTTACTGAGGCAAGAGGCCTGATTACTCAGATTGAAGAACTACTTTTTCCATTTTCTCAGTGCCTAAAAATCTTATAGGCACACAATATTTACCATATAACATTGCTTTGACAGAGTATACTTTTGCCACAAATGGCTTGTTGTCGGCCTCTATTATCTTCACTTCATCTCCATCCCAAAATATCAATATTTGATGCAAGGATGATGGAATACACATGTTCGGATAAATCCAATCTCGGCCTAAGAATAGATTATAGGTCGCAATTGACTTAAGGAAGAATGTAGCAAAAGTAATGTTTTTACCTATTATAATTTCAAGTGGCAGAATTCCTTTGGTATTAACAACACCTCCACTAAACTAATTAATGGTCATGTTTGTAGGAATGACATCTGTTATAGTCTTACCAATATGACTTAAAATTTTGAAAGGGATAACATTGAACACGGATCCATTGTCCACCAATACCCTATTGAATGGCTGACCTTTGATCCATACTTGTAATTATAAAGGCCTCAACTGTTGAGTCATGGCTAAAGGAGGTTTGTCGAATACTACCTTTTTCGAGTCATGTCATTCATTATAAGAACCCACATTTTCTCCTGGAGATCTGTCATCTTCATTTTCTTTTATTGGGTTTTCCATTTTTGCCATTACTGTAACCAACGTTTCTGCCACTGGTTTTTCTTCCAAGTTATCGGCTGCTTGAAAAACTGTCAGGTGAACAAAGGCCACATTACATGGGGCCTCTACTGGGAGAGATCCAAATTGAATCTTATATTTTAGAGCATGTCTCGGGTTCACGTCTTTTCCTTCATCCATATTTTATGAATTTGAATCCTCTTTGTTAGAAAAAGACACAATCATGGAATCTATGACAGATGTGTTACCCTTCTCCAATTACCTCTGGGCCAGAACTGGTTGGTCGTTTTGGAACGTTGCTTTCTTCAACTCAACTCGCTTTCTCTGCCTTATCCTCTTTTGGGATTTGGACAAATAACTATTTTCATACTCCACCTTTTTAGGAAATTTCAGATGTGACAATCTTTGCCATAAATTGGGTGGATTCAAAGGTGGCTTGACCATTCTAACACAGTGAAACACTTTTCCCTTTTGAACCCAAATCTCAAACTGCAAAGTAGGCTTTCTTTTAAAGATTATTTGCATTCGTCATTCTGGAACACTTCTTTCTACCATGGACTCTCTTGGACGAATCACCGTCATTCCTTTCGGCCGGTAAGAACTAAGATCTGGCCGAAATTCATTTCTGTCAAAATTGTTTATACCACGATTGAATGTCAATCTGTCATACACACTCCTTCTAGCAGAATAGTTACCCCTTTGGTAATCACACCTACTCCTTCTTCCACTATCTTCCTTGCAACTCGGACAACAACCATGATTAATAAGGGTGATTTGGATTTCCCTTAGTTTTCTTTCCAATTCTTCCATCTTGTTATTTGTTGTGACAGATGGCAGAAACTCGACAAAAGAATATTCCACTTTCTCCTTTCCTTTGTTGTCCTTTCTTTCTGCCAATGAAATCATGTTGCTACTAACGATGGTGGGAAATGGATTGTTGTCAACTCCCATCACTTCTGGCTTCTTTTTCAGAAATTTCAATTTTTCTTCAACGATTGTTTTTTGTAAGGTATTCTGGAGTACAATGCAATTGTTGGTAGCATGATTCCACGAGTTATGATATTTACAAAATTATTTTCCTTTCGAATCACTCATTACTGGTATTATATGTCCTTTTAGCAGAATTATCATCTTATATGGCATCAAATGGTAAAAAATCTGCTTGATTTTGGTCAAATAAAAAAATTATACACCTTACCAAAATTGGCAAAACCCTTCTTGGCTGTGCTGAAAGACGATTGTGTACTACTGGTGGTTGTCTTTACTTTTGTCAAAGCTTCACAAACATACGGTTTCTTGATGCTGATTTTTGCTAGATTCACATTAAGACTTTCTTCCGCTTCTGCCATGAAAACCTCAAAGTTTGGATCGCGATAGTACGTGCCCTTAGAGGAATTCTTTCGGTCTTTTTCTTCTCTCAAAATAATTTCATATCTAGTAACCCGATTGACCAACTCAAAGAGGTCTCTGAATTTCATATCTTCAAAGCGCTTCTGAAGTTCAAACTCTAAAACGTTGAGGGCCAATCTGACATATTATGTTTCTCGAAGATCTATTCTGCACTTGAGTCTGACTCTTCTGAACCTTATGACAAACATCTTCACGGTCTCACTTGGTAGTTGTGAAAGCCTGGAAAGATCTGCCAAAGTTGCTTCCTGCTCTGAACGGTAGAACTGAATATGGAAAAGTTCTTCCATCTACTGCCAAGTTTGAATTGAGTTTGGTGTCAAATGAATATACCAAGTGAAAGCTACACCTGTGAACGAATTTGAGAAAAGCCTCAACTTGAGCCATGGACTTGCTCCTGCTTCACCACATTGGATAGTGAATCCGCCTTCGTGTTCGACATTTGATTGGTTTCCTTCTCCACTAAAAGTTATAAATTCTGGAACTTTGTAACCCCTAGGAAATTCCATTTCATCGACCATTTCTAGATATGGCTTCTGGTAAAAAGGTCTGCTAACTCTTCTGCCAACTAGCCCATATTTTTGATCAATTAATTCTACCAGCTGACCTCTATCCAAAGTAATTTGTTGGGCTGGTTGGTTTGCGATGGGCTGTAAATTAGCATTTTGCTGCCCCCCGGGCGCTACTGGTTTCCCCCTGGGTGGATTTAGTGGATTTTGTTTTCAACATGATAGATTGCCCCTAGTTTTGGAAGATCTCTCCCCGACAAATTTGGAGGAAAAGCTTGTTGTCTTGCAGGTGGCAGAAACGGCTGCGGTAGAGGCTAAACTTATGGTAGGTATACTTATTGTTGTTGAAACAATGGTATGGTTGGTTGTGGCTGAACTTCAGGCCATTGCAACGGCATAGGCATTGGAATATGTCCCTGGGGAATTAAGCCATATGAATTGGCTTGAGGAAAATTCTAACCTATCATAGCATTCAATGGTGGAAGAACTTTGCTGTTGTTGGGCGGCAGAAATGGCAGAAGTGGCAAAAACTTAAACTATCGACTGTTGGAATGGTGGTAGATTATGTTGTGGCAGAATTTCAGGCCATTGTGTCGGCATCACCATTGGGAGATTTTCCATAGCAGTCGATAAATATGGATTGGCCTGAGAAAAATTCTGACCCAACATAGTATTCAATGGTGGAAGAACTTGGTGTGGCTGGGCGGTAGATGCGGTAGAAACTTGCACCGCAAGTTGAGCATTCGGTTGGGATGCCGAATCTATAGGATTGACAGATGGCTTGTTTTGTGAAAACGAACCTTTAATTACATCCACCCTTGCAATAAGGATTGCATTTGCTTTGAGAAGCCTCTCCATTATCAAAGTCAAATTCACCATTTGTGTTTGTGTTGCTGGCAAATCAGACTGTATGGCCACTTCATGTAATGAACCATGGTTAGGAATGCCCATTGATGCTGATAGAATTTTGTCCAGGTTTTCTTCTCCAGTCATGACAGATTTGTTTGATCTTGTCTTATATGACATTTGGCAACTTCAACACTGGTCCGGCCGGGTGTGCCAATATGTTGTCTCTGATTGTTTTCAAGAGTGTGGGCATGTCAGATTCGTTGAAGAATCGATTGAAACAAAGGACAACCAGTATCGTTTTTTATTGGTGATCAGGCGATTAAATAAGAGAATGATACCAAACTCTCGGTCAGGTTCTTTTTTGCCTTAATGAAAAGGACTTTGGTGTTGAAATTGCTAAACTAAAATGAATTGAAAGTGCAGTGCATTGAAAGTAAAGTGCAAGAAAAGAAATGAATTGAAAGACAATACTGTATTAAAATTAACTAGAATTGAAAATACAGAAAGGTCATTTGTGTTGTGCTGCTGGAGGGTTTGCAAAGTTGTCCTAAATAAACTATATATACTCTAGATACAAAAGATAATCTTGAATTCTATCCTAAAGATGTCAAGTGTGCCTTTTAGTTGCAACTGCCATCAACCATTTCTTTCTTAATTGCCACATTCTCAAAGAAAGTGTACGTGCAACCCTTGTACTTGTTTCCATTTTCCATATTTCTTTTATAAAGCTTATCCTTTAGAACATGTATTGAATATGGCCATAAAGCTGGCCACATTCCTTTTCCTGTTTTTAGCTAATTAACTCATCAATCCCATGAAAGTAAGAATTGTATTGTTAGTGGGTCTTTATCCCGCCACATAAGATTTACATTTTAGGGTGCCAATAGTAGTAAACAACTCTAATTATTATTTACTTATATAAATAATTTTTTTCTCAACAAATAAATCAAATCTCTATATATTAAAATAATATGTACATAATATAATTACTTATTAATAAATGGATTTTTTAATATTTTACCATAATATTTTTGTTCGTCAACATTCTTATTCCAAAATCTATGGCCTAATATGAAAAAAGATGCAGTCCACAACACCCACAAATTACATCACCCAAAGCTTAGAAGAAAGACACACATGTAATTCATCAACATCTCCAATTGATACAACAGGAAACCCCAAAAGATCATACCCTCACCAAAACCAAAAGAGGGATAGAGGTTGATTACGATATCAAAGTTGACATTAAATCTAACTACTTCCGGTGAAGAACTTGCCGAAGCTCCCAAACGACACCGTACGGCGAGTTCGCGAAGCGATCCAGATAATCTCTCCACCAACTCCGTCCACCAGCGACAGTGGAAACTAAGTGCTCTCCCTGCAGCTCCGACTGAGTTGAGGTCGTAAGACGCGCCGCGCACTCTGGTGATGATATTGCCAGTGACGGAGCTGAATAAGAAGAGAGACAGCGAATCGATGAGATCAACTGGATTAGGGTTTGTTTTTGGGAGAGATTGTTTTTCTAAAAAGTGTTTTGTAAGCAATGTGTTCGTAATAAGGTAGTCAAAATCGCGATCCTAATGCGATTCTACAATCCTAGGACCCCAAAATGACTCAATTCGCACAAAAATCATTCATATAGGTAGAATCGAGTAAAAATGATTATGTTATTTTAGGGAATTTTTGGACTAAAATAGGTAGAATTTTGGTATAATCTTATAAAATCATGGTAGAATCGTGTAGAATCGTAAGATTCTACAAAAAAATTATTTTTTATTTTTTGTAAAAGGTGAGCTTTTCACACACACACCACTTTGTATTCACATGTATTTTTGGTATTTGTTTGCTAAAATAATAGTTTTAGGGTTGAGTCATCTATATGAGGCCTAGAACGCTAATGATTTAGTCAAATATTTCAATATGTAGCAAAATTTATGAAAAAAATAATTAAAGGTCCAATATATTGAAAATAAAAACTTTAATATGATTTAAAATTTCAAAATAAATATTTGACTATTATGTTAAAAAAATCAGAAATGAACTACATTAAATATATTATATGTTCCAATTAATTTTAAATTTTAATTTCAATTTTTTTATTTAAATTTTTAATTTTATCATATGAATTATAGTAATTTTGTTTGTTTATTTGTATGCTTTAGTGGAGAAAATTCATGAAATAGATGATGATGAAGAATTTGTTAAGATGAATATCCATGGTGTGGATAATGAGGAAGATAGTAGTAGTGATGTTGGTGATGAAGATTTTAACGGTGATTGTGAATTGGATTAAGATTTTGACCATAATAATGATCTTATTTAGCAGTAATGTTGTGTACGAGTAACTTTTTGTTCTAAATTGGTGGTTATTTATTATTTTGAATTAGTATAATACATTGATGAAATTTATATTAAGTTTGTTAAATGATATTTGCTTAGGCTTATAGAAATTGTGTTTTAATTTTAATTTTATATTTTTAATTAGTTTTAAACCTTTTAAGTAAGCAGTAACGTGATAATCTACCTACTTCCGGTGAAGAACTTGTCGGATCTCCCAAACGACACCGCACGACGAGTTCGTAAAGCGATCCAGATAATCTTTTCGCCAACTCTGTCCACCCGCAAAAATGAAACTAAGTGCTCTCCTGGCGGCTCCGGCTGAGTTGTTGTCGAAAGACGCACTGCACAGTCAGGCGGCGATGTTGCCAGTGACGGAGCTAAATGAGAAAAGCGGCAATGAGATCAATTGGATTAGGGTTTGTTTTTGGGAGAGTGTGTTTTTCTAAAAAGTGTTTTGTAACCAATGTGTTTGTAAGGAGTGTTTGGGATTA
The DNA here is from genome assembly GCA_963922005.1 of Cornus suecica. Taxonomy (NCBI): domain Eukaryota; kingdom Viridiplantae; phylum Streptophyta; class Magnoliopsida; order Cornales; family Cornaceae; genus Cornus; species Cornus suecica. The sequence continues at coordinate 59,928,449 of OY998243.1, forward strand.
ACTCTGTTTGGATATAGAGTTTGAAGTGTTTGGCTTTAGGGATGGGCTATCCTGTAATTAATGTGATTTAAAGCTTGTTTGGACAGGGTTTGTTTGGACATAGGTTTATAGTTGTTTGGAAACTTAGATAACACTATCCTGGATTTTAAGGGTATTTGGTTCTACGGATATTTTGGACATTTCAACAATTTTTTGACCATAGTCAAATTACAACATCTGACAGGTGATGTGAATAATAATATGAAAGTCTAAGGGGGTCAAAATGGTGAGAGAATGAACCTTAGGGTGTAAATAAAGTTAACCCTAATTTTTTCAAAGGTTTGGGCTTTAGTATCTTTGGTCCCATAACAATTAAATATTCTTAAAAAATAACATTCTATTGGTTGACCTTTGGAAGGGAAAAACAAAATATAAATATGCCTTGTGAATTGTAGCTTGTTTATTCAAAAAGAAGAAAGAAAAGTTAAAGCCGGTAGATCTATAAATGGGTCGGATTCAGATAGATCAAACACAATTTGAATTTGATAAACATAATATCGATTCAATCTGATTTGATAATCCGACGAATTTTTCTTTATTTAATTTGAAATCACCTAGAAGATGGTGAATTAAGCCTAAAGGGGGGTGAATAAGCTTTGTATGAATTAATTGACAAAATAAATTTTAATTGCGGAATAGTCAATTTTAATTCAATTTGATCACAATATAAACCATGCAATAATAAATGTAAGTGTAGAAAATAAATCAGAGACGACACCAATATTTTTACATGGAAAAACCTTAGAAAGAATCCAAGTAAAAAACTACGGATACGCTTTGATATCGATGCACGATGAATCAAGAAGTATAAGACTTTATGAAGTTTTAGACTTACAAATCACTCATGATTTGTCTTTCTCCACTCGACGTTTGACAATCTTGAATCACTTGCACTTCATGAAGCTCTCGCTCTAATCTCCGTACTCTGACGGCTCCGCTTCTCAAAGGATCAAAGAACCACGAAGCCTCCTGCTTCAATCAAGGTGGTGTGATGATTTTTCAGCAACTAGTTCATCCAATTGTGCATAACGATCTTCGGTGTAGAAGCACAATTGGAACACCTCAATAATAAGAGAGAACTAGAATATAGATGATCACTCAAAATTTTTTTCTCTCTGTATATCTCTGTAAAAATATATGAATTTGTAGAATAATTTCAGAGATCTCTCACACAAGCCACACCCTTGTCTTAGGTTTAACTCATATATATAGAGAAGAGTCTTCAATTAATGGTAATAATCATTTTCCAATCAGAATTCGTATTTTCACCATTTAAATCTTTCAAATATAAATAAATATATTAATGATAGTCCAATATACTGATAATAACTTCTAATCACATCCCAAAGTGGTTAGAAATTGATTGCATTTCAATTTAATACTTCTCACAAATAAATCTGCGTAACCATTTATCTAGTACTCGGTGGTTGTTCAACCGAATATTTGGTGAACACCCAATTGTGCGAAAGTGTGCGCAAGTTCGCAAAACTCTCTAGAAGAATTTATCACTTTTGCGCAAATCGTGCGAAAGTTCGCACCTTACTGAGTACTCGGTAACACTCCCATTGAGTACTCAGTGGAATAACATACAACTTTCTCTGAAATCTTTACTTCTTTGCATTGTCGCTTCCAGCCATTGTTCCACTGAATATCCTTTGTATTTTCATCACTTTGTACACACATTTAACACTTAACAACCCAATCTAAAACATAAAACTCTCAATATGATTTTTGATCAGAATAATGTCATTACATAAATAAATATTATTACATAATTCAATCCGATCTTTTGATAATCGAATCGGATAATCCCAACCAATTATGCAACTCTTCCAAGATACAGATCAACTAATAATATTAATTTTTTTGTTGTTATTTTAGGAACATTTAACATCAAAATATCTATTTACTTAACCATGCTTATAATATAAATATGAAAGTAAAATAACAACGAAAACCACTTAGCATATACAACTAATAACATAGTATTTTTATATCAACAAGCATCCTTTTGAACTTAACTCTCTCTTGAATTTCCCAGGGTCCAATCCAAAGATAGATAAACATAGACGTCATTTAAATTTTTTAAGTAGGAAAATCCAAATTCAAATCCACATCCGATTTGGTAATGAAATCAGACAGTTGAATTCGGATCATATTGGAATTATCAAAGTTTTTTTATTAATATATATGACTAAATGAATCTGATAACAGGTCTATTTGTAGCGGCCATTTCAAAATCCAATTGCAAGCATGAACTTCTTAAAATACATTTAGGCCCGGTTAAACTAGGCCCATGAAAAGTAAACACCAAGGACATGGGCTTGGGTGGGCCTGCGTTCCTCAATCCGCAATCATAGAAAATTACAAATTCCAATTTTAAAGGATTAAATTAAAGTTAACACTCTGAAAAATTAGGTTATCTTTTTATTTTTTTCTTTCTGAAAGTAAAAATAAATAAAAAATTATGTGCAGGTTTATATGTAAATATGATTTGTATATACATGCAGAATATCTTGTATTTAATAGGTCAGAAATCTATAATGTAAAATATGTGAGCAGGGAAAGAATGAATATATATATATATATATATATATTTTTTTTTTCCAAGGGAAAGAATGAAATGAAATACATCATAAAAATCTGTGGGAGTAATAGTGAAGTTTTCTGTAATTTTAGGAGGACAACTATAAAAATTTAGAGGTGTATAATAATTCAAAAAATCAAGAAATCAAACAATAAATATTGTGAGATAATGTATAAAGTGTAGATACTTGACCACGGAATCAACACCAATTTATGAGTGCACAATTGGCCTGATGCATGCCTCTTGTCTCTTCCATCCTAAATGTTTGTTGACCAATTAAGCAATGTTATACTCGTGTCTAGGAGCGGAGTCAGGGAAAAAGGTTAGGAATCATATATGCAATTTTTATAAATTTATTTATTAATATAAATTTTTGTGAGTTAAGAAAAAAATGCGTACTGTATTTTTTTTATATAGACACCGCTAAAATTGTATTAAAACTTAAATATTTTGGACACAACATGTGTTCGATTTGAAAAATTCGAGTACACATTTTTGGACCATTAAAAAAAAAAACTCACATGCTTTTGTCTCTTATAATTGCAAATGTTTATACCATCATTTGACACACCTCAAATGAGTGGCCTCAGCTGGATTGAGGATTGAATTAGTTGTAATAACTTGAGAAGAAAGAGTTAAATAATAATAATAATAATAAATTGGAAAAGGACAATTTTTGAGAAAACAAATATTATTTTTTGACCAAAAGTAAACACATTGAAGTGTATCCTAACACATAATTGGACCGCCAATTGGAAATCCATAAAGTTTTCGATTGTATGTGTTGTAACTCTTCCAAACACGGAAGTAAGATTCCAACAAAACGAATACCAAATTTGTGGCCTTCTTAGACAAAAAAATGCATCACTTCTGAATAATCTATGATACACTGTATAATCTATCTATACAGACACACATACATACAATATATACATACATACAATATATATATATATATATATATATGGAGAGAGAGGTCGTTAGATAATAATGTAGTAGAAGGAAGGGTTGGTCAAGTAGTGAGGGCAACCACATACATGTATATGTATCAATATCAGCCACTTGTTAATTGTCCCTTTAAGTCATGACGATAACAGTGACAACCCCATGGCCGCTAGATCCACAAGCACCAGCCTAGCTCGTGTCCTGTTAGTTTTGCCCAATTATATACGTTGGTATATATATATATATATATATATATATTCATTTATGCACAACATGACAATTGAATTTATTTGTAAAGAAAAAAAAAACCTGATATTTTAGATTCTTTATCCACAAAAAAAAAAAAGACATGATGAATCTTGATTCAACTAGCAAATAATTTGCAAGAAACTAAAATAACACAAAGGTTTTAATAATGGTAATAACGACAAGAATGAGAACGTGTTTTGTATTATAAAATAAACTAATCGTATGGATAGTCCATTAAATTTATTTTGTTTTTTAAAAACTTAATTACATGGAGTGTTTTGTGTGGCCGTTAATCAATAGCTAAGATGGAATGAAAGAAAATTAAATTGAGATAAACTAATCATATGGATTGGGATGAAATAAAAATGTAACTGACATATACTAATCATATGGAAAAGAAAATTAAATTGAGATAAACTAATCATATGGATTGGGATGAAATAAAATCAATTAATGGTAATTGAGATAAACTAAACATATGAATTGGGACGAAATAAAATCAAATTGTAATTGACATAAACTAATCATATGGAAAAGAAAATAATTAAATTGACATAAACTAATCATATGGATTGGGATGAAATAAAATCAATTAATGGTAATTGAGATAAACTAATCATATGGATTGGGACGAAATAAAATCAAATTGTAATTGACACAAACTAATCATACGGATGGGGATCAAATACAATCAAATGGTAATCGAGATAAACTAATCATATAAATCAAATTGTAATTGACTTTAACTAATCATATGGATTGGGATGAAGAAATTAAAGAAAACTCAACTAGTTTGGTTTCTTGTTAATTAATATCTTCCACAAGACGGAACTAAACCTAAATTTTAGTTGCTTACAATTAATTAGACTTTGATGTTTCAATCTTATCCAAACACGGCACTAAGGCACAGATCAATTAAATGACTCGAATCGGAGAATTTTGACCAAGCATGCATCAAATTTTGGATAATATGTACGAGTTCTAGTATTATTTTGCAACATTGCTAAGACGATATATCGATAGATACATAGATAGAGATAAATGGAGATTGAGTTATAGACAAGAAGGGAAATAAATTAATATTTTTTGTATTTGTTTAAAAAGAAGGGAATAATTTATATATTATTTTTTTATGCCTCATTATGTATACAATATAGTTTTGTAGAGAAATTGTTTGGAATGTTGAAAATATGTGAATATTAAATTTACAATTTTTTAATATTTTAGAAAATATATATTAGAATACATGAAAAACTAATATGATATACACTGATATAACTACCACGTGACTAATTGTACTCAGGGTCGTCTCGATAGTAAGACAATTTAGGCGGCCGCATAAGGCCCGTTGGAGAGGAAGACCCAAAAATTTGGCGTCCTTATATATATATATATATAATTTTTTTTAATATATTATATATATTTCCTTTTTAAAATAAGCTTTCATATAATGTTGTAAAAATTAAATTTTTAGAATGGGTCTCCTTATAATGTTGTAAAAAATAAACGGTCTTCTTATAATGTAGTAAATTATTTTTTTTTGGAATGAACCCAAATATAATGGGCCTCTATATAAATTAGATTTTTAGTACACATATATTGTATAAAATGAAAAGGCATGGACGTCTAAGGTTTCTCCTTTTATTTTCTCACTCTCATTAGTCTTATCATATTAGAGTTCTTCAAAATTTAATTATCTCTCTCAAAATATTATTGTCTTATTTTTCCCTCTTTGTCGCATGAATCTCTCATATCTTATTCTCTCAAGACTCCCATAACTAAATCATCACTTAATTCATTAATCGATAGTCACAAACAACTATATTGTTCGTAAATCGGTGAAACCATCTTCGGCCACAAATATATTTGGTTTTTTGTTTAATTTTATAAAACTAAAATCATTAAGTGACGATAGTTTTTAAAAAAATTATCTTGATTTAAAATAATTTTTAAAACATAATGAGTCTTCTGATATTGATGTTTTGATTTATTTTCAGAATTAAAAGTTCTCAAAGAAATTTTACTAATAGAATTACACAATCTAATTGAAATATTAAATTATATTAAAAAAATAGATTATTTTCCATATGCATGCTTACCAAATATTATTGACAATACCGGTAGCCGTTATTATAGCATAAATGAGTTTTTCAAAATTAAAGTTGATAAAATCATATTTAAGAACAACAATGTTGCAAGAAAGATTAAATGGATTAACTATATTATCTATTGAAAAAGAAATTTTATCAACACTTTAATACAAGAATTTGATTAGTAATTTTGCATCTCAAAAAATAAGAATGATAATTTTTAAATAAGTATTACTAAAAATAATATATAATATACAAAAAATCTCTTTTATATTTTTTATTGAAGGTATCCAATTTCACCGTTAAAATACTTTTTGCCTATAGCCTACAATTTTATTGACACCGCGCTGATGGTACTGAAAGGGATAAGAAAGACACAGCATTTGGAATAATAGATGGAATGATAGGGGGGGTGTTTCACGACTGTACGCAAACCACATCCATATATGGTTGTAATATTACTAATTTGTTATATATATATATATATATAGGGCTATTATGAAAAAAACCCTTATGATTTTAAAAATGTTCAAAAGATTCTACGCGATTTCATAAACTCCCCTATGATTTTTAAATTATTCAAAAAAATCCATATGATTCCAAAAATCCCATATAATTTTAAATTTAATCAAATACTCTCCTCCACCCTCTATAAGATTACGCAAATACATTTTTATTTATTTTAATTAAACTCTAATTTCTTTCATTTATTTCAATTAAACTTTAATTCATTTCATTTATCACTAACTCACTTTCTCTCACTTATTTACTCCAAAACTCTAATTCTCTTCATTTATCACAAACTCACTGTCAATTTAAATTCCAATTTTAATCCAATTCAACTATAATTCATTTAATTTATTACAAACCCACTTTCAATTTCAACCCAATTTCAATTTATAATTATATATAAAATGATATCACAAACCCACGTAAATAAGTGCATATACAACGATATATACGTACATAAATATATATATATATATACAATGATATATACGTAAATTTATATATATATATATATATATAACTATAAATTGAAATTGGCTTGAAATTGGAATTTAAATTGAAATTGGGTTTGTGATAAATGGAAGGAATTAAAGTTTAATTGGATTGAAATTGAGATTTAAATTGAAAGTGAGTTTGTGATAAATGGAAGAAATTAGAGTTGAATTGAGTTAAAATTGTGATTTATATTGAAAGTGAGTTTGTGATAAATGTAATAAATCAGAGTTTTGGAGTAAATAAGTGAGAGAAAGTGAGTTTGTAATAAATGAAAGGAATTGGAGTTTAATTGGAATAAATGGAATCGTATTTTCATAATCTTATAGAAGATAGATGAGTGTATTTGATTAAATTTGAAACTATATGAGGGTTTTTAAAACAACAATGATTTTTTTGAACAATTTGAAAATTATAGGGTGGTTTTTGAAATCACGTGGGCTTTTTTGAATATTTTTGAAATTATAGGAATTTTATGATAATAGTCCGTATATATATATATATATATATATATAAGTGACTATACATATACAATTGGTGCAATGACAAGTTGACAACTAACATAATCAATACAGGACCAAAACTAGCCTCAACTTCGAAAGAAGGCCAAGATTGTGACTAGGACTCATCTTTCTCACGTGTTTCTCTTTCTTCTTTTAATTTTGTTCCAATCATGAGAATATAGGTATGTTTGTACATATACAACCTACACCACATGATACAAACATCGCTATTATAATATAACTTTTTGGATGTACGCATGCAATGAATATATAATGTAGCTTACGAAAAGCTAATACTAAAGTTAATACTCGTGATCAAAACAAAGTTTTGGATGTACGCATGCTTACGAAAAGCTAATACTCGTGATCAAAATAAGTTAACAACAACTAGAGGAGGAGGAATAAGAAGAAAAATGCTTGCTTTATTGTATTTAAGAATATATTAGGTTTTGGTAATTTGAATAGAATAATTAGTGGATCAACCACTTATCTATTACATAAATCACATTTTTAGTGGTGTATTAGTACCATTTAAAATAATTATGTTCAAAACCAATAATATTTGGATCTTATTCTATAAGGATGAAATTTGTACTGCCTGCACTGTGTGTCAATATTTTTTGAAACATTGCTAGATCTTTTCAAAACAAAAAACTGTACATAAAATACATAGAAAGAAAAAAAAAAGAAAAAAAGAACTGGCCTCAACTTTTTTTAAGAAAAGATTTCAACCCAACGTTCAATTGGTCTTGGGCACATGTAGATGCAGAAAAATACACAACGAATTAAGTTTAAACAAAAATTGAATATCCTTTTATTCATCATTTGACCATGTATTTATACATAATTCAGTAGATGAGTCAGGTCCATCTACCTAAGTTTACCAATCCCTTAAATTATGGGATTTGGTAAACTCCTTTCTTTTTTGGACTCTATCTTCCATAAGTGGGACAAATCCCTTACTTGGGGATCACTCATTTTCTAGAGACTTCTATGGGCCAGACCCATCCGTCCTATAGCCCATCAGTCTTGCGACCCATCAGTCCTATAGCCCATCTTTATTGGGCCATATAAATTTTTGGCTATTACACAGGCCCCTGAGGTTATGGGCTCATGGGCCAATTCATAGCTCATGACCAAATTTATATATACACATATACATTAATGTCTTTATGGGAAATGATGGTGGTGATGTGGCAAGTCTTTATTTAGCATTTATTTGCATTTCAAAACGTGAGGCCTAACTTCCTCAATTTTCGCACCATGACGGCTTGTCGTGTAACGTGCGACCTTCGGGCTTTGTGCGGACTATTGGCTTGCCCCTTTCTAACTATAAAAACAAACCCTTAATCATTTGATTTCCTCATTCTTCTATCTCTCAATTCACATTCTTGGAACTCTTTTCTCTTTGACTCCTGTAATTTCTTCAGCCAACATTAGGAACCTCCATCGGAACATACACTTATCCCTTTCTGAAGTTCTTCCTGCCTCTACTCTATAAACTGTGTAAGTCAGATAACACTTTCTTCTTTTCAATTTTCATTTATGCCCCCCATCTGTCGCTTTTACCTTTCTGAAACTATATCCGATAGTGACGATAATAGGTCAGTAAAGGAGGTCTTTCTATCCTCTGGAACCGACCCTGATTCAACCAGTAGTGATAGTTCTTTTTTCGTCCGCCAAAAGGTCCCCGTTCCAAAAATAGTTCCCCCGAATACTGATATTCCGGGTTTGTCAATGATTCCAAAAACACCTGTTGTAGGGGGTTCTCATGATAATGATAAGTCTGTGAACCCCAATCCTTTTAAACCTTTCTCGGTTGCCCCTCTTAAGAAAACCAAGCCTGAGGTGGATGTAAAACATCTTCGGGCTGAGACTAATGTACCCGGTAATGTTCATGTAGCCCCTTACCCAGGCTATTTAGACTTCTCTAAGAGTGAGGGATTTCAACCAGGTAGCATTTTGCTATCGGCGGTTCATCTCAAAGTCTTAAGATTTCCTCTTCACCATTTCTTTCATTATGTATTTTTTATGCTAGGGTTACACCCTCTTTAGCTTAACCCTAACAACTTTAGGATTCTAGCCATGATTCTTCTATGCAATAGGGATCTAGACCTTAATCTAGGTTTAGCCGACCTGCTTCTCTACTATTTCTTCCAAAATGCTAGAGAAAACAAGGGTGGGTACAACCTCTTTCCCTTCCAGGGTCGGGGCATATGGTCTAATACAAAAAAATCTGATAAAGGATGGAATGAGAGAATGGTGATTGTTAGTGGCAACTGGTTTTACCCGTTCTCTCTGACATTCCCGATCCCAAACACCTTCAGTCCTATTCGTTTGTCTGTCTACTGTCCCCTCCAAAAAGCTCCTTGTTTTTGTGAGTTCTGTGACTTACATCGAGGGGAATACGCGTATAGATTTCTAGGCTATGAGGATAGAGAAATTCCCTTATCCCTCATAAAAGAATAGTTTGCACTTTTGAAGGCCAAGATCTGGAACAATGTCTAATATGCCACTACTCTTCTGACTAAGGCCAATCTGGAGATGATTTCTAACTTGGGCGCTGCTTTTGACAGGATAAATTTGCCTCTCAGTCCCCTTTCTGCCAGACGCACTCAGGTTCCTGAAGAGCTTAATCTAGTTGACATCATTCCACTCTCGACAGCACCCCCGACACCTCTAATACCTCCGCCCGCACAAAGTCCTGCAGATCCACCTCAGCCTCCTCCTGCAAATGCTGCAACCACCAGGTCTCGATCTGGTACGGGTGGTGGAATGGCCAACCAAAGACCCAAGACCCATACTACTGATGCCTCAACGAGCGAAACTCCTCAGGCTTAGGATACCCCCCGTACTACAATTCATTGGGAGCCAAAGTTCCTCCTTCCCGATGGGACTCTGGTATGTGCTGACCATCTTACCATCTGTCAGCCAGAAGCTCTTCGGGCCATGGCGAAGGGGGTCTGGACTCCTGCCGATAGGGCTGCTCAGTCGAAGATTTCCAGGACTGAGCTTTTCCAAAAAGGCTCATTGATGGCCATGGAGGTTGGTGATTAAACTTTTCTTTTGTACCTTAGTTTATTATTTTTACTTCGTTCTACACTAACATGCACTCTTTTCCCTATATGTGTAGCTTCTTTATGGGATCTAGGCCTACAATCATGCTTTGGAGTCCAATGTCCGGGAAATGGCCAAGATGCAGGCTCAACTTTAGCAAAATAACGAGCATCGTATCACTCTGGCTAGGGAGGTGGATGGTCTTCGCCAGAGTGTATCTGAGCACAAGAGCCTTCTGGAGAGCGGAAAGGCTGAAAAGAGGGCCTTAGCTGCTGAACTAGCAGAGGTGAAGACAGCCTACCAAAAGATAGCTGTCGAAAAAGCAGAGTCAGATAATCTTCTGGCTCTTGAGCGATCTAAGGTAGAGATGTGCCGCTTGGATGGTATGGATATACACAAGCGGTATGTCATAATTTGTGACGTTCGATCAGTAAGGGCATGGCGGGATAGGTACGAGATGGAGCATATTCCCCTGGCTAATTAGGAGTTTAAAATTGCCAAAGATTTTGATGCTTTCATGGGAGTGCCCCTTCCTTATAAAAACCCACCGGCCTCTGAGAATGAGAAGCGGTTTGCTGCCCTCTTGAAGGGAGAAGACTGGTTTTCCCCCTGAGTTAAATAGGACTTAGGTTCTCTGCACTTCATCATGTACTTACCCCTTTAGAAGGGTGTTTTTGTATTTTCTATTTATTTTAATGAAAAAATATTTTCCCAATTTGGTGGTATTTTGTTCTTGTTACATCAGTTTAGCTTTTTGACTAGCCCGAGATAAACGTTTTTGAACTCACTACGCAGGAAAATTTTCATTTTAGTATTTAGTCTTTAGGCATCTGGCCCCCGAGAATTGTTTTTGTCATCTGGTTAGTTCAAATTAGGTTTGAACTCAACACTTAGGAAAATTTTTGTTTTAGTATTTAGTCTTCGGGCGTCTGGCCCCTGAGACTTGTTTTTGTCCTCTAGCTAGTTCAAATCAGGGTTGAACTCAACACTTACGAAATTTTTTGTTTTAGTATTTATTCTTCGGGCGTCTGGCCCCTAAGACTTGTTTATGTCCTCTGGCTAGTTCAAATCAGGGTTGAACTCAACACTTAGGAAAATTTTCGTTTTAGTATTTAGTCTTCGGGCATCTAGCCCCTGAGACTTGTTTTTGTGCTTTGGTTATTTCAAATCAGGTTTGAACTTAATACTTAGGAAAATTTTTGTTTTAGTATTTAGTCTTCGGGCGTCTGGCCCTTGAGACATGTTTTTGTCCTCTAGCTAGTTCAAATCAGGGTTGAACTCAACACTGTGGAAAATTTTCATTTTATATGGAGTCTTCGCAAGGTATGATCATTCATATATATTGTGATTTTTTATTAAAAAGAACTTAGGAAACATGTAGCAGAGGTGCCGAACATCGGGCACAAATGTTGTATTATAATCGGCAGAAGTGTCATATGCAAGACACAATTTTATTTTACTGTTTTAAGGAAAACCTATCTAAGGATAATACCTCTTTAGATGATAAGCGCTCTGAGAGTTGAGCTCGATACGGCCTATCTCGTTCTTCCGTACCCAATAGGCACCGCAAACGATGACCTCAATTATTGTATAAGGTCATTCCCATGTCTCCCGTAACTTGCCAATAATCCCAAATTTTCTTCTTAGCACCATATCGCCTACCTGAAACTATCTTCTTTTGACCTTCTGATTAAATCGAGCCCTGACTTGTTGCCGGTAGGCAACTAACCTTATCTTGGCGACTTCTCTTCTTTCTTCCAGTAGATCTAAGTCATGGGCCAGGTGTTGATTGTTTGGACCTTCTTCCCAGGCCTGACTTCTTAGCGTAAGCACCTTCAACTCGGTCGGGATAACAGCTTTGGCCCCATAGGCCATGGCGAAAAGGGGTCTCTCTTGTTGATTGTCTTGGAGTGGTTCAATAGGACCATAAGACCTTGGGTAATTTTTCCAACCAAGCTCCTTTTGCTTATTCAAGATTTTTTCTAAGTGTATCGAAAATTATTATGTTTGTCCTTTCAGTCTGTCTATTTCCCTGTGGGTAACCAACGGAAGAAGTGTTCTGATTGATCCCATGTTTTACCAGGAATGCTTGAACTTTCCTGTTATCCAGGTTGGTGCCATTATCCATTATTATAGTTTGGGGTAAACCGAATCTACAATTGATGTGACTCCAAATGAATTTTATAACGTGGCTACTTTTGATTGTTGAGTATGCCTCAGCTTCCACCCATTTGGTAAAGTAATCTGTAGCCAGAAGAACATGTGTAGTAGATCGTATGGCCTGCGGGAGAGGACCCACAATATCCATTCCCCATCAGGCAAATGGGTGAGGTATAATTGTTGGATTTAGTAGTTCCAGAGGTGGATGAATGGCATCACCATGAAATTGACATTTTTTACAGTGTCGAGTATATATCTCAGCGTCTCTTGACAGATAAGGCCAGAAGTACCCCAGGGTGAGGACTTTATGGGTTAAAGACCTTCCTCCGGAATGATTGTCACATGATCTAACATGTATCTCTTCCATGACTATAGAAGCTTCGGAGGGTGTGAGACATCTTAAATATGGCCCGGAGAAAGACTTGCGGTAAAGTTGGCCGTTGTATAGAGCATATCTTGCAGCTTTCATTCTTATCTTTCGGGCCTCTGGTTTTGACTCAAGTAACGCACCCGTCCTCAAATAGTCTGCTATGGGGTCCATCCAGCTTAGCTCCCAAGGAATGACCATCACTTCCTCGGAGGGCTCCAAGTTTGATAGGACGATGAAGTCCACTGGTGATGTTGGAGTCATATTTTCCCCTGCTGCGGAGGCTTGGTTAGCCAAACGATCTACCATGATATTGTCCCCTCTGGGGATCTGTTCAAAGGTTAACTGATGGAATTCCTCGACCTTCTTTAGTACCAAATTCCTATAAGCTTCCATTTTAGGCTCTTGGGTTTCATACTCCCCATTCAACTGACGTATGATCAATTGGGAGTCACTTCGTATCTCTGCTTTCTGTACTTGAGGGCTTCGGGCCAACCGAATTCCAGCTAGAAGGGTCTTATACTCGACTTCGTTGTTAGATGCTGGAAACTCCAATTGAACGGACTGCTGAATTTTAGTTCCATCAGGTGTTACGAGCTCTACCCCGATCCTTGCTCCGTTGATATTTGACAATCCGTCCACGAATACTACCCATAATTCTGGTCCATTTTCTTTTAGAGCATCCATAGTTTCTATTTCTAACATAAATTCAGCTACCGCTTACCCTTTGATGGCGGTTCAGGGGACATAGGTTATGTCATAGATTCCCAATTTTATTACCCATTTGGATACTCTCCCTGACAATTCGGGCTTAGCCATTATGGATCTGATCGGGTTACAGTTGGTACCACGATCGGATGTGCTTCAAAGTAATGCCGAAGACGTCGTTTTGCATTGATCAGTGATAGTACTAGATTTTCATGTTTGGAATAACGGGTTTCTGCATCAGCAAAGGCTTTGCTGGTGTAGAAGACCGACATCTGGTACCCATTGCCCTCCTTTACCAGAACGACGCTGGTAGATGTTGCAAATATGGCTAGATATAAGTGTAACGGCTCATCTGCTTCCAGGGTTGCTAGTATGGGAGGCTTTGTCATGTAGCTCTTGAGCTTTTTCAGGGCTTTTGATTGCTCTGGCCCCCAGACCTCTTATTTAGCTATTTTTATAGAATGAAAAAATGGTCGGCACCGATCAATTAAGCGAGAGATGAAATGGATGAGGGCTGCTACTCTCCCGGTTAGTACTTGGATCTCCTTCCGGGACTTTGGCTCTCCCGTTTCCATGAGAGCTCTGACTTGTGCTGGGCTCGCCAGTATTCCTGTCCGATCAACTATGTGTCCCAAAAATTGGCCTAAGGACACTCCGAAGGAACATTTGGATAGGTTGAGCTTCATCTTGTACTTTTTGAGGGTGTCAAACACCTGTTGCAGATCAGCCAATTGGTCACTTTTTGCCTTGCTTTTGACCACCGTGTCATCAATGTAGGCTTTTATGGTGGATCTCATCATGCCCTGATTCAGTGATGAATGCGGTCTTTTCCTCGTCATCGGGGTTCATTCGTATCTGGTTATATCCAGAGTACGCATCCAAAAAACTCAAACGCTCGAATCTTGCGATGGCATCTACCATCTGATCGATCTTTGGTAAAGGAAAGCAATCCTTAGGGCATGCTCTGTTCGGATCAGTGAAGTCCACACACACTCTCCATTTCCCATTCTTCTTCTGAACCACAACCACATTTTCCAGCCAAGAAGGATATTGTACTTCTTTAATGAATCCGACTTGGAGAAGTCGATCAACCTCTTCAATTATAATCTAGTTTCAGTGAGCCCCCATGCGTCTTTGCTTCTGCCTGATGGGTTTTGTGCCGGGGTCCACATTGAGGGAATGTTGGGCCACTGAAGGATCTATACCAGACATATCCATGTGGCCCAAGTGAATACGTCAACATTGGAGCGTAGGAGGGCCTCCAATTCTTATTTTTCTTGTATGTCAAGGTCAAAGCCAATATAAGTCGTCCTTTCAGGGTGGTTGGGGCAAATCTGAACTTCTAGCAAAGGTTCAGCTGCTATAGATGACCCCACACCCTTATCATGTAATTGCTATTGATGATCGAGTACTACCTTGGATTGTGACTCTCGTTCCGGTTATGTCCTCTTCCTCAGACCTTTTAAGGTGATGGCATAACATTCTTTGGCCGCCACCTGATCTCCTCTGATGAAAATCACATCAACTTCGTTTAGATCGATGATTGCATGACTTGATGCAGGGTGGAAGAAACTCCGTGTATTCGATAGATCCAACCCCTGCCCATGAGGAGATTATATGAGGGTTTGACATCTACCACCACAAAAGTTTCCCTGAGCGTGCGCCTTGCTGCTGTTACTGGTAGTTGGATCTCCCCCACTGGTTCTACTCTTCTGTCATCGAATCCTACTATCGGGCTTATGGAAGGAACTATCTTCTGGGGGTTAATCTCTATTTTCTCAAAAGCCCACTTGGTGATTATGTTGGCGCTACTTCCTGGGTCGATCATTACTCTCTTGATCAGGCAGTTCGAGATCATGAGGGAGATCACTAAGGGATCGTCATGTGGTGATTGAGTGTTCCACATATCTGCAGAAGAGAAAGTTATCCGTGCATTTTCTTTCGGGCTTTGAAAACTCGCTGATTTCTCCAACCCTTCGCAGTCTTTGGGCATGACGCATTTAGGATCTACGGGCTTCCTCTATTTCTGATCGGCTTGTCCCTTTGTGAATCATGTGAATGACTTTTACGGGCTGACCCATTGTCCCCTTAACGAGCGTATGTGATGTTTGATCTGATCGGGTGCCCTCCTTGGAAACGTATTCGGTCAATTCACCTTTTGCTATCATGGCTTATACTTACCTTCTGAGGCTTCTGTACTCGTTGGCATGGTGTCCATACTCGCCATGGAAGGCACAGTTCCTTGACATGTCTCTCTGTTCCATTGGTTGTTTGATAGGTGGTGGTGACCGGAAGATCCCTTTACCCTTAGTCTCCTGATATAGTTTGGCAAGGCTAACCTTTAATGGTGTGATCTTGTCTTCGAACCTTTGGCGTTTCTCTAGGACTGGGGAGGGTGCAGGTGGAGCGCCTGGCTGCTTTTGATCTGGTGCCTGATCATTAACTTTAGGTTCAGATACTCTCGCCTCTACGCTTGCAAAAGCTGCCCTTCTTTGGCGTATGGTCAGTTCTTCTTCTATTCGAAGATTTCCTTTTGCCCTCGAATTGAGTTCCCCGATGTCTACTGGTGGTCTCTTGACCAACGACTGGTAGAACTTGGTTCCAAGAATCAAGGCCATCCTGAAGGCCTCGACGACTGAGTGCTGATCACAATTATCAATTGAGGACATCTCGACGTTGAATCGCGAGACAAAGCTTTTCAGGGATTCACCTTTTTCTTGAATCATAGTAAATAGACTGGAGATGGCCTTTTTTTGTCTTTTATTGCTGAAATATTGGGCGATGAACAACTCACAGAGTCTGAGCCAGCTTCCAATAGATCGGGGTGGTTGTTTCCTGAACCATAACAGGGTTGCTTCGGTTAGGCTGGTGGGAAAGACTTTGCAGAGTAAGGCTTTATTTTCGTTGTAGACATTCATTTTTGTATGGACATGGTAGATGTGTTCTGTCGGATCTTTTGTGTCGTCGAATAGGGTAAACTTCGGTAGCCTAAACCTTTCCGGGTAGGGCATATTGGTGATCGCCAATGTGAATGGTGTCTGCACGACGTCGATGGATGCCTCAGAGGCCAGATCGTTCGGGATCTGAATTTTTAGATCCTTAAGCACCTCCCTTTGGAATCTGATCATAATTTCCTCCAATTTTTTCATGGTCAGAGTTTCCTCAGGATTGTGCGTCCCGAGCACCTGTAGGGATGATTCTGCGTGTTCCTCCCGATCATTGTTGGACTTTGCATGATGGTTGTCTCTTTCCGATTGGTGGCCTGCAAACCGTTCCTGTTGGTTGGATTGTTCACCATTCCGGGCTTCTCAAGGGGTTTTGCAACAGGGCCAGTTTTGCCACCAACTCGGCAGTCCTTTCTTCCAAGGCCCGCCTGATCGGATCTTCAGTTTACGAAGGTTGGCCTCCGTTCGGAGGTAACTCAGATTATTGCGACCGGGTGATAACCACCATGGATGATTTCAATCTAAGCTCTTAGTAGATAGTGGAAAGCTGTTGAAAAAGATTTCAAGGACTAGGTTTCCCACAGACGACGCCAATTGTGTAGATGTAGAAAAATACACAACGAATTAGGTTTAAACAAAAATTGAATATCCCTTTATTCATCATTTGGCCATGTATTTATACATAATTCGGTAGATGGGTCAGGTCCATCTACCCAAGTTTACCAATCCCTTAAATCATGATATCTGATAAACTCATTTCTTTATTAGACTCTATCTTCCATAAGTGGGACAAATCCTTTACTTGGGGATTACTCATTTTATAGAGACTTCTATGGGCCAGGCCCATCTGTTCTATGACCCATCAGTCTTGCGGCCCATCAGTCTTGCAGCCCATCTTTATTGGACTATATAAATTTTTGGCTATTACAACACATTAACAGAAAGGGCAAACTTCATCCTTCCAAAGTTAGACCCAAATAAATTAATAGAGGCCTTAGGAGATTTATATAAAAAGACTTCATCCTTTTGGAGTTAGACCCAAAAAAATCAATAGAGGCCTTAGAAGATTTTTATATATAAAAAAGGGATATTATCATCAAACCCCCCTGTGGTTTTATGAATTAATCAACTAACTCCCTCCAGTTCATAAAACCCCCTTACATTTTTCAATTTGATCAACTTGCTCCCTTCCCTTCAATTTAAGACAAAACTACCCCTAAAACTAGAGGGGGGATTTACGGATATAAAACTGTAGGGGGTTTACTAATATAAATAAATGGATTAATTTCATTTACACCCCCTGAAGTTTGTTTTATCTTTAATCAGATAAATTTTTTTATATATTTTACGATAAGCGATTTTTTTTTATTTATGCCAAAATAAAAAATTAATGCCAAAATATTTTTTTCGAAATAATTCCAAAATATATCTATATTTCGAAGTACCAATTAGATTTGTTTTTCATTTTTAAATTGTTTTATATATATTTTACTATAAACGAAAAAAACAAATTGTGCTGAAATAAAATAATATTTAAAAAACAAAAAAATATATATATAACTGGTAGTTCAAAATATTTTTTGTATTTCAGACTAAAGTTGTTTTATATTTTACACTAATTGGTAGTTCGAGAATAAAATATTTTGGCGTTAATTTTTTATTTCGGAATAAATCAATTTTTTTCATTTATAGTAAAATAAAAAAAAAACAAAATTTAAAAATGAAAATAAAAATCTATTTTTTTTAATATATTTTACCCTAATTGGCAGTTCAAAAAAAACATTTTGGCATTAATTTTTTATTTCGACATAAATCAAAAACAATTCGTTTATAGTAAAGTATAAAAAACAAAAAAAAAATAAAAAATTCTAATTGGTAGTTTGAAATATTTTTCATATTTTGGACATATTTTTTTTCATACTATTTTACCCTAATTGGTAGTTCAAGAAAAAACAATTGGCATTAATTTTTTATTTCAACATAAATTATTATTGTTTCCTTTATATTAAAATATATATAAAAATTTTTAAAACGAAATAAATATCTAATTGGTACTTTGAAATATTTTTTTATATTTCAGACTTAATTTGTTTTTATATATTTTACCCTAATTGGTAGTTCAAAATATTATTTTATTTCGGTATTAATTTTGTATTTTGACATAAATCAATTTTTTTCGTTTATAGTAAAGTATATATATAAAAAATTTAAAATAAAATAAAAATCTAATTGGTACTTCAAAATATTTTTTTATATTTCGGACTTAATTGTTTTTATATTTTATCCTAATTGGTAATTCAAAAGAAATATTTTGGCATTAACTTTTTATTTCGGCATAAATCAAAAACAAAATTCGTTTATAGTAAAGTATACATAAAAAAATTGAAAACAAAAAAAAAAAAATCTAATTGGTAGTTCGAAATATTTTTTTTTATATTTTGGACTTAATTTTTTTATATTTTACCCTAATTGGTAGTTCGAAAAAAAATATTTTGGCATTTAGTTTTTATATCGGCATAATTCAAAAAGCAAAGTTCGCTTATCGTAAAATATATATATAAAAATATTGTCTGATTGAGGATAAAGAAAATTTTAGGGGATGTAAATGAAGTTAATCGATTTTTTTATATATCAGTAAACCTTCTACAGTAAACCCCCTCTGGTTTCAAGGGCAGATTTGTCTTAAATTTAAGGGAAGGGGGCAAGTTGATCAAATTTGAAATCACATGAGGGTTTTATGAACAGGAGGGAGGTTAGTTGATTAATTCCTGAAACTATATGGGGGTTTGTTCATAATATCCCTAAACAAAAATTCAATGGAGGTAGAAGTACAAATAATTCAAATTTTAAAGTAAATAACATAACATAAATAAAAGTTCAGTGGGGGCTGTTGCTCCTACTAAGCCTTGTGTAGGTCCTCGGAGTGGTGGGGGTGGGAGTTGGGGTGATTAAGGTTGAGGATGATTAGGGTGATTCGAGTTTGAAAATAAAGTTGTTTGGATATGAGAATAAAGTTATTTGAAATTAGATTTAATTTTGTTTGAACACATGATTTAAATTATCTTGGAATTAAACTAATTTAAGTTTGTTTGGCTTAAGGGCATTTAGAACATCTAACACACAAATTTACTGATAAAGGGTGTAAATAGATATTTAAAAATATGAGGGGGTGTGATTGAAATAAAAATAAATTTTAGAATGTATAAAATTAACCCTTTTAACTTTAAATCTCACTGTTGGTGGTGTATATATATATATATATATATATATATTAGGGCTATTAACATAAAACTCCCATGGTTTCAAGATTTTAATAAACACTCCCCTGAGGTGTCATATAGCTCCCCTGCACTTTTTCTACCTTACACACAACCTCCATTTCGTTACCATTCCGTCTATGGCGTTAATAAATAGGTCACATGCGAATCATGTGACCTTTAAATTGATATTGTATGCTCAAAATGCCCCTTTGAGTTAAGTTGTTGAAGTGTATACACACATCTTATCTAAAAAAAAAAAATTAAACTAAATTAAGATTTTTGAATAAATTACAAATTATTTTTTTGTTTAATTTTACTTATTTATTTAAATTCAAATCTGAAAATATATATTACAAATTATAATTTTATGGGCAACTTAGAAAAAATGGAAAATTGAAAAATATATTGCAAAAGATATATTACAAATTATAATATATTATAAAAAACTGAAAAAATGCAAACAAAGCAGACCCTTAGATGGTTGTCACAAATTACTTTCTATTATAATTTTATGGGCAACTTAAAAAAAAAAACTTCATATTCTTGCTAGATCAAAATTATAAAAGTATAGTTTAACTATGAATAGAGAAAATGGAAAATTCCTGGACCAAAACTATAATAAATGAACTAGTGATTATTCATCAACCTCCAATTAGTTGGTGATTATAACTTTCCAAAATAATAATAATAAATAAATAAATATATATATATATATACATATAGGGAAAAAAAATCTTTACTTTCTTGGTGGTACATTTAGGAGCATATGGTCTTTTCCTATACAACTATTTTAATGGCTTCGTCCCCTTAATCGGCAAGAATCAATTTTTTTTATTTACAAACTATATATATTTACATTACAAATAATACACACCCATAAACATATATATACATACCCGTAAACATATATATATATAAAGAGAGAAAGAGAAAGGATGTTGGCTTGGTTTAGAGAGACATAACTGATCAATAGTCAAATTCATTTTTTTTTTGGTTTTAAATTTTATACTTAAGTAATATATATATATATATATATATATATATATGTATACTATTTACAAAAGTGTGGGACTTTTTGAATATATCTATATATTCTTTTACTTAACTTAATTAAAAAATAAACTCTAATTAAATTACCTCCAATTTAACATTTCGGTTTTTACATATTAATGTATATTTTCAATTAGTATATGGCACTTTAAGGGGGTATTTGTTAAAAATCTGAAATTAGTGGGGGTTTTCTGTTAATTATACTAGGGTTATTTTGGTAAATTCATATTGCCGTTAACACCATTGACGGAATTTAACGGAATAGGACTGTGTGTAAAGTGAAAAAAAGTGCATGGGACTTACTTAACACCACATGGGGTGTTTGTTAAAACCTTGAAATCACATAAAGTTTTATGCTAATAGTCCTATATATTAATATAGGTTTTTATGCTAAAAGTTGTTTGATTATAGACCTTTTGGGGAAAATACAATAAAGTTCAAATTCAATATATATATATATATATATGATTTTATATATGTATTGTGCTTATTTACTTTTAAAAGTTTAATTTGGTTAGCATGAAGCTTAATTAGTCATTTATTCACAAAATTTAAGTTATTAAAGAGGATATAATTTAAATATTTATACCTTTTAACATGTTCGGAAGTATTCAATTAACAGTAGTGGATATATTTTAAATATTTTTTTACTATATTCTCCTAATGTTTTTAAAACAACTCGTCCTTACTAAAAGTTCAACTCCAAATGACAAAGTAAATTTATGAAAACAAAAAAAAAGTGTTAAAAACGTGTTTTATGAGAAGTGCTTGAAGTATTCCGTCTCAAAACATTGCATGACCCACAACTATAAAGAGCAATAATTCAAGGAAAGCATGAGACAATGTTTTCAATAGTTGGCTTATAGTTGATGCATCATAAAAGGAGGTAAATCTAATTGCAAAAAACGAGAATGATATAGATTTTTTTGAAAAATAAAATTTTATAATAGGATTAATTACTGTTAGACTCCCTTGAGATATGATAAATTATAACTAAATCCTTTATTAATTAATAAATTACAGCTAGACCCCCTCAAGTTGATTGACGTATATTTCCTATGACCGATAATGTATAATTATATCTTTACTTATGCTTATATTTCGTATATGTAGGGGTTCGAATTTAATGAGATTTAGAGATAGTTTTCACACAAGATAAACAGAGAAATAATGATGTTTATGGGTCCGTTTGGATACCCTGTTTTTTGTTTTTGTTTTTTTACTGTTCACAAGACTAAAAAAAAAAACACGTTTGGCAAACGCGTTTGCTATTCACTGTTTTTTCCCCAAAAAAATTGTTTTTTGTGAATAGTGTGTAAAAGTGATGAAAACACCAAATACAACTTTTAGTTGTTTTTTGAGTTTTTTCACTGTTTAGGTGGTAAAAACAATGAAAACACCAAATTCATAAAATACAATTTTCACTAAATAAAAGTGGTGAAAACACCTTCATCCAAACGTTTTTTTGTTTTTAGTTTTTTCCTGAAAAAACAAAGACAAATACAAAAACAGTTTTTATATTTGAAAACAGAAAACAAATACAAAAAGCAGGCTTTCCAAACGCACCCTATGCTTTTATTGATTTTGATGTTTTACATAAATATAGGAGGAAGTGGAAGAGAAAACAAAAGTACAAAATGGTGTAAACGGCTTGAGAACACTTTTTCTCAATCTCTCTCTCTAGAAATTTCCCTCTCCAGGCCTCCGAAAAGTCTCCTTCAAGTGAGCTCTAGCTTCTCTATTTATAGACGTCAACGTCAAGTTGGTTTTCGCGAAGCATCCTTGCCACGTCAGCATTATCTCGTGACCTGGACTATGCGATATCAATCCGCGTAATAATTGTCATGTCAGTGTCACCTCGCGACCTAGATTACGTGATACCAATCCGCGTAACAATTGTCATGTCAGCATCTCTTGCGAGGATCATAATATGTTTCGTGACCAGTGATTCGCGCAATTTTCTCGCGGATTTGATTTTTCCTTAGCCAACGAACCATGATGTTATACCATTTTCCTAGGTCATGACCTTTTTGCATGCATACCTTTTTCATGACCCTGAGTACTATCGGCCTCTCTGAGGTACTTTTTGCTTTGAATAGTGCAAATAAGGTCGCGACCCACTATTTGCATATCCAAAGCATTTCCTTAGAATTTCGAATAGTACTCCCTACGTGAGCAGCATATAGGGCTATGAGTTCAGATGTTAGCTATACCCACATCAGTTCCTTTATAGTTACCTCTGTATAATGCTAATTCTCGCGTATAAACCTTATTTGGACCATTCTCCCAAATAATCCTCTACTTGGGCGAGTTCCCAAATAATTCTTTTTTTCCTCATGTTATTATTTCCTAAACACATGCTTTTGCTCATATATTTTATGTACGAGCCACCCCTTTACAATATAAATAAATTTACTTGAGGGTATTTAAGATATTTCACCTCTGAAAAAGTGATATCAGCCAGACACAAACCTATGAAGGGCCCAGTGCGGGCATTGGTCCCCATTGAATTTTTTATTTTTTATAGTTTAAGCTTAATTTTTTTGAAATTTACCCAAAATTTGCCATTAAAATTACCAAATGCCCCCACTAAAATTACAAAAAAAAAACCCTTATGCCCCACTCCTCATAAAAAAATACTCTTATGCCCCCACTCAGTTCATTTTTTAAGTTGGTCACTGATATCAATATTGATCAAGTTTGACCAGCCGTTAGGGAGTATCTGTTACAACTTATAAATTCGAGGGGATCTAATTATAATTTATCAAATGACAAAAAAATTAGCTGTAATTTATCATATTTCGAAAAAGTCTAGCTGTAATTAATCGTTTATAATATTGGTAATGACTGGGATAAGTGAATCCATGTTTTATAGATAAAAAAAAAGTAACTTATATGAAACAAATGAAATTAAACAAGGAATGGAAGAATGGAAATGAATGTTATACATGATTCACATTTACGGTCTACATCCAAGGTATACGATGTGAAATCCGAAAAAGAAAATAATTAAGTACATAGATGGGTGTTTAATTTTTGTGTTGAGCGCGAAAAGCAGGGCTCGAAGAACGAGCCGTGCAAGGACGCAGAGATATTGCAAGTAAGCAGCAAGTTCTCCCTTTACTTTCTATTTGTTTACATATAGAAGAGGTGCATATTTTAGTGACTAATTTAACGAACATATAAAATCTAGGAAACCGCTCATTACAATATACAATAATATATCATAGACATAACGGGTTGTGCTTATTTTAAATTTGATTTTGATGTGTCAAATAATATTTTGAGGCAATTTCTTGTGATGTGAAGATTGCTTTGCACGTGTAAGGAATCATTTTTAGCATCAATTTGTCAGAATAATGCTTTGCATGAAATTATTTTACATAATTCATGTGAAAAATTGATTTGCACCGATCTTATTTTGCACGAATATTATGAATTAATAGAGGCAAAATTTCCGACATTACAATTTTTCGAAATATATATATACATAACATGTACCTACTAGAAATGGCACATTCATAGCTATATCAGTCCAAATACGGGCAAATTTCATGGCAATTATTAATTTGTTCAGTTTTTGTTTTGGAGACTGAAGTTTATAATATATACTCTCTCTGCCCAAAAATAGATGTTCAAGCTAGATTTTTTGACATTTTAAGAGATTGTGTTTTATTGTACTCCTATTATTCTTGTGCAAGTGAGAAAAGACAAAAAATTATGAGTTCAATACTTGTTTAAAAATAGTGGAGGAAGGTATTTAAGAAACTCTTTGAGATTATGAAAAATAAATTAAAAAAAATTAAGAAATAGAGGACAACCATTTGGATATGATACTTGGATTCCCTCTACCATCTTATCCAAAAATGGCCCCTATATTGTCCCTAAAACATCTTACCAATAGAGGATAATAGTGGCCATTCTTATGATCATTCATAAATAAGGGAATCTCTCATTCTCATATAATCAAGCTTGTATGCCAAAATAAACAATTATTTATTTTAAACCCCTCGTTAAATAGCTCATTAGTCAACCTTGTTTAGTAAAACCACATTACTCAAATGACAATTGCTTAAGGAAAAAAAAAATGACAATTGCTTATATGTGCACAGGGCTAACATAAGGACCAATATTTTGTTTTATTTTTCTTCTCTCCCACCATTACACACAGTCATGAATTTAAAATTGAGTGGAGGAAAATGCTAACTAGTGAATTTAGTTCCACGGCCGCACTAGTGATTGGTCACTTCAGCTTTATTAATAAGATGTTGTTTTATTGAAAATATAGCTATCCTCCCACAAAGACTATTAATATTTTATGAGAAACTGTTTCATGAACCACACGTATTTCATTTTTATTTTCTCACATATTTTCTCTCTATATTACATACGTTTTTATCAAATATATTTGGATAATGACCTTCTTTGTACTGAATATATGATAGTAGTAGTTACAGATTTTATATGAAAAAGAAAACTTATTAATTTTTGGACGAAATTTTTTGGAAGAAGAAGTAACAACTAAAAAAATAACAACCAACAAAATATTTTTTTTATTGATTTAATGATCAATTAAAGTTTTTTGCGGAATTTTCAATTTTACGAAACCCTAATTCTCTAACAATATTAATCAAGCAATGATGAATCTGAGTTCAGAAAATAAATCATGAGACGACACAGAGATTTATATGTGAAAAAACCTTCGAAATGTTCCAAGTAGGAGGGGGGGATATTTTTTTTATTGATTTAATGATCAATTAAAGTTTTTTGCGGAATTTTCAATTTTACGAAACCCTAATTCTATAACAACATTAATCAAGCAATGATGAATCTAAGTTCGGAAAATAAATCATGAGACGACACAGAGATTTATATGTGAAAAAACCTTTGAAATGTTCCAAGTAAAAAATCACGGGTATCACCGATACCAATGCATTATGAATCGAATAATTTGTATAGACTCTATGACGACATGACTTACAATAGCTCTGATTTTCCGTTCTCCACTCAACGTCTGAAAATCTTGATCCATTCGCGCTCCACAAAGCTCTCGTTTCGATCTCCATACTCTGATGACTCCGCTTCTCATCGGATCAAAGTTCCATGAAGCTTCTCGTTCCGATCTCCATACTCCAACGACTTCACTTCTCAACGGCTCGATGCAAACACGTTGCAATTGGTGGTGCGATGGTTTTTCAGCAACCAGATCATTCAATTGTGCATAAAGATATCAAACATTGAAGCACAATTGAATAATTGCCAAAACCTAGAGAAACCCTTGATATAGAATGATAAAGCAATTTCTTTTTTTTTTTCTTTCTACAAACGGATCTAATCAATGAAATAATTGCAGAGATCTCACAAAAATCACACAAAAATTTGTAGTAATCCCTTTTATTTATAGAGAAAGAAATCTTACTTTTGAGTAGACTTGTATCATTCTTGAACTAGGATTCTTCCTTGAGTATTCCTCTTCTGATTGGGAGTGAATCTACCCAATTTTGATGTAAATATACTATATACACGTGCTATATATGATGTCTTGGCAAGTTACCACAAGTGGAATTACACCAAATTACAAATTTGGATATTGTAGGCCTGTGGTTGACGCTCATCATGGTGCTTAAGCGCCCTTGCAGCCCAAAGCGCCCAATTTCACTTTCCATACCTATTTTGCTTACTGTAAACGCCCATGTGCATGCCAAAATGTCAAATTTTGACTTTTTGCAACTCTTGATATTTTTGAATGCCGTTTGTTCCTATGGCACCCCTTCCAATATATAAGACTAGTATAATATCCGTTTTACCCTTCGCGATGTGTTTCATGGTTCAAATTCGCTTTCTCTTTATTACTCTTATATTCTTTGTTACTTTAAGCTTGATTTGAGTTTGAAAAAGCTTGTCCATGCATTTTGACGCATTTGTTTGACCCCTTTAATTTTCCTAAACCTATCCAACCTCACAAATCACTCAGCATATATAGTTATTGACTAGAATGTGCCAAACATAACAAGTGTACTTACAAAAAGAATTTTAGGTTATAGTGACAATAAATATTGTCATACCTTAGATCTCCTAAATAAAAAAATCAGCTTTTTGTGTTAAAGTAACAACTTCAGTCTAGGGATAACAATGGGGCGGGTTCGAAATGGGTTTGCCTATATTCATCCCCGCCCCATTAATTTTTTTTAAAATACCATACCCTTCACGGGTTTGTCAAGGGTTATTTTTTTTTAAACCATACCCACCATATTAAAACTTTATTAAACCCTTACCTGCCCCACCCCGCCCCATTTACGCAAATTTTTTCAGAATTTGTTTCGAATCAATAAACAAATTTACTAAATGCATAGCATAAACATAATTTTCCTCTTGTCTAAGTAATAAAGCATGCAAACTAAAATGAATTATAAAATAATATCAACCCAAAAATTTAAATTTAGAAATTCAAATAATGCCAATATAAGCCAACACGGTGCATGAACGTACAATATGTAGTTTGAACACATACTATACTAATATTTCAAAAGGTTAAACTTTAGTTTGATGATGATCCATTCTTTATTTCCATTTGACAACATTTGTTCCCACATCTTCCTCTTAGACATAATACACAGCCACAATTTGACAATATGTTTATGTTACGCCTATGTAATTAGTAAAGTTGTTATTGATTAAAAGAGAAAGCAAATAAGTAATACATAATACACAAGACACAATTTGACAATATCTTATTCACAAAACTGATTCAAGTAAATAAGCAATATATAATATACACTCTTTTATATATATAAATATATACATTAATAAACAAATAAGGTAAATTTATATAAATGAGGTGAGGCGGGGTGGGGCTCCAACGAGTATCTATTAAAATCTGTACCCGCCCCATAACCCATGACGGGTTTGATTTTTTTATCATACCCGTCCCTATGAAACTAAAAATACTCTCAAACCCTTAAATAAAAGGGCGGGACGGGACGAGGCTTCAACGGAGCGGTACAAATTATCATCCCTACTTCAGTCTCCCACTAAATTTTTGCCATTACACACACATTATTTGTAATGACTATACCAATAATTTAAACATCTTATTATTATAAATGTAATTATATATATATATATATATATATGTATGTGTGTGTATTTGATATGGAAAATATATATGTAATGAAAAGCTTATGATTGTAGTAAGCAGGTGATTAATTTCAAACTTGTCACCATGCCTCGGATTGTGTTTTCGACACTAAAAAGAGTTCGGCTGATTTGTTTGTATATACATGTTATTTATCTTATGTTAACCTTATACTATTGTTGACACCCAAAAGTGTCATTCCACATGACAAGAATTGATTGGTTTATTTTGGAATTAAAAAGGGACACGTGGTGAGTTGTTGAGATAGAAGTTTTGTTCAATAACTACAACTCCTATTCTCATGGGTAGTGGGTCAATGAGGTGATTGGAGGATAAGCATGAAAAGAGACCCATTTACACACGTTCAAGCATATGATGAAGAAGTTGGTTACAACAAACAAATTTGGCAGTTGAAGAAACGTGGCAGATGGCGGTTTCAACCAATTGAGGACACTTGGCATTTTCTTGTGGAATAAAATTCAAATGTTACTTGTTTTGTATATGAAGTATATTTAGTTTCTTTATAACAATTGGAGAGACTCCCCAGCAGCACAACACAAAATTTACACTTTCTGTATTTCAATTTCTTGCAATTTTAATACAGTTCAGTATTTCAATTCATTACTTTCTTGCAATTTACTTTCATTGCACTTAAATTCCTTGTCTTTCAATTCTTGCAATTTCAATACAAGTCTTTACTTGGTATTTCAATTCACGCACTGCACTTTCAATTCCTTAGTTATAGTAATTTTAAGACTCAAAGTCCTTTTCATTAAGGGAAGAAAGAACCTAGCCAAGAGTTTAGTATATTTATCTTATTCAATCGCCTGATTCACCCTAAAAAGGATACCAGTTATTCTTCACTCATTTGATTCTCACACGAATCTGGCATGCTCGTGTTCTTGACAAAAATCAGAGACAACATTTTGGCACGCCCGGCCGGACACGTGTTGAAGTTGCCAAATGCCATTCAAAACCATATCAACCAAGTCTGCCACAACTGGAGAAGAAGACATGGACGAGATTCCACAAATGTCAGTTAGTAGTCCTAGCATTGGAGCAGTGTTACATGAAGTAGCCGTTCAGGCTGATTTGTCAGCAACTCAGACACAAATGGCGAATCTGACTTCCATGATGGAGAGGCTTATGACAAGGATGGATACATTGGAGGGCTCATCTCTATAAAATAATCCATCTGTCAACTTGGTAGATTCGGCTTCTCATCCGAATGCTCAACCTGCACTGCAAGTTTCTGCCATATCTGCCACCCAACAACAGCCAATTCTTCAAGCGAATCTTCCAATGCCAATACCGGTGCAATGGCCCGAGTTGCAAACGCAACCACATTTGCCATTGTTTCAGCAACAACCAGTATTTCCACCACCAGTTCAGCATCAACCACAACCCTATCTACCACCTCCCAGACAGCAGATTCCTCAAAATCTACCAAATTTACCATGGAGAGATCTGCCAGACTCGGGGGGAATCAGCCGCGTTGGAGGCAAAATCCACCAAATCCACCCTAGGGGCAGCCCATAGCACTTGGGGGGCAACAAAATGTCAATTTTCAACCTATTGTACCTAAGCCAGCCCAGTAGATCATAGTGGACAGAGGTCAACTGGCAGAACTGATTAACCAAAAATATGGCCTTGCTGGCAGAAGAGCCAACCGACTTTTCTACCGTAAGTCATATCCAGAAGTTGTTGATGAAATGGAGTTTCCTAGAGGCTACAAAGTCCCAGAATTTATAGCCTTTAATGGAGAGGGGAATCATTCTACCATCGAACACATTGACCAATTCATGGTTCAATGTGGTGAAGCAGGAGCGAACCCGTGGCTCAAGATGAGGCTTTTCCCTAACTCTTTGACAGGGGCAGCCTTCTCTTGGTATATTCATTTGCCGCCAAATTCCATTCAAAATTGGTAGCAGATGGATGAACTTTTTATAACCAATTTTACCGTTCAGAGCTGGAAGCAACCTTGGCAGATCTTTCTAGACTTTCAGAATTGCCAAGTGAGTCCGTGGAGACATTTGTCGCGAGGTTTAGAAGGGCCAGACTTAAGTGTAGAGTGGATCTGCCAGAAACGGAGTATGTCAGATTGGCCCTCAATGGTTTGGAGTTTGAGCTCCGAAAACACTTTGAAGGTATGGAGTTTAGAGAACTTTTCGAGTTGGCCAATCGGGCCACCCGATATGAAATTATTTTGAGGGAGGAAAAGGACTAGAAGAATTCATCCAAAGGCACATAGTACCATGATCCAAACTTTGAAGTCTTTTTGGTGGAAACGGAGGAAAGTCTTGATGTAAATCTAGCAGAATTCAACATCAAGAAACTATATGTGTGTGAAGCCTTGGTAAAAGCTAAGGCTACTACTAGCAATGCTCAGCCATCTGCCAGTTCAGCCAAGAAGGGTTTAGCTGATTTTGGTAAGAGTTACACTTTTGACTTGATAAAAACCGAGCATATTTTTTATTTCCTTTTGGCAGATAAAGTAATTACCTTGCCAAAAGGATATGTAATTCCATCAACAAGTGACCTAAAAGGGAAATAATTCTGCAAGTATCATAATTCATGGAATCATGTACCAATAATTGCTTCATCCTCCGGAATATTTTGCAAAAGGCGATAGATGAGGGGAAGTTAAAGTTTCCAGAAAAGAAACTAGAGGTGATGGGAATTGACAGTGACCCATTTCCTGCTATCGCTAGTAGCAACATGATTTCATTGGCTGGAAGAACGGAGGGCAAAGTAAAGGAAAAAATGGAGTATTTTTGCTGAGTTTCTGCCATCTGCTACAACAATAGCAAGATGGAAGAACTAGAGAGAAATTAAGGGAAACTCAAATTGCCCTTATTAATCATGGATGTTGTCCAAATTGCAGAGAAGATGGTGGAAGTAGGGGTAGACATGATTATCATAAGGAATTTTGTCTATTGGAAGGAGTGTTCATGACAGATTGACTTTTGATTTTGGCAGAGGTCACTTTGACAGAAAGGATCTTAGCAGATTTGATTCTGGTAGAGGTGACTTTCGGCCAGATCTTACTCATTATCAGCCGAAAGGAATGACAGTGGTACGCCCAAGAGAACCCATGGTAGAAAGATTTGTTCCAAGAAGACCAATTCAACCCATCTTTTAAAAAGCCAACTTTGCAATATGCAATCTGGGTTCAAAAGGGAGAAGTATCACACTGTGTAAGGATGATCAAGCCACCTCCAACTCCACCTAATTTATGGCAAAGGTTGTCACATCCAAAGTTCCCAAGAATGGTGGAATACGAGGAGATTTTCTTATCCAAGTCCCAAAAGAGAAGGAGGCAAAGAAGGAGAGCTGAGTTGAGGAAAGCAGAATTCCAAAATGGCCAACCAATTTTGGCCGAAAGGATATTGGAGAGGGGAAATAAATCTGCTATATCTACCACAAATTCCATGAATGTGTCTTCTACCAAAAAGTCAGATTCAGAAGATAAGGATGAAAGAGAAGATGTGAACCCAAGACATGCTCCAAAGTATAAGATTCAATTTGGATCTTTTCCAACAGGGACCTCATGTAATATGACATTCGTACTTCCAGCAATCTTCCAGGCGGCCGATGAGGTGGAAGAAATCATTGGTGGCAGATCATCAACAAAAAATATGAATTTTTACATGAAAGGCCAAAGTACTGATAAGGTAGTTTTTGACAAACCTCCTATTGCCATGACTGAACAACTAAGGCCTTTGTACATCCGAGTGTGGGTAGAAGGCCAACCAATCAATAGGGTGCTAGTGGACAATGGCTCTGTGCTCAATGTTACTCCTTCCAAAACTCTAAACCAAGTTGGGAAGACTATGGCAGATGTGATTCTTTCAGATATGGCCATTAGTGGTTTCAGCGGAAGCTCCATCAACACAAAAGGTATTTTTATACTTGAAATAACAGTTGGTGAAAAAACTACTTTTTACGCTTTCTTTATTATTGAGTCTACCGCGGCTTACAATTTATTGTTAGGCTGTGATTGGATTCACCCCAATATGTGCATTCCGTCTTCCTTGCATCAAATATTGATATTTTGGGATAGAGATGAAGTAAGAATAGTAGAGGCCGATGACATGCCATTTGTAGCCAAAGTCTATTCGGCCGAAACAATGTTATATGGTAAAGATTGTGTGCCTATAAGATTTGTAGGTACTGATAAGATGGGAAAACCAGCATCCGCCACTATGAGAAGAAACTTCACAGTTAATGAAGTGGCAGAACTGATGAAAGAGATCCTTCGGCCAAAACTGGAATTATTGGTCGATTCTGCTGAAACATCAATTGTGTCCTATGGAAGAACAATCTGAATAATACAAGCAAGGGATGAGGAGGCAGGCCTTCTGGGCCACTTGTGCTCATTTAAAAGCTTACTTAGCAGAAAAGAAGGTCACAAATGCAATTCGCTTAGAAACTGAACTTACGGCCAACATGGCCGAAGTTTGTAACCAAAATTGGGACAAATGTGATGCCATCCAGCTGGAAGATTTAGATCATGCACCATCAAGAATGGATGACAGCTTGGCAGAAGTTCAAGACCCGTTATTAGAAGTTAACTTGGGCAAGAAAGATGAGCCACAACCGACTTATGTGAGCAATTTACTTGAACCAACTTTCCAGGCAGATGTGATCAAACTCCTTAAAGAGTATCAAGTTTGTTTTGCCTAGAGCTATGAGGAGATGCATGGTTTGTCAAGAGAGTTGGTAGAGCACCGTCTGCCAATTAAAGAAGGATATCAGCCATTCAAATAGCCACCTAGAAGAATGTATCAAGAGGTGGTATTAAAGGTGAAGGAGGAAATTGAAAGACTTCTCAAAGTCGACTTTATAAGAACTGCTAGATATGTGGAATGGATCTCTAATGTGGTTCCCGTGGTGAAGAATAATGGAAAGTTGAAAGTTTGCATAGACTTTCGAAATCTCAATTCTGCCACACCGAAAGATGAGTATCCTATGCCGATAGCAGATCAGTTAGTAGATGCGGCAGCCAAAAATGAGATATTATCTTTTATGGATGGTCATTTAGGGTATAATCAAATCTATATTGCAGAAGAGGATATTCCAAAAACTGCATTTAGATGCCTGGGATCCATTGGAACATTTGAATGGGTAGTTATGCCGTTTGGATTGAAGAATGCTGGTGCAACTTATCAAAGAGCCATGAATGCCATCTTCCATGATATGATTGGTAGATTCATGGAAGTCTATATTGATGATGTCGTAGTTAAATTTGCCACAAAGGCCAAACACTTGAAAGATTTGAAGGTGGCATTTGAAAGAATGAGAAATCACAAGTTAAAAATAAATCCATTGAATTGCGCTTTTAGTGTGACAACTGGGAATTTCTTAGGATTCCTAGTCCACCAAAGAGGCATTGAAGTGGATAAAAATAAGGCAAGGGCAATCAGAGAAGCGGCACCTCCAAGGAATAAAAAGGAGTTGCGAAGGTTCATCGGCCAAGTGAGTTTTCTCCGGCGATTTATTACAAATTGTGCCAGAAAATTTCATAAGTTTTACCCATTATTGAAGTTGAGGCCATGAGAATAATTCATATGGGAAAAACAACATCAACAAGCTTTTGAGAGAGTTAAGGAATACTTGGCCAATCCGCCTGTCATCATGCCACCTCGAAAGAAACGGCCTCTTAAGCTATATCTTTCTGCCACTCATGAGTATATTAGGAGTATGCTATCTCAAGACAATGAAATGGGTAGAGAGCGGGCCGTATATTACTTGAGTAGAGTATTAACTCAGGTGGAATGTAAATATACCTCAATTGAGAAATTATGCTTGACTTTATACTTTTCTGCCATGAAATTAAGAGTATATATGTTGCCGGTTGAGGTGTATATTGTGTGCCAAACTAATATTATAAAATACATGCTTTCAAGCCCATTGATCACTGGAATAATTGGAAAGTGGTCATTGGCCTTAATGAAATTCAATCTGACATATCTGCCACAAAAGTCAGTAAAAGGGAGAGTTTTGGCTGATTTTCTAGCCGAGCATCCATCTGCCAACATCGAGCCACAAGTATTTGATGAGATTGATTCTGCCATGATAAATATAACTCCATGGATACTTATGTTTGATGGATCCAGTACTAGAGAAGGGTCAGGGGCTGGAATAGTTCTCATTATTCCAAATGGAAGAAAAATATCTTTCTCATTCTTTCTTGACTTTGAATGTTCTAATAATCAAGCAGAGTACGAGGCCTTAATTATCAGCCTTGAGATTATGTTAAAGATGGGAATTCGAAGTGTCCACATAATTGGTGATTCCAACTTGGTGATAAATCAGATTTCGGAAGATTTCAAATGTTTGAGTTAGAAGTTGTGGCTATTCCATTCTTTGGCAACACAACTTCTTCAACAATTTGATGATGTCATATTGGAATATAGGCCAAGGGAAAATAATAGAGATGCCAATAACTTAGCTCAAATTGCATCTGGTATACAGGTTCCAGAATGTTTGGAAGAAATATTGGTGAATGTAAAAAGACGTCGTCTGCCAACTGCTGAAATGAGAAATATGTCTATGGTAGAAACGTTTGCCATAGATATTCATGGGCAGTTAGAAGATTGGAGGCAACCAATTGTAAGATTCTTAACTCATCCAAGAGCTTCCACGCCTAGAAAGACAAGAATGATGGCAGTTAATTATTTGCTACTTGATGGAGACTTATACAAAAAGAGCAAAGAAGATGGTTTACTATTACAATGTGTGACCAAGGAAGAAGCATTAAAAATCCTAGCAAATGTTCATGGAGGGTTATATGGAGCACACCAAGCTGGTAGAAAGATAAGATGGCTGATTAGAATGTATGGATATTATTGGCCTGACATATTGAAAGATTGCATTACATTTGCCAAAGGATGTGAAGCATGTCAAAAGCATGGGCCAGTGCAATAGGTACCGACCAAGGAAATGTAATTAATTATTAAGACATGGCCGTTTAGAGGCTGGGCCATAAATATGATTGGTATGATTAATCCACCGGCTTTAAGTGGCAACAATGGGTGATTGTGGCCACTGATTATTTTACTAAGTGGGTGGAAGTTGAGGCTTATGAATCAGTCAATCAGCATGATATCGTCAAATTCATATAGGAAAATATATTCTATCGTTTTGGAATACCAGAATCCATCACCTCAGATAATGGAAGTGTCTTTAAAGTAGAGTCTGTCATGCAATTTGCAGAATCTTGGAAGGTCAAGATAATATCTTCCACACCTTATTATGCTCAGTCCAACGGCCAGGTAGAAGCGGCCAATAAAGTGATTATTGGCATAATTGAAAAGATGATTGAAAATAATCCTAGAATTTGGTGTGAACTTCTGCTAAAAGCATTGTGGGCTTACAGGAATTCAAAGAGAACAAGTACTGAAGTTACTCCCTTTATGCTCACATATGGGCATGATGCGGTCCTTTCAATGGAGTTGAGGGTGAGATCTACCAGAATTATATATCAAAATAAATTTATTCCGAAAGATTACACGGAGGCCATGTTGATAGAGCTGGAAGAATAAGATGAAGTAAGACTAAATGCCTTTGATCATTTAGTGGCACATAAGAAGAAAGTGGAAAAAGCTTACAACAAAAGAGTAAGGCCAAAAGATTTTGCAGAAAGTGATTTAGTATGGAAAGTCAATCTGTCAGTTAGAAAGAAGGATCCAGAGTTTGGTAAATGGACCCCGAGTTAGGAAGGGCCATACATAGTCTCCCAAGTTTTATTTGGAGGAGCCTATCAATTAATGAACCTAGATGACGTACTTCATACTTATCCAACTAATGGCCGATATTTAAAATTGTATCAGCCAAGTTTCTTTGAGCTCTTGGAAGAAAAGAAAATTCAAGGCCAACCTTAGATGACCTTAAATGACCTTGGGCAATCGTTTGACAGCTTGAGGTTAACAGAAATAAAAGCCTCTATATTTAAAGGTTGTAAATATGTTGCTATTTGATTTAATTTAATTTAGTTGAATTTGTAGATGTAGTGATGTTGTTTAGTGCTGTTAGTTCAGTAGTTACAAGTTATGTAAACAAAAGGGCCAACCACTTGTTCATTCAAAAATCAGAAAATCGAATACAAAGATGTGTTGAATTGGCCAATCGAATACAAAAAAGTGTTAACAAAATCAAAATGAAGCAAATTGGGCTTTGAAGCTAGTCCAAGTAATTTTGGATTGATAGAGGGAGACATCAATTTGAACTTTATCTGATGATAATTTACCAAGTTCTTTTTTAAGAGAAACATATTGTTCTTTGGCAGACTCGGAATTTTGTTGAAAGGTCCCTGCTTCTTCCATCAAGGCTAATTTCTCTTTTTCCAACTCTTCCATGGCCTTCTTCTATTCCTCTTCCTTGTCGGCCAGGGATGAGAGTCTGCCAGCTATGTTCTTGAAAAATGAGGCTTGCTCTTTTAAACCTACTATAATAGAAGACTTAGACCTTTCTTTGCTTTGGATTTGATCTACCACCGAAGAAGAGGCTTGTAGATTGTGAAGCAAGGTTGGAAAATGATCTTTAAAGGAGGTCATGGCAGCATTGGCAGTTGCAGAAAACCCTGGATGATTGATGGCTTTGATCAAGGCCATAGATAGTTTATTTTCAATAGAAGGAGTAGTTTCAAAATCATGAGTAAAGAGGTCATTGATGATGATCTTTAAACTTTTAAGTTTTGCTAAGAGTTCTGAAGAAAGGGCTGGAATACTGTCAGCAGAAGACAAATCTTCATCCAATGAGGACTTTATTCCTTGAAAATAGGAACTTAGTGCAGAAAATGATTGTATGGAAGATGGATTTGGTTTGGTAGAAGGACCTGACATCTGGAAGATTAAGAAAAGAAGTATGAGTTTTGGCAGATGAAAGTTAAGAAAAAGTAAAGATATTGGAAGATTAAAGTTACTTCTTTTCTTAGAATAGATGATTCGGC
Source organism: Cornus suecica (assembly GCA_963922005.1). Taxonomy (NCBI): domain Eukaryota; kingdom Viridiplantae; phylum Streptophyta; class Magnoliopsida; order Cornales; family Cornaceae; genus Cornus; species Cornus suecica. The sequence goes on from OY998243.1 coordinate 59,965,499, forward strand.
TACTTTCTCTGTGGAAGAAATCTTTGTTTGAACCACTAGAAGACTCGCTTGTGGCATAAGTGGGAGTGTTTGATGGTTAACTGAAGGATTATCAGTTGGCAGATTTGGCAGAGCTGGCAGATCATGTCCTGCTACCTGGAAAAAATTGGGTAAAAGTCAGAAGCTGGCATATAAAAGAAAATTAGCTTGAAAGATAAAGTGGTACCTCTGTAGACGAGTTGGAGTCATCCGGAAGGAATGGAATCAGGGCTCATGTCTCCTGCACCCTTTTCCTCATCTTCTTCTTCATTTTCTTCTGAATCACTCTTATCATTTTCATTTTTTTCATCTTCCACATTTTCTTCACTTTCTTCTTGTTCTTCCCCTCCCTCATCTTCTTCATTTTCTTCATTTTCACCGTCTTCATATTTTCTTTCTTCATCATTTTCGTCGATTTCAATTTCTTCATCAACACTTGTCATTTATTCAATTTTTTTTTTCTTTTTCTTCTTCACATTTTGAGCTTCTTCTTCCTTAGTCCGAGAATCACTCATACTTTTAGATTCTAAAGTTTTTCTTTTCTTTGAAATGGGGAGTTTCTCTCTTCTAGCAGTTGGAGGATGTTTTTGCACTTTTGATTGGACATAGGACGATTCAGAATTGCTGCTAAAATCAATTTCAGAGGGGGTCTGGTCTTTCTTTGAAATTTGATTTCTTGTGGGTTTGGTAGCAATATGCTTGAATTTCTTACCATTAAAACAAGATAAAGATCAAGGGTTAATGGAAGAATTTGTAAAGAGTTAAAACAAGGAAAAAAAGGATTTTATCCTAATTCTGCCAGAGACAGCTTCAGAGGTTGTTGGGAGGAGGGGAGCTTCGGATTTTCCAGATGGAACCATTGGTAGAGAATCTGGAATTTCCTTTACCAAAGGTAATTTAATGAATTTCCTTTACCAAAGGTAATTTAATGAATTTCTTCTTTGTTTTGCCTACTAAGAAACAAAAGAGTGAAATTCATATATTGAAAGTAAAAATGAGCAAAGAATCCAAAAAGAAAAGAAAATATACCTGGTTTGGGAGTGGAAATACCTTTTTGTCCCTTCTTAGGTGTGCTGGCCGATTTGGAAGATGGTTTGGCCTTTGGCCTTTTCGGATCATCACCTTGGAAGATGGCAGAAACAAATTTGAAAAAATGAAGATACCTCATTACCAAGGTAGAGCAATCTTCCACCCTAGTTCTAGTCATATGGTCATCCCACCACTTGGTAAATGAAGGGTTTGCGTCAGGTTTTTCGACAAGGTTTGGAACTTCGAAATGCTAACTCAAGCATCGAAAAACACGAGTAACTTGGAAAACCATATCTTTGTCAGTGAATTTGGTTCGGGGAATGAATTCTTGATTTTGTGAGGATGATGGTGGAAATGGAACTAGCTGCCTAAGGTCAAATTGTCTTGCAAGTTGAGCAGGGTTATAGTATTCCACCCCAACTCTGCTAGTTTTAGTGTCAATCTGGCCAGTCCCAAAGTGAAGGTCTCTAGCAATGAAAAATGAGGCTTGCATAGCCTTGTATTCATTCATTAGCTTGGGGTCACTATCATTTTTTGGTGGAAGAAGCCATGGGAATGTATTGGCAAACTTAAAAAATGGCAGAAATTGGTTTGTGGTTCTGGCATAGCATTTAAGGTAGAAGAAAATAAAGCAATCTCTAAAGGAGTGTGATGGTGGCTTGGTAGAAAGGTAATGATAAGAAAGCAAAGGATTACTGCCTGAAGTTTTAACTGGCGGACTTAGTTCAGGAAAATAAATTTGTAATTAACATTGTATAATCCAAAAAGGGCCACCAAAACGAGAGAAACCAGAAAGTACTACCTCTGATAACCCTCTATAGACATGGGCTAACACTAAAGGGTCCAGGGCAAGATGAACACCTTTGGAAAGGGCAATAACAACTTCAATCAAGTCTTTGGTGACTTGGTTAGACGGAACACATAGTAGAAATCTACTCAACCCCAGTAGCAGAAAAGCAATATATTCTGAATCTTCCGCATGGCCATGTTTGTCTCTTGTTTTACTAAGGAAGATTCCATAAGAGGCAGCATCATTCTTTACTCCAGTAGTCTTAATAGAAAATTTGAACTTGATTGCCTCATATGCCAAGAGACAAGTCACTTCTACACCACAGGGTTTAAGGCCGGTCAAGTGGCAGATGTCTTTCATGGTTGGGGACATCATGCCACAGTTAAAATGAAAGGAATTTGTTGTTGGGCTCTAAAAGAACAAAGAAGCACAAATTAAGGATTTATCAGGGGTAGGGGTTAATTTGTTAAGGTAAATTAAATCATAAATGTCCATCTTTTTCCAGGATTCACCCTTAGCAGTGGATATTCTATCAACCTAGGTTGTCCAATCAACAAGAAAGGATGGCCAAGTCTTTGGATTAAATTGAATCGGATTCCTATTGGCATCTTTAGGAAGCTTTGAAGAATACAAAAGGGATTCTTCGGCCATTGGGTAAAAAGTGGCCAACACAGGAGGGGGTGACCCAAGAAAGCTGGACCTAAACCCACATGGCCATCAGGAAAATAAATAAAGGTGTTAGATGAAACCTGACCTTCTGGCAAACCTTGGATGATTTGATTGGCTTGATGGCTGACATCATTGGAGGTTTCAGATGGAAGGACCAATTCAGCGGTATAAATACATTTCTTTAGGAAAGAAGTCATGAATAGAGATGATGGAAACAAGTAGAGGATGAAGAAGAGAGGGAACGAAATAGAGTTGAGGTTTTACAGAAGAATTGAGGATTTTGGGAGTGAATATGTATATATATGCATATATACATATATATATATATATATATATACAATGAGAAAGAGGATTTCAAATTTCCTTGGTAGATGAAATCAATGATAAGGAGAGAGAAAGATGGAGTTCCCAAGGACGACTGAAACTTAATGTGTATCAACTTCCAACATTTTGAATGTGTTTGAAATTTAGAAAATGAAGGTAAGATGAAGAGATCTGCCACGTGGAAGATTGCTATCGGCCAAAATCTCAAATTTTGAATGTTGAAGTTTGTTTGGAAGATAAGGTAAAGATTATTGGCCAAAATATAAGTAAAATTAGAAATTCAAAATTTATAAGGCTTTGTTTGGAATATAAGGCCTCACAAATTTGGGGGGCAAAATGTTGACATCTAAAAGTGTCATTCCACATGGCAAGAATTGATTGGTTTATTTTGGAATTAAAAAGGGACATGTGGCGAGTTCTTGAGATAGAAGTTTTATTCAATAACTGCAACTCCTATTCTCATGGGTAGTGGGTCAATGAGGTGGTTGGAGGATAAGCATGAAAATAGACCCATTTACACACGTTCAAGCATATGATGGAGAAGTTGGTTACAACAAAGAAACTTGATAGTTTTAGAAACGTGGTAGATGGCGGTTGCAACCAATTGAGGACACTTGACATTTTCTTGTTGAATAAAATTCAAATGTTACTTGTTTTGTATATGAAGTATATATAGTTTCTTTATGAAAATTGGAGAGACTCTCCAGCAGCACAACACAAAATCTATATTTTCTGTATTTCAATCCCTTGCAATTTTAATACAGTTTAGTATTTCAATTCATTACTTTCTTGCAATTACTTTCATTGCACTTCAATTCCTTATCTTTCAATTCTTGCAATTTCAATATAAGTCTTTACTTTGTATTTTAATTCACGCACTACACTTTCAATTCCTTAGTTATAGTAATTTCAACACTCAAAGTCCTTTTTATTAAGGCAAGAAAGAATTTAGCCAAAAGTTTAGTATCTTTTTCTTGTTCAATCGCCTGATCCACCCTAAAAAGGATATCAGTTGTCCTTCACTCATTTGATTCTCACACGAATCTGGCACGCCCGCATTCTTGACAAAAATCAGAGACAACAACTATCACTAAATATTATATACATGTTTCAACATATTTTCCTAGAATGAATTTCAATCACTAGGGAATATATTAAATCACCTGAATTTTGAAATGTATACTATATGTAACTGGAACTGTAAAACCGAATCAAACCAATTCTTTATATATATATATATATCGTGTTATATATGATCTTTGTTTTACGGTAATCGTGGTATTCGCGCCAACTTACGTGCACCTCGATTAATTATTGGAATCCTGAAATTAACGATCGAATAATCCTTCAGTGACATAAATAAAATATATTATAGCCAATGATAGTATAAGGTTATATACCGTGTTATGAACTTGTTTCTAACATATTATACCTATACTTCTTAACTTTGCTTTTCAGATTTCGGTTTACATTCATCAATATTTTAATCATAATTTTTTTGAGCATTAGTTTGTGTTGTAAGATTAATTTTCTCATAAAGAAATGATTAAATTAGTAGAAAAAGGTTGTTGACCTAATAAAATGGAGCCCATTAACCACAACTACGTAATAATGAAGCACTTGACAAGAAATACAGTCCGTGAAATAATTTCAAACCCTAATGCACTGGTGTCCCATAATATTGGCAGTTTAGTAGATTATTCAACAAAGGGTAAATTACAGTTTGATCCCTGTTGATAGTGTAAATTACACCCGTACCTCTCTATTTTTGATAATTACAGTTTCACCCTTATTTGTTTCACTTTCACCCCCTCAACTCATTCTCCGGCGTGGTCAAACCGGGTCAACCAAAATCTGAGATGCGAAATGACCAAATTATCCTTATATGTGTGTAAAGACTTGTTTGTCCATCTAAAATAATGTGATATGCCTAAACTACTCTCATCACATATATGTATATATATATATATATATATATATATATATATATACCCATATGCATACATCTGTAAATTTTTCCCCTATGCATAAATATAGAGATGTATATGTATGAATTGAGTATTGGGCAAATTCAATCTATATTCATAGAAACATAAATTGGGTCTAAGATCAACAAACACGTCCTATAAGAAGCATGATTTAGACCAAAAATATCAAAAAATCAACACACCCATTTCATATGTATGTAGATATATATGTGCGTATATATATAGAGATAGATATATATAGTTATATATGTATATATATGTGCGGGTATATATAGATTGGTGTATATCTATCTATATAGTTATATATGTATATATATGTGTGTGTATATATATAGATAGTTATATATATGTAGATATATATGTGTGTATATATATAGAGATAGAGATATATATAGATATATATGTCATTTTGTTTTGATTTTTCTGTTATTGAAAATGGACAATTAATTGAGTATGGGTAGGAATTAAGGTTTGATAATTGATAGTTCATTTTGGGTTAGGGTTTGATTTGAGGGGTTTTAGGAGAGAGTATGGGTGAGATGAAGAAGATGATGGAAGAGTAAATAGGTAATTTAACATAAAAGAATATTTGATTATTTAAAATAAATAGAAAAAGGGGTATAAGAGTAATTTCACATATCCAGTGGCCGGATATGGTTTCAGGGGTGAAATTGTAATTATCAAAAATAAAAAGGGTGCGGGTGTAATTTATACTATCAATAGGGGTCAAACTATAATTTACCCTTCAACAAATAATTAACTAAACCAAGACACAATTTAAAGTTAAACAAGTAAGCCAATATATATATATATATATATATATATATATATATATATATGGGAAAATGACATTAAACACCCCCATGGTTTTAAAAGTGTCCAAAAAACTTCTTCTAGTTATTTTATGCAGATAAGCCCACTATTAATCCAAAATTGTGCACTTTAACCCCCTTAATATTGTTCCGTTCACTTTTTTTTGCCAGAATTCAGTCACGTGACGAGCGTAAAATACCCCTATAATTTCAAAATGTGCAGACAAATCCCCTCTCAGTAACCGGAAAAGAGCTTGGAGGGGGTAATTTGCATTCTTTATAAAATATAGGGGTGCTTAAAAATCATAAGGGAATTTTTCGCAGACTTTCGAAATTATAAGAGTGACGTATTATATATATATAGGCTCAGAGTGTGTAAATTATGAGAATCAATAATTGGAGCATGTTTTGAAATGATGTATATATAGGCTCAGTGTGTAAATTATGAGAGTCAATAATTGGAGCATGTTTTGAAATGAATGAACACGTGTACTCCCCTAGAGCCGCCTCCACCGGATCTCAAACCAATAACTGGAGTGACGTGGCACTTGAACAATTCACGAAAACAGTTGAATGAGTCACCATTGTAGGTTATCCACGAGTCAATTGGGATGCAGCGAGTGAGGGTCACCAGTCGCTAATGTACAGTCGTTAGTCATGAGTAACCGTCTAAATTGAGCGGCGCATTTTAGTGGAAAACTGTTGAGGGTCGGACAAAAGAGAGGCCTCGCACTCGCACATGTTAAGGTCACCGTCGATAACCGGTGGAAAGCCATTTTCACGGTCACATCTACAGCTCGAAATATACTTTCCTCCTTAGTCCATGATTAGGCTCAATTATGTGAATGCTAATTATGCTATTAGCGTGCTCAGGAGACGGGAGACATTCGGTATCCGGGATAAATACATGTGATATTTTAAAGTTAATAAAAAAAATATAATACATATAGGTATTTTATCACTTACGTAAACATTATTAATTTGAAATATTACATCACATTTATTATCATAATATCCAATAATTTTTGAAAAGAAACAGAAACGAAGGCGCACATAAACTACGTCGGCCCAAAAAATTCAATTTTGATAGCAAATGGGTTCTATCAATATGGACCCGACATGGTATCCACTGAACGGTCCAGTAAAAAAAATAATTGGACTGAATTTAAATTCACAAACCGAAGGAGACTAATATGAGTAGGAAATTGTTATAAACTCAAATGTACTTATTATTTTATAATAGAAGTTTATTTCACAAATACATAATATAGAATTTTTTTGTGCAACGCCAGGATTGTGGCACCAGCTCCACTTATCGTCTCATGAAAACACGGTAAACCTTGCACTTGGGCGAAGGGAGGGAGGGCAGCCCCCATAAAGTTGAATATTTTTTTTATTATTACATATAATAGTTGTCAAAATTTCGATTCTAATTAGTAAAATTTTACTATTTTATACGATTATGTACGATTTTACGATTTTATTACGTTAAAATAATGGTTGGACGGTTAAACACTCCATATGAAATGCCCAAAAACTTAATAATTTAGTCAAATATTTTAATATATGGCCTAAATTTATGAAAGAACTTTTAAAGGCCTAATGTATTAGAAAACTTTGAAAATTCTAATATAATTTAGACTTTTAAATTAAATATTTAATATTTAATATTTTGTTTTTTAAAAAAATAATATGTTTAGGTAGAATTTTACGATTTTACGAACCCCAAAATAATTATATCTAGACTCCCGATTTTGTCAGCCTTGTTACGTATAACTGTTAAGAAAAAATTAATTATTAGTGTAGTTGGCCCTCCCCAAAAATTAATTTACAAGGCCCAATAAAAATTCTGACCCATCAATTTATAAAATTAAAAATTAAGAAAATGCCTTTTTGTATTCTTAATTTTGTGAAAATAATGGTAAGATTATATTACATGTCAAAAAATAGTAAGATTTTGACATTAACTTATTTTCTCTCTAATACCATTGATTAACTGAATATTAATTTTAACATCACTCCAATTATTATTTACCAAAAAAATTATGTTTCTTCTATTTAATTTATGGCACATGTAAGATCATATATTTATCCACACCATCCATGATTACATCATGAAATTACTTCAAGATGATTAATATTTTTTTATTTAAAAATATCAATTATGATGTATTCTAGTCCTAAAATTGCCCATTTGATAGCAGTTGATAAACTTCAAACTTGTAGAGGAGCAAATAAAACTCGTAGCTGGAATTTTCGAAATGACAACTTCATAGCGAGGATGGAAGGCAATTTTCTCTTCAATTTTACAACAGGTAAAAAATAAATCTTTGAGTTCTAAGTTAATAATAAATTTTGCTTATTTTTATTTATTCTTAGTTCTTTAGGTAGAGGGCAATTAGTTTTTTTCCTCAAAGCAAATAAGCCAATATTTAGCTAGTTATGCATTCGTAATATAATTAACTATTTAATATTTTTCATTTGAAATATATATATATTACAGTTAAAAAAAATCATTAAGGGCCCGTTTGGGAACCATCGTTTTTGTTTTTGTTTTGAGAACAAAAAAATAAGAATAATTTTTGTTCTTGTTCTTATTTTCTCACCCAAAAGAACAAAAACAAAAAACATGTTTGGGGCAAATAAACACAAATTCTCACACAATTTTTCCTCTCTACCACAATTCTTTTTTTTTGAAAAATCCCAAAAAGAACAAAAAAACAAGTTTTTGTTGTTCCTTGTTTTTTCTACTATTCACGAAAACAGTTTCCAAATTGAGAACAGAATAAACAGTAAAAAGGGTTGCCAAACATGTTCTGTTCTCCTGAACAGTGCCAAAAAACAAAAAACAGAACAAAAACAGAGTATCCAAACGCACCCTAATAGTTCGGTCCTCTTGTCCTAAAATTCTGGGTCCGCCCCTAAGCTTGAACAACCTGCCTCTTTATCATACTAATTGATTTCGGTCTTACATGGCCTTGTCAGGGAACAGCTCCCCTCCAAATTATTTTGTACGGGGATGACAAATTCTCTTCTTCCTATTTAATCAATATGAACTTATTTTTTAATCTTTGTAGCTTATAAATTAGTAAATGTGCTTACCTTCAATACCATGACTTTATCACATGGTCTCAAAAGATAACCCATGACATACAATAATATGTGTCATCAAAGCACCTAATATGCTTCCATCCAATATCCAAACTTACAAACATTATATTAAAATTTGGATACACCATTAAAGGCTGTTGTGCAGAACCTTTCGCAGAACTGTCCGTTAGTTCATTACTACTAGTATTAAACTTTCTCCTCCTCGTTTGGAAGAAGAAACTTCTACCCAATAATTGACCAAACATGTTGAAGCTGTACTATATTAGTAAAAATTTGGTGTACTAACCTTAAATAGTTTGACACGTATTTTAATTTGTCCGATCACTAAGTTGCACTTTACTTACAATAGATTTATTCTCAAATTTGTTTCTCATTCTCTTTTTCAATTAGGAATATTCAACTTCCTCAAGCTTTTATTACTCAAACAGCAACACTAAACTTAAGGTACATTCCACTTACCTCCCATGAATTGCGCAATGCATATGTGATGTGGTTCAATAAAAAATTTACTAATATTCTAAAATTTTAAAATATTTTCATAAATTTCAAAAAAAAATTCATTACTAATCTCCTTAATTTTACATAGTTGGAGCCTTTCAGTATATGTATCATATTGTCTTTTCATAGAAAACATTTTTTCTTTCGACATTTTTTAATTTTTAATTAAAGAAATGTTAGTCTCACTATTAAGGGGTGGTAATTGTAATAAATTTTAAATACTTCACTTGTTTAAAATTTCCTCAAACCTCAGTGGAGGTTATTGTAATTTACCTTATTATTTTTCTCTCTCTATACAACCGGCTTAGCCGGTTACCTGCAATGAAATATCAAGTCACCTTCTGAGACACCTCCTCTCCTAATCGGCCCCCAAGTCTGCTTCCTTCTCACATATATATATACACAATACATATATCTAAATATTTCATATGCATTGTATTATCTTCTTCCTCCATCTTTGACCACCTCTCTTTTTATAAATTTTCCCTATCCGTCCTTCCCTATTTACCGCTATTGACCACTCTGTCTATGTTCGCTGCCGGAAATCGGGAATCTGAGAGCCCACTCTCCTCTCCCGCTCTCGGCTTCCCTCGCCTCCGCTTCTTCCGCTATCGCCGATTGAGGTAATCACATATATATATATATATATATATATCTATATATCTATACACATATATATCGATTATATATATCGATGTCGACTTCGAAGAATCATCGGAGGGGACGAGATCATCAGGAGAATCGGAAGGCGAGATTGATGGAGAGATCGTCGTCGTTTCACGGGCGGAGTGTGGGGACTAGTACGGGGGAGAAGTTGCTCCGGCCGTGGACGGTGCCGGATTTGATGATTTCCGGCGGTGGGGGTTTCGCCGGAGGGTTGCCGGAGGGGAGGCCGAAGCTGACGAAGTTGCTGCTGAACGTGACGATACAGAGGAGTCTGGGGGCGGTGCAGGTGGTGATGTCGCCGGAGTCGACGGTTGGCGATCTGGTTGCGGCGGCGCTGAGGCAGTACGCCAAGGAAGGGAGGCGGCCGATTTTGGCGCCTTCCGATCCCTCCGGCTTCGACCTCCATTACTCGCAGTTTAGCTTAGAAAGTAATTTCTCTCCCTCTAAATTATTGATTTTAATTTTTTCTTTTTGGACGGTTGATGATAGTTTGAATTGTTTAAAGATGATCACCACCGTTGATTTGAAGATTCCAACTCCATACCTTATTTGATTAATCATAAGAAAAAGCTCTATTTAATTTGTGGAGTAATTCTGAAAATAATTTATTAAAAACTAAAATCAAAAGTTGCATGATAATTAAATTACAAACATATAGGTATTTGAGAAAATCTGTTTTGTAATTCTGTAAAATAATTTTCTTTTACATTTTTGAAAATTTGAAAATTGTTTAGAGTAACCAACTAATTCTTACATTTTTTTTGATAAACGCTATATATAAATATGTATATGTATTATTTTTCTATCAGTTGTGGTCAGAAAACTCAATTCAGTGGTTCCAATTGTTTTTTTTTTTTTTTTGGTATTTTCATAATTAATGATAAAAAATAGTATGAGATATATATTTCATTATTCATTTACGAAATTACGGATTTGTTAAAATTCAGTTGTGCTATGAATCTGAGTTTCCTTCACTTTAGTTTAAGAGCTCTCAAACACAAATCATTCTTTGTTGTGAATTTTTATTTTTTAATAGTTCTTTAAGAATATGTATTTTAATTTAAATATTTGGAGAAAAGCTTTAGTAGGACTTAAAGCACTATTTGTGGCGGCTTGACATGGTCAGTGACCAGTGACCACCTTCCATGTAATGTCATCCGTTGATTTATTTAGATATGGGTTTGATAGTCGTTAAGATTTCACCTATATATAATATAGGTGTGTGTATATATATATATGTATATTATAATATTAGTTTATTTTTGGGTTATTTTAATAACAATTATTGACGGGTTATTCTGATATTGTTTATGTTTGGGTGGTGGTCCAGGCTTGGATAGAGAGGATAAGCTGATGACATTGGGGTCCAGGAACTTCTTTCTATGTCCTAGAAAGTCCGCCACCGAAAGTGGTGGTGGTAGTGGTGGTGGGGGAGGAGGAGGTGGTGGTGTCACGTCCTCAACATGTTCGAAAGAGGTTGAGTCAGGCACAAAGATTGGTGTACCTTGGCTCAAGTTCATGAACTTCTTGCTGTGAACACACCCCAGCTCTACTATCTTTCATTTTTGTTACTGTTTGGCAGTATCTATATTTGTATTGTAGAAATAGGTTTGGAGTACTTGTATATATTAATATAGATCTATATAATATTCATGTGTTATTGATATGGATATCTTCAATATTTTAGCATAATTTTTAATAAGCATGCGCAATTAAAATATCACTGTACATGTTTCTCATTTTAATAGATGTCTATTTTTAATTCAATGATATGCTCCTTATCCTGGGAGGCTATAATTTTCTCTCTAAATCGTGTATACACGTAGATGGATATTACTGTGTATTGATAGTCACTATATGGTTTAACAAAAATGATATTTCTTAAAATCTTACCATTTTAAAATGATTCTGAACGATTTTATCATAATTCTACTAAGTTGAAATAATAGTTGGACGGTCAAATTTTTCATATGAAATTTTCAAAAAATTTAATGATTTAGTTTAATATTTCAATATATGACCTAAATTTATGAGAAAATATTTAAAAACTCAATGTATTAAAAAAATTAAAAAATTATAATATGATTTAGAGTTTTAAATTAAATATTTAATTATTAATACTTTTTAAAAAAAAATTAATACGGACCCTAAAACGAGTGCTGAAAACCTTGGTATAAAATGATAATTTCGGGACTTGGGAGGAACTTTCATCCAAATTGCTAAAATTAGGAGTTGGAACTTTCAAACTTTTATATGAACTGAAAAAGAAACAGCATTTCATACTTATGGAAAATGGATAGGAAAGTAGTGTGTATAAAGGTATCAGATATTTATTCCCATTTTAACTAAACAAAGAAAAGTTGAAAGTGTATTTTCTAGGTAGCCTCCATATTATTATTTTTAAAATACATAAAACACGTTTTTTTTTTGAATATAATAACAATACCAAAGTATATGTACATGGCAGTTCACACTAGTATATTCCATGGTTGTTAGGATCGCGATCCTATAAGATATGATCGTAAAGATCCTATCACCCAAAACGATCCCGATCCTACAAAAAAAATTTATGGGATAGGATCGTGATCCTATGAAGTAGGATCAAAACGATCCAGATCTCACCCAAAACGATCATATTATTTGTATGCAATTTTGAATTTTTTAGGTGAAAAAATTAATTTTAGGTTGGACTATCCATACAAAAGGGCCAAATTTTTTAAAGAGAAACAAAAAAATGTTTTTAAAACCCAAATTCAACCCAATCTATTTCTATGTCTATCTATATTATTATAAAGTACAAGGCCTTCAAAATATTTCTATACATTGTTCAATTATTTTAAAATAAAAAATGTTGAATTATTAATTAATTAATATTTATTTTTATATTAATAATTGCAAAACTCTTTTGATCTTCCCATTAAATATTTATTTCTATCCATAGTTATTACTTATCTATACTCGTTATCTAATAAAAACTAATAATCGGTCTAAACTTATTTTTGATTTATACTCATCTATACTTTTTGTATTTATTTATTATCTCTAATCTATATCGATCTATACTTACTTAAATTATAAAAGTGTAACTCTAATTGGTATTTCAAAAGACATAGACTAAAGAAATATAGAGTAATACTATATGATATGCCAAACTTATGTAACTACTAAAAAGGAAAAAATGGGACTTAGTTATTCTTATACAATTAGTCATTATGTTTAAAATTATTAAAAAATAATAATAATAATTAAAGTATATTAATAATTCTTTAATCCAAAAAAATTAATAATCTAAGCCTTTATATTAATTATGTAATAATACACAAAATCTATTTAAAAATGATAATGTAATAGAAAATTTAAGCTTATATATTATTTGTGTAATGTTTCACAAAATCTACTTTAAAAGTTATAACTCACATTATCTTTGATTATTTGTAGACATTAATTAATACTTTTAAGATTAATAAGACAATGTAATTAAGACCATTTGTATATAGTCTTTGTAATATTTTTAAAATGATTATGTTTTCTATTATATTTGATGTTTTGAGTATATTTTTATTTTATTATAAAGATATCATTGATTAAAAAATTAATTTGAACTTTTTTTTATAACAATATGGTAGAATTGTAAAATTCTACGATCCTACCTAGGATCACGATCCTAACAACCTTGGTATATTCTACCGTACGTACTTGACATACATTTGGACTTTTACCGGTCAAGCCCAAGATGGTCATAGTGTTAATTTAACGAACAATCAAGACTGTCAGAATCGGAATTCTAGGTATAATCGTTTTGGGATCCGTAGAATCGGAATCGTAGAATCGTAAGTAGAATCGTAAGATTCTAGCAACTCGTATTAATTTTTAAAAAAATATTAAAATTAAATATTTAATTTAAAAATCTAAATCATATTAGAATTTTCTAATACATTGACCCTTTAAATGTTATCTCATAAATCTAGGCCATATATTGGAATATTGGACTAAATCATAATTTTTTTTGACATTTCATATTAAGGGCGAAACCGTCAAATCATAAAATCGTAGCAGAATCATAGAATTGGAAGATTTTACCAAATAAAATCGAAATTCTGACAACCTTGCAAACAATTCCTTTCCACATAAAATAATTTTCCAACTCATTATTTTTTTTCCCGAATAACTCATTATTTCAACAAAGCAAGGTTATTCTGAAGCATTTTAGAAGATATGTATATAATTCATCAATATTTAAAAATAAGAAGGATTATTGTGATTTGAAACAAATTGCATCACCTCCATAAAAATATGTTTGCCCATCAATTCTTTTCAAAAAATAGAGTTTACATATTGAAAGGTAAATAAACGGTGAAAGATAACTTTTTCCCAAGTGCAAGGTAAATCAGCAGTTCAAAAGTGTTAAATTGAGTGGAACTACACAGGAAGAAGAGATCAATAAAAGCCAACCCAGACAACTTTATTAAATAGTTCCAAACTCCACAATAAAGCAGAAGATAACATCATTGCCATCCCCAAAACCTATAAATACTATATATATATATATATATATATATATAAACTACTAATCAAGAAACCTTCATCAGCAGCTGAGCTTCTACTTATCAAGAAATCTTCATCAGCAGCTGAGCTTCAACGGATCCACCATTTGTTATACCTAGACATCTGCAACAAACCACCTGTAAACAAATTTCATGTAAGCTGCATTAAAAAAAAAAAAGCTTGTTCCTCATATGCAGGGATACCTGAACCTGCAAAACTAGTAAATAGCGTAAGCTCACGACTTTGAAAGAATTCAGATATAAATATGTATATGTACTTAAACTCAACAGAATTATAAATTCACTGGCCTGGATGAACGTTGATCACAATGTGTCTGGCTGCAAGAAAGAGCATAGATGCATTTACACGATATATGCAACTTCTATACTTCATTCAACAATGGATTTAAAGAGAAGAAAAACACTAAGAGAAAACAATGCACACAAAGGTCGTACAAACATGACCATTGGACATGTCCAATACACTATATACACTTCATATTCACATACAAAAACTCCTTCATGTAAAGTCATTTCACTTTCAAAAGTAAAGAAGCCAGTCTTTTCACTCTTGAAAACGTAAAAGAACACAACATAGCATATATACTTTTTGTCCTTCATTTCATATCAGAAACCTAAACCAGACCCGATGTAGAAACAGCTGACTGATCATTTGATAATTTGATAAATTTGAAATTCCAGAAAGCAGCACTTCTATGTTCAGACTAGGAAAATCCACAGTCATAATAGAAACATATGATATGTAAAGGGGCATAAATATATATATATATATATATATAAATAATCTCTGTCAAAAAGGTTATATGACTAACACTCTAGCAATTACCTTCCAATTGTCTTCAAATGCATAAAGTTGCAATCTCCACCACGATTGCAAGAATTCTCCTCATATTGCCTACATGTGGCTTCCCGAAAGTCAGTCACTGGAGAGAACTCACAATTATAGGACGGCCTGCAGAGTTGATGAAAAATTATTGTTATGGATAGCACAGAGAACAATAAGTTAATATTACAAAAGTTGCATTCTCATAATTAAGTAAAATACCCAGCAAGGACCAATGCAGTACACCAAACAACATAGATTATTAGCTGAATATGATTACAAGTACTTACCAGCATAAAACCTTCCAGTCAGATTTTTAAGGGCATTTGCAGCATGTTCTTCCTCTCTGAACTGAACATAAACGTTACCAATCTGCAATTATGCACCCATAACATCATACAACAAATCAAACAAGAAGAAATTTGAATTTAAAAAAGCAAAAAAAAATTAAACGATTATTATACTTGGTAAGAAGATAAAATGAAAAGCTAGTGGTCAAGAAGAGTTACCATGTGGTCAGCCAGATTGTCGAACACGTTCGGGCTCTCAATCTCTCCATACTTGGTAAGTTCCTCAAAAAGATCTTCATAGAAATCCTGGAGTTTAACATAAAGACATTAACAGTAGGAAAAATGTTATTATGAAAGAGTCTTATCGGTAAGCCAGATAAATTCCACGACAAAAAAAATTATGAAATTGAAACCACAAAGAAAAATTACCAAATTCTGCAGGAACACGAAACTAACAAATGAGTAGTGAGCAATAAATATCTACAGAACTCTAGCAAGATTCAAAATATACAATGAGGAATTGTCTGTCAACTTGTAGACTATAAAGCCAATAACCCTGCTTAATGAGGAATTGCGCAACTGATAATCAAAACTTATATCCCTAAAAAAATCTGCATATATTAACGAACAAACTAATAATTAATTGTATCAAAAGCATATTAATTCGTAAACTTACTGCATCTTAAACATGGTTGATAGCAGCCCTAATTAGACATCTATTTCAGAATCCCCACCTACAACCCATTGTGTCATAAGAGCAATCAATCTAACAGATATATCAAAATACTGAATAACAAAAAGATAAAATAATAATGTTAAAAAAATCGTAAGCCAAATACAAAAAGCCAGTACACAAGCAACAATGAATCAAAGATTATTGTAGAACTATAAATGTAGCCTTTGAGAGAGTGAATCCTTTTCCTCCATGAATTTGAAAGAGTCATCTATAAATGTAGCCTTTGAGATACACAATTCTCACAATTCACAAAAAGACTTGTGCTAAAAATCATAGAAAGATGTCTAGTTCTTCGTCGTATACTTTTCATTCTTCAATTTCTTCTTATCATCATGCGGGTGGGCGTGGAGAGAGTGAATACGAGATCGAGTTGGATCCGGAGGAGTTCATTGAAGATGATGGTCCATCGGCCATTGAGGATGGGAGAGGAAGAGATATGGAGATAGTTGAGGCAAGCACAAATACGGAAGTCACGAGCAGAAAAAGGAAGAGAACCACACCTCATTCATTCATGCAGTGTAGAATGGAATTCGAATTGAAGTTCTGTTAAAAAACAATGAAGAATCCATTGACAACACTTGAAGAGGAAATCCTACATCAATGAGGATTAAGTAGTTTAGAGCACCCGGCTGGACGGAATGTGTATCCAAGGTTGGTTAGGAGGTTTTATGCAAGGATGGAAGTTGATGGACCACCGGGATATGAGGTACTGCGAGCTCAAGTTTCAGACCGGGGTAATCCTATAGTGGTAAGTGCGAGAGTGATAGCGAAGGCTTGGAAATTACCACTGAGATGTCTGGATCATCTAAAAGAGAAATTTAAAACATTCCAATCAAAGTGGTCGTTCACAGATGCAGAGATGATCAAGGAGATATGTGTTGTGCATGTTCCGAAGGAAGGGGATAAGAGTTTTGATAACTATTGTTTGAAACCGGAACTGCTATATTTGGATGGTATGATCGCTGCTCAAATGTGTCAGAATCATCGAACAAGTTGGAGAGGGGGTTAATGATTCAGATATTCTTTTATATGCTGAAAGGATACTGGGTGTCAATTCCGACTATAATATTGGAAAACATGATTTTGATACATGAAATTGTGAGCGGAAAAGTGAAGGGGTGGAAAGAGATGGAGTTTTAACTTCTATATCCGTTTTTGGTATACAAATTTATTAAGAAACAGCTGGGGCAGAGATTGGACGAGATGGATGAGGTGTGTTGGACGTTCACAAAAAAGTATCGAAAGGCGGATTTTGAACGGTTAGAGAAGACGTCGAATATCCATATCGCTTTAGGAAGGCTTCCACGTTTTGTGAGTGATGAGGAGGAGGAATCAAAATAGGACTAGGGTTTGTAGGAGTAGGATTTTGTTTGTTTTTAGTAGATAGGTTGCACTTTCAATTCTTAGAGATTGTAGTTCCTTAAGGCCAAATCTATGAAATTTAATTTTTGTAGGGATTGTAGGCCCTTAAGGCTAAATCTTTGTTATTTTATTTTAAAAATATATATATATATTCATTCTTTGTGCGATATTTTGATGATTTCCGGAAAGTTATGATGAATTTTATTTTCCCTTGCTATGATATTAGGTATGCGTGTTTTGTTAAGTGTATTAACAGATAATCCAAATCAAGTTTGGAGGAGGAGATCAAGAGCTTTATTGTGCCATTTCGGAATCACACTTTAAGGGCAACTATATTCTCTCTTGTGTATGATTGTGAACCATGAGGACATGGTTTATTTTAAGTTTGAGGGTGAGGGTATAGTTAAGGAATGAAAATTTTGAAAAAAAAAATGAAAAAATTGAAATTTTTTGAAAAACATTCTTTGTTTTCAAGCATGAGTGTTTGCATTACAAGTTGATTGAGTTTGTGTATATGATGCATGAGTAGTATGTGATGTGATATTCTCATTCATGAGAGTGATGATTAGATTGAGCTAAGTGAAGTAGTGTGGTTTTACATAGGTGAATAGATTAGTAAAATTGAAACCGAGAAGAACAACTTTGACCTATAAGCACATGCACACATTCATATGGGAAAATAGTTGATCTTTGACTATGTAATTGAGAAATTAATTTTGTCACAATAAAAGGGGAGAAGGGGTGTTAATATAGATGGAATGGAGAAAAGTTAAATTTATTTTGAGAAATAAAATGCAACAAGTTATTCGATTTGAGTAATCGGGCCTCCAATCACAAAGTAGCAGGGTGTTCGCGTAAAAAATGGAGAAAACTAATGAGCATAGATCCCATGTAAGAAGTTCGGGCACAGTTAGTCGGGACTAAAAATTCTCGCTGGAAAGTCCGGAGCTTAGAAAGATAAAAAGGGATAAAGTGGAAATAAATGGAAAGTATGAGTTTTTCATGAAAATTGGCAAAGTTTGATCAATGAAGCAAAAGAAGAAATATTGGTTTACCATAAGTCGAATGTTCACAAAAATACGGAAGGTTGTTCGGATTGGGATTGTAGATGCATAAAAATACACAATGAAATAGGTTAAAATTTGGATCCTTTATTCATCTATAAACCACATATTTATACATAATTTGGTAAATGGGTCAAACCCATTTACCCAAGTTTATCAATCCCTTAAATCATGTGATTTGATAAACTCTTTTATTTTTTGGACTCTCTTTTCCATAAGCAGGACAAATCCCTAACTTATGGATCACTCATCCTCTAGAAACTTCTATGGGCCCATTAGTCCCACGACCCATCAGTCTTTCGGCCCATCAGCCCTTCGGCCCATCAGTCCTATGGCCCATCTACATTGGGCCATATAATTTCTGACTATTACACAGGTCCCTGAGGTTATGGGCTTATGATTCATAGCATAGCCCATGACTGAAATTATATACACTTATATATACATTAATATCTTTATGGGAAATGATGGTGGTGAGTTGGCATGCATTTAATTGTATTTCAAAACAAGAGGACATAACTTCCTTAATTTTTGCACCATGAAGGCTCATCGTGCAACATGCGACCTTCGGGCTTCGTGCAGTCCTTTGGCATGCTCTTTTCCTTCTATAAAACCCACCCTAAGCCATTTGATTTCTTCATTCTTTTCATTCACAACTTTTCGCTCTTGCCTCTCTCTCTCAACTTTTGCTCCTGGAATTCATCTCTCTTTCATTCCTGTAATCTTTTATGTCGGCATTTAAAAACCTCCATCAGAACAGACGTCTACTCCTATCCAAAGCTCTTCCTGCCTCTTCATTATCACCTGAGTAAGTCAGATAGTACTTCCCTCTTTTTAATTTTCATCTCTCCCCCCCCCCCCCCCATCCGTCTCTTCTACCATCTGGAACTATGTCCGGTAGTGATGATACTAGGTCAGTGGAGGAGGTAATTCTATCCTCTGTAACCGACACCGACCCTACCAGTAGTGATAACCCTTTTTCCATCCGTCAAGAGGCCCCTGTCCCAAAAATAGTTCCCCTAAATGCTGATCTTCCGGGTTCGTCAATGAATCCAAGAACACCGGTTTCAAGGGGTTCTCATGATGATGACGAATCTGTGAATCCTAAGCCTTCTGAACCCTTTACGGTTGCCCCTCTTAAGAAAACAAGGCATGAGGTGGACGTAAAACATCCTCGGCCTGAGACCAGTGTACCCGGTGATGTCGATGTGGCCCCTTACCCAGGCTATTTAAATTTCTGTAAGAGTGAGGGACTTCAAGCAGGTAGCATTTTGCTATCGGCGGTTCATCTTAAAGTTTTAAGATTTCCTCTTCATCCTTTCTTCCATTATGTGTTTTTTATGTTAGGGTTGCACCCCATTCAACTCAACCCAAACAACCTTAGGATTCTGTCCATGCTCCTATTATACAATAGGGATCTGGACCTTAATCTAGGTTTAGCCGACTTGCTTCTCTGCTATTTTTTCAAAAATGTCAGAGAAAGTAAGGGTAGATACAACCTCTTTCCCTTCCAGGGTCGGGGTCTATGTTCTGGTACGAAAAGGTCAGATAAAGGGTGGAAAGAGAGAATGGTAGTTGTTAGCGGTAATTGGTTTTACCCGTTCTCTCTGACATTCCCTATCCCACATACCTTCGGTGCTATTTGCTTGCCTGTCTACAGTCCCCTCCACAAAGCTTCCTATTTTTGTGAGTTCTGTGATTTACATCGGGGGGAATACGCATACAGATTTCTAGGTTATAAGGATAGAGAAATTTCCTTATCCCTCATAAAAGAACAGATAACCTTTCTGAAGGCCAAGATCTGGAGCAATGTCCGATCTGCCACTACCCTTCTGACTCAGGCCAATCTAGAGATGATTTCTAACTTGGGCGTTATTGTTGATAGGATGGACTTGCCCGTCAGACCCCTTTAAGCCAGACGCACTCAGGTTCCTGAAGGGATCAACCTGGTTGACGTTGTACCGCTCTAGACAGCACCCCCGGTGCCTCTAGTACCTCCGCCCGTACAAAGTCCCATAGACCCACCTCAGCCTCTTCCTGTAAATCCTCCAATCATGAGGTCTCGATCTGGTGTAGGTGTTGGAGCGGCTAAGAAAAGACCCATAACCCAAACTGCTGATGCTTCTATGAGCGAAACTCCTCAGGCTTAGGATACCCCCCGTACTGCCATCCCCTGGGAGCCAAAATTTCTCCTTCCCGATGGGACTCCAGTCAGCGACGATCATCTTACCATATGCCAGCCAGAAGCTCTACGGGTTATGGCGAAGGGGATTTGGACTCCGGCCGATAGGGCTGCTCAGTCGAAAATCTCTAGGACTGAGCTTCTGAAAAAAAGCTCAACAATGGCCATGGAAGTTGGTAATTCATTTTTATTTTATACCTTGGTTCATTATCTTCACTTCGTTATGTACTAACATGCCCTTTTTCCCCCTTCTGTGTAGCTTCTTTATGGGATCCAGGCCTATAACAATGTCGTGGAGTCTGATGTCCGGGAAATGGCCAAGATGTAGGCCCAACTCCAGCAAAATAACGAGTATTGTGTTGCTCTGGTCAAAGAGGCGGATGGTCTTCGCTAGAGTGTATATGAGCATAAAAGCCTTCTGGAGACCGGAAAGGCTGAGAAGAGGGATTTAGCTGCCGAAAAGATGGCTTTAGCTGCTGAGCTAGCAGAGGTGAAGACAGCCTACCAGAAGATAGCTGCTGAAAAGACAGAGTCAGATAATCTTCTGGCTCTCGTGCGATCCAAGGTAAAGGTGTGCCGTTTGGGTGGTCTGGACATGCACAGCCGGTACGTCACCATTTGCAACGTTCGATCGGTTAGAGCGTGGCGAGATAGGCACGAAATGGAGCACATTCCCTTGGCAGATCGGGAGTTCAAGACTGCTGAGGAGTTTGATGCTTTCATGGGACTGTCTTTTCCTTACAAGGACCCACCGGCTTCTAAAAATGAGAAACGGTTTGCTGTTATCTTGAAGGGAGAAGACTATCCTCCCCTTGAGTAGAATAGGATTTTAAGTTCTTGTACTTACCCCTTTTTAGAAGGGTGTTTTTGTAGTTTCTATCATTTTTTAATGAAAAAGAACTTTTCCCAGTTCAGTGTTATTTTGTTCTTGTCGTTTTGGTTTTAGTAAAATTTTGTGTTTTAATATTTAGTCTTCGGGCATCTAGCCCCTGAGACTTGTTGTTGCCCTCTGGTTAGTTCAAATCAGGTTTGAACTCAACACTTAGGAAAATTTTCAATTAAACATGAAGCTTTCGGGCATATGGCCCCTGAGACTTGTTTTTGCTCTCTGGTTAGTTCAAATCAGGTTTGAACTCAACACTTAGGAATTTTTTCAATTAAACATGAAGCCTTCGGGAATATGGACCCTGAGACTTGTTTTTGCCCTCTGGTTAGTTGAAATCAGGTTTGAACTCAACACTTAGGAAAATTTTCAATTAAACATAAAGCCTTAGGACATATGGCCCCTGAGACTTGTTTTTGCCCTCTGGTTAGTTCAAATCAGGTTTGAACTCAACACTTCGAAATGTTTTCAATTAAACATGAAACCTTCGGGCATATGGCCCCTGAGACTTGTTTTTGCCCCCTGGTTAGTTCAAATCAGGTTTGAACTCAACATTTAGGAAAATTTTCAATTAAACATGATGTCTTCTCATAAATATGAGTATAAAAATAGATTGTATCTTTATTCAAAAGAACTTGAGTATCATGAGGCATAGGTGCCGAACATCGGGCACATATGCTTTATTATAATCAACAAATGGTGTCATATGCGAGACACATTTTTATTTTACTGTTTAATAAGAAAAAAAACTACCTAAGGATAATACCTCTTCAGCCAATAAGCGTTCTGAGAGTTAGGCTCGATGCGGTCTGTCTCGTTCTTCCGTAATCGATAAGCACCACGCATGGTTCGTAAAAACGGTTTCGGTTGATGTAACGGTTTCGGTATTGGTGTAACGGAACCGGGTCATTATCGGGGTTACATAACGGTTTCGGTTATCGTAAGCGTGACTTTTTTAAAAAGTCGCACATGGTGATAAAAATGTACTGATATTGTACTTTTGACAACATAACTAAACTTTGATGATTTTTTGATAATTTTGAGTAAATTTTATTTAATTTTTAAAGATATTTAGTACCCAAAATAATTTATTAATGAATTTAAATATGTCGTCGATCTTCTTAAGAGACTATTCATAATTTTAATTTTAAACAAATAAATATTCAAATCATAAAAAATATAATTTATTTTCAATTTTTTTTATAACCGGTTCTCCCAAAACCACTTCTTAAATATATCGGCCGGTTCACCGATATATCGGCCTGTTCGTTAAGAACCGACCGGTTCGGATGTGAACCGGCATGCCCAGCGATATATCGGGCTGAACCGGTTTCGGTTTCGTTACGAACCGGCCGGTTCGGCGAACCATGGCACCACGTCCAATGACCTCAATTATTGTATAAGGTCCTTCCCATGTCTCCCGTAACCTGCCAATAATCCCAATATTTCTTCTGAGTACCATATCGCCTACCTGAAACTCTCTTCTCTTGACTTTTTTATTAAACCGTGCCCTGAATTGTTGCTGATAGGCAGCCAGCCTTATCCCGACAACTTATCTTTTTTCCTCCAGTAGGTCCAAATCATGGGCTAGGTGCTGATTATTTGTACCTTCCTCCCAGGCTTGACTTCTTAAAATATGTACTCTCAATTCGGTCGGGATAACGGCTTCGGCCCCATAGGCCACGGCGAAAGGGGTCTCTCATGTTGGTTGTCTTGGAGTAGTCCGGTAGGACCATAAGACCTCGGGCAATTTCTCCAACCAGGCTCCTTTTGCCTCTTCAAGCTTTTTCCTGAGTGTATCAAAAATTGTCCTGTTTGTCCTTTCAGCCTGTCCATTTCCCTATGGATAGCCAACGAAAAGAGTGTTCTGATTGATCCCATGCTTTGCTAGGAACGGTTGAACTTTCTTGTTATCCAAATTGGTGCCATTGTCCATCATTATAGTTCGGGGTAGGCCGAATCTACAAATGATGTGACTCCAGATGAACTTTATAACATGGTTACTTTTGATAGTAGAGTATGCCTTGACTTCCACCCACTTAGTAAAGTAATCCGTAGCCAGAAGAACATGTGTGGTAGATCGTATAGCTTGCGGGAGAGGACCCACAATATCCATACCCCATCGGGCAAAGGGGTGAGGGATAATTATTGGGTTCAGTAATTCCGGAGGTGGATGAATGGCATCTCCATGAAATTAACACTTTTTGCAGTGTCGGGTGTAGACCTCAGCGTCCCTTGACAGATAAGGCCAGAAGTATCCCTGGGTGAGAACTTTATGGGCTAAAGACCTTCCTCCGGAATGATTGCCACATGATCCAGCATGTATCTCTTCTATGACCGCAAAAGCTTCGGAGGGTGTGAGACATCTTAAATATGGCTCGGAGAATGACTTGCGGTATAGTTGGTCATTGTATAGAGCATATCTGGCTACTTTCATTCTTATCTTCCGGGCCTCTGGTTTTGACTCAGGTAACGCACCGGTCCTTAAATAATCTACTATAGGGTCCATCTAGCTTGGTTCCCAAGGAATGACCATCACGTCTTCGGGGGGCTCCAAGCTTGATCGGATGATGAAGTCTACTGGTGCTATTCGATTCATACTTTCCCCTACTGCGGAGGCCTGGTTAGTAAGACGATCTGCTATGATATTATCCCCTCTGGGGATTTGTTCAAAGGTTAACTGCTGGAATTCCTCGGCCTCTTTTAGTACCAAATTCCCGTATGCCTCCATTTTAGGCTCTTGGGTTTCATACTCCCCATTTAATTGTCGTACGACCAACTGGGAATCACTCTGTATCTCTTCTTTCTGTACTTGAAGGCTTCGGGCCAACCGAATCCCTGCTAGAAGGGCCACATACTCGGCTTCGTTGTTGGAGGCAGGATACTCCAATCGAACGGACTGCTAAATTTTAGTGCCATCCGGTGTCATGAGCTCTACACCAATCCTTGCTCCATTGACATTTGATGATCTGTCTACGAACACAACCCATAAGCCAGGTTCATTTTCTTCTAAAGAGTCTATAGTTTATGTTTCCAACAGAAAATCAGCTACCGTTTATCCTTTGATGGCAGTTCGGGGGACATAGGTTATGTAAAAAATCCCGAGTTCTATTGCCCATTATGGATCTGATAGGGGTTGCAGTTGGCACCACGATCGGGTGTGCTTCAAAATAATGCCGAAGACGTCGTTTTGCATTGATCAGTAATAATACCAGCTATTCTTATTTTAAATAACGGGTTTCTGCATCAGCAAGGGCTTTGCTGGTGTAGAAGACTGGTATCTGGTACCCCTTGCCCTCCTTGACCAGAGCGGCGCTGGTAGATGTTGCAGATATGGCTAGATATAAGTGTAACAACTCGTCTGCTTCTGGGGTTGCTAGTATGGGAGGCTTTGCCATGTAACTTTTGAGTTTTTCAGGGCTTCTGATTGCTCCGGCCCCCAAACCTCTCATTTTGCCGCCTTTATAGCATGAAAGAATGGCCGGCACCGATCAGTTAAGCGAGAGATGAAACAGCTGATGGCTGCTACTCTTCCGGTTAGTACTTGGATCTCCTTCCGGGACCTTGGATCTACTGACTCAATGAGAGCTTTGACATGTGTTGTGCTAGCTTGTATTCCCGTCCGATCAACTATGTGTCCCGAGAATTGGCCCGAGGATACTCTGAAAAAACATTTGGATGGGTTGAGCTTCATCTTATACTTTCTGAGGGTGTCGAATACCTGCTGTAGATCGGTCAGGTGACCATTTTTCGGATTTTGACCATCGTGTTATCAATGTAGGCTTCTATGGTAGATCCCATCATGCCCTAGAAAACCCTGTTGACCAACCTCTGAAAGGTTGCACCTGTATTTTTTAGTCCGAAAGGCATAACTGTGTAACAATATGTACCTGATTCAGTGATGAAGACAGTCTTTTCCTCATCATCTGAGTTCATTTGTATCTGGTTATACCCAGAGTATGCATCTAGAAAACTCAAGCGCTCGAATCCTACGGTGGCATCTACCATCTGATCGATCTTTGGTAAGGGGAAATAATCCTTCGGGCATGCTCTATTCAGATCAATGAAGTCCACACACACCCTCCATTTCCCATTCTTCTTCTGAACCACAACAATGTTTGCCATCTAGGAAAGATACTGTTCCTCCTTAATGAATCCTGCTTCGAGAAGTCGATTGACCTCTTCAACTATGATCTGGTTTTGGTGAGCCCCCATTCGCCTTTGTTTCTGTTTGACAGGTTTTGCGCCGGGATCCACGTTGAGGGAATGCTGGGCTACTGACGGATCGATGACGGTCATATCCATAGGGCCCCAGGCAAATATGTCAGCATTGGAGCGTAGGAGGGCCTCCATTTTTTTATTTTCTTGTGCATTGAGGCCAGAACCAATATAAGTCAATCTTTCAGGGTGATCGGGGTAAATCTGAACTTCCAGCAAAGGTTCAGCTGTTATTGATGACCCCGCACCCTCCTCCTGTAATTGCTATTGATCTTCGGGTACCGCCTTGGATCGTGATTCTTGTTCCTGTTCTATCATTTTCCTCAGACATTTCAAGGTGACGGCGTAACATTATTTGGCTGCTACTTAATCTCCCCTGATGTCAATCACATCAATTCCGTTTGGATCGATGCACCGCATGACCTGATGCATGGTTAAAGGAACTTCGTGCACCCGATAAATACAACCCCTGCCCATAAAGAGATTATATGAGGGTTTGACATCCACCACCACAAAAGTTTTTCTGAGCGTGCGCCTTACCGTTGTCACTGGCAGTTGGATCTCTCCCACTGGTTCCACTCTTCTGCCATCAAATCCGGCTATTGGGCTTCTGGAAGAGACTATCTCCTGAGGGTTGATCTCTAACTTTTCAAAGGCCCACTTGGTGATAATGTTGGCACTGCTTCCTGGGTCAATCATTACCCTCTTGATCAAGCAGTTTAAGACCATGAGGGAGATAACAAAGGCATCGTCATGTGGTGATTGAATGTTCCGCATGTCTGCAGAAGAAAAAGTTATTCGGGCATCCTCTTTTGGGCTTTGAACTCGTTGATTTCCCCAACTTTTCGCAGTTTCTGGGCTTGACGCAACTAGGATCTACGGGCTTCCTCCGCTTCTGACCGACTTGGTCCACCGTGAACCATGTGAATGACTCTTACGGGCTGTCCCACTGCTCCCTTGGTGATAGTGTGATGTTTGATCTGGTCGGGTGCCCTCCTTGGCAACGTACTCCGTTAATTCCCCTTTTGCTATCATGGCTTCTACTTGCCTCCTAAGGCTTCTGCACTCGTTGGTGTGGTGTCCATACTCGTCATGGAAGGCACAATGTATTGACATGTCTCTCTGGTCCATTGGTTGTCTGATGGGTGGTGGTGACCAGAAGATTCCTTTACCCTTAGTCTCCTGATACAGTTTGTCCAAGGTAACCTTTAATGGAGTAATCTTATCTTCGAATCTCTGACGTTTCTCTGGGACTGGGGAGGGTGTAGGAGGAGCGCTTGATCGCTTCCGATCGGTTGCCCAATCCTTAACTTTTGGTTCGAATACTCTTGTCTCTACGCTTGCAAAGGCTATCCTTCTTTGGCATATGGCCAGTTCCTTTTCTATCCGGATGTGCCTTGGAATTAAGTTCCTCGATGTCTGCAGGTGGCTTCTTGACCAAAGACTGATGGAACTTGGTTCCAGGGATCAAGGCCATTCTGAAAGCCTCAACGGCTGAGTGTTGATCGCAATTGTTAATTAAAGACATCTTCATATTGAATCGCGAGACAAATTTTTTCAGGGATTCACCTTTTTCTTGGATCATGGTAAATATAATGGAAATGGTCTTTCTTTGTCTTTTATTGCCGAAGTACTGGGCAATAAACAACTCACAGAGTCTGAACTAGTTTCCAATGGATCAGGGAGGTTGTTTCCTAAGCCATAGCAGGGCTGCTTCGGTCAAGTTGGTGGGAAAGACTTTGCAGAGCAAGGCTTCGTTCTCATTGTAGACATTCATTTTTGTATGGACATGGTAGATGTGTTCCGTCGGATCTTTTGTGCCGTCAAACAGGGTAAATTTTAGTAGCCTGAACCTCTCCGGGTAGGGCACGCTGGTGATTGCCAATGTGAATGGAGTCTGCACGACGTCGATGGATGCCTTGGAGGCCAGATCGTTTGGGGTCTGAATCTTCAAATCTTTAAGCACCTCCCTTTAGAATATGATCATAATCTCCTCCAACTTTTTCATGGTCAGAGTCTCCTCGGGATTGTGCATCCCGAGCACTTACAGGGATGATTCTGCGTGTTCCTCCCGATCGATATTGGACTTTGCGTGGTGGTTGTCCCTTTCTGATTGGTGGCCTCCAGACCGCTCTTGCTGGTTGGATTGTTCGTCATTCGGGGTTTCTCGAGGGTTTTGCAACATGGCCAATTTGGCCACCAACTCGGCGTTCTGCCTCTCCAATTCGGCGGTTCTATCCTTTAAGGCTCGCCTGATCGGATCTTCGGTTTGTGAAGGTTGGCCCCCATTCAGAGGTAACTCGGATTGCTGTGAACTAGTGATAACTTTCATGGAAAGTGTAAATCTAAGCTCTTCGTAGAGAATGGGAAGCTATTGAAAAGAAAGATTTCAATAAAAGTGTTTCCCACAGACGGCGCCAATTGTGTAAATCATGAGATTTGATAAACTCTTTTCTTTTTTATACTCTCTTTTCCATAAGCAGGACAAATCCCTAACTTATGGATCACTCATTCTTTAGAAACTTCTATGGGCCCATTAGTCCCAGAGCCCATCAGTCTTTCGGCCCATCAGTCCCATGGTCCATCTACATTGGGCCATGTAATTTTTGACTATTACAGGAGTAGAGATTAACAAAGTCATTTACTTCAGTGGAAACCATTCATGACATTAGTTCGAGATAGTTATTGTTCGGTAGTGAGTGGAAATGTTTGTATCCATATTATCTTATACATTGTATCATGGCTTGATTGATAAGTATGTGAATGCATGAATGCGTGATTACAAAGAATGGAGAAGTTGTGGGTAGTATAGCTAACTCTCACGAAACTTCACTTGTCCACTCGGTGTTGCTGAGAGGTTTAAAAGGCTTGTTACACGAGCTAAGTGTAATCGTTGACCCTCACGAAAGCAAGGGAGTAGTATAGGTTAGTAAAGAGTAGTATAAAGTAGTTTAAATAAAAATCATCACAAGGTAGGCTTAGAAAGTTTTCCTGAGTTCATTACTAAGGGACTAACAATATGTAAGTTTGGGAGTGTGATATGTGTCAAATGTTAACCATTTTAGGCCCCTATCTTGCTAATGTTAATGTCATTTGTGTGTTTAAACGTGTTTCAGGAGCTTAATGAAGAAAAAAAGTTAACTTTGGTGAATTAACCAAGTACATGTTCATTTCTACACAATAAAAAAACAAAAAAGATGTTTTCAAGAGAAAAGTCTCCCGGAGGGCAAAAACGTAATTTTTTCGAGTCTCAACTTCAAGAATCATTCTAATGGAGCCGAGGGGGTTCAAACAACATTATTCCCAAGAAAAGTGGTTTACATAAAATTTTGATGTGCCCAGTAGAAAAGTGACTAGAAAGTGTTATTTCTACTTTTAGCCTACGCCTGGTGATTTTTGGCCTACGCGCCGCGCGTAGCCCGTCTACGTGCCATGTGTAGTTCTGTATAAATGAGCTGTGAAATTCCAAAATTGACCCCGACTTGTTTTCCTTTGTGGTGGCTGCGACTTCTATACCTCGAGACACGTGATACACACATAATATACATCAGACTTGAGGGTTTTGCTTGGTTCGGTGTGAAATGATGAAAAAGGGAAACTTTAGGGTTTCCCTCAACTATTGTCTATAAATACCGAAGACTACTAGACATTAAGGAGAGCTTCTACACACATATAATTTTCAGAGCAGCCTATGGAGATTCATATATCATTCCAAGGAGAAGTCATACAAGACTTAGGAGTTCCGGAGAAGAAGAGAATGGTGAGCGATTCTACATCAACGATGCTATCTCCGTTAGTCATGATCAACTAAACCGGTATCTAGGATTTTCTAGCAAAACCCTAGCCAAGTAATGTAGTTTTTATATTTGTTTTTAATTGTAATAAAGGGGAAGTTGTGACTATACCGTGATGATTGTTGTAGATGAGTGATTGTTTTTATTCTTGATACAAGATTATATATTTGTTCTAGATTCTTGTCTTAGATTGAATAAATATATTTTTCTTACTCAATCATGATTATTCACTATGAGCTAGAACTCAGATGCTTAATCTATGATTTTTTACACAATTGTTCTTAACACTCGAAACCCTAGGTTTACACAGGTCATGCCTCGGCGAGGTATCATAGACATGCTCTAGTTTAATTTAATGCATTAGGAGTAGATTAGAATAAAGTAAATAGCATGCACTAGTTACACTCTGTCCGGAGATGGGTTGTAACGAATCCGGCTGATAGTATCCTTTTTGGGAGCGTATTCGACTATTTGCAGTACGTTCTGATTCACGGGAATAGATCGCCCTTTTATAATTGTGCAAATTAAAAATTATGTTATGCGGTTAGTGATGGAGTGATGAAAACCCTAGTTTTTTTTCTCTTGATCAAACTCTCAATTTATTTTATGTTTTAGTCATAATTCTCAAATTCAAATCCAACAACTTTTTCAACCATAATTCAATATTTTTTAACTTCTGAAGTGAATAACCAAGTCACTGTGGGTTCGACATTCCCTTTCACAAGCCATTTCTATACTATAATTTGACTCGTGCGCTTGCGATAGGTAAAACCTAAGCCGTCCTATGGGGTCGTTTATAATCATTATTTTTGACACCCCTAGGCGGACATCAAGTTTTTGATATAAATGTATAGAACACGTTTCATACAGAAAGAGATAATATAGATGTAGAAAAAGAAAACCCTAACAGGAGGCATCTGTGAAAAGGAAACCATCGCCAGAAAAACCTAACAATTGTATATATTGCAATCAATATATGTAGATACGAAAACTTTACACAAACTACAGAGAGATACGAAGATACACAAATATATATATATGAATATATATGTACCTCGAATTGTTGTTGTATAATACGAGGATCGATGGGGTTACCATTGGCACCAAGAGTAGGAGTGAACCTATCGAGACGCTGGTACATGTTGTAGAGGACAATGGTAGGGCTAATAGAGGGCTTGGTGTGAATCCTTTTGCAACTATCGCCATGAAGGCACGCTCCAATTTTGAAGTAGAATGGACAATTCACTATATCCCTCTCGGTCCTGAAGATCGATGCTTGGTGTTCCGCCATTATCGACCTCTCTCTCTGTATCTAGGGTTAGGGCATGGTTCGCCGTAACGGTATAGGTCACTGTAATGGTAATGATATCGGTGTAAAGGACTCGGGTCAGTATCGGGGTTACGTAACGGGACTCGGTTATCGCAATCGTGAATTTTTTAAAATCTTGCACATCCTACCCAAAATGTTCTAATTAGATACTTTTGGCAACATGAATGAATAAAATTAATTTTTTGGTAGATTTAAATGAATTTTATTTAATTTTTTAAAGAATTTTAATATAAAAAAATGAGTTATTAATAAATCTAATGGTGTCATCGTTATTTCAATGTTTATGATATACTTGTATGATATTATTAAATTAAATTTAAATTTAAATAAATAAAAATTTGAAATCACAAAAGATATAATTTATTTCCAACAATGTAAAATAATTTTTAAAAAGATACATGGTTCACTACCAAAATGAATTTCGTGGTGGATCTTGTTGCTCTAGTTGGGGTTCATGAAAATATTGTCATTTTTTAGCTGTATCTTCAGTGGACATTTGATTTATCATTAGTAGATCATCTTCTCTTTGTAACTGATAAATATGATTTTGACCTGACCCTAAGCATATCCCAATGAATTACTAGACTGGTTTGTACTGATGTTATGCCTTTGTCCATAATATCTATAAGACATTTGAGGTTGAGGAGGCACAATGAGGTATTCCTTTGCATGAAAAAATGCATATGGTTGTGGCGAATAATAGCTTTGACTTGTATCATACAAAAATACATACTGTGAGTTTGGTGACTGCCCCAACGAAAATTCACCAAAGCTACGCATCATTGAAGAAGAACTATCACTTTGATTATCATTGTGTCTTTAGTTCCTCATACTTGATTCATTGCCTTAACTCTTTTATCCAAGTCAGGTTCAAATCAATTTTTTTATTATTTTTCTTTACTTTTCAATAATTTAATTATGGAGTAACATTTATCATATCATATACATAACAAAAAGCTTTTTAACCCAAATTTTTGAAAAACTTTAATTGTGTTAACCGTTACGGTATTTTCGGAATCGGTAAAAATCGGAGTTACGACCACCGTAACAGCCTGTAACGATCGTAACGGGTGTGGGAATCGGATAACGGGGCCGTAACGGCCCGTAATGGTAAAGATAACTTGAAAATCCGTTATGTAACAGGGAACCATGGGTTAGGGTTTGATTGAATCAATGAGGCAGACAGAGAACGCATAAAGGATGAAGAAATTAGGTCAAAGGAAAGTTAGGAATTTGGACAGAGATATAAATATATATATATATTGGAGTTGGATCCTATAAAAAAAGGAATTTTTATACACGCTTTCCTAAGATAAATTGGAGTTGGATCCAAATTAGAAAAGGAATGGTAAAAAAGTATGCGTTTGCCGGGAGTCGAACCCGGGTCTATTGCTTGGAAGGCAATTATCCTAACCGTTGGACTACAAACGCTACCTATCCGAATTTCAGTTGGACTTATAGATGACGTTTTCCTGGTTGTTTTAGATTGAGAGAATAGTGTACGAATTCATATTTTGATTAGAATTAGATTTATCCTGTAAAGTTGGATTATGTTTGGAATCGTTTTGTAGGAATTGAAATTGGAATGATGGGATTTTAAATGGAATGGGCTTGCACACAAACTTCATTTAATTACAATCCGATTCCTAGTTCAAATCCTAAAAGTATATGGTTTATGTTATGTTTTTATTTAGTTGGTTGATTAATTGTATTGTTACTTACAAGTTTAAGTTTGGGAGAAAGTGTTTGTAAAGAAGGTAATTTATTTTTACGACTTCATAATAATTTCTCTAGTCACCTGTATGGCAATGGCATAGACTCATAGTATATATAAATATATAAATTATTAGTATGAAGTTTTTAACTTTTTATTAAATAAACCTGCCTAATAGTCACTTCCTCTTGTACTTGATAAAAGGGCCCAATTTGATGCAAGTGTTGCAGACTAGTTAACAGAATGGACTTGCAATATCAATGTCTATATGCTATATGCTATAGAGGTTTCAAATGCGATGGTGTATCGGTTAGGCACATGATTGAAAGCCCAAAAGAATTGCAGCATCCATTAGTCTGGTGTTAGAGGCAAGGTTATTAATAAATAATTCTATTTAATTTCTTACAAAATGATATATTTATACTCGAGTCAAAACATAAAATGTAAACAAAAAGGATTAGATTTCGGGCAGCCCAGATAGAAAAGCTGGATTGCATTGCATAGACCGGGGGATTGTTGGATATGTCAATAGCCATTTCAGCAGCCCAGCCCAGCCCAGATAGAAAAGCTGAAAGCCTGTACTAGTTTAAGCCCATCATGGATGTTATTTTTGTTTATTGTAGAAAATTAGACTTAACATATATATATATATATATATATATAACTTAAGGTTGCAGACATCAATTTCATACTATGGAACATAGTGTTTATAGTCATCCCATCTTACCATTGAGGAATGCCAACAATTTGTTGAGCCTCATGGATCGTTATATTTTGTTCTAGAAAAAATGGGATTGAAAACTAACTGAAAAATTTCTCAAATAAAAAATGGGTAGAAGGGCTTTTATTTGGGAGATTTTTCAGTTAGTTAGAAGGGTTTTCATTTGATGCCAAAATATTTTTCACAATTCCAAATGAAGCGCCCTATATTTCAAAGTAAATGTATAGAATTAATTCCTTTCCCAAAAAAAGAAAAATGTATAGAATTATTCAGTTATGCACAATTACAAATAAATATCAAATAAAGGTTAAAACCAAGTGAACCTATTCAAGTCTATGTGAACATGCCATTATTATGGCCAATCCCAAAGAGTCTATTTGACATAACTTCTGTTTGGTTCTATTTGACATAATTTCTGTTTTTGACTTTATGCAGAAGAAAAAGAAAAACAAAAGTTGTTTTGAGAAGATGGTATCCCAAAAGCTGTTTTAAAAATATGGTATCCCAGTTTCTTTAAAACGTTTTTCCAATGCTAAAAAATTCTTTTATAAATTTTGTCAAACACCGTTCAAAACAGTTTTTTCTTTTAGGAAGCCAAAAACAACATTTGAAAAACCAATCAAAACAGACCTAAAACAATGCTTAATGATGTCAAAAAAACTAGGCTTTCATGTCAATTTAATTTAAAACCTGCAAAATATTGGTAGTTGAGGAATTAGGTGGGGAATATGAGAAAATACAAACAGCATATTCGAAATTCAATGTGCAATTGAGCACAGAAATAAAATTTGAGTGATGGAGAAATTACAACAAAGACCCACTCATGCTCGAGAGATAATGGGACTAACATGTCCCATACTGTGTCACTGTGTGTGGGGAAACCTAGTGTGTGTGTCAGACCAATAGATGTAACATTACATTACTTGTGTTACAAAGGCCAAACACAACCCAATAATAGAGTGGGTATACCGGTATAGTAACCCTCCATCTTCAATTTCATGCATAATATGTATTTGTTTGATTGTGCTTGTGTTACAAAAATTATAATCAAATCAAATCAAATATAAATACTAAATGTTAGTATTAGTTGCGATTCTCTTTATTACGAACTGAATGACATGTAATGTATATAATATGTAGCGAACTGAATGACATGTAAGGTATATAACATGTAGCGTATCAGCCGATATGGCTAATCTTTGTCCAATATGTATGTGAAACTAGAATTTTAGAATTACTAAGATCTGAACAAATTTTTTATTATTGCAAAATCTGAAAATGAAGAAATTAATGACGTATGTACTTCTATTTTGGGTTACTCTCACTTTCACCTTCAGGTTTGTCCTAATTTTACTTTGACGCGCTTAAATTTAAATGATTACAGTTATACCTCCTTTCAGTAACAACCGTTACATTTACTGACAAATTTATGTGATAGTGGTCAAATGACGACTGTCACTCAATTAGCAGATTCTGTTGACGGCGCCAACACAGAGGGATCTAAGTGAGACAAAAACTAAATTCAAGAAGGTATAATGAAATTATTAAAATTTAAGGGGGTCAAAGTGGGATTAGGATAAATCTCATGGGATGAAAGTAAGATTAATCCTTTATTTTTGTATGCATAGACAAAATTCCTAATATTCAAATTAAAATGGAATAACTAATCAAGGTGGTCCATATGTCTTTGTTGACCAAAATTGCGAGGATTATTGCAAATTCTCTTCCATTAATCAAGGTTGGCAGTTACCGTAAAATTAATAATTTTCTAGGCAACCCTTACATAAAAGTCACCCCACAATAGAAAATGAAATTTTGAAGTGACAAGTATAGGATTCCCAGGAAAATCTTCCTAAAATTTTCCGGGAAAATAGGTTATAGATTGCAAACTTGTGATAGTAGTGAAAGATACATGCACTCTAACGTCAGAGAAGATATTTCTTGTGGTGGTCGACTTTGGGAGATTCTGGGACGGTCTTAATAATAATAAAGTTGGTAGCCCTTGTTGGCATTCTTGTGATAATGCAATTTTTTTTACCTTTTTCTTTTGATTAATGATGCTTCTTTTGATTTATTTATATATATATATTTTTTAATTTTTTAAAAACAAAGTCATCAAAGAGAGTGGAAAATCATGACCTAACAATAGAAGCCACGATGTAGCCATCTTTTACAATGAATTTGTATTGATACATTAAAGGGGCCAGTCTTGTAAATGTTTCCACCTTAAATGAGCTAACACTATTTTTAGAATAATCGGTATGCTGCACATGCAAATATTAATTGAACCATGCCGATATTAATTAAATTAGACCAATTTAAAGCCGAAGTGAGCCAAGAGAAAGAGTAGCGATCAAGAAAGCCGAAGTTCATTTTTGGAAGATTTCTAATAGAGTTAAGATTTGTTTTTTATTTAGGCTCCGTTTGGAAAACATGTTTTTGTCTTTGTTTTTGTTCTTTTGGCACTGTTCACAGAACAAAACATGTTTGGAAGACCATAATTATTGTTCACTTTATTCTTGTTTTGGAAACAACTTTGACGAATAGTGCAGAAAACATGAGAACAAGAAAATTGTGTTTTCTTGTTCTCTTTGAGATTTTCCCAAAAAAAAAAAAAAAAAATCGTGGAGAAGATGAAAAATTATTGTTGCAGACTGGAAACAAAGAGAAGAACCACCACCCACCGCCACCACTAGTCGCCACCACCACCACCGGAACCCTAACCCCCAATACAAAACTCCCCAATTCAAAACCCCCAATTCGAAACCCTAACCCTAACCCCCAATTCGAAACCGGAAACCTTTTGACCTCCACCCCCAATTCGACCTTCATCCCTAATCTTTTGGAGAGAGAGAAAGTCGGCGTGTGTGTGTGTGAACTGTGTGTATGTGTGTGTGTGTTTTGAGAGGAGAAAGGTGATGAAGACGATTGAAATTTTTTTTTCTCCAAACAAGTTTTTGTTTCCTGTTTTTAGGTTCTCAAAATAAGAATAAGAATTGGTTCTTATTTTTTGGTTCCTAAAACAAAAACAAAAACAAGAGTTCCCAAATGGGGGTTTAGTTTCTTTAGGAAAATATATGCTAGAATGAAATTGTATTTGTTTACAATACTGATTTGATTAAATTTTCATTACTTGTTAAACACTTCAATATTTTAGTATAAATAAATGTGAAAAACCTCTATTTTAAGGGTCCTGACCATCACAAAAAAATTATTCTTTCTGCTACAATAGCAACCTTATTTTTCTTGCATTATTTTCATTACCTTACAATTTCAATATTCTGTACTTTTCAATACCGTTTCTTTCAATTCCTTGCACGTTAATTATTCTTTCACTTTTCATTTATTGTTCCTTTAATTTCTTATTTCGCAAATTCGATTCAATTTTCATTAAATTTCGTAGTTTAATTCTTGGTTACCCAAAGTCCTTTTAATTAAGGCATCAAAACCTTTTCGCATGAGTTTTCGTTCTCTCTCATGCAAATCTCCTGATTCGTTACTTTGTTCAAAAGAGACGGTTTATTCCTTTTTCTTGAACCGTTTTAGCCACGTCACCGGCTCTAGCACGCCCGCGATTTACGAAAAAATATAATCGGCCCAATTCTGCAACCGATTTATTTTTGGAGCGAACAATATCTTAATCAAAATTTGTAATTAATTGTCTAAAATATGAAATAGTTCTCGAAGAATATTACAATTTATGATTCACCATCAGCTCTACTTTTTTAGAGCACACTACTTCGGTCCTCTCTAGGAACTAGGAAGGATGAAGGGCACATATACAAAATTATTCAAGAAAAATATGAACATAAAATTCATAAAAAGAAGACTTGGGCTTAATTCCTTTTTTCAAAAAAATATTTTAGGCAGTGTAAATTACATTGACCATGTTAGCAAGATAGACAAACTTCATCCTCCTATAGGAAGGAACATTTTTACATTTGGTTAGTATTTATGTTTTTCCATAAGGAGGAACTTCCTCCTACCCCATGATGTGGTTCAATAAAATGAGACGTGTGGACACGTGTCCTATATTTAAATATGAATTAGATATGTTTTTAAAGGTTAATTGAGTTATTATTGTATATTGATTTTCCCTATTAAAACTTGTGATATTATGGCCCAAATTTTGGATTTGGTCGCGTTGCGACTCAGCTGACCCGAAAAGTGAGATTTGTGTGGGCCCGTTTAATCACCTTTTTGATCCGTTTTACTTTTATGGGTCGTGGGCTTGTTTAGTCTCTTTTGTAGCCCGTTATAAATATAAGGGCAATTAGGGTTTGGAGTTAAGAGAGGAAAATAAAATCATAATTCGCAGAGAGAGAGCTAGGGGTTTCTTGTGGTTGTATTTGTAATCTCCCATTTTTGTTATATATTGGCATATATATATAATATGACTACTTTGTTATATTAACTTGTCCCACATCGGAAGATTGGGAAACCCACCTCTATATCCTCACCTATAAATATAGAGCTTCTCCTATTGAATTGAGTACACAGAAATAGAGAGAGAGAGAGTTAGGAATAATATATGTTTATATTATTTCGGTGATACAGGCGTGAGTATACATAGTGTGTGTGCGTGTGTGATCTGCGAATCACCCCCTTGTAATCCTCTCAGTGATTTTTAGTGAAACGGTGCTCTCCGTGGACGTAGGCTTATTTGGCTGAACCACGTATATATTCTTGTGTCGATTGTTTGGTGTGTTTGTGTGCGTTTTCTGATTTGCAGGTGTGCACGGCTTCGTACATAGGGTGTGCGAACCCTAACAAGTGGTATCAGAGTGTTTTTTGATCCTAACAAGTGGTATCAGAGCCCCAGGTTGGAGCAAATCACGAAGCCCGACGATCTGGTCCAGATCTGATTTTTTTGAGTGCCCTAAATCAGAAACCGACAACACCAGGAGCTTCATCTCGACGAGAGGAAGCCAGCAGTGTCAAGCACGTCGCCGGAAAGTTACTCACGGTCAGTTTTTTCGCTCCGTCTAGCAGCAGTTTCGGTTCGGCGTGATTTTCCGGAGCATCGTTTATCGGAACGAGGCTTATAATATATCTACGGAAAGAGAATTCGAAGCCCGACGTTGTGGTGCAAGAATCAGTCCAATCAGAGGAGCGACGCGCCTGCACGCACCCCGAGAAAGTACTGATTTCGTGATTAAAATTCTGTCTTTTGTGCGAATTTGTTTTGGCCCGTTTGGAGTCGTTTTTGAGCCGTTTTGGACGCGGTCAGAGGCGTTCTTAAGGTTTTGAACCGTCCCCGACGCAACCGTATACTCGATTTTGCACTCCGAATATCTCTAATAGGCTCAGTGCGAGCTATGGGAGAAGAAAAGACAGTAATGATCAACAAGTTTGATGGTACAAACTTTACCTATTGGAAGATGCAAATTGAGGATGTGTTATTCCAGAAATATTTGTATCAACCGCTAGAAGGGACGAAGCCAGATTCGATGAAAGAAGAGGAGTGGAATATCCTAGATCGTAAGGCTCTTGGCACGATCAGATTGACGTTGGCAAAATCTGTTGCCTTTAATATCAGGAAAGAAAAGACTGCAAAGTCTCTCATGGAAACACTTTCGAAGATGTACGAACAGCCGTCTTGAGCAAATACATTACATCTTATCAGCAGATTGACGAATCTGAAGATGTCCGAGAGTGGGAATGTTGGTGAACATCTCAGTAAACTTAATGACATTTATGGGCAGTTGGAATCAATTGAAGTAGTGCTTCAAGACAAGGTGAAATCAGCTTTTCTCCTTAATCAATTGCCAGAGAGCTGGAACGCCACAGTGGCTGCAATCAGTAATTCTTCAGGGATAGACCCGTTGAAGTATGATACCGTTGTGAGTATGGTACTCACAGAAGAGATCAGAAGACAGTCGTCAGACTCTTCAAGTAGTGGCACAACATTGAATGTCGACACCAGAGGCAGAGGTTCGAACAAACAGAAAGGCGGAAACCAAAGGCGTGGCCGTTCCAAGTCGAGACAGGGAAGATCACAGTCTCGAGGTCCCAGAAATTCCAAAGCAATCGAATGTTGGAATTGCGGCAAGACTGGTCATTTAAGGAACCAGTGTAGATCCCCGCAGAAGGTAGCGGATGATAAGACAGAGGCAAATATTGTCTTAGAAGAGGCAGATGATGCACTGATATGCTCTTTGGAGAGCAAAGCAGAGTCTTGGGTTTTGGATTCTGGAGCATCATTCCATGCCACCTCAAGTCGAGAGCTCTTTGAGAGCTATGCACCTGGAAACCTCGGCAAGGTTTATCTAGGTGACGATCAACCCTGCAGTGTTGTTGGCAAGGGTGAAGTACATATCAGACTCAACGGATCGATATGGAAGCTGAGGGATGTCAGACACATTCCAGACTTGAGGAAGAACCTGATCTCAATAGGCCAGTTGGCGAGTGAAGGTTATGTGACCACTTTCAGTGAAGATAAGTGGAAAGTTTCTAAGGGAGCTATGACTATAGCACGAGGAAAGAAAACAGGTACGCTGTACACTACCAC
This sequence comes from Cornus suecica, assembly GCA_963922005.1. Taxonomy (NCBI): domain Eukaryota; kingdom Viridiplantae; phylum Streptophyta; class Magnoliopsida; order Cornales; family Cornaceae; genus Cornus; species Cornus suecica. Next base: position 60,005,597 of record OY998243.1, read on the forward strand.
CAAGGCTAGCACATTTATAGCAATTGCAGAAAGCAAGGAGGATCATAATTTGTGGCACCAGAGGCTAGGTCACATGAGTGAAAAGGGACTCAAGGTTATGCTCGCAAAGGGAAAGCTACCAGGTCTAAATTTGATTGATATCGACTTCTGTGAGGATTGCGTATTCGGTAAGCAGAAGAGGGTTAGTTTTCAGAAAAGCGGCAGAGAACTCAGAAAGGAGAAGCTTGAGCTAGTTCACACTGATGTCTGGGGGCCAGTAAATGTCTCATCTATTGGCGGAAAGTCCTATTTCTTCACCTTCATCGATGACCATTCCAGAAAGGTATGGGTTTATTTCTTGAAACATAAATCTGAAGTGTACGGTGTGTTCAAGAGTTGGAAGGCTATGATAGAGAATGAGACGGGTTTGAAGATCAAGAGATTACGGTCCGATAATGGTGGAGAGTATTAGGACACCGAGTTTAAGAGATTTTGCTATGAGAACGGTATCAGATTAGAGAGAACTGTTCCACGTACACCACAACAGAATGGCGTAGCAGAACGGATGAACCGGACATTGACTGAGAGAGCCAGAAGCATGCGCATTCAGGCAGGGTTGCCGAAACAGTTCTGGGCAGAAGCAGTCAGTACATTAGCGTACTTAATTAATCGTGGTCCATCAGTACCATTGGAGCACAAAATACCAGAAGAGGTCTGGAGCGGTAGAGAGGTAACACTTTTACATTTAAAAGTTTTTGGTTGTGTTGCATATGTACATGTTAGTGACACTATGAGGGGTAAGCTTGATCCCAAGTCACAAAAGTGTATTTTCATTGGCTATGGCGGTGATAAGTATGGTTACCGCATGTGGGATGATCAGAACCGAAAACTGATCCGAAGCAGAGATGTAGTGTTCAATGAAAAGGTTATGTACAAGGACAGACACACAACAACCTTAGAGCCTATAGCACAGAGTGATCCTGTGTGTGTTGAGTTAGATGATGTTCAAGACAGTGAGAGTACTCAGTCAGACGAACATATTGCAGATGGAAATACTCAACAGGTTGATACATCGCAGTCTCCGACTCCTATTCCTGTACCTAGGAGGTCTTCACGGCAGCATGTGCCGAATCGGAGATACATGAATTATTTGTTGCTCACAGATGGAGGTGAACCAGAGTATTTTGATGAAGCATGCAGTGCAGCAGATGTGAGCCAGTGGGAGCTTGCGATGGAAGATGAGATGAAGTCCCTTATTTCCAACAAGACATGGAAGCTAACCGAGCTGCCGGTAGGAAAGAAAGCTCTCCATAATAAATGGGTCTACAGAGTCAAAGAAGAACATGATGGTTCTAAAAGGTACAAGGCGAGACTTGTAGTAAAAGGCTTTCAGCCGAAAGCAGGAATCGACTACACCGAGATATTTTCTCCGGTTGTGAAACTGACTACCATTCGTTCAGTTCTTAGCATTGTTGCATCAGAGGGTTTGCACCTAGAGCAGTTAGATGTCAAAACTGTTTTACTCCATGGTGACCTAATGGAGGAGATTTATATGCAGCAACCGAAAGGTTTCTTAGAGAAAGGGAAAGAGAAACTTGTGTGTAAGTTGGAAAAGAGCTTGTATGGTTTGAAACAAGCTCCAAGACAGTGGTACAAGAAATTCGATGGATTTATGCAGAGACATGGTTATATCAAGTGCAACGCTGACCATTGTTGCTACTTCAAGAGGTTTGACACGAGTTACATTATCCTCCTACTTTATGTTGATGACATGTTAGTAGCTGGATCTGATTTTGCGGAAATCAGTAAGTTAAAGAAGCAGTTGGCAAAAGAGTTCGAGATGAAGGACTTAGGCACAGCGAAGCAAATTCTTGGTATGAGAATCATCAGAGACAAGTATAAGGGAATTTTGCAGTTGTCTCAGGCTGACTACGTTGAACGGGTTTTGAAGCGGTTCAACATGAGTGATGCTAAGTCAGTTAGCACACCTTTGGCTAGTCATTTTCGATTATCCAAAAAGCAGTCTCCCAAGTCGGAAGCAGAGAGGAACAGCATGGCCAGTATTCCATACGCTTCAGCTATTGGTAGCTTGATGTATGCAATGGTTTGTACAAGACCAGATATTGCATATGCAGTGGGAGCAGTCAGCAGGTTCATGTCCAATCCAGGAAAGACTCACTGGGAAGCAGTGAAGTGGATATTGCGATATCTACGAGGTACCACAAACAGATGCCTTTATTTTGGAAAGGGTGAAGTGAATTTACATGGCTATGTAGATTCAAATTTTGCTGGTGAGATAGATCACAGAAGAAGCACTACTGGTTATGTCTTTACAGTAGGTACTACAGCAGTCAGTTGGATTTCGCAGATACAGAGGATTGTAGCGTTATCTACTACAGAGGCTGAGTATGTAGCCGTGACAGAGGCTAGCAAAGAGATGATTTGGTTACAGGGTTTGTTGGCAGAGTTGGGATTCGAGCAAGGGAAGAGTGTTTTGCATAGTGATAGTCAGAGTGCTATACATCTGGCGAAAAATTCAGCATTTCATTCGAGAACCAAGCATATAGATCTTCGTTATCACTTTATCAGATCTCTATTAGAGGATGAAGTATTAACACTTAAGAAGATTCAAGGAAGCGAGAATCCGGCCGACATGTTGACCAAAGTGGTGACAACAGAGAAACTGAAGTTGTGCGCAACTTCAGTTGGTCTTCAAGCTTGAAGACAGAAATGAGGGCACCGAGCACTGATCATTGATGGAGTTGATTGATGAAGGCAAAGTCGTCAAGTGGGAGATTGTTATATATTGGCATATATATATAATATGACTACTTTGTTATATTAACTTGTCCCACATCGGAAGATTGGGAAACCCACCTCTATATCCTCACCTATAAATATAGGGCTTCTCCTATTGAATTGAGTACACATAAATAGAGAGAGAGAGAGTTAGGAATAATATATGTTTATATTATTCCGGTGATACACGCGTGAGTATACACAGTGTGTGTGCGTGTGTGATCTGCGAATCACCCCCTTGTAATCCTCTCAGTGATTTTTTAGTGAAACGGTGCTCTCCATGGACGTATGCTGATTTGGCTGAACCACGTATATATTCTTGTGTCGATTGTTTGGTGTGTTTGTGTGCGTTTTCTGATTTGCAGGTGTGCACGGCTTCGTACATAGGGTGTGCGAACCCTAACAAGTGGTATCAGAGCGTTTTCTGATCCTAACAATTTTTTCCATAGTGAAAACTTTTGTCGGATCTCCCAAGGACGTAGGCACAACTTGTGCCCAACCTTATAAATCTTTGTGTTCTTTGTGTGGCGTGCTTATTTTTTCTGTTTGGATTTCGTGTGTTTTGGTGTGTTTGTTAGATAGAGATTTGAGAAGACACGGAAATTTTTATGTGGAAAACCTTTGAAAGACTCCAAGTAAAAATCACGGATACAATCGGGTATCGATGCACTATAAATTAGAGAATTTATACAGACTTTATGAAAATAGAACTTACAACCACTGTAATTTGTTGTTCTTCACTCGACGTCTGAAAATCTAGATTTACTCGCATTCCACGAAGCTCTTGCTCCGATCTCCGTACTCTGACAGCTCCGTTTCTCAACGGATCGAATAACCACAAAGCCTCTTGATCCGATCTCCTCACTCAGACGACTCCGCTTCTCAACGGATCGATGCAAACACGTTGCACAAGGTGGTATGATGATTTTTCAACAACTAGATAATCCAATCGTGCATAAAGATCTTCGATGTAGAAGCACGATTAGAAAATCTCAATACCAAGAGAGAACTTGAATATATCTGATCACTCAATAATATTCTCTCACTATATATCTCTGTAGAAAAAATATGAATCTATAGAAAACTTGCAAAGATTTCTCAAACATTGCCTCACATCTGTATAAGACTTTGGTATTTATAAACAATGCTGAGGGAAACCCTAAGTTTACCCTTTTCTGTAATTTCACACCGAACCAAGCAAAATTCTATTATCTTATGTGTATGGCACATATATTGAGGTATAAAGTCGCAACCGCCTCAAAGGAGAACAAGTCGGGGTCAAATCGGGAATTTCCAGCATTGTATATCACCAGACCTCTATGCTTGGGGTTTATGGTTACTATGCTTGGGGCGTAGGGCTAAATTTTGCGTGTCTGCTCCAGGCGTAAAAATGACACTTTCTAGCCACTTTTTGTTATTGTGGGCGTAGGTCAGGCATAGCAAAATACTCGAAACTAACTTTTTTTGATAGTTATGCTATTTGAACCTCCTCAACTTGCTTTTCATGATTCTTGAATTACGACTCGAAAAAATGATGTTTATGCCATTTGGGAGACATTTTTTACTCAAACTTGCTTCTTCTTCAATTCTCTTGTAATCTTCACTTCTTTATGCTTGATTTGAATTTGACGAAGCTTGTCAATGCCTATTAAACCTTCCCGACTCCACAATTCACTCAACATGATTATTGTTTAGAACATGCCAAACACAAATAATACTATAAATGTTCTTACAATAACATATCTGAATTGACCAAACTGTCTTCCATCACTTCTTTCCCAATTAATTATTTTCAGTCACTGTGATTCTATGAAACTTAATAACAAAAGTAATTTCTTTAAAAAAATATTATTCTCCCTAAACCAAAAATTCGTATTTTCTATACAAGAAATAATGGAAGACAGTTTAATCAATTCGGGTATGTTAAAAATATTTGTATTGTATTTAAATAAGGGAAGTAAATATGCAATAATAAATCAATTGACTTTTGAAAATAGATCTGATTCATGTTTAAATGCAGGATACGCGTCCATATTTTATTGAGCCATATAATAAAGTAGGAAGAAATTCTCCTTATAGGGGCAGAAGGCTAAGTATTGTCCTTTTCCATAAAATAAATGCGAAATATACTCAACTTCTTTTCTTTTACTTCAACTTTAGTTCTACAAATCGAGCCAACTAATTTTAGAAAAAAATAGAATTATAAGTACTATGTGAGTATGTGAGTGATACTCCATTTTAGTGGTTGGCAATAGTATGGTGCATTTCTATACAAACATGAGTGATGAGTTTAATAACATATACAAGATGGGGCATGCAACATGCACAAGAATTCTAAAAGTTGAAACTGCTTTCAACCCCTTGATTAGTGGCATTGCTTTAAGACAATAAGAACTTGCTTTGGAAGTTTCCATATTATGCAATAACAAAAATACAAGAAATCAAAGAAGTTTGTGCTTTACTTTTGCAGTTTAAATTAAACAAAAAGATTTGGCCCTCCCTGTCAAGAAATATGAAAGAGTGACATGTTAAAATAATTGTGAATTATTCTATCAACCTATTTGGGGAATTTTTACATTAAATACTATATATGATTGTGACCCTATCTATATCTCTCATTGCACTAATAAAAACTTGAAAGAGTTAGTCAAATAATTAACACTTGTATTAGAAGAAACATAATTCATGTCACAGGCATCAAAAGTGATTATGAACATGTTTCCTCATGTCCTCCCTACTAAAATTATTTTATAAGAATTAACATGGGGTTACCAATAATGGAAGATTATGCTTAATGAACACCATACCACCAAATAAACTTGAGAGCTGGTTAATAAGCCATTTAGCTCATCATAGCCATCAATGAATGTGTTGGTTTTTAATTTTGTATTGGATTTCTAAGGTGGCTTAATGATAAGGGTCTTTCTAGATGTCATGAATTAAAAAAAGGTTAAAATGCAAAAAATGAATAATCATGTATTGAATTTTGGGTTGCAGCCATAATTGCCATCACGATAGTAGTAAAATAAACTCGAATATTATTGATCTTAACAGTGAGTATTAGTATTGCATAATGTTATCGACTCTTTCAAAAAATATTATAAACCAGACAATGCGTATCACAAAATCATGATTGGAGCATAGTCATATTGAAGAGTTAGAATTCCTTGGCATCAAAATGAAATAAAAAGTGGAGTGAGTGAAGAGATTTTTGGGTTTTTTTTTTTATCAATATCTCTAGAAAAAGTGAGCTTTGGTTTTTGGTATTAGATGGTGATGTGCACCTATTTTTCACCATTTAGATAAAATAAAATAAAATAAAAACTGTCATATTTGATGGGCAACACACTGCAATGAGTCACCCTAATGTCATTTTCTAAAATTGAAATATGTAACTTCAGATCAGTGAAATCTTGCATGCATCAGATTCAGTAGCACCAACCATCACTCAATGTGTTAATACTTATAAATAACTACAATGTGTTAAATTCAGGAAAAAAAAAAAGGCCAAACAAACCCTTGATGTTATTAAATAGGAGTTCCACAATATGATATAGAGATACATATAAAGCCTACAAAGTGCAAAAATACAAAACTCTGATTACAAGATTGGCCCTTTTGCCATAACCTAATTTACTCTCCAAACTAGTACAAACAAATCAAAAACTTTAACAAAGGAAAAAAATTGGAAGTCTTAACAATCTATTAAGAAAGAAACAAAGACATCATTGATCTGTTTTCTATACTCATCTGGTGTTTCTGCTTCTTCAGCCCTTTTCTTGACTCTATATGTTGTTTACATATTTCAAATCCCTAATGAGCACAGGAGAATTTTATAGAAACACACTCTTTAAATTATCTGCTCAATGATGAATGATCTTTTCTTGTTTTTACAAGCTGAGGACTGTAATAAATAAAATAAAATCAAATGCTGCTAACATTAAGCACTCTGTATATATATGCTGAAGTAGATGCGAAAAACACGGTAAGTTGGAATGCTGCTAGAGATAGTTTTCTGCCAATGCCAGTGTAGCTGATATGCTGCCACTAAGAGCTCGGGACTGATGTAGCGAAATGGCGTGACTAATTGCTAGGGACAATTGTGCCAATGTAGCCAAATCCCATGATTGTGAAGGTTAGGGTTTGGAGGAAGAGGTATATGAAGTAGTTGTTTTTCCCATAGAGAAAATCATAGCATCCACAGAAGAATAAAAATGCTCCAAAGCAAAGCTCCAACTTAAGTATTCTGTAAAAATTTTAAAATATAAGAGGCATTACTACTCAATATATATATATATATATATATATATATATATATATATTTACTCTGAAGCAATTTGATAATAGAACATAAAACATAAACAAAAGCATGCAAGTTGACTTTTTTTTTTTTCTATTTTTTAAATCATCATTGCAGATAATGAAAAGGGTTAAACCTTAATCTTTATCCCCTTGAACATATAAATTTGGCACTATTGCCAAATTTTGTTCTCATGAATTGGAAAATTTTGCATATTAATTATTTTGTTAGGGAAGCTTGTAAAATTGAGAAGTGAAAGGAGATTTCACATACCTGTCTCCAATCCTGAATCGAAATTTCTTTGGCGCTTTGGAGTTCGCTTTGTTTTTCATAACATCTCCAAGTTTTTCAGTGACAACCCATTCATTAGCTCTCCCTGCTTCTAGGAGACCAATGAAGGTTGCCTTGGTCCGGTGCAGCGACATCACATTCTCAAAAAGGATCCAGTAGAACAACAAATGGATTGACCTGCATTTCAAGTTGAAAAGGGTAAACACTATGATCCCATATAATATATACATACATATATATATATGCACATAATGTGTGAAATAGAGGATAGACTTATGCAAGACCTTGGGGTTCCAACAGCATTCAAAGTGGTGATAATGCAAGGAATGTAGATAGCTCCCCACTTTGGAACCTCAACTTCAGGAACCAAAATGGTCAATGGAAGCACAACACAGTAGAACATGAAGGTCACCATATGAGCTATGATTTTGCGGACGAAGAAGAAGCTGTAGATCACATATACCTTCTTCCAAAATCGTACTTTCTGCAGCAATTTGAACATCAAAGATGGTATAAAAATGTTCTAAAATTTGAAAATGAAATAACTTCATGTACATTAAATTTTAAATTATTTTTCAACAAACTTACCTTGTTTCGGACAATTTCCATCACCATTTTCCTGAACAAATTGGCAGGACCACAGGACCACCTATGTTGTTGATAACGAAAGGCTTTGAATGTACTAGGAAGTTCACTTTTAACCTATTGCATAAATTGAAATAAAAATATAGGTTAGGATTACTCAAAAAGATATACAGAGAAACAGAGTTTATATACAGAACTTCACTATCAGTCCAATTTCAGTGTATTTACCATCTATATTTAATTTTTCTGTCACTTGGGCACAATGGGTTCACAAAGAACTTAATTGAGCACCATTATTCATTATACATAGAGGAGATACATACAGAAAATTATATATAATACCTGGAGGTCACCAAGGTAAACAAATTTCCAGCCCTTGAGACCAGCTCGGACAGCAAGATCCATATCCTCAACCGTTGTTCGGTCCTTCCAACCACCGGCCTCATTTATAGCAGCAATCCTCCAAACACCAGCAGTTCCTGCAATTTTTTACAACATTTCATCAAATTCAAATTTTGTTTTCTCACTTAATGAAAATATTAAACGAGCTCATAAAAAATAAAAAATTAGCATGTAATTACTGAAAGTCTGAAAAGTAATTGCCAAAAGAGTTACAAATTACAGTTGATAATATTTATGTATCAGAATATTAATTGGCAAATTGTTTAATTTCAAAAATAAAATAAAATGCAGCTTTTGAAATGAAATTAAGCATTCAACAAGTACCATTGAAACCAAAGAAGGCATGTGTAGATGAACCAACTTCTTGTTCCACAGTAAAATGGTAATCTAGTGACATCTCTTGCATTCTTGTCATCAAACACTCGTCCGAATTCACTGCACAAATTACACACATTTAGTATAAATTATCCAAATTCCAAACTCTATTTTAAAATTTTAAATCATTTTAGATCGTTATTTGTTTTATGTTTTGCTTGGTTATATATATATTAAAGTCTAAGATATTTATTGAATTAAACACAGAATATTTGCAATGGGGTAACCACCTTAATTTCACATGGTTGCTGAGTTGGTAAACTCCCATTTGTCTCTGAACTAATATATATATATATGCTTTCACCAAAAAAATCCTTAATAGTTCCGTTAAGAGTAATATATTTTAATTCAACTAAACAGCAAAACAAAAATAAGTTAAAATCACAGTTTTAATTATATCCCATATTTTACAAATGTTTTTCAACGTCTCTCTACTTAGATACATCAATGGTTAATCCCAACAGATACATATATATATATATACAACAATAATATTGACCAAAGTGTCGGTGAGAATAGACAGCAGAGTGTAGAGTGTAGAGTGAGGTCCACCAAGTCAGGCTATGTGTGTGCTAAAACTGTTTGTGGCATATAGTAGCACGTGGAGGCTGATAAATTGGGAAGAAAAAGACATATATACCCTTGAGTGTTTGTAACTGACAAAATTGACATTAAATTTTCTTTTAGTAAAATGACAAATTACCGATTAGAACCATACCTTTGATTTCTTTATGTGATTAATATTTAATAACGTCACGAAATTTATGACTCTTTATTCTTTACCACAAAATGACACACCTACCCCCATATTTAGCAGTATCAAGCCGTTAATCCCGGAGAAAATTGCTATTTTTGGGAAATGATATAGACAATTACGTCATTCCACCGACAATCAACCCTCAACAAACACAATAATATAAATATTTAAATACGTGTATATATATATATATATGCATGAAATTAGGGGGGAAAATAGGTGTCGTCACGTGAGTCTTCACGGAAAGTCAACAAATCTAACGATACAGCTAAAAGTGAGAGCGTCATTTATTTATTTACTTTATTATTAACTCTTTCATCCTGAGACTTAAAAAGAAATAGAAATAGAAATAGAAATAATTATAATAATAAGAATTATTGTGAGACTGAGAAGAGAGTAAGGTTGGGTATGTTTTGTAAAATGTGGGTCCACCCCGTAATCGACGGTGGCGAGACAAATTAATGTCGTAATCGGACGACTCTGATTGATCTTACAACCCGTGATTGAAGGGGTGCAGGAGGACCCTCCCATTCTGCAATATATCCCGCCGACTACATGATACATCCCACTCCGAGAGAACAACAGTATATATATATATCTACATACATATATATTACCACTATTATATATGTGTACGTACCACTCTCACATGCGTGGCCATACCATAATCTACCAAGTTTGCAATATCTATCTATCTATATATATATATATATATATATATAACTAACAATAATAGTGACACTAGTAGAGACCACCGACACATGAAAAAGAGGTCAATTATAAGAGTAAGATTTCCAATAATAAGAAGTTCATAACATAACATGTACTCGCTACTCATCTAACAATTGAGAAATATTTATTAATATTATGGATTAATTTTGAAGCTTACCAAACCTCCAACGAGCCTGAACTAGAGCAATCTCAGGGTTCTGGGCGAGGAAGGGAATGGCTCGCCGGAGATAATCGGGTTCGGGCCGAAAATCGGCGTCGAAAATCGCCACGTATTCGCAATGCTTGACATAGTCATGCTTCAATCCTTCCTTGAGAGCACCAGCTTTGTAACCTCCCCTGTTTTCTCTAATTTGGTACTTTATGTTGAGGCCTTTGCTAGCCCACCTTAGGCATTCCTTCTCCACCATATCCTACAATCATTTAATAAATTTAATTTAATTTAATGATGGAATCAACACAGTAAGATTATATGTTGGAGATATTTAATTTTGTGTTAATGACAATAATAATGTTGGTCTTGGTACAAGGAAAATGTGTCATAAAGAGGGATGATGAGAATTAAATGTCAAAATCAACACAAGCCCAAAATTGAATTGAGTTTTGTATAGATACAGTGAAAGTGAGGTTAATTGGCAATGATAACAGAAACCCAGATCTGAAAATGATTGAATTACAAAATCAAGACCAAGACCACTAGTAATACTAAAAAATAATTTATATTTTTCCATTAGAGCTCTTGGGTATGGGATTATGTATCAGAAAACAGAGCAATAATGGAGCCAATAAATACCCAAAAATCAGTGAATATGAGTTATATATAGCTAAATTGGAATGTGGGTTATATAAAACAGTACCAATTCAATGATGGGTTTGATTTCAATTTTCGAAAGTACCTTGACGGCAGGGTCAGTTGAATCATCAAGCACTTGAATCACAAGTCGATCGGACGGCCATGAAAGTCCACAAGCAGCTCCAATGGAGATCTTGTAAACCTGTAAACAAACACCAAATTTCAGCTTTTTCTCACATACCCATAAATCAAAAGGAACCAAAATCAACATTTCACGCACACAGAAACACACACACATATATATACACACACAACAGAGAGAGATAAAATATACCTCTCTTTCATTGAACATTGGGATTTGAACGAGGACAACTGGGAAAGCCAAATTGCCAATCTCCAAATCCTCATGAATTGGCTCCCATTTGTATTTCTTATCGGGCTTTTTCCAGAAGAGCTTCACAAGGATGATGACTATGCCCATGTACAGCCTCTCGAAGAAGAGCATTAGAGACATGGTCAAGCACATATACACAGCAAGCCTCAACAATGGGACTATCAATGGGGCTTTGATTAGCTCCCACATCAACCCAATTGTCCCCGCAATGTCTCCTCTTGTCCCCTGAAACGTCTCTGGTAACAGAGAATTCACAGACTCTGCCATTTTCGCTCACTCAATAACAGAGTAAAAACAGAGGACAATCACTAGATCTACTCTCTCTCAGTGTATACAATGAATTGTGCAAAAATGTGATGAACCCAGTTCAGATCTCCCTTTAAAGAGTGAGAGAGTGCCAAAAAAAGTTACTAATCAGTGATGTAGCGAGATCTCTACAATTGCAGTTTCTGCCAAACAAGGCCTCTGTTTCTTTCTACCAAAGTAGAACAGAGACAAAGCAGAGTTGTGGCATTGCAAGGGAGAGAGAGAAAAGAGAGAGTAGTGAAGTGGAGCAAGTAATGGAGAGAGAGAAGTTTGCTTTTTATAGTCAGTTTGGGTATTATTTGGACTTATTACTGGCTTCTTTTTTTTTCTTTCCCCCTTTTTCTCTCTCTCTCCTTTTATATATATACATATATACATATATATATTGGAATAATTTTTTATTTTTTTATTTTCCTGAGTTGTATAATTTTACTAATTTGTTGTCTGTAAAGATTCAGAAGACTTTTAACTGTTCTAACTACTAGGTCTGGGAGTGAGTGGCAGTGGCAATAATGCAATAGGAATACAGAATGGGTAGTGATGAATTGGGTCAACGGCCGGCGAGTGGTGTCAGATTCCGGCGATGGGAGGGCTAGGAATGGGTTGGTTATCTGAAGCAGTAATTGGTAGGGTTTTACTTGTAATTTGTGTGACCCAACAACCAATTAAATTATGCCATGTCATGATATAAAAAGGCACAAAAACATTGACATTTTTTTTTTTTTTTTGGGTTCAGTTTTAATGTAAATGATCTCTATGGTTAATGTAATATTTGGACAGCCATACTATTAAAGAGGTGTCTAATTAATAATTACCCATTCGTTTAATGGGACTACCTCAGTTTATATGTTACATAAAAGGTTAATTTCTTAAGTTTTCTTATAAAAAAGTAATAATATTTGTTGTTAATTAGTAGGTATTAGTTCTCCAATTTATAGGATTCATGTCATTTAATGTGTTAAATAATCTCAAAGATGAACATTATCCACCATAAACAAAGAATTTAAATAGGGGTGTTCAAAATCGGTTCGGTTCTTTAAAAACCGGAACCGAACACTCAAGGAACCGAAAATCGGTTCCGTTCTGGTTCCTTCTATTTTTAAAAAATAATAAAATAAACACCAAATATCAAAAAATAATAAAATTATAAACTAAATTAAAGAGACTATTTCAAATTTTCAATTATTACAAACTCAAAGTTAATTAACACATATCAACTTATAACTTATAATTTTAAATAAAATATATATATAACTCAAAGTTATATATATATATATATATATATATATATATATAAATGTAAGAATATAACACTAATAAAAGTAAAAAATATATATATATATATAAAAAACCGGTTTGGTTTGGTTCCAAATAGGTAAGAACCGGAACTAAACCTAAAATTTCAGTTCTTTGATTTTTGAAACCGGAACAGAACACCCCGGTTCCGATTTGGTTTCGATTTCGGTTCGATTTTTGAACACCCCTAAATTTAAATGTAGAATTAATTGTAGTTATAAGGCTAGAAATCTCAACTTTTAGATTAAATTTATTTAACTGTGATATAGAGATTACAAACATAATTTGTCGTTGCAGTATCGGTTTCGATTGTGGTCATAGTAACAATATAATGGGTCTGGACGATATTCGCCTCAAAAGTGAACATTGAATAATTATCGGTACTGCATAATAATATGAGATTAAACTTAAAAAATTAATCCAATAAAAAACTAAAATTAAGTATACTTGATTCTAATCAAGCTCTTGAACGAAAAAAACAAAAAACAAAAAATTCATACACAAAACTAGTATTTGATTACTAGAGATTGTTTGACCATAATTTTCTTATACTTCTTCAATCCAAATGCATGGTAAAGAATTACAAGGCAATTAGCTAAAAGCTTAAAAGAGGAAGTTAGTTGAATTAACTTAAGTTATAGAAAAAGGTTAAGGACACCTGGTCACAATAAATGTAAAGAAGAAGAAAAGGTGCCATGGAGGCAAGATTCATGAAGGGTAGAGTTTTTAAAAAGCAATGAGAAATGGCCACCTGAGTTTGAAAGGGACAACACATGGCATACTCTACACAAATCACATTAAATATTGGCTATTGCTATGCCCACAAATGGTTTTTGGCTTTATGAACGTAAAAGTTAATTTGAATTATGTTTAACAAAAAATTTTAATTTCTGAATTTTGAAAGAGCATTTAGAAAAAGTTAGGGAATATCAGTTTCTCAAAACAGTTTCTGCTTTTCTTTTTCTTCTGTGTAAAGCCAAAAACAAAAATTCTGTCAAACATGACCCAAGTCCTCTTACAAATTTGCCTAAATTATCTTAATAAATAGTATTTTTTTTAGTTTGTTATGTTTTTGTTTTTATTTTTATCTCATATAACTTAATAATATTTGAATTTTTACAAACAAAATAAAATAAAATACTAATGGATCCGACTCTAAAATAATGAAAGAGTGTCATTGAAATCATGTTTCAAACATAAGTATATATGTAATAAATGACAAATATAGCTAGAGGAATGTTAATCACATGTGAGGATATAACCCAAATATATTACATATATATTAACAAATACATGTAAGGATATAACCCAAATAAATGCAGACATGTAAGGATTACACGGATTTCAAGATACATTAATTGCGTTTGTTATTGATATCATAAAAAAATTATAGACCAATAAAAAATACTGTCCAACTACAATCGCATGTGTGAGTGATTAACATTTCTCATATAGCTATCACAAAACCATATTATAGGTCAATCTATTTTATCCTAAAATTTACCATGAGACTAAATTAAGAGATATGAGAAACTATTGAATGGTACATGACCAAATTACAGTTGAAAATGTATTTAATTATATGATTTGGATTTTTGTTATCCGTAATAATGTAACGAACTTGACATTATGAATTTTAAAACTGAACATGGAACAAATATTAGTATCAATACCCTCCAAAATATTATAATCGGGGCCATACATAAGAATAACACAAACTATAATTGTTTGTGTTACTCGTATAATTATTGCAATTTTCTAGTCCAAAATAACTTTTTCAAGAAATTGAAGTTTAACTACTCATCTACGACATTCACGTGCCTCTCCAGTCTCCAACATTGCTTAGAATAAGAATCTGTATTTTGCGTTGACAACTAATTAATAATATGGGTCTACTGAGTGTTAGATTATTGAATTTAATTGGAAATGCATTGATTATGAAGTAGAAATATGTCGATTTTAGTAGTATGAACAAATTGAATAAAAAAGAAGAGGACATTGGGGCGTGTTTTGAGCATAGACATGTGTGTCAACACAACACATGCGGCGATGCAATTAAGGGGTACTTTTTGACTAATATCCTCATTTTACTCTCTCCTTAACTTGATTTTTTCTTTTAATACCAAAAAATTATCTTAGCAAGGAAATTAAAATGGAAGTGTTAAATATATTAAAGTTGTTTTTCGAAAGTACTGAATTAGCTCCTTAAATTTAAAATTGGTGGGACACTAAATTATATTTTGAATTAAAAATTTAAAGCATTAAAAAAATACAAGGGTTGATCATTAAAAAAATACTATTTAAGATATGATTGGAACATATTGACCATCTATACATACATCATACATGCTTATTGAGCACACTCCTCAACGGTTGATCATTATAGAACTTGCTACAAGGGTTCAACTAAATATGCCACACAAGAAAAACTCCATCAATTACTTGGGCTCCTGGCTTGTACCTATAGTTAATGTGATGGGTCATTTTTAACTATTTTGGGATGTTAGTGAATTCTCTTGGTCTTAAAAGCTTTGGGACACTACTGCAAATCAACCTAGGCCAATGGACCTCCACTCCTAAATCACACACTCACCAAACTTAAAATGATTGTTGGCTGTGGAGCCCTACTGAATGCCCTACTTGTCTCTTTCCTTGCACATATATATATATATATATATATATATATATATATATATATTACTACTAAATATAATGACCTTTTACTTGACCGAAGAGATAAGAATAAAGAAAAAAGAAAAAAGGGGAAAACATTGGAATTAAAAGCAATTGTGGGTAGGCTTAAAAGGACACACAAATAATGTCACACAATTATTGCACCATAACCCTAGTAAAAAGGTAAGTAAAAGAAGTAAATACTTGGTGAAGCTTCTATCCACACATCATCACCTCTCATTTTTCCCTTTTTCAGAACTAGTTTGGAGACCACTCTCCGACTGTCAATTTTTTTTATTCTTAATTAGGATTGGTTGATCACCATGTTTGGATTCTCTTTTCTGGTACCTTTGTGGTGTTATATATATATATATATATATATATATATATATATATATATATTTCTAGGGTAAATTGCTTAAAACCCCCCTCAAGTTTACTCTCTTTCTCTATTATACCCCCTAAACTTTCATTTTCTTGCACCATGGACTTGCTCTCAAATTTTTTTACCCTTTTACCCTCCAAACTTTTTGTATTTCCACCTTACCTTTAATCATATCCATACTATTATATTTCTTAATTCTTTAAATTATAAAAATATTATTTCTTTCAGTTATAATATTAATTATGTCATTTACCTTTAATATATTAGACTAAATATACTCTCAAATGTTAGTTTTTTTTATAAGTTCTAATTATTTTATTTGTAAATCAATTAACTTGGTATTAAATTTTAGTTTGATTTAAATCATAAAATTCAATCCTAATTAATATATTGATAAATAAATCATAATTTATGAAAATAATATATATATTTCGAACAATATATATATATTTCGGAATATATATATATATTGGAAAATGATATATATTTCGGAATATATATATATAATTCGTCAAAAATATATATTTTCCGAATCTTTTAAAAAAATATGATTTTTTTCCGAAAAATAATTTTTTTGGGAAAAATATATATTATGTTCCAAAATATGATTTTTTCCAAAAAATAATTTTTATTGATAAAAATATATATTATTTTAAAAAATATGAATTTTTTCTGAAAAATAATTTTTTTGAGAAAAATATATATTATGTTCCAAAATATGATTTTGAGTCATAATACTTAAACTACCATCAATAGTATAGGATGGTTTAGTGAAATCAAACCTTCAAAAAATTATTTTTCGAAAAAATATGTATATTTTGGAATATATATATATATATATATATGATTCGTTAAAAGTATATATTTTTCGAATTGTTTTAAAAAATATGATTTTTTTTTAAAAAAATATACATTATTTTCTAAAATATAAAAAATATATATTTCGGAAAAAAATTATATTATTTTAGGGAAAAAATCATATTTTGGAAAATAATATATATTTTTCTCAAAAAAATTATTTTTTGGAAAAAAATCATATTTTTTTAAAACAATTCGAAAAATATATATTTTTGACGAATTATATATATTCCAAAATATATTTCATTTTTCAATAAAACTTAATTTGATTTAAATCATAAAACTCATTATCCTAATTAAATTTATTTTTTTGCCAAATGAAACTTTCTTTTCATAAAAATATATTCATAAATTGTGATTTATTTATGAATATATTAATTAGGATTGAGTTTTATGATTTAAATCAAACTAAAATTTAATAACAAGTTAATTGATTTACAAATAAAATAATTAAAACTTACAAAAACAAAATTTAACATTTGAGAGTATATTTAATCTAATACATTAAAGGTAAATGACATAATTAATATTCTAACTAAAAGAAATAATATTTTTGTAATTTAAAGAATTAAGAAATATAATATTAAGGATATGATTAAATGTAAAGTGGAAATACAAAAAGTTTGGAGGGTAAAAGGGTAAAACAATTTGAGGCAAGCCCATGGTGCAACCTTTTATGAAACTTTAGGGGATATAGTAAAAAAAAAGAGTAAACTTGAGGAGGTTTTAAGCAATTTACCCATATTTCTATGACAATTAGACTTTGATAAACTACAATGTTCAACAAGAAAATTTAACATATCTATAGTACTATCTCCTAATATATATATATATATATATATGAGATAAAGAAGTGCCAACACACTCTTTAAATTATCATATGGTCATGATGAGAGTGAGGAGAGAGACCTGTGAACAAACTTTTACATTTCTTTTTGGTCATGGTTGATGGAAGATTGTTCCATTGACAATGTAGTTGCAAAATAATGCAAATAATGTACCAGATATACATATAATACATATATTAATGTATTTGTTTCTGGGCAATCTCATAATTGTACCTGGCTCCAAAAATATTAATTAGACAAGGGACCATGCTAGGGTTTTTTATGCACACTAGACATTTTATTATCTCCGAGTGGAAAAACTACAATCTTGTATATGTCTTTGCATATACTTTTGGTCATGCACCCATATATCATTAATTTATCATACTTCTTTATATATGGAGATCTTTGTTTGTCTGAACATTTCATAAACTCAATTCATAGCTCATAGGTTTGAATAAGAGACTAGCACTCATTTATTGAGATCAATATTCATTTTGGAAAATGATTCTTGCACCAAGACATAATTTTGATAGTAAATGTATATTTATTATTGGATGGATAAGTATAGATATATTTGGATCTTACAATACTTCATACAATAGTACATATGCTCATTTATTTTTCAACAAGAGAAAGAAATTATTTATTTACCGTTGAAAAAACAAAATTTTATCTATTTTAAATTATTTTTCCACCCAAAACTTTTTTAGGCAGAGCATACACTAAATAATCCATATACCTAAGGCATAAATAAAAATATAAACATCACGATGTGGCTGTTGTTAGAAAGTGGTTGCAAAGCATATAATGAACAATTCATTATATATATATATATATATGTATATCATATCATATTAGTTTCTTCAAACTCATCCCTCCCTTAACTTATGCATGGCTTCTGATGTATAAATCATCACCAACCATATCTATCACTGATTGACTGAAAAGGAAATTTAGATACTCTTATCAATGAGCAAATGACCATAGTTACTACTTTCATGTCTAAGGGCAATTTGACCTTAAAATGCTTTTCTTATCAATATTGAAAGAATTTTAATCAAATTGCAATTAACAACTCCTAATCACATTTAAAATGCAACTAATCCGAGCTCAATTGTTGAGTCAACAATCTTGCAACGAATGCGATCTATTTAATGTCATGCAAAGAATGCAACAAATATCTCTAATAATACTCCAACCCATTTGACTTACTTCGCGTTGCGTTTGGAAACATTGAACCGTAACCTGAAAATTTTAATTCAAATTTCAAATTACAACTCACAACTCACAAATCGGATACTTATTAACATAGCTTCGAACGTGGGTTATCTCGAATGTATCCGCCGACATAGGTCATTAAATTTTTCTAAGTGGTTGGAATTTTATTTTCTTTATTATACTCCCTCTGTTTATGCTTCTTCCATGATCACATCACAGTAGGACAAGATTAGAAGAAGCTGTCATGAGTCATGACCCATGGGACAGCAATGGAGGCTTCACTGTCACGTGACATTGCGATACATGCATGTTATTTTCACATGCATTTGGATGCTTAGTGACAGAGAAACTAACCTTGTTCACTCCCCAAGATAATAAAAAATAAAAAAAATGATGTAACAAGAATTTTTCATTTTTCTAATTTATTTGCAAGTAGTAATAGTTCCTGCGGTTTGTATTTATTGGGCACGTTCCTACAGTTACTGTGAAGAATGATCTCATGCCTATAAGAATATGCCATGTGACAGTGCTATATAATACTCATACAAGAGACACATCTAGGAGTATCAAATTTCAAAAGTCTTCTTAGTTTTTATTTTTACTAACTTTTAATTTTGATTAATTGTTTATATCATTACTTTTTCTTTCTTTGCAAACCTACCCTTTTTCTAGTTTCTACTCACAATTCCTTCCTTGGGCTTGACTTAATCACAGAGCCACAGCTTTAGTTGCCTTTAATTTTTTCTTTTAAAAAACAGAGATACTGTTTTTTTACTTTATTATATATAGATATGTTAAAGTAATATATATACAACTTTAGTCTCCTACAAGAACAAATCAAAATACATATTGTATTGCCACTATGTTTCATGCTAAGTCTACACTGTGTACTGATTCTAGAAGTGTGATTGAAGTATTCTCAATCAATCAGAATATATATGCACAAAAGCCTTCCTAAATGCTCAACTCTAAATTTTCATGAACATTTTGTTATCATTCCAAAATTATATAAATAATAGAATGAGATATGAATGTGACAATGTTGTATATTTAAGTTTGCAAAAATAATGTCTTGATTTTGAATCATGTCCAAAAGTTAATTAGAAGCACATACATAGTGTAATATTGAATGATGTTAGTTTTAAAGAATATGCTCAATTAGAGTCCAAGACAAGTTAAACAAAGGATATTATCAGTAAATTCCCAGTAATTTTATTTTTATTAATTAACCTCCCTCTAATTCAAAAAATTTCTTATAATTATCAAAATATATCAACTTATCCCCCTCCCTAAAATTTTGGACCAAAATACCCCTGATGTTTAATTTAATTAAAAAAACATATAAAAAATTCATAAAAAATATATAAAAATTTAAAGTATATATATAAAATTCGTAAAAAATATATAAATTCAAAAACATATATAGAATTCGTAAATAAAACATATAAAATTCGAAAACAAACATATAAAATTTTAAAAAATATATAAAATAAAATAAAAACATATACAATTCGTAAATATATATAAATAATTCATAAAAAAACATATAAATTCGTAAAAAATATATAAAATTCAATATATATAATCTTTTGGCACACTACAATAGTATATTCAAACAAGATTATCCAAAAAAAAAAGGATAGGAAAATCATAATATTTGATTTTTGGGAAAATCATAATACAATCCAAGAAAGTGTTCTTCCATTATATTTGATTTTTATTTTTCAAAAAAATTTAGATGTCACAATAGAGTATAATCATAATTTTAAAATAATTTATGGTGTTAAAATTGTTTTTTCAGAAGTCAATTGTTTTTTTTCATTTTCATGCAATAAACAAAGCGCGAATTGAACTAACTCTTTTTTAATATAGAGGGCTAAACATAATCTACCCATTCATGTGATTTAATAATAAAGTTATATGATTTTATTCTTAATTAAAATTAAAATGATATTTATGTTTTCGAGATATTTTATATATATTTTTTGAATTTTATATATTTTTTATGAATTATATATATATATATATATATATATATACTTTCGAATTTTATATGTTTTTTTAATTTTTATATATTTGTATATATCTTTTTATGAAATATGTATATATATTTTTTGAATTTTATATGTTTTTCTTAATTTAATTAAACTGCAGGGGTATTTTGGTCCAAGATTATAGGAAGGGGGGTAAGTTGATACATTTTGGTAATTGTAATGGTTGAAATATTTGGCCCAATTATAGATGGGCCACTGGACTGATGGGCCAACGACGGATGGGCCAGGGACCGATGGGCCGGAAGGCGGATGGGCTGAAGACAAGCAGGCCGAAAAAACAACAATGGGCCCATGGAAATTTCTAGAAGCTAAAGTGTGGTCCACAAGGCAAAAAGTAATCCAATTATAGTATGAAGAGTCCAAATAAGGTTAGGGTTCATCAAATCCCTTGATTTAAAGGGTTGATAAACCTGGGTACATGGGCTTGACCCATTTATCACAAACTTGTATAAATAGAGGACTTTGATTAATGAGAAAGGATCCCAAAGTTTTAACCAAATATCTATTGTGTAACTTTTCTGCATTTACACAATTGGCGCCGTCTGTGGGAAACCCTATTATTGAAGTCTTTTTTTTTCAATAAGCTTCCCACCCTCTACAAAAAGCTAAGATTCATACCACCAATGGCGATTACACGATCACAACAGACCGATTTGCCTCCAAACGGAGGCCAACAACCAGAAGATCCGATCAGAAGAGCTCTTTAGGAAAGAACCGCCGAGTTAGAAAGACAGAACGCCGAACTGGCAGCAAAACTGGCTCAACTGCAGAACCTACAGGAGACCCATGATGACGAACAATCCGACCAGCACGAACGATCCGTGGGCCGCCAAACAGACAAAGGAGACCTACCCGCTAGAGCCCACGACGGTCGTGAAGAACAGGCCGAGTCATCCTTACAGGTTCTTGGGGTACGCGACCCCGAGGAGGTCCTGACCATGAAAAAACTGGAAGAAATCATGTCAAGATTCCAGCGAGACGTGCTCAGGGACCTGAAAGTACAGACCCCAATCGATCTGGCATCCGAGGCATCCATAGACGCCGTTCAGACACCATTCACCGTCTCGATCACCAGCGTGCCCTATCCGGAAAGGTTCAGATTACCGAAGTTCACCCTGTTCGATGGTACAAAAGATCCAACCGAACACATCTATCACGTCCATACCAAGATGAACGTTTACAACGAAAACGAGGCCTTACTCTGCAAAGTTTTCCCCACCAGCCTGACCGAAGCAGCCCTCCTGTGGTTCAGAAAGCAACCGCCCCGATCGATCGGTAGTTGGCTCAGACTCTGCGAGTTATTTATCGCACAGTACTTTGGCAATAAAAGGCAGAAGAAGACTATCTCCAGTCTGTTCACCATGATCCAAGAAAAGGGCGAATCCCTGAAAAGTTTTGTCTCACGGTTCAATGTGGAGATGTCTTCAATTGACAACTGCAATCAACATTCAGCCGTCGAAGCCTTCAGAATGGCTCTGATCCCTGGAACCAAGTTCCATCAATCCCTAGTCAAAAGGCCGCTGGCCGATATTGAAGAGCTCAATTCTAGGGCACAGGGGCACCTCCGAATAGAAGAAGAGTTGGCCATACGACAAAGAAGGACCGCCTTTGCAACAATAGAGGCCAGAGCATCCGAACCTTCAAGGATAAAGGATCGGGCACCAGACCGGAAGAGACCGAGCGCACTTCCTGCTCTTTCCCCGGCCCCAGAGAAACGACCAAGGTTTGAGGAGAAGGTCACCCCCTTAAAAGTAACCTTGGCAAAGTTGTACCAGGAAACAAAGAGCAAAGGAATCTACCGGTCACCACCTCCCATCAGACAGCCGATGGATCAAAGGGATATGTCGAGGCACTGCGCCTTCCATGGCGAATACGGGCACCATGCTAATGAGTGCAGAAGCCTCCGGAGACAGGTGGAAGCCATGATTGCCAAAGGAGAATTGACCGAGTATGTTGCCAAGGAAGGAGCCCGATCAGATCAAGCGACGCATGCCCCTACCAAGGGGGCTTTGGGACAACCCGTGCGGGTCATTCACATAGTTCATGGAGGGCCCAGTCGGTCAGAAGCGGAAGAAACTCGTAGATCACAGATGCGGCAAGCCCAGAAGTTACGAAGGGTTGGAGAAGTCACCAAGTTTCGAAGCCCGAAGGAGGATGCCCGGATTACTTTTACCTCTGCGGATATGCAGAATATTCAGACACCTCATGACGACCCCCTGGTTATCTCCCTCATGGTCTCCAACTGCCTGATCAAGAGGGTAATGGTCGATCCAGGAAGCAGCGCCAACATTATCACCAAATGGGCCTTTGAAAAATTGGAAATCAGCCCCCAGGAAATAGTCCCATCCAGAAGCCCGATAACAGGATTCGATGGAAAGAGAGTGGAACCGGTGGGGGAAATCCAGCTACCAGTAACGGCAGCAAGGCGCACACTCCGAGAGACTTTCGTGGTGGTGGATGTAAAACCTTCCTATAATCTCCTCATGGGAAGAGGATGGATCCATCGTATGCACGGAGTCCCTTCTACCATGCATCAGGTCATGCGGTGTATCGACCCGAACGGAGTTGACGTAATCGATATCAGGGGAGATCAGGTAGCAGCAAATGAGTGTTACGCAGTCACGATGAAAAGTCTAAAAAGGAGTACGGAACCGGAACAAAAGTCGCGGTCCGAGACAGTACTTGATGCCAAATAGCAATTACAGGAGGGCGGATCGGGATCACCGGTAGCAGTTGAACCACTACTGGAGGTTCAGATTTGTCACAATCGCCCCGAAAGATTTACCTATGTTGGTTCAGGCCTCAATCCACAAGAAAAAGAGGAAATGGAATCCCTTCTCCAATCCAATGCTGACATATTTGTGTGGAGCCATATGGACATGACTGGTATTGATCCATCAGTAGCCCTGCATTCTCTCAATGTGGATCCCAGCGCAAAGCCCATTAGACAGAAACAGAGACGAATGGGGGCCCATCGAAATCAGATCATAGCTGAAGAAGTTGATCGGCTTCTGCAAGCAGGATTCGTTAAGGAGGTTCAGTATCCTTCCTGGTTGGCAAACGTGGTGGTGGTCCAGAAGAAAAACGGCAAGTGGAGGGTATGTGTTGACTTCACTGATCTGAATAAAGCAGGCCCAAAAGACTGTTTCCCTTTACCAAAGATCGACCAGATGGTAGATGCCACCGCAGGATTCGAACGCCTGAGTTTTATGGACGCATACTCTGGCTATAACCAGATCCGGAGGACCAGGAAAAGACTGCCTTCATCACTGAGTCAGGTACATTTTGTTATACAGTTATGCCTTTCGGACTAAAGAATGCAGGAGCTACCTATCAGAGGTTGGTCAGAAGGGTGTTCCAAGGGATGATGGGATCCACCATCGAGGCCTACATCGATGACACAGTGGTCAAAAGCAAGGTAAAAGGAGACCATCTAGCCGACCTACAGCAGGTATTCAATACCCTCCGGAAGTACAATATGAAGCTCAATCCAGCCAAATGTTCCTTCGGAGTATCCTCAGGCCAATTTTTGGGACACATAGTTGATCGGACGGGAATACAAGCTAGCCCTGCGCAAGTCAAAGCTCTCGTAGAAACGGCTGAGCCAAAGTCCCGGAAAGAAATCCAGGTGCTAACCGGCAGAATAGCAGCCCTAATTAATTTCATCTCTCGGCTAACCGATCGGTGTAGGCCGTTCTTTCAGGCAATAAAAGCGGCACAAGGAGAAGTCTGGGGGCCAGAGCAAGCGGAGGCCCTGCATAAACTCAAAAGTTACATGGCAAAGCCCCCGATTCTGGCAACCCCTGAAGCCGATGAGCCGCTGCACCTATATCTGGCCACTTCAGTAACATCTACCAGCGCCGCCCTGGTCAAGGAGGGCAAAGGGTACCAGACACCAGTTTTCTACACCAGCAAATCCCTTGCTGATGCAGAAACCCGTTATTCAAAGCAGGAGAAGCTGGTACTATCGTTGATCAATGCTAAGCGACGTCTACGGCATTATTTTGAAGCACACCCGATCATAGTACCTACTGTAACTCCGATCAGATCCATAATGGCGAAACCTGAGTTATCTGGGAGAATATCAAAATGGGCGATTGAACTGGGGATTTTTGACATAACCTATGTCCCCCGAACGGCCATCAAAGGACAAGCAGTAGTTGATTTCCTGTTAGAAACAGAAACTGCTGACCCCACAGAAGAAGGTGAACCTGGATTATGGCTCGTGTTCGTAGATGGATCGTCCAACATCAACGGAGCAGGGGTCGGGGTAGTACTCGTAACACCGGATGGTACCAAAATCCAACAATCCGTTAGACTGGAATTTCCAGCTTCTAACAACGAAGCGGAGTATGAAGCCATCCTTGTAGGAATTCGGTTAGCCCGAAGCCTTCAGGTCCAGAAAGCAGAGGTGCGAAGTGACTCCCAGCTAGTCGTGCGACAGTTACATGGGGAATATGAAACCCGAGAGCCGAAGATGGAAGCCTAAAAGAATCTAGTTCTAAGAGAGGCTGAAGAGTTCCAGCAAATAAACTTTGAACAGATTCCCAGAGGGGATAATTCTGCAGCAGATCATCTGGCTAACCAAGCCTCCGCCACAAAAGAAAGTATGACTCGCACTGTACCAATGGACTTCATTGCCCGATCCAGTTTGGAACCCCCCGAAGAAGTAATGGTTATCCCATGGGAACCAAGTTGGATGGATCCGATAGTAGATTATCTGAGATTTGGCACATTGCCTGAATCAAAATCAGAAGCCCGGAAGATAAGAATGAAGGCAGCCAGATATGCCCTATACAATGGCCAACTATACCGAAAGTCTTTTTCCAGACCATACTTGAGATGTCTGACCCCCTCAGAGGCATCGGCAGTCATGGAAGAGATCCATGCATGAGCTTGTGGCAATCACTCTGGAGGAAGGTCCCTGGCTCATAAAATCCTCACTCAGCGGTATTTCTGGCCCTACTTGGCAAGGGACGCTGAAATTTATGTCAGACACTGCAAAAAATGTCAGTTTCATGGAGATACCATTCACCCACCGCCGGAGTTCTTAAACCCAACTATTGTTCCTCACCCTTTCGCCCGATGGGGCATGGACATCGTAGGTCCTCTCCCTCAGGCAATACGATGTACCACACATGTTCTCCTGGCCACCGATTATTTTACCAAATGGGTGGAAGCGGAGG
Source organism: Cornus suecica (assembly GCA_963922005.1). Lineage (NCBI taxonomy): Eukaryota > Viridiplantae > Streptophyta > Magnoliopsida > Cornales > Cornaceae > Cornus > Cornus suecica. The sequence continues at coordinate 60,031,807 of OY998243.1, forward strand.
CATACCCCACCATAACAGGTAGCCATGTTATAAAATTCATCTGGAGCCACATCATCTGTAGGTTCGGCCTACCCCGAACCATAATGATGGACAATGACACCAACCTGGACAACAGAAGGGTTCAAGCATTCTTATCAAAGCATGGGATCAATCAAAACACTTCTTCCGTCGGCTACCCGCAAGGAAATGGGCAAGCCGAAAGGACGAATAAAACAATTTTTGACACACTGAGAAAAAAACTTGAAGACGCAAAAGGGGCTTGGTTGGAGAAATTGCCAGAGGTGTTGTGGTCCTATCGGACTACTCCGAGACAGCCAACTGGAGAAACCCCTTTCGCCATGGCTTATGGGGCCGAAGCAGTTATCCCGACCGAGCTAAAAGTACCTACTTTAAGGAGTCAAGCCTGGGAAGAAGGTCCAAACAATCAGCACCTAGCCTATGATCTAGATCTCCTGGAAGAAAAACGGGAAGCCGCCGGGATAAGACTGGCTGCCTATCAGCAACAGGTCAGAGCACGTTTCAATCAGAAAGTCAAAAGAAGAGAATTCCAAGTAGGCGATATGGTGCTCAGAAGGAAGATTGGTATTGTAGGCAAGTTACGAGAGACATGGGAAGGACCTTACACAGTGGTTGAGGTTATCGGACGCGGTGCTTATCGGGTTCGGAAGAACGAAACAGGCCGCCTCGAGTCCAACTCTCAGAATGCTTATCGGTTAAAGAGGTATTATCCTTAGATAGTTGATTTTCTTGTTAAGAAATAAAACTGTGTCTTTCTATGACACCTTTGTTACGAAGCATCTGTGCCCGATATCGGTACCTCTGCTTCATGATTTTCCAATTCATTTCAATAAAAATAAATTCTACTTTTATGCAAGGCTCTAGGATTATAAAATTTCCTAAGTGTTTGAGTTCAAACTTGATTTGAACAAACCAGATGATGAAACCAAGCCTCAGGGGCCAAATGCCCGAAGGCTTTACAATTTGCTAAAATTTTTCCTAAGTGTTTGAGTTCATACCTGATTTGAACAAACCAGAGGATGAAACCAAGCCTCAGGGGCCAAATGCCCGAAGGCTTTACAATTTGCTAAAAATTTTCCTAAGTGTTTGAGTTCAAACCTGATTTGAACAAACCAGAGGATGAAACCAAGCCTCAGGGGCCAAATGCCCGAAGGATTTACAATTTGCTAAAAATTCCCTAAGTGTTTGAGTTCAAACCTGATTTGAACTAACCAGATGATGAAATTCACGCTAAATGTGTGAGTTTAGAATAAATAATAAATAGCCTCAGGAGCCATATGTCCGAAGACTCGATTGCTTCATAAAAGCTAAGTACGAAACGATAAAAACCGACACAAAGGACGAATAATTACTGGAAAAAAAGGATAAAAGTTCTTGTTCATTAAAAGTGGAGGAAGTTACAAGAAATTAGCCCATTGGGGGAAACAAAAACATATAAAATTGCCCTGGCTACTTTTCGGGAGGATGGTATTCTTTCCCCTTCAGGAGGGCAGCAAAGCGCTCCTCGTTCTCAGAGGCAGGAGGGTTTTCATAAGGAAAGGGTATTCCCATATGGGCATCGAATGCCTCTGCAGTCTTGAATTCCCGGGATTCCAGAGGGATATGCTCCATTTCATGCCTACATCTCCAGGCCCTGACCGCTCGGAGGTCACAGATGACACTGTATCTTTTGAACATGTCAAGCCCTCCCAGACGGCACATCTCTACCTTTTCCCGCTCCAGGGAAAGAAGCCTTTCTGATTCTGCCAAAAGTTTATCAGATTCAGCTTTTTCAGCTGTCGTCTGCCTAGCAACCTCTTTCGCTTTTTCCAGCTCGGCAGATAGAACCAGCTTTTCGGCAATCAGGGTTTGCTTTTCCGCCTCACCGGTTTCCAGAAGAGTCTTCTGTTCAGAAACGGTCTGGCGCAGACCATCCACCTCCTTGACTAGAGAAACCCGGTGGATCTCATTCTGCTTTATTTGGGCCTTCATACCGGCCATCTCTCTGACATCAGCCTCAAGGAGGCTGTTGTAGGCCTGAACGCCGTAGAGAAGCTGCACAATAAAAATTGGATTATTACACAAATAGCGGTCAACAAACGGAATAGAAAACACAAACTGATGATTGAAGTCTTTTACCTCCATAACCATTATCGAAGTTTTCTTAGCCAGATCAGTCCTGGTGATTTTTGACTGAGCCGCCCTATCAGCTGGTGTCCAGATCCCTTTGGCCATAGCCCGAAGAGCTTCCGGTTGGTTAAAGGTGATTTGATCAGCACAAACTGGAGTTCCATCTGGCAGCAGAAACTTAGGCTCCCAAGGGATCAGAGCTTAGGATGATTCAGGGGCAGCAGGAGCCTTGCTTGAAGAAGCATTCTCGGCTTGTGCCCTGGCCCTTTTAGTACCCACTCCACCAGTTGTACTGGATCGGGTCCTCACAGTCGGAGCATTGACAGGAGGCGGAGGAGGAACCGATGGGTTCTGCGCTAGTGGCGCTGGCGGACTCCGAACAGGAGGAGGCACCGAAGTCGAAGGCGGAGCTGTTGACAACGGCACAACATCAACAAGCGTAATCCCTTCGGGAACTTGAGGGATTCTGGCGGACATAGGTTTGTCAGGCAGGTCCATCCTGTCAACACCAGCGCCCAAGTTAGAGATCGATTCAAGATTGTCCATGGTCAGCAGGTCAGTAGCCGATCGGGTCTTGCCCCAAACATGGGTTTTCAAGAGGCCTATCCGCTGTTTTATAAAGGTAAGGGGAAGATCCTTGTCCTCGTAACCTAGAAATTTGAAGGCATAGTCCCCCCGGTGAAGGTCACAATGGTCACAGAGGCAAGAAGCCTTATGAAGGGGGCGGTAGACAGGCAGGCGAATGGGACCGAACTTATTGGGGATCGGGAAAATACGAGAAAAAGGGTACGACCAATTGCCACTCACTACTACCATTCGTTCCTTCCATCCCTTGTCCGATTTTTCAGTATCGGTACAGATGTTGCGGCCGTAAAAGGGAAAAAGGTTGTATCTACCTCTACTCGCTCTGGCATTTTGGAAAAAATAACAAAGGAGGAGGTCGGCTAGGCCTAAGTTCAGATCCATATCCCTATTGTACAACAGAAGCATGGACATGATCCTAATACTGTTCGGGTTCAATTGAAGAGGGTGCAACCCTAGCATGAAAAACACATAGTGAAAAAAAGGATGAAGAGGAAATTTTAGAACCCTAAGATGAGATGCCGATAGCAGAATGCTACCGGGGGCTAGGCCCTGGCTCTGGGAAAAGTCCAGATAGCCAGGATAGGGGGACACATCAACATCCTGGGGAACTCGGGTCTCAGCCCGAAGGTGTTTGACGTCCACTTCAGGTCGGGTCCTCTTAAGTGGGGCCACTACGAATGGTTCAGAAGGCTTGAATTTCGCAGGACCGGTCGTTGAGGAACCCGGAAGGTCAGTACTTTTAAGAGTGGTCTTTTTAGTTCCTCTAGGAACATGCTGGGGAGTGTCACTGCTAGTGGAATCGGTGCCTGAGGCAGAAGGTAAAACTACTTCCTCTACCGACCGGGTATCATCACTATTGGACATAACGTTAAGAAATGTAGAAGAGACAGAAGGAGGTAAAGGTGATAAATTAAAGAAAGAAGAAAGGAAGAAAACCGATCGACTTACTTAGTTGGCGAAGGAAGAGTTACAAAAACTCTGAGTAACAGCAGGTTCCTATGGTATCTGAGATGAGCAACGGAATGAACGGCAGCAATGACAAAGAAACGAATCCCAGTAATGAAGAACTAAAGAAGGCAGAGACAAGAATATAGAGTTACAAAGTATGAAATGTGATGAGAAGTGAAGAATAAGGGGGTTTTTATAGAAGGAGAGAAGGAAGCCAAAAAGGTTGCACGAAGTCCGAAAGGCACGCCAAAGCCGTCATGGTGCGAGATTTAAGGGAGAAATTGCCTCACGTTTTGGCATATCATTAAGTAGACAATAATGACATGACAACTCATCATCTTCATTTCCCATAAAAGCTATTAGTGTATATATACATAGGTATTTACATTTATTAGGTCATGGGCTTTAGAAAGAATGTCAAGCCCATAACCTCAGGGGCCTGTGTAATGGTTGAAATATTTGGCCCAATTATAGATGGGTCACTGGACTGATGGGCCAACGACGGATGGGTCAGGGACCGATGGGCCGGAAGGCGGATGGGCTGAAGACAAGCAGGCCGAAAAAAACAACAATGGGCCCATGGAAATTTCTAGAAGCTAAAGTGTGGTCCACAAGGCAAAAAGTAATCCAATTATAGTATGAAGAGTCCAAATAAGGTTAGGGTTCATCAAATCCCTTGATTTAAGGGGTTGATAAACCTGGGTACATAGGCTTGACCCATTTATCACAAACTTGTATAAATAGAGGACTTTGATTAATGAGAAAGGATCCCAAAGTTTTAACCAAATATCTATTGTGTAACTTTTCTGCATTTACAGTAATCAAATGGAGGTTTTCTGAACTAGAGGGGGTTAGTTGATCAAAAATGAAACTATAGGGGATTTACTTATAATATTCCTTAAACAAAATGTGATTTAACAAAAGTATAATACTTCATCCATCTCAATTTAAGTGTCCACATTCACTATTCAACCTATTCCAAAATAAAAAAAGTCAATGTCACTTTATTTGATCAATTTACCAATTTATCCTTCAATTATTCAAATTATAAAATATCTAAATTACAAACATCACATCACTTAGTGGAATCAAGAATAAAATTAATATTTTATTAACTATCATACAAATAAACAAAAGTTAGATTCCCAAAATTAACATATAATTTGGAAAGAGAGAGCAGTACTTTTTCTCTTTTTCCTTTTTTGTCCATAAATACATGCTCATTGCTCCATGCACTTAGCAATGTAGTTTAGACATGAGAAGTTAATTAAAGGGAATAGAAAGTCATGTGAGACAGTTCATATGTCACTGTGTCAGTTTGTGTGTGAGAGAGAGAAGGGGTAGGGGGCTGTCACCACAAATACAGAAAGATGAGAGCAAATGCCACCATTAATTAAAGGAATATTATGAGTAAATCCCAATAATTTTAATTTTGATTAACTAACCTTTTTTCAGTTTAAAAAATTCTTTTATGATTATCAAAATATATCAACTTGTCCTCATTTTTATAATTTTGGACCAAAATACCTATGAAGTTTAATTAAATTAAAAAAAACATATAAAATTCAAAAAATATATATAGATAATTAGTAAAAAATATATAAAATTAAAAAAACATATAAAATTTGAATATATATATAATTCAAAATAATATATATAATTAATAAAAAAACATATAAAATTCGTAAAAAATATATAAAATAAAATAAAAACATATAAAATTCAATATATATATATAAATAATTTGTAAAAAATATATAAAAATATATATTAAAAACAAAACATATAAAATTTGAAAAAATATATAAAATTCGTAAAAATATATATAAAATTCATAAAAAATATATATAATTTGAAAAAATATATATAATTTGTAAAAACAAATATAAAATTTGAAAAAAAAACATATAAAATTCGTAAAAAAATATATAAAATAAAATAAAAACATATAAAATTCGTAATATATATATATTTCGTAAAAAATATATAAAATTTGTAAAAAATATATAAAATAAAAAAATCATATAAAATTCGAAACAAATATATAAAATTTGAAAAAAACATATAAAATACAAAAATTATATATAAAATTCGTAAAAAATATATAAACTTCAATATATATATATATAATCATTTGGCACACTACAATAGCATATTCAAACAAGATTATCCAAAAAAAGGGGTAGGTTAAAAGCGCTCTTCCACTATATTTGGGAAAATCATAATACAATCCAAGAAAGTGTTCTTCCACTATATTTAATTTTATTTTTTCAAACAAAATTAGATGTCACAATTGAGTATAGTCATAGTTTTAAAATAATTTGTGGTATTAAAAGTGTTTTTTTATAAGTCAATTGCTTTTTTCCATTTCCATGCAATAAACAAAGTGCGGATTGAACTAACCATTTTTTAATATGAAGGGTCCAACATAATCTATCCATTCATGTGATTTAATAAGAAAGTTATATGATTTTATTCCTAATTAAAATTAAAATGATGTTTATGTTTTCAAGATATTTTATTTGATTGGTAATATGGTTTCTTCAAATTTTATATATTTTTTACAAATTTTATATATTTTTTTGAATTATATATATATTTTTACAAATTTTAAATATTTTTTCGAATTTTATATGTTTTTAAATTTTATATATTTGTTTCAAATTTTATATATTTTTTACAAATTATATATATATATTTTTACCAATTTTATATGGTTTTTTTTACGAATTTTATATATTTTTTCAAATTTTATATATATTTTTAATTTTATATATTTTTTAAGAATTTTAAATATATATTTTTGAATTTTATATGTTTTTTAATTTTATATAAGTTTTTCAAATTTTAGATATTTGTTACGAATTTTATATATTTTTTCGAATTATATATATATTTTTATGAATTATATATATATATTTTTTATTCTTATATGTTTTTAAAAAAAATTATATTTTTTACGAATTATGTATATATATTTATATGTTTTTTTTTTAATTTAACAAAATTTCAGGGGTATTTTGGTCCAAAATTATAGGGAGGGGGACAAATTGATACATTTTAATGACCATATGGGGATTTTCTGAACTGAAGAGGGGTTAATTGATCAAAAATAAAACTACAGGAGGGTTTACTGATAATATCCCTTAATTAAACTTACCATAACTTTAGTGATTCTGACAAATTGAGATATATAAGCAACAATAACAATTCCAGTAAAAATGTTACTAAAAAAGTAACAATCAGCCTGAGAACCATCCCTAACAAGAAGTTATTATATTTTCGGAAAATTGAAAATAAGAAAACTGTAAAAAAGTTTATTTGGTTCAATTTTCTCAATTACAAAAATAATTGTTTTCAAAGAACTCATTTTTATTATCCTCAGAAAACTATTATCTGTTATCAGAATTTTCAAGAACAATTCTCAGAGATACAAACCAAACAGACTCATTATATGAGATGTAGACCTAAGATTATGTTATTCACTACAAGAAAAATGTGTTTATATTGACAAAAAATTAGTGGCAGACTAAAATTGTCGGTCACTAAAACTCTTATATATTTGTTGTGATCCTAGAAGATCCCACCTCGTAAAGCTATTGGATACATGAACTCCTTAAATTCCACTACTTCAATGTTCATTTCTTGTTCGGGGAGGATCATATGTAAAAACTGTAAGAATATTTTATTTTTGCATATTTAGTCAATAACCAGGTAGATTATGTATATTGGTTAAAGTTTGAGGACTTTATGGTAAAAAAATCAAAACTTGGAAAACATGGAAAAAACTTGAAAGAAAAGAAAAAGGTTTGGTGATCAAAAAATCTTATTCCATAATTGAAGACTTCCCTCTCTATAAACATGAGTAGATATTGAGAAGAGAAGATAAGTTTTTAGAGTTCTACAATTATTTCACAGAAAAAATCTTTATGCAGAGAGAGACAAAGATAACAATATTGATTGACCATTCATCTTCTAGTTCTCTAATTTTTGGGATTATCCAATTGTGCTACAACAGTTGTGATTTTTATGCACAATTGGATGATCTAGATACTGAAAAATCTACACACCTTCTGTTGCACTGTGTGTGCTTTGATCCGTGAGAAGCGGAGCCGTCAGAGTACGGAGATCGGAGCAGGAGGCTTTATGGTAGCGCGAGTGAATCAACAACTTTCAGACGTCGAGTGTAAAACGGAAAATTAGAAGCTATTGTAAGTCCCGTCTTCATATAGTATGTATAACTTTTGATTCATACTGCATCGATATCAGAAGGTATTCGTGATTTTTTCCTTGGAACGCTTCTAAGGTTTTTCCACGTAAAAATATGTGTGTCGTTTTATTGATTTTAAATTTTGCGCTTATATTGTGTTGTGATAATTTTGCTTGTGATTTGTAATACGGTGCAAACCATCCTAACCTGATTTCACATTACCGATCGATCGGTGGTACTTCGATCGATCAGTGGCAAAAATTGTGAATTATCCCCACATTTGTGATCGATCGGTGGTCCTACGATCAAAGTAAATGAAAAAGTAACGTGAACGAACCTAAGTGGCACACTAGCGATCGAGCAATACACGATCGATCGGTGGGTCAACAATGTGTTCTATTATACCTTGCCATAATAACCTCACTTCATAATTTTTAGGATTACAATCGTACCTTACGTACCACATTATTGATTTTACGACATCGTCAATTGATAATCCACAAGATGAATTCTTTTTGTGTAGAAAATTCTTTTTAATAAAAAAATTATTATTTTTATTAAAACAAAAATATTTTTAATAAAAAATTATTATTTTTATTAAAATATATATTTAATAAAAATTTATTAAGACAAAAATATTTATTAAGACAAAAATATTTTAATTAAAAATTCAGTATTTTTATTTAAAATTTATTTTATTTCTGATTAATATTATTATTCTAGAAACTTTTTTTAAATGGCCTATTTATTCTGATTAAAATTAAATATTCCGCAAATAATTTTAATTTGTCATGAATTTATAAAAATCCTATTCACTCCCCTCTAGGCTTATTTCCATTATCTCCTAAGTAATTTCAATTGATATGATAACATGATTTTTCCGATTTAGGTTAACGACCTAAGGTTATATCTTGAACTTAGGAGATGGACGTACCTTGTGAAGAAATGTCCGTGACTAGGTCCCCTATAAGATTGGGAAAAGATAACAGAGGAGACACTAGATAATCTAAGACCAAACACTAAATATGAAGATAAAATACTCTATAAGATTATATCCAGATTATCGAGTAACAAATATCTATACAAAGCATGACCCTAATACTAAATGCACGAATGCAAAATATCATGAATAAAATAAGACAAAAATAAAACAAATTTATTTATTTATTTTGAAATATGTAAGCAAGGTAGTAGAGATAACAAGCTAATCATTAACACATCATATTCTCAGATCTAACTCAGCCATTATACACACGGTAGTGAAGAAAATCAGCACACATACCTTGTAGACTCAAGAATACATAAGGCAAGTTTTGCAAATATATATATATGTATAAATTCTCATGTGCAAGCACTAAGGTAAAATGAAAACAATACACACTAATTCTGATAATCTTCTCACCAACCGTGATGATAATACAGTTAAAGATCCAAACTAGAAGTCAAATCATTAACTTGGACCTTATTGCTTGATAAAAGAATACAACATTTTAGTTTCTCTTTGACACACAATTTATTCTTTTCAACCTTTTCACCTTATTACTTTTTGTCTTTCTAAGCTCCGGACTTTCCAGCGATGATTTTTAGTCCTGACCAACAGGGCCCAAACTTCTTCCATGGGATATATGCTCATTAGTCTTCTCCCATTTTTATGCGAACACTATGCTATTTTGTGGTAGGAGGTCCGGTTATTCAGATTGAAGAATTAGTTTTTGCATTTCTATTTTTTAAACATCTCATCATTTTCTTTTCTTTCAACATTACTACAACATTCATAAGCATGCAAAAAGATATTTGAAAGCATATATCAATCTAGCATAGCTCATGAACCTTCATATCACTTCGGGTTAAATGAAAAAGATTAGCAGTTTCAACAGGCATTACGATCATCTTTGAAGTAAAATAAACATCTAAGATTAAGGTTTTTCAACATAAAATAATCATGCTAAGTGAACATCCAAAAACCTTAGATCAGACTGATATCTCTACTCCCATATGCATAATTAGACAAGTAAATATAAGAATAGAGTAAAATATGACAATTGTTTGTACTCTAGACAAGCTCATTATTCAAAAAAAAAATTATGATTTTTTTAAATGCATACATGAATAAATATAATACAAATGCATGATTATATATTAATTCTAGGAAAATAATGCAATGTGCTCCTCAAATGATAGATAAGAAAATATCTATTCTAAAGAAAGCATACCAATATATTTTATAAGACTAACATGCTTTTGAAAATCTAATGGTTTTGTAAATATATCTGTCAACTAAGAATATGTGGATATAAACTCTAGAGACACTATATCATCTTCAACAAGATCTCAAATGAAATGATGTCGAATATCTATATGCTTGGTCCTAGAGTGTTGAATAGGATTTTTAGAAATATTTATTGCACTCGTGTTATCACAGAACACATGCATCGTGCCTTAAGAAAAACCATAATCCTACAACATCTGACACATCCACAATACCTGAGTACAACAACTACCAACTGTTATATACTCAGCCTTAGCAGTGAAAAGGGAAACACAATTTTGCTTATTGTTATGCCAAACAACTAAACAATTACCAAGATAAAAACACCATCTACTGGTACTTTTCCTATCATCAACATTACTGGCCCAATCAACATCAGAAAAAGATGTGATTTCAGTGTTTGTACCTGATGGATACTACAATCCATAATTCACCGTCCCTTAAACATACTTGATAATCATTTTACCGCAATAATATGAGACTCCTTAAAACTTGCCTGGTAACGTGCACACATTCCAAGACTAAAAACATTATTAGGTCGACTAGCAGTTAAATACAACAAACTCTCAATCATACTCCTATAAAGTGTAGGATCGACATTTTTGCATTTAGTATCTATATTAAGCTTGACACTAGTACTCATAGGAGTTTTAGCATCCTTAGCATTTTCCAAACTAAACTTCTTCACCAATTCCAAGGCTTAACGAGTTTAAGAAATAAAAATCCCATCATTCAATTGTCTAATCTGAAGCCCTAAAAAGAAGTTCAATTCACTAATCATACTCATCTCAAATTCTTGTGTCATTTGATCTCCAAAATAACGAGCAAGTTGATCAGAAGTGGAACCAAACACAATATCATCAACATAGATTTGAGCAACAACTGTATCACTATTAATTTTCTAAATAAACAGTGTTTTGTCCACTCCCCCTCGAGTAAAACCTGTTCCTAATAGATAGTCGGTCAATCTCTAATGCCAAGCCCTAGGACCTTGCTTTAGCCCATACAAAGACTTTTTAAGCTTATACACATGATCAGGACAATGAAGATCTTCAAATCATTTTGGCTGCTCCACATACACCTCCTCATAAAGAATGTCATTCATGAATGCACTATTTACATCCATTTGATACAACTTGAATCTAAGATGACATGCAATAGCAAATAAAATCCGAATAGATTCAAGTCTAGCTACAGGAGCGAAAGTTTCATCAAAATCTATACCCTTCATCTGAGTATAACCTTTAGCAACAAGCCTAGTCTTATTCCTAAGAAGTGTACCATTTTCATCCTTTTTATTCTTGAATATCCACTTGGTACCAATCACATTCATCTTATTCGGTCTAGGCACAAGATATCACACATCATTCTTAACAAACTGCTGAAGTTCTTCTTGCATAACATTGATCCATTTGCTATCTTGAAAAACTTCTTTGATATTTTTTGGTTATAAAGAAGATGTATAACATGCATACAAGACCTCATTCCCAGCCTTTCTACGGGTCACCATCATCTGATCAACATATCCTATGACATTATCCAAAGGATGGTACAACTTTACCCTTGTAGATGGTTCTTTAGACGGAGTAGCCTGAACATCACAAGTTTGTAGATGGTTCTCTAGAGGACTAGGACTATCATCATGAACCACATTATCTTCTTTACCAACATCGGAAGAATCATTTCCTAACAGAAAAAATTGCTCACTATCTTCCTCATCAACAGACGCTGGAGGCTCATCAACAACTACATTGATAGATTCCATCATCGTTTGAGTTCTAAGGTTAAAAACCCTATATGCCCGACTCGTCAACGAATAACCAATAAATATTCCTTCATCACTCTTAGACTCAAATTTCCCAATGGACTTTCGATCTCTAAGAATATAACATTTTGCTCTAAAAACCTTAAAATACTTCATATTCAGTTTCTTACCATTCCACAGTTCATAGGAAGTGTTGACCCAAGGTTTTTCACCATAGGTAAACATGATATTTTGATGATAACAAACCATTGAATGTGGTGAATTTAATGTTTACTTAAGTTATGCTTAATAGGTTGTTGATTCAAGATAAACTCAAGAGAGCTAGTGAATCTATGAGAAGATCAAACAAATGTGCTTAGAGCTCAAAATACATTGAAAACAAGTATAGAGACATCAACCCAAAAACTTAAAGAAGTTGAAGATCTTGAAGTCCTCTTTCCAAAAAGCTAAAGAAGTCCTCTTTCCAAAAAGCTAAAGAACTCCTCCATCCGAGTTACGAAACTCCAGTTATGACCAAACGAGTGAACTGCGTCGGAACTGGGCTGAACAACCCAATCGACTGGGTAAACCACTCAGTCGACTGCCTGTTGACCTAGTCGAATGGGCCAAGAAGGCCAGTCGATTGGCTGAGTCAGAGAGCTAAAAAAAAATTTCAGAATGAATTATTGAAGACCCAGCCGATTGCCCCAAAACACCTATTCGACTGCATCATCCGGAATTTAAATTTTAATGGCTAGTTTCGGATCCAAAGTGTTTCAAAACTTCCTAAAACACCCCAAAACGGCTATATTGTGTTCCTATGCTATATATATGCCCTATCCCGACACAATATTGTTCACTTTTGGCTCACCCGTACCAGAGAATTCCCAGGGGGTCACCCATCACGGGATTACTCCACGTCAAGCACGCTTAACTGTGAAGTTATGGTGGATTTCTAACCATCGCGGTTTTAAAACACATCGAGTCTTGCACCCGCCCATTACATCCAAAGCTTCCACTCATTGCAACATAAACATAACCTGTTCTATACAATTCCTCACCCAAACAATGTCTCCTAGCCACCACTCTAATGTAACAACTTCATCTCTATCCTGACACAATATTGTCCGCTTTTGGCTCACTCGTACCAGAGACTTCCAAGGGGGTTACCCATCCTGAGATTACTCTATATCAAGCACACTTAACTATGGAGTTCTGGTGGATTTCCAGCCATCACGGTTTTAAAACGCGTCGTGTCCTGCACCCGACCATGGCACACCCGCACAATATTGTGCGTTTTTGGCTCACCCGTACCAGAGACTTCCCAGGGGGTCACCTATCCTGGGATTACTCCACGTCAAGCACGCTTAACTATGGAGTTTTGATATATTTCCAGTCATCACGATTTTAAAACGCGTCGTGTCTTGCACCCGCCCACGGCACACCCGCATATATAGGTCGCCACAATCCACCCCCCAAGGAGGCCCGACGTTCACGTCATCACACTTCCGGCTGGGTTAGGCTCTAATAACATTTGTAACATCATTCTCCCTATTCTAACACAATATTGTCAGCTTTTGACTCACCCATACTAGAGATTTCCTAGGGAGTCACCCATCCTGGGATTACCCCAGGTCAAACACGCTTAATTGTGGAGTTTTGGTGGGTTCCCAGTCATCACGATTTTAAAACGCTTTGTGTCATAGAAAGGTATGAAACTCACATATAGCACTAGCATTTCCTTACCCAAGTGCACAATCCCACATCACTTGGGTAATGAAAGGCTACGTGTTATATGTGAATTTCATACCCTTTTATGACACGATGCGTTTTAAAATCATGATGGCTGAGAACCCATCAAAACTCCACAGTTAAGCGTGTTTGATGTAGAGTAATCCCAAGATGGGGTGACCCCCTGAGAAGTCTCTAGTACTGGTGAGCCAAAAGCAGACAATATTGTGTCAGGATAGGGAGGGGGTTGTTACATCTATGCTCGCACGTGTTCAGAAAAATAGTCACCTAGAAGCTCGTGACATCTTCAGGAGACACCATCAGTTGGGTCCCGTCGACGTGGAAGAAGTTATAGTCGCCATCGCTCTCAAGGCTTGCTGCAGAGTCCCCAAACTTGGGATCAAATTGACGGCTTTGCTATAACTTCTGGGTTCATTTCGTTTGTCACAGTATCAAATTCCTTGTTGAACACTTATTGTAAATCGGGCCAATTCGATCTAGCATTATGTGTGTTGGAAAACTTGACAAACCCATAATTGTTTCTTGGAACACCATCCTTTCTGGCTTTTAAAATGGCGTTGATGCATTAAATTTTGCTTGTAAAATGAATTTTATTGGGATTGCTTTTGATGCTGGGACTTGCGCCAGATTTCTCGCCCACTGCGCTGACAATGAATAGTTTGTTTTTGGAACTCAGTTGCATTCTCTAGGTCCGTGATAAGTTCACAAAATCACTATTTTAAATGTCAAAAATAAATCTTTAATTCACCATTTTATTGCATAAATATTCTTATATATATCTTTTTATTTCTTATAGGTTTGAATTGGAAAAGATGAAGAAAATATATTAAAGTGAAGAAAGGAATGCACATGGATGGAAGAAATAATATAATGCACATGGATGGAAGATGAAGAATATAATGCACATGAAGAAATAAGAATATGACTTGGAAAACATTAATATTCAAAGAAAAAGAAAAGAAAAGTAGATCTAACTTCACTTTACAAGATGTCATTATATTCCAATTTTCTCTATAAATAGGAGAGTAGTTGGAAATTGTATGGAGTTAGATGGTAAAGAGTAAGAAATTATAGAGAGAATTTAGTCTTGTATCAAGTTTTTATTTTGTTGTAATATTTTTTCTTAGTTAATGAAAAATTCTTCTATCATCATGTTTTATTTCTATATCATTATGCTAGCTTATACATCTTCTCAAGGGAGTGATGAAGCCACCTTGGATAAGATATACATTATTTTATTTTATTTCTTATTGTTTAATTCTCTTCCCGAATTAATTTTTTCAAGTGACAAAACCTACAATAGAGGTTGAAAATAGAGGAAGGATTCTCCGTGATTACCAATCAATGAAAATACGGGGAATGCCTACCATTATTTATATTTATTTATTTTTAAACCAAAACATTAGAGGAAGGATTTTCCGTGAATACCAATTAATGGAAATACGGGGAATGCCTACCAATATCTATGTTTATGTTTAATAGGTTGGAGGAGAATTTTGCAATAGAAATATATAATATTATTTATATAGACCCGGGTGGTGGATTCTATTCCCTTGAGATTTCTTTCATCATTTGATAATTATCTAGTTATTTTAGTTTACTATTCAAAAATTCAAGAATTGTTTTAATTAGTTTCTTTTTAATCTCGAAAATTAAAGTTTTGGATCCTAGTCTTAAAACGAGTTCCAAGTTGAGAGTGTTTCGACCCTACTTATTGCTATACTATTTTAAGTAAAGTATTTGTAGGTATTATAAATTTTGTTGACCGGAGTTTGATGAAGCAACGACAAATATCAACAAATCACCAACCGTCAATCCGCAATGTGGGATATAGTGTGAAGTTTTTCGGGAACCCACCCGAACTTTCTATCCCTCCTTTATTTTAATTTTTCTCTATTGTGTGATTTTTGTTAATTTTCGGAAAAATAATAATTGCAGTTTACTCTAGAAGTGACCACAGTTGAGTTTTAAAACAAAAAAAACGAAATTACAAGTCCAGTAACTTATAATTGTGGTCTAATACTAGTAGCCATCTATCATAATTTAACATATTTTCTAACATTCTAATATTAAGGTACAAATAAAAAAATATATAATGATAAAAAAAAAACAGAAAACGAAAAGAAAAAAAAAACAGATTAGTTTAATTATTATTATTTTTATTATTCACTCAATTTTGTTTTCATTTTATTTATTTACTTACTTGTTTATATTTTTGTTTCTTTTGCAGGAGATACCGTACCGGTTCGTCAGCCAGGTTCCATATCTCTAAACCCTTGTTATTTTTTATTTATTTTTTTTTCCTAGATTAGGTGAAAATTTTGCATGTGAATTTTAGGATATAATAACATTAGAAATTACCCTAAGTTCCCATCCTTTGTATTTAGTTTATTTCTATTTTATTTTATTTTTTAATTTTTTTCTAGACACAAATTTTGCATAGGCATTAGTCCTTATTCGATTTCTGATATTCAATGGGTCAGTTCAATCCAAGTCGTTCCTCACAAGACTGATATCACTATTGTTTTCAATGAACAAAAAGAGTTAGTTAATACTTCCATCCAAACTGGATGACGAGTTTGCATAGACGATCGAAAACTCAATAATGGGACAATGAATGATCATTTTCTTTTTCCATTTATTGACCAAATGTTGGAAAAATTAGCGGGTCCGACCTTCTTCTTAGATGGTCATTCTGGTTATCAATCAATTCCGTTCCATCTCTATTGAGTCTGACTGAAGACGTTAAACTTAGCGCTCCTAGGAGGCAGCCCAATCAGTTATGTAAATATTTTTTATCAATATTTTTTTTCACTCTATTTGGATATGTTTAGATTTTTTTTGGGGGTAAAATCTGTCATAATATTTCCAATAACTTGACTTTTCTTTTGCCAAGAATCTTTGCAGGGACGGTACTCCAAAAACACCACCTCAATTGCGGTAATTTGTTCCAATTTGTCTTTTAGATGTAGTTTTAAACACTAGGGACAGTATTATTTTTGTTTGGGGGTGGATATATATTTAATCAAAATATAATTTCATTATTAAAAAAAAAAAAAATTTGAAAAATTTATTTTTTTTGGAAAAGTTCTTTGTTTTTATGCATGAGTGTTTTGCATTATAAGTTGATTAAGTTTGTGTTTATGATATATCAATAGTTTGTGATGCGATATTCCCACTCATGAGAGTAATTATTAGATTGAGTTAGTGAAATGATGTGGTTTTACATAGGTAAATGAATTAGTGAAATTGAAACCGAAAAGGACAACTTTGACCTATAAGCACATGCACACATTCACTATGGGAAAAACAGTTGATCTTTTACCATGGAGTTGAAAAATTAGCTTTGCCGCTATAAAAAGGGGAGAAGGAGAGATAGAATGGAAAAAATTTATAAAAAGAAAATAAAATATTTTCAAAGAAATGCAAAAAGTAGTTTTTCGATCTGAGTAACTGGGCCTTGGTATCACCAATATCATTTTTCGCGTAAAAATGAGAGAAAACTAATGAGAAAATATCCCATGGAAGAAGCTCGGGCCCAGTTGGTCGGGACTGAAAATCTTCGCTGGAAAGTCCGGAGCTTATAAATACAAAAAGGGATGGAAGTGAAATGATGGAAATAATGAGTTTTTACGAAAAATATGGCAAAGTTTGATCAATGAAGTAGAAGAAGAGAGATTGACATACTATAGTAGAATGTTTACAAAAACACGAAAGGTTGTCTAGATTGGGAGTAGAAAGTAACAAAATTATTTACTTCAGTGGGGATCATTCATATCATTAGCTTGAGATAGTTATTGTTCGGTAGTGAGTGGTAGTATTTGCATTCATATTATCTTATATATTGTATCATGACTTGATTAATGAGTATGTGAATGCATGAATGCATGAAAATGAAGAATGAAGAAGTTGTGGGTAATATATCCAACCCTCACGAGTCTATTGCTCGTCCACTAGGGTAACCTAGGGGTTTAAGGCCTTATTGCATATGGTAAATGTAATCGAAAGCAGCTTGCGAAAGTGGTACATCTTTAGTTAAAATTAATAAAAGTCTAATTTTGCGAACTAATCTATTTTGCCCTTATTTGCTAGAGGACTATCAAGAGCTTGTTTGGGGGTAATTTGATAAGTTCACAAAATCACTATTTTAAATGTCAAAAATAAATCTTTAATTCACCATTTTATTGCATAAATGTTCTTATATATATCTTTTTATTTCTTATAGGTTTGAATTGGAAAAGATGAATAAAATATATTAAAGTGAAGAAAGGAATGCACATGGATAAAATAAATAATATAATGCACATGGATGGAAGATGAAGAATATAATGCACATGAAGAAATAAGAATATGACTTGGAAAACATCAATATTCAAAGAAAAAGAAAAGAAAAGTAGATCTAACTTCACTTTACAAGATGTCATTATATTCCAATTTTCTCTATAAATAGGAGAGTAGTTGGAAATTGTATGGAGTTAGATGGTAGAGAGTGAGAAATTATAGAGAGAATTTAGTCTTGTATCAAGTTTTTATTTTGTTGTAATCTTTTTTCTTAGTTAATGAAAAATTCTTCTATCATCATGTTTTATTTCTATATCATTATGCTAGCTTAAACATCTTCTCAAGGGAGTGATGAAGCCACCTTGGGTAAGATATACATAATTTTATTTTATTTCTTATTGTTTAATTCTCTTCCCGAATTAATTCTTTCAAGTGACAAAACCTACAATAGAGGTTGAAAATAGAGGAAGGATTCTCCGTGATTACCAATCAATGGAAATACGGGGAATGCCTACCACTATTTATATTTATTTATTTTTAAACCAAAACATTATAGGGAGGATTTTCCGTGATTACCAATTAATGGAAATAAAGGGAATGCCTACCAATATCTATGTTTATGTTTAATAGGTTGGAGGAGAATTTTGCAATAGAAATATATAATATTATTTATATAGACCCGGGTGGTGGATTCTATTCCCTTGAGATTTCTTTCACCATTTGATAATTATCTAGTTATTTTAGTTTACTATTCAAAAATTCAAGAATTGTTTTAATTAGTTTCTTTTTAATCTCGAAAATTAAAGTTTTGGATCCTAGTCTTAAAACGAGTTCCAAGTTGAGAGTGTTTCGACCCTACTTATTGCTATACTATTTTAAGTAAAGTATTTGTAGGTATTATAAATTTTGTTGACCGGAGTTTGGTGAAGCAACGACAAATATCAACAAATCATCAACCGTCAGTCTGCAATGTGGGATATAGTGTGAAGTTTTTATTGGAAATGCACTTATAACAGTGTATGCAAAGTGGGGTGGATTAACGGAAGCTGAAAGAGTGTTTGATGAAATGCCTAATAGAGATTTGGTTTTGTGGAATGTGATTCTATTGGGGTACACTCAGGAGGGCAATTATGGGTTGGAAACAATTTGGGCTTTTATTGAAATGGTGAAAGAAGGAATGAAGCTTGAGTGCTTGATGATAAGTCCATTTTACATACATATTTTATCCCCAAATGTATATTTGTTAGTAGGTAAAACTATTTATTTTAATTAATTTAGAAGTGTAATAATGATAAGTGCACAAAACTTAATTTTTATAATAAAATTATTGAATAAATCATTTTCAATGTCATTAAATTACATCTACATTTATATATTTCATTTATAGGTGTAAAGTGAGAAATGAATCAAATGCACATGGATGAAAGTTGGATGAATCAAATGCACATGGATGAAAGTTGGATGAATCAAATGCACATGGATGAAAGTTGGAAGATTCAAATGCACATGGAAAAAGAACAAAATGTGATGGAAAGTTATGAAAAAGAAAAGAAAAGAATATTTCATTTCTCTTTACAAGTTGTAATTTGATTCAAATATTTCTCTATAAATATGGATATATCTTGAAGAAGAAGGGGAAGAAAGAAAAGAAGAGAAGAAGGAGGAGAGCAAGAAAGACACCAAAGAGGAGAAGAATTTATCTTCAATTCCGGATTTTATTGTTCTTACTTTATTATTTTCTTTTTAAGCATGTGTAACTAAATTCTCAACTAAGGTTGAGGATGAAACCACCATTTATGAAATAAATTCCTTTTAGTCTTTTATCAATTTCCATGTGTATGGTTTAAATGCTTATGATTTTCGCTTCATAATATTAATTGTTTTAAATTCCTTTCATTATAAATATCATGTATTTATAGTAGTTAAGAATTCTTATCATAATTAATCAAGTTTGGATTCGATGAGTTTATAAGTAAATATTTTTGATCTTATGTGATCCATTAAATTGCATACATAGGATGCTTAGAATTTTACACTTTAAAGCGAAGGAAAATCTATTTCTTGAAAATATATTTCATTAGTACGTTATTGTTAAATCTTGAGAAAGTAATAAGATTGATTTCTAAATTACTACTCTAAAATTAGAATTGATAAAAGAATAATTAGAAGTTTATGGATTAGTGGTGGTGGATTCTGATACTTTAGTATTTTTTCTCTATTATTCTCGCTTTAATTATTTGTATTTCGATATTGCATATTTAGTATAAAAATCACTTCAACAAACAAACTTTGAGAAATTATGTTAGTTTTAGATTAATTTGAGTTTAATAAAGTTCTCTTTAAAGCATTCCCTTGGGTTAAACCTCGTTCTTGCATAACCTAAATTACAATTGATTTGTGCTTTTGCGAGTAATATTTTAAAACACACCACTTGACAATGTCTTCTTTACTAGTGTGGTTTCAACGTGTGGCCATGAGAGAAACTTGAAGTTCGGAAACAGATTCATGGGTTGACAATGAGAGAAACTTGAAGTTCGGAAACAGATTCATGGGTTGACAATGAAACATGGATACGCAACACATGTTTCAGTGTCGAATGTTTTGATGTCATTGTATTCCAAGTGTGCGGTCATGGAAGATGCAAAATTGGTGTTTGGAAACATGATTGATCAGAATGTAGTATCTTGGACGACAATGCTATGTATAGTTGAAGAAGATGCCATGCCTTGTTTAATGATACGAGATTGGAAGGAGTTTATTCAAATGAGTCAATCATTTGGTGGAAGAATGTTGGGTGATTCATGGGTTTTGTGTAAAGAGTAGCCTTTCATCGGAACAGAATGTTGCTAATAGTTTCATCACCAGGTTTTTTCGGACAACTCTTGAATCTATATGTTTATTCTGATAGGGAAAAAAAAAAAATTCATATAAATCATGTTTAATCGAATGGCTATTCATCTATGGTAAATTTTCATGCAAATGGGGGGAGACAGAGTGTATATATACATAACTAACATATTTAAATATGAACATGCCAAATCCTATATATTAATTCTACGTCACTACACCACCAGAAAAAGCAAATGGCTTCCAACATTATTTAATCACTAGATCCCAATTCCGTATTCACTACAACACAAGAAAAAGCAAACAAATGGCTTCCAACATTATTTGATCACTAGAATCTTCCAACGGTGGTGTGGTTGGCCGCCACTGACAAGCGTTTCCTCTCGGTTAGTGCTGCGGCTGCCATTCCAGCTGTTGAGAGGATGAGCCCTATGCCAATTCTCTGTAGGCTGGTAAAACCTGTTGCAATATTATACTGTGTTTTGTGTCAACATGACCAAGGCACATACATTAGAACTACATCATTACAAGAAACAAGGGCATTATTGGCGGTTGCAACTGCCACTAAATGGTTAAAGACGCAGCTATAACCTTTAGTTCCGATAGTAAAAGAAAAAAAAAAACTATAATCGCTTACAATTTTGAGACTGCTACAGAACTTTTGTCATTATTAACGCATTTTCTTCCCGTGCATGTAGATATTTCTCTATATATGTATCTACAATTTATAAACCCACACCACACACATACATACACACAGATATATATATATATATATGGGAGAATGGCAGTGAACATCCCTGAGGTTTGAAAAATTTGCAGAAAACTCCCTTAATGGTTTAAGAACACCCCTCAAGTTTCAAAAAGGGGCGCTAAATACCCTCAAACACCTTTTCCGGTGACGGAGAAGGGAAATTACTTTTATGCCCTTATTTAAACTGTTTAAATTAAATAGGGTAAATTGCTTAAAACTCCCCTCAAGTTTACTCTTTTTCTCTATTATACCCCCTCAATTATGAAATGAGCTTAGAACCCCCTAAAGTTTCATAAAGGTTGCACTATGGGCTTTCCCTCAAAATTTTTTACCCTTTTACCCTCCAAATTTTTTGTATTTCCACCTTACCTTTAATCCAATTCTTACTATTATATTTCTTAATTATTTAAATTACAAAAATATTATTTTTTTTAGTTAGAATATTAATTATGTCATTTATCTTTAATGTATTAGACTAAATATACTCTCAAATGTTAAATTTTTTTTTTTGTAAGTTTTAATTATTTTATTTGTAAATCAATATTCTCATCACTTAGACCCCTGAACGATGACATCATCTTGAATTTTTTTTTAAATCCCTAAACTACCCTCAATGTCTTATCCTTATTCTGTTTGGAAACAAAGATACTGCTTTTATCAATTAGACCCCCTCCCATCATTTAATAATTTAATTTCTATTAAATTTTCAAAATATATATAAAATTCAAAAATATATATATTAAAATTTGAAAAATATTATAAAATCAAAAATAAATATAAAATTAAAAATATATATAAATTTCGAAATTTTTTTTTTTTCAAAAAAACATATTAAATTTTGAAAATAAATATAAAAATCGCAAAAAACATAAAAAATTTGAAACAAATATATAAAATTTTAAAAAAACATATAAAATTCAAAAAAATATATTAAATTTCGAAACAAATTATAAAATTATAAAATTGAAAAAAAATATAAAATAAAATATATATATAAATTTTGAATTTTTTTTTAAAAATCATATTAAATTCAAGACAAATATATAAAATTAAAAAAACCCATATAAAATTCAAATAATATATATTAAATTTCAAAAATAATTATAAAATTTGAAAAAAATATAAAAAATTTGAAAATAAATATAAAATTCAAAAATATATATTAAATTTAAAAAGAAATACTAAATTTGAAAATAAATATAAAATTAAAAAAATATTTAAAATTTATTTAATTTTTTTTCTCTCTCTCTCTCTCTCTCTCTCACACACACACACACACACACACACACACACACACACACACACACACACACACACACACACACACACACGCACACATATACATATACACACACACATATATATAGATCTATACATATATATATACACACACACACATAGGGAGGCGGTGGGAGGGGATGGTGTAGATATATATATGTGTGTGTGTGTATATATATATATGTATAGATCTATATATATGTGTGTGTATATATGTATAGATTTGTATATATGTGTGTGTATATATGTATATGTGTGTGTGTGAGAGAGAGAGAAAGAAAGAGAGAGAGAGAGGAGAGGAGGGAGAGAGAGATAGTAAACTTGAGAGGGGGTTTTAAGCAATTTACTAGAGGGGTATCTTGGTTATTAAACAAGGGCAATTTTGGAATTTAAATTTTTTTTAAGTCATGTGATATGCATGTGACCGAAAAAATTGTCGGAACAGTGTCGCAGGGGTGCAAAGTGCCCAGTCGGAGGATACTTTAAGGGGTTATTTGCACAAAGTGAAATTGAAGGGGGTTTTCTGCAAATTGTTCAAACCTCAGGGGTGTTTACTGTCATTCACCCATATATATATATATATATCTTATTTGACCTATACCTGGTTTTCCTTTCCATTTCTGCCGAAGGGGCATGATTAGACGGTCATAAACTACTATACTGATCATTAAGGCCAGCACGAAGAAGACAGTGAGAGACCCTGCTGGGATTTTGAAATCACCAAATGATCTTTGCAGGGTGGATGCTTGCTCAACTGAGAAGGTCAGCATCTGCGCAAGAGTTGTCCAAAATAAAATTGTTGTCGCCCATATGGCAGTAGTTTCGCCATCATTTTCACTTCCTCCACCCTTGTCACTGAACATAGCTTCCATGGATTTGGAGTGGAACCCACATTCTCCTCCAAATCACTTTCCGCAACAATGGCAGCCTTGTCCAAGAATCTACAACGAAAACACGAATATCAGGAGTTGAAACTTAATATTTTTTATTTTAGTTATTGCCGGTTAGTTCCTATAAGCTGATTAATGGTATGATGAAACTTACTGGAAATGATCTGTGTGGTGAATTCTTGAAGCTTCAGGGGAATCCTCATACAATAAGCCAACATTGCAAGGAAGTTCCATCTTTCTCTTCCTTATAGCAGCTACCACAACTTGGGAAATTTGAAGCGTAGGGCTTTCCACGATTTTCTTGTATCGATATCTTCTAGTCCCGGATAAGAATGCCCAGATGGCTATAAACATGGTGGCGGAACATATTCCATATGCCTAGCTTCGACCCACTGTTTCTTGTATGTAGACAAGCACGGTCACTGCCACCAGAGTTCCCAAGCTGAGGCAGAAGAGAAACCTGTTGAAGAAATAGGCCATCTTTTTCTTCTCCTGTTCATCTTTCTCATCGAATTGATCAGTTCCGAATCCTGAAACACTCGATTTGATGCCACCGATCCCTAATGCGATTAGGTACAGAGCCACGTATAGAATGCACATTTGGGAACCGTTGGCCTGTTTGCAATTGTTGATGGCAGTAGAGTGGCAAGGGGGTGGTCGTAGCTGAGGCAGTTTTGTTGCGACTAGTGTCGTAAAAAAATAAAAGAAAGTGTAAGTGAACTCATTGTTAGAGGAGTCCTTCACATTGAATCTGTATGTGAAAGTAGTTGGGTGGGTATATATGAGTTAGGTGTTACTTGATCTAGTAGAATAAGTTTTAGGTCAGATATAAAAAAAACATCTAGTCGTTTCAGTTGATATCAAAGTCAGACTCGATCTTTAATCAGTGTCACGCCAAACATCTCCCTGAGTACACTTAGCCTAGTGGTCCAATGATAACAAGAGCGTTATGAGTTGCAAAGGCATCCTCTCTGATATCAGATCCAGACTTGAAAGTGAGTACGAATATATGAGTTAAATTTTATCCTCACTTGATACTTAATTCTTTCAATTCGATCACAAATCACCTGACTCGTTACATTTTACTCATAAGAAGAAAAAAATTCTATTTGTACACTGTAATGACAAGAGCCTTGTGCGCTACTAACTGTTTTTTCGAGACCTAATGGACTCACTGACAAACATGGATGTTACTGTGAAAGCACAACTAGGAGAGGATTGTTTGAACACTAACAAGAGCTTGTATTGTTGCGAAGATTGCAATAGTCTTGTATCTGCCCAGAAAAGTGTCTGCAAGAAATCCTCCAAGCAAACAAAGTAGAAAAGCAGTGCCCAAAAAATCTGTGACTATATTGGCTGAAGTTGCACTGAGCAGATGCATTGTGCCTACAAAGTATGTCACAAGGTTTACTCCTATACCCATTGTCGAAAGCCTTTCGCATATTTTGATCCCTGTAAAATTTTCAAATATTACAATGATCAACAAATAAATAGGCTCGTCAACTTCTTCAGTTTGACTATGTGCTTGTGCACCAAAATTACCCTGATTAATCTACGAATGGTTTACAGCTAGTAGAACATGAGAGACACCCGTGTTTTTACCAACTGAGTTAACCTGTTTGAGTTAACTATAAAATATAGGATAAATTATAGTTTGACTTCCTTAAAATATGATATATTATCCTCGCATCCCCTGTCATTTGGTTAATTACAGTTTGTCCCCCTTTAATTGATCGGCGTTCAATTCAGGAGACCGGAATGGTGAAATTACTTATATACCCTTGCCTATTTTTACAGATAAGTGAGGGTATTATAGTCAATTCACCCATAGTCAACTGCTGACGTAAGCATCGACTGTGCTAGAGGTTCGTTGGAGAGGGATTTTTGTGTTTTCTTACAAACTATTTGGTTCGAGTACTTAAACTGCTTGTTGCCTTTGCTTTCTCTGTAGACACGTATATTATAAGAACCTGAATCTCATATATTATTGTGTCCAGAATATTTTATGGTAACTGATCAAACATGCAGAATAGATGTGATGTAGTTTTCTAGTAAGCAACCCGTATATGTGTACAGATATTAGCTTCCCTATCTCTCCTCTTCTGAATTGGAAAAAATGTGGAATGAGAAAGCAAGTAGTCCCTGTTATATACTTACTTAAACACACAACTGGACCTGATATAAGAGCAGCCGGTGCCCAACCACCCGTCAAAAAAAGAAGATTTTTATTGGATTGTGATACAACATCAGCTTGATGACGTGGTATTACCATTGTAATGAATAATTTCTCCTACCGTAGATGTGTTTCAAATTGAATCTTAAAGTAAAACTCATTCCGCTTATGTTTTAAGTCCGTGTCATCCTACTATTGTTAGGAGAAAACAAACCTGATATAAGAGCAGCCGGTGCCCAACCATCCGTCTTGGTCCTGTCAGCCGGAGCACCCTTGTAGTCCACAGCACCAGGAACTGTCCAACTCAACTTCTCCTCATCCTGAAGAGAGAAAAATAATATTTGTGTATAATAAAAAGTCATTGACAAACATTAATAATCAATTGGAAATGTCTTTGACCCTGAAGAAGAGAGTGACTTTGATGCTCAGTACTCACCATTTTTGCTAGTCTAAATTGAAAAAAAGAGCTCTAAAGAAGCTGAATGGAAAAACTGATGATCTTGCATGTTTAAGGTGCTTGCATTGTCCTTTTATAGGCAAAGATAAAATCCTTAAAGTTTTATTTCCTTATTTGATAATATAATACTGAGATAGATAGTAAATATAAATAAATAAGAAATTTTAATACCCAAACTTAGAAGTTGATGTTGATTTGTCAGAGTGGCTTGTTAGGGTTCAAAGAGAAATGTAATCAGGAACATGCAACCCCTGTAGTAGCTTCAATCCAATTATGTTCTTTATGATAAGATAGCTTGGTATCTAAACTGTATCATTGTGTACATAATTCGTGTTATATTCGAAACTCTATGTATAGTACCCAAACTATGGTGATTAATGACTTTTTAAAAAATTCTATGTATGATTATTAGGAATTTAGGAGTGAGTTGCAAAATATCTTCATTTGTAACCATGCGGCCAAATTCAATGAATCTTTTTTAAAAAAACAAAAAAACAACAAAGATGTGTGGATATTATGGTAATTCTTGCTACATATTAGTAGTTCCTATTTGTGTACAAACGCCTATGTTATTTGTGATGAAGTGAAGAGAGGAGAAAATAAGAATGTTAATTTCATGTATTGACTGTCACTTATTAAAAAGTTAATTTTGACTTATTACTGTGCCCTCTCAAAAAGAATATCCCTGGCTGGCTAAGGCCCTGTTTGGATTGACTTTGCAAACGCTATTTTTGGCACCCTGAAGGGAAAACTTGTTTTGAACGGTATTTGGCAAAAGTTTTAGAAGAACTTCTAGACCTTGGAAGAACGTTCTAAAAACGCTGGGAGTACCGGCTTCTCAAAACAGTTTATGCTTCTCTTTTTCTTCTGTAGAAAACCAGAACCAGAAGTTATGTCAAACATGACCTACGTGATTGTGAATCATACCTTCTGCTAGTTTCGTTGGTTGAGAATGCTTTTGCCACCGCCACGAACAAAAGCTCCCATGCCCACCTTGTTTGTGCAAAAATTGGTGTTTTCTGGTAAGTGTGGGCGTGCCAGACTCTAAAAGAGTGATAAGTGCACAAAATAGAGTAATTTATTTAGCATAATGTCCTAATATGTATATATTTTTATTTCATTCGGAGTTGATTTAAAAAAGAAAAGAAAAAAAAGCAAGAAGGGTGAAGATGTAATAAATGCATATATATATATATATGTGTGTGTAAGTGTAGTGTGTATGTGTGTAAAAGAAAGAAAGAAAAAGTTGGAAAAAAAATTATATATGAGAGAATTGGTGAGTTGGTGGGCCAATGTAAGAATTAAATGAGAGAGAGAGAGACGGTTGGTGACAAGATGGTTGGAGAGGAATTGATGACTGAAGGTGGTTGGATCTGCATTAAATGGCTCCTATTGTCTATATATATCTTCACAATTCAGTCGAATAGAGGGGTTGAGGAGTGAGAGTTTAGAATACTTTTGTACCATTATCATATTTTGTGTAATTTTTGCTCTATCAATGGAATTTTATTCTATTACCTTGTTTCATTTTTTTATCAACATGCTAGCTTAAAACTCTTCTCAAGGGGGTGATGAAGCCACCATGGGTAAGATATAAATAATTTTTATTCTATTTCGTATTGTTTAATTCTCGTTCCGAGAGTATTCATTTTATGAATCTCAATGAACAAAAACCTTACAATAGAGGTTGGACACTAAAAAATAGAATGAGGATTTTCCGTGATTACCAATTAATGAAAATACGGGGAATGCCTACTACTATTTACATTTTATTTAAACCAAAACATTAGAGGGAGGATTCTTCATGA
The DNA here is from genome assembly GCA_963922005.1 of Cornus suecica. Classification (NCBI taxonomy): domain Eukaryota; kingdom Viridiplantae; phylum Streptophyta; class Magnoliopsida; order Cornales; family Cornaceae; genus Cornus; species Cornus suecica. The sequence goes on from OY998243.1 coordinate 60,059,930, forward strand.
TTACCAATTAATGGAAATACGGAGAATGCCTACGAATATCTATGTTTATGTTTAATAGGTTGGAGGAGAATTTGCAATAGAAATATATAATCTTATTTGTATAGACCCGGGTGGTGGATTTTTTTCCCTTGAGATTTTTTTCTACCATTTGATAATTTTATCTAGTTATTTTAGTTTACTATAAAAAAAAAAAATTCAAGAGTTGTTTTTAAGTGATTTCTTTTTATCTTGAAAAATAAAGTTTTGGATCCTTGTCTTAAAACGAGTTCCAAGTTGAGAGTGGTTCGACCCTATTTATTGCTATACTATTTTAAGTAAAGTATTAGTATGTATAAATTCTTGTTGATCGGGGTGTGGTGAAACAACGACACAATATCATCAAATCTCAACCCGTTAAAGAGTCGAGAACTTGTCAAAAGAATGTACAACTCTTATTTTAGAAGTGATGGGTGTGAATCAAGCGATTGTGAAATAAAATAATAAAACTTCTATTTCAAGGGTTCTTTTTGCCTCAATTAAAATGACTGAAATTGAATGAAAAAGGAATTAACATAAATAATTTTCAAGGGAATGAAATTGAATGAAAAAGGAATTATAGTAAATTGAATGACTGAAATTGAAAAGGAACTGGAAATATCATTACTTGCAATAAAGATTACAACATAATTATTGAAACAACATTAACATAAATAAGTTGGATTGACATTGTAGAAATGAAAATACAAATTGAAATGATAGAGATTACAATCGTAAGAAATTGCAAAATATTGTGTTTGTGTGTGTGTTGCAGGATAGACTGCTAAATTCCTCCAAGTGTTCTATTTATACAAAAATCCTCTGGCCATGTTCACATGCGTTGATTGACCGACATATGACATGAAAATATGGGTGTCAACAACCACTACTTGACTTTCAACCATTGTTTATAAGAACTTTTCTGGCCATGTTCACATGGGTTGATTGACTGACATATGACATGAAAATCTGGGTGCTAACAATCAGTAACTGTCAAACCCACGTTCTTCCATCTGCCAGCTGCTTCTCTCTCAAGTTGCCACATGTTTCAGCAGTTACAACTGTCATAGACCACTTTCTTTGTAACCTCTTTTTTCATTGTTTAAAGGTTGTCATGTGTTCCATGATCTCTTGGTGGTTACAATTATAACTTTCTACTAATGGTAGGTTGAATAGAGCAATAAATCTAGCCTTAATAATGGTCAAATTAATTATCTAAAATATAACACATTATTTATTACTATTCTAAAAGTCTAAGGCCCTTCTAATATTTCTATACATTTAATCTCCTAAAAAAATAAAAATTTAAAATAATTTTTTATAACCATATTCAATGTACTCGTTAATCATGTGGAAATAAAGTATATTAAAGTGTTAGTCTTTAATACATTAATATAATAAAAAATATTTGTAACAATTACAAAGGAAGATGGATGGATAATCAATCTTTTTTTCCTTTTTAATGTCATGCCTTAATACTATTGTTTTAGAAGTAAGTGTGTGCAATCTCTTTAGATTATTGTTATATATTTTGTTGAAATTTAAATATCTTACCAAAATATAATCTAAATGGGAAATGATCACAGTACTTTTTGCCTTTATAATCTACATCTATATTTATATATTATTATAAAAGAGTAACTATTTTTTATTATTTTTGTTATTAGTTAAATAATTGTGTAATTTAATAAATCTGATGGCTTTAATGAAGTGGAAGATTAGATGTAAGTGTTGATAATAGTTGATAATATATTATCTTGAGATACCAAAAGCCATACACGAGAGGTAATTCATGAACCAAATTCATTATATAGATGGAATTATAACAGATCATTTATTTTCTTTCTTGAGACACCAAAAGTCATATATACTACTTCTAAAACTTGAAATATATATATAACATTTGAACTGTCATTTGTGGCAATGTTATCTCACCAATCACCATGCTCTTTCACAATAGAGGTACACTCTTTCTATTCTTTCCATACTTATGGACTATATGTTATATATATATATATATATATATATATATATATAGTTATTTTGTGGATCCCTTATCAATGAGAAAAAAAGTTCTTTGATCTCAGGTAGCCTAAGGGATAAATGACATAAAAAGTACAAAAGAGAGATAAATATTTGATGAAATAGTTAAATATTTGAGAATTATTGATTTTTTTAGATAAAAAGTATAATCATGAATTTGTTAAATTTCTTATTCATTCACATTAAAATGTTTTTGTTATCATCTTTCTTGTTTCTTGTTTGATTATACTTGAATGTTATATTTGGTTTAGATTCGGATGTTATTCTCCACAACTATTTCTTTTACACAATTTAAACAACATAAAATCAAAGATAATAAAGCTTCAATGGTGAAAGATGCATCTTTTCCGGCCTACTTTTATAAATCAGGTAAGCATACATGCCACTATCATTAAAGATTTATTTTCTCAAGATTTGAACTTGTATCTTTTTAACTCCTCTCTGGTTTTTCTTTTTGGTAACACAATGATAATTTTGTATTTTTTCATTTGTTGTTTTATTTAGTTTATTTGAGTTAACATATATATATATATATATATATATATACTGATTCTACTTTTTATCTTAATACTGATTCTACTACACTTCAGATCCTTTTTTACTTTTCTGTTTCTAGACCTTTTAAGTTGGCATCCTTCATCATTCATTCACCATACTATACTGTCCGTGTGTCTTACCATACATAGATACATACACTAATATAAACACACACCCGATGATGATGCTTTAACATAGGCCATGTCATGAGGAAGCTCTATCTGCTTCTTAATTACCAATTTTATGGATCTTCAGATATCTTATGGATCTTATTTAATCCTCACATATCTACGTCCCTTTTCATCGATTTATAGGATTGTGGAGAGAATTGCATCGACTTTGATCTAACTTTGATATTTCATTTCATGTTGGTTTTAAAGAGAATTCGTGTTGGTTTTTGAAGACAACTTGTGATAAAAAAAATTTCTTTTGTTATATATATATATATTTTTTGTAGGTTTTGACTTGGGCATGAGAAGGACTTGGGCATCTATTTTCTTATTAGTTTTTGTAATAGTGAATGATTGACTTACGAAGACATTTATTGTAAAGAAATATTCTTTTATTGTAATAAATTAGATTGATGTTGAATAATATTTTTTTCAGATGCAATATTTAAATAGTGGATGTATAGGTTGAGCTCTTATTGTAGGTACAAAAACCACCTATAATGGCACGCATAAGTGCTACTATAGGGTGTCATTATAGGTTGTTGTATATTGTTTTATTTTTGTACTTTTAGATGACAGACAAAACTGTCGTTATAGATATAATAATTATTGTTTTTTCATGTAAAAAATTTGACCTAACCGCCACTATAGTCCCAAAACTTTTAGCGACGGGACTTTAGATGACAATTTGAATTTCCGCCGTTAAGCTGTCACTATAGGCTATAGTGATAATTTTTAGCCCTTTTAGTGGCGGATATGTCCGTCACTAAAAGCCTTATTTCTTGTAGTGCAATGTACTGCTGTTATAAAATGCGGGCAACAGTGGTCCTTCTAAACTATTTTCTGACATATCGAAATAAGTTAGTTGGATCAAAGAGTTGAAGCAAAAAGGTATAGTCCCTGTAACATTATTACCTCAAAAGGTCAATAAAGTCCAGATCTTCAAGATGACAAAATTCCATTGGAATGGAACCCCCAAGATGATTATTGGGCAGATCAAGGTAAGAGAGAGATGTCATAGCCCCCATCCAGTTAGGTAGGTTTCCTGATAAATGATTATAACTTATATTCAACACACGGAAAGAAGAAGAGTCGGACAAGCTACTAGACTACTAGAGATCTCTGTGAAGCGATTGTTGCCTAGATATAAAACAAAGAGCATCGTGAGATTGTTTCTTTCTGGTAGAATTGGGCCTTGCAGTTTATTATGGGATAAGTCAAGAACCTCGAGTGAAGACAAATCACCTAATGAATAGGGAATACTACCACCAAAACCATTTCCAGACATGTTTAAATAATTTAAATATGGAAACACCATAGCAATGTTCTCTGGAATGTTGCCGTAAAAGTGATTTTGGGAGACATCCAATTCTACAATCCGTGTCTTTGAAAGGAAGGACAATTGGAAAAGTCCAGTGAGTGAATTCTCTGGTAGACGAAGGCTAATCAATCCCGTATTATTTTCGAGCAACCAACTTGAAAACTTGCCATTATGGAAGGTAATTCAAGAGAGCTCAACCATTTTTAGGTCCTTCTGGTAGTAAAGGAAGTTAGGAAAGGCTTCAGTACTATTACCAACATTGTCAGATAAACGAATTCCAATTAGTTGGAAACTTGGTGTCACAGAGTCAAAATTGCTTTCAGCTGCCAACAATTCATTGTCTAGGCTTTCAATGAACTTGAGTTTTGAGTGGTTGAAGAACGGTCTAAATGAAATTGGGATTCGGAAGCCATTACTTGATAGGGAAAAGTATTCAAGAGATGTCAGATGAACAAGTGGAGATGACATGTCGATATTTCCAGTGAAGAGATTCGAAGACAGATCCAAAATCCGAAGAGATGTCAAGTTTGCCAAGCACCCAGGCAAGGGACTCTCCAGCCTATTATCCATGAGGGCAAGCTCTTGAAGACTCCTCAATTCACAAAGCCCCGAAGATCGACATCAAATTGTTTAGCGGTCATAGATGACTTGCAATATCTGTTAATTTACCTAATAAAAATGAACATAAGAACAAGAGATAGAGAAGATTTTACATTGAACAGGTCGGATGCCAGTTAATCCACAACGTTGCAGTGACAACCTTTTCAGAGAAGTCATCACTTGAATGCTTACAAGAAAGTCATTACTGAGAGTAGTATCATCCAAGAACAAATTTTCTATATTCTATAGTTTTTGCAAATCTGTAAACAATGAAGCCACAAAAGTATAGGAAATATAAGAAGGTGCATTAGAGTGAAAGACATTGATGTGTTATAGATGACATATTATGCTTTGTGAACTTTAAATATGCCAACCTTGATTGGGAATCGGCCTACTTAATTCGTTTCCTCTCAAATATAAAGTCTTGAGTGATGGGAGTTCAGCTAGAGATAACCAGATTTTATTGTCAAATCTATTATAACTCATATCAAGGACCTCTAAATTTTTCAACCTTGGAGTTTGGTTAAGACCACTTGTAAAATGAACAATCATAACGTAAGTGAGAAACTTTGAGCGCATCAAAGATAAACATTGTCCGGTACACTCAAACTTCTGATATCTATATATTCTGTAAAAATAAAATTTAGGAGCTGAAATCTCCAATGCTAACATACAAGTGTAAGGAGTTATATAAAATAAATGTCATTTAGTTGTGCAATCTAATCCCAAATCCCATTGGGCTTCTGACTTCGTTGTTAATAATCTTCTTCAAATTCGAATGTCCTGGTTTTTTTTTTTATCCTTTATTTGGTATATAAATGTCCTAATTTTGAATCTATTCATTAACCAAAATGAACCGTCATTATATTAGGAGCATCAAAGATAATTGAAACTATTACATTGAAATATGCAAAATGAATGAAGCATTGGAGAGAGCTCAGTAAATTTTTGCCTCATCAAAATTTAGATGCTTAATCATAATTTTATTTTAATCTCAGTTGACATGAAAGGTTACTACATGAAAGAGAAAAGATAATATAAACAAGTAAACAACAAAATAAAATTACACCGGCTATCCAGAATGGCACTACTTGCATGTGTAAATGTGGACAAGAAGCTTGCTAAACTCTTATCTTGTTTCATACAAGCAAATTTAAAAAACAGACCTGAACTCGAAAAATAAGAAAAAAATATATATATATCTCAAACAGGAAATCATATTTGTGCAACTCATGAAATCTCTCTTTAAGATTCTTTGATCAAGTCGACTACTTAATTCAATGTGGATAAGGTGATGATGCGAACCACTCATTGGCATAAGAAACTTCAATTAATTGACATAAAAAACGAAGAATACTATATTTTATTCGTTACACAAACCTTGGTTGGATATGATACTGTCGAGGTTGTTCCAATCTAGGTGTAGCTCCTTCAAACTGTTCAAACCATCCAACTATAAAGAGAGAATGAAAGATCAGAGCAATGGCAAGGATTCTTAACAATCAATCACTAAAACTAATATATATATTCTTTTTTTCCGTTTTATTGCATAAAATTTCAATGAATTAGTAGATCAATAAGAACTATGAAGTCATAACTTTTCACTAAAAAAGAAACCATTTTCTGTGCTGCAGAATTGAGATTAACAAAGATGGGTTGCATTACATGCACCTTGAAAATGAAATGTCCCATTCAATATGTTATCGCCTAGATCCAGAGTCTTGAGGGTTGAAAGCTGATTTAGAGATGAGAGGATGCTATTGTCAAAAGAATTATATCTCAAATCAAGGCTATGTAGATTGCTCAACCTTGATAATTTTTCGAAACCTGCAAAAGAAAGAAAACAAAGAAAATCTTTGACATTAATATATCCTTCACATTTAACAAGTAGTCATGCATATGAAGAGAGATGGCATACCCTCATTCTCAACACATCCCCTTAAAAAGTTTCCAGTCAAGTCTAGAGTTGTAAGTGCTTCAAAGGGAAGAAAGACGGAGGCGTTTAGATATGAGTCATATGACAAATCTGTTGAAATCGAATATAGCGAAAGTTTGGTTACACGGCGTGTGGTGTTATCGCACTCAACGCCTGCCCATTCACAACAATCAGCGGTTCCTTCATCATTCTCCCAGGGTGAGAAACCAGCAAAGCTTTCTGGTTTGGTGATGGAAGCTTTAAGTTGCAGCAGAGCAACTCTGTCTTGCTCCCAACAACCATTTCCCACAACCAATAATAACAATAGAAATAGTCTTATTATTATTGATGTAAACTCCATGATCACTAGCTAGACTGCTATATAATTTATAAATGCCTCTACTTCTTTTGCATGCCTGCCTTGGGTTTAAATAAGACAATCTAAGGCTACTCAGGTAATCTACACCATTGCGCGCACCCGGTCAATACTCCAAAATAAAATTATAATAAAGAAGAGGAAAAATGCGAAACCTATTAATCCTTATTGGAATGTAGGTAGGACAAACTTGGTACAAACTCTTTATCTCTCTCCAAAACTCTCATCTCATAGCCAATCCACTGTGCCATCCTATATATCTCCTCCCACTGTGGGTGAGTCTTGTCATCTGATGAAAACCCATGCATATACAAACCCCCCTCAACATCACCCACATCCACCCAACTAAACCCCACCTCCTTCTTCATCCCCCTCTCCCTCATCCTCTTCCTGATCTTCGCTACCTTACCCCACTCACCCTTCTCAGCATACAAGTTTGACATCAACACATATGAACCAGACTCCTCTGGCTCCATCTCCATCAATCTCTCAGCTACCCTCCTCCCCATCTCCACATTCCCATGTGTTCTGCATGCCCCAAGCAGACTCTGCAGCACCGACAACGTCGGCCCTCCCGGGATTTTTTTCATGAACTCTTCTGCCTCCCTCAGCCTCCCTGCCCTTCCCAACATGTCCACCATACCCGAATAATGCTCCGGGGAGGGTTCGATCAGGTGGTCTTTTACCATTGTGTCGAATATTTCACGGCCTTTGTCAATCATTCCCTTTCTTCCACATGCTGTTAGTATAGAGAGGAAAGTAATTGAGTCCGGTCTCACGGAGTTCTTTTCCATTTCCTTGAACAAGGACATCACTGATTCGTAGTCGCCATGACTTGCGTGAGCCGAGATTATTGCAGTCCATGCGACTTGACTTCTGTCATGTATTGAGTTAAAAACTCTTTGAGCCTCGGTGATGCTCCCCCGCTTTGCATACATGCCAAGGAGAGCGCCAGAAACAATAGGATATGCGTTGAGACCGAGTTTTATGAGGTAGGAATGGCACCATTGTCCGTGTTTTAGAGAGATGGCCTCGGCAGATCCAATTGCGGTAAAGACGCTGCCAAATGTGAATGCGTTTTGGATGGGACTCCGTTATTGCAGACAAGAATGTGTGCACGGCTTCTTGACAAAGCCCATTTTGAGCATACCCTGAAATCAAAGCATTCCAGGATATAATGTCTCTGAAGCTAAGCTCTTGAAAAATCTTCATGGAGTCGGTCATGGACTCGAATTTAGCATACATGGTGATGAAGCTATTAGCAACATTCTGTTCCGATAAAAAGTTACTCTTTACACAAAACCCGTGAATCAGCCTACCTTCTTCCACCAAATGGTTGATGGTAATCCCATGGATTAATCCAACCAATGTCACATCATTTGGATAAACTCCATCCAATCTCATATCATTAAACAAAGACAAAGCATCTTCTTCGGCCATAGATAGCATTGTCGTCCAAGATACAACATTGCGATCAATCATGTTTCCAAACACCGACTTTGCATCTTCTATGACCTCACACTTGGAATACAATGACATCAAAACGTTACAGACTGAAACATGTGTTGCGTATCCCCGTTTTATTGTCAACCCATGTATCTGTCTCCCAAGCTTCAAGTTTCTCTCATGACCACAAGCTGAAACCACGCTAGTAAAGGAGACATGGTCAAGCTTCATCCCTTCTTTCACCATTTCAATAAAAGCCCAAATTGCTTCCAACCCATAATTTCCCTCTTGAGTGTAACCCGATAGAATCGCATTCGAAGAAACCAAATCTCTTTCAGGCATTTCATCAAACACTCTTTCAGAATCCGATAATCGACCCCATTTTGCATACATTGTTATAAGTGCATTTCCAATAAAAACTTCACAATCTATTCCACATTTTAGAACTAGAGAATGCAACTGAGTTCCGAAAACAAACTCTTCATTGTCGGCGCAGTGGGCGAGGACTTTAGTACAAGTCACAGCATCAAAAGCAATCCCCATAAAATTCATCTTACAAGCAAAATTTAACGCATCAACACCATTTTGAAAGCCCGAAAGCACCGTGTTCCAAGAAACAATGTCTGGGTTTCTCAAGTTTTCGAATACACATAACGCCAGATCGAATTGGCCCGATTTATAATAAACGTTCATCAAAGAATTCGATACTGTGACGAATGAAATGAACCCAGAAGTTATAGCAAAGCCGTGGATTTGATCCCCAAGTTTAGGGACTCCGCGGCAAGCCTTGAGAGCGATGGCGACGGCAACTTCGTCAACGTCGACGGGACTCAACTGACGGTGTTTCCTGAAGATGTCAAGAGCTTCTAGGTGACTGTTCTTCTGAACAGATACGAGCATAGAACGGTGGATGGAGACATTGTTTGGTTGGGGAATTTTATCGAACAGGTTGTGTTCATATTGCAATGAGTGGTAGCTAGATATGTTTATTGACCGTTGTATGGGTATTCTATGGAATGTTTCGAAACAGAGTTGGCGGGTGATCATGAGAATTCACAGTAGACAGACTCTTGGGTATTCTGTTTTGTATGCACTGGTTTCATGTGTAATAACCAATTTGTGGGGAGGGACTTGAGGAGTTGAACTGTTGAACTCAAAGATACGTAACCAGCTGTAGTTTCATACGAGGTGTGAAATTTTTTTAATTATTACAAAATGTGTGTATAAATTTACTGTGTTTCAAAAATATGCAAATTACCCCAAAACAATATAAAATCTTTGAAATGCCCCTTCTAACATAATAAATAAAATAAAATGATTAAAAAAGTTTTTTAAAAATATACTTTTTCTTTCAATTTTTTTAAATATTTTTGAAGTAAAATTGTAATTTGTTTTTGAGAATTTTATTAAATATATTTTTTATAAACATATTTTCAATTTTTTGTATTTGTTTTTGTAATTTCATTATATATATTTTTTTAAAAAAAATAACTGGATTAATTTTTTTAATCAAAATGTTATATAAATATAAATAAAAAGTTTATAAAAAATAGTCTTATTTGTTTTTGCAAAATAATTTTAATATTTTTGAAAAAAAATGTAATTTTTTTATTATTATTTTCTTAAATTTATTTTTTATAAATATATTTCTGGTTTTTTTTTTTGTTTTTGTAATTTTATTTTATTTTTTAAAAAAATAACTTATTCTAAAGGTATTTCAGACAATTCATGTCACAATGAGGGCAAAACGCACATATTTTTTAATAATAGGGTGTAAAAAAACCGCAGGAGTTTATACACACTATATGCATACTATAGGGGGATTTTCACACCTGACCGTTGTTTATTTGATAACAAAACAAAATGTTAGACTCCTTTATTAAAGTCAATCTCAAACATACATAAATTCGACTCTTTGTTTATAAACATATTCGTGAACAAGTTCATTTACATGCCGGAATAGAGCTCGAAATAAAATAACTATTATAATAATTTATCAAATTATTATATATAATTATTTACTAATTAATATTTTGAACAACCCACATGAAAGGGCCCAACTGACTTAATGATAATAATAATACAAGCATTCATATAAGCTCCAACTCATTACCATGTCATATGTTCTTATTAAAACGTAAGAGTAATTTCATTTAGCCTAGTGACGAACCTAGAATTCAGGTGAGTGAGGGCATAATTACCATATTAAAACTTTAATAGTAGTTTTAGTATAATTTTTTAAAAATTCAGGGGGGCCATTATTACAAAAATCTAAAATTTCAAGGTAATTTAGGTAAAAAAATATAATAATTACAATGTGCGGCGATTCCTACTGGGTCTTAGGCAGGTCCGCGCGTGCCTGACTTAAGCCCCTGAGATTTGCAATAATTTTAGATAGATCGTTAATTTTCAATATTGTCACCTTGACTCCAATTAGTATTTTACCATGGGAGGGGTGTGTTGACACCCAAAAAATCCGGCCACGTGGCGTCTGACCATTGTTGTGTTTTGATAAATGCGAAGATCAATTATTGAGCAACATGTGACAGTTGGAAGAAACAAATCTGCAACAAATTGGCATCAAACTAGTAGAAGATGGAAGAAATCTCAAATAGGAAAAATGACATATGCCAAACATGTCTTATGATATAGCGGATATAAATTGTGATGGAAGAAGGAGTTGTCATGTAGTTCCTATAATTAAGGGATTAGTGGAGGTGATTATACTTTTAAAAGAGAATAGTAAAGAGCACATGAGATGCAAGTATTGTAAATTCTAAAATATATTAATTTATTAATTTAAATATTATAGATTGTTAAAATATTAAGCTTAAACATTATAAATTATTAAAATTTTAAACTAATAAAAGAGAACACACTTTAAAAAATAACTAAAAAATACCAATAAATATCATTCCCTTAGTCTTTATTATTATATACAATTATAACAAAGGTTTTCACTAAGATAATTTTATATACTTAATTGTTCATGCTATGAATGTCTAGACATGTTCAACAAAAGATAAACAATAAATATCAAGCAAATACCATCTTAGTTATGTTGTCTTAAAACAATGATATTCATGTTAAAAAATTATTATATAAACCTATAAAGATCACAACTATCTATATAAAGAATACAATACAACTACAAGAAATAAAGATTTTAGTGGAAGACATGGGTAAAAATTGTCATTATAGCCTATGGTAACAACTTAGCGACGAACATCCAAGTTATTGCTTAAAGTCCCGTCGCTAAAAGTTTTGGGGCTATAGTGACAATCAAATCCGCCACGTCAAATTTTCTACATGAAAAAACCATAATATTTTTACCTATAACAACTTTTGTTCGCCACTATAGGTCAAAATTTTATTTTATTTTTACAGCTGCATTGGTGAACTTTATTTAGCTAGTGATCTACAAAATGAGCTATCAACATATACATAGATATTGTACCAAAAAAAAACTTATTCAACTTATTCAAAATAATATTTCTTTACAATAAATGTCTTTGTAGATCAATCGAGAATACTATTACAAAAACTAATCATAAAATTGATGCCCAAGTCCGTCTCAAGCCCAAGACAAAACCTGAAAAAAAAAAAAACAGAGTGATTAATCAAGTGATTAGGTTGGGTTAATTTAAAAACATTAGTAATTTTCTAAGGTGGACTCACCTCAACCTGGTTTTGCAAGGATTGAACAAAGTTAATTATCTCATCCAAAGTTCCTGCCATGCCCATTGTCTGCAATGTCATCAACCAGGATGAGAATATCATATATATTTGCAGACAAAAAATAACAAATGAAATGAAGATATGACATTCCCTAAGATGTATATATATATATATATATGTATGTATATATATATATATATGTATGTATCTGTTCATACCTTGTAGCATCCTGGAACAATGTCTTGCAAGTACCTAAGTTTATCATTAATTTTTCCTCTTCTAACCTGATCATACAAAGCAAAAGCTTTTAATAACCCCCTTAATTACTTCAAAAAATGACCAAAAAATAACTATTATATATAAAAGTATATGTGTAAATGAAAAAAAAATATTAGGTCCCAGCCAAACAGTGTGCATTCTTAAAAGGTTATTTGCAAAAATTGAAATATATATATATATATATATATGTATATATGTAAAGAGAGCGTACTATGGGAGCCAATTATCAAACAAAAGAAGTTTGAAAAAGAAATGTAAATTTATGGGATTATCATACCTGGTAAAAAAATGCAATCAACACCTATGGGTCTATCCCTCTTTGCTGGAATTATTACACCATTACCCCACATTTTGTACAATAGAAAAAATGTAAGCTACATTAATAATCGTTAAAAAAATATATATATATTACTATATCGGAGGCTTTTCAAGCCGATATAGACAATTATTGAAGCATATTTACTGGTACTTGTGTTTGCATAGCATTTGTCTTTGATGCAATAGGTCATAGACTCATAGGTGTTGTGCGTCTTTGAGAGTTGTTTGCAAAGTTGAAAACAATCTAAATGAAAACAGAATGGAGTTTCTGAAGTTTGTTTTATCAATTTAATTTTTTTTAAGTTTTGCAAATTTGCTAAAAATCCCCATGTCTCTGTTTTATATGATAATATATAAATAAATAAATAATTCTATTGAAGCCTCCAACCATTAATCTCCCATTCAAATGGTAAGGGTCGTACCACTTGGCCATTAAAACTTTGGTAATATTTATAAAAATAATTCCTATAATCATATATTTCATTGAATAAAGGTGCAGTCATCTTATGAGAGGACAAAACAACTTGACTTTTCAAAGCAAATTAGAACAAACAAACATGTCCGAAACATATCTTCGGTACATGTTTCAATCCTTACGAGAACCTTATATTATAAATTATTACTCTATAACCTTACTTTTGTACAATAGAAAATGTAATTAACATTTATATAATGATTTTAAAATTATAGGAGGCTTTCAAGCCGAATAGAAACGGACCGACCCATTTCTGTTTTGACTGGGCTTTGGCTTGAGATACATTGATCATATTGGGCCAGAAGTGAAGCTCAATTTCATTCTTTAATAGTACTTTACGGTGAAAGTATGATGGGCTTTGTTTATTTTTAGGATAAATTTTAGGCATACTCCTTCAAGTTTGTGATAATATTAAGGGTTAATTTCAAGACACTCTCTTATACTATTTAATTTAATTAATTAATATTCACTGTGTTCACTTTATCCCCTATATTATTTAATTTCATCATTATGCCCCCTCACATCATATTTTGAGTAAATATGCCTAAACTACCCTCAATAGTATAACGGAATTTAGTGAATTCAATCATTTAAAAAAATTAATTTTCTAAAATCAATTATATTTTTCGCAAAAAAATTATTTTCCAAAATATGAATTATTTCGGAAAAAATAATATATATTTTTTGAAAAAAATTTATTTTTCGGAAAAAAATCATATATTTGGAACATGATAGTATATATTTTTCTCAAAAAAATTATTTTTCGGAAAAGATCATATTTTGGAACATAATATATATTTTTTGCAAAAAAATTATTTTTCGGAAAAAAATCATATTTTGGAACATAATATATATTTTTCGCAAAAAAAATATTTTTCAGAAAAAAATCATATTTTGGAACATAATATATACAATTTCGCAAAATAATTATTCTTCGTAAAAAAATCATATTTTGGAACATAATATATATTTTTCGCAAAAAATTCATATTTTGGAACATAATATATACATTTTCGCAAAAAAATTATTTTTCGGAAAAAAATCATATTTTGTAACATAATATATATTTTTCGTGAAAACATTATTTTTATTTTGGAACATAATATATACTTTTTCACAAAAATAAATCATATTTTGGAACATAATATATATTTTTCGCAAAAAATTTATTTTTCGTAAAAATCATATTTTCCGAAATATATATATATATTTTGAAATTTATAGTTTTTACGAAAAATATAATTTATTTTCGAAAAACAATTTTTTAAATGGTTGATTTCACTAAACCCCCTTATATTATTAAGGGAGGGTAGTTTATACATTTTGATTCTAAATGTGAGGAGGAAGGGGCATAGGGATGAAATTGGATAGTATATGGGGCAAAGTGGACATAGTAGGAGTTAATTGATTAAATTGAATAGCATAGGGGGGTTTCTTGAAGAAAACCATAATATTAATTTTGAAGTATATTGAAATTTTTTATTTTTTTCACACTAATTTTTCTCCATCTTTCAGTCACACTTTGTCACGCCCCAAAAATTACAACAAAAGAAATACTTTCCGTTACGAAAAATTATTGGGCATGATCTACATAACATACCTCCAACACTCGACCCTAATGGCATTAAACCAAAGTGTCTGCAATAACAACTAATTTTGTTTCTATGTAAGTTCATTATTACATCAAACTAATCACTAACTGTCAATGACAATTACGGTTCTCTAAAATAAAGTACAAACATAAATCATGGATAATAATCACAAAATCTGACGACCACCGAATGTCCACACCAACAGCTAATCAAGGAGTACCTAAAATAATAATGGGGTGAGCTCACAAGCTTAATAAGAAATGCTAAACACAATCATTTTTTAGCAAGATAATCACACATTGTATTCCGTATATAAAAGTAACTTAAGAGAACATATTATTATTATCAGACGATATATGACTCCAATAAAACATATCCTTCACATCACTCACATGAGTCTGAGGCTCCACTCCAGTTCACACTTTATTAATGATTCATATCACTCACATGAGCCCCAGGCTCCACTCCAATCCAGGTGGTGTGCATTGAATAGTCCCAGATTACCAAGACAAACATGTGGCTGGGTTAGGACGTCTTCATACCCAAATGGTCCCGGACCATGTCCACATAGTAAAAGCATTTCGAGCCCAATGGCTATAACACAATATAGTGCGCTAACAAATAAGCAGGTTCCGAACCATACCTAATCAATAACCATAGGGTCAGTCCCAGACCAGTCCTTAACTGAATCCAATCAAGTTAATTAAATAATAATTAATTTATATTAGACCCCATCTTCACGTAGATAAAATAAATAGCTAACATAATTATTTTCATTCATAATAAAATTTATTCGTGACACACAATAAAACAACAGTGCAAATACAAAATTCCAAAATACTCCTTACTCCGAGATATACCCTTTAAGCTTTCAGATCCTAAAACATTACAACTTTTCCTTATGTCTCCAATGCTAGTTGAACATATTTATCTTTTCATGTTTCAAAATTGATTTAAGCATTTAGAAATCATCTAAATTTAGTTTTTCAGTAAAAATAAGTAAATTACTCCTAAACATAATATTCAAGAAATTTAAAAAATTTTGAGAATCAAAATGATTTTAGTTTAGTTATTTTATTATTTAAACCATCATTTTATAAATAGCCATCTATCATACCACTGTAACTACAAAATTAATATAAACACCTATTCCGTACAATAATAATTAATATTAACTTATAACCCAACCAAATTATTAAAAATGTTTAACGATACATTATTATCTACGACGACAACACATGCACTACTAACTCATACATCTCCCAACAACAGAATTAATTGGTACCAACACATGGATATAATAGGTATATTCTAACCACTACATCTAGGTCGCATATTATTATATAATCACAACTTTTCCCAACAACCAAACTAATCGATACCAACACACACCAACACGTCTAACCACCACATTTAGGGTTACATATTATTTTATAATCACAATTGACCAATACAACATATGCATCACTGTATTCCAATAACTAATTACAGTATATTTACCATTAACAAAGGATTAATGTATCCTACAACAACATTTAGGGTAAATATCTTATTGATACGTGTTGAAATTAACACATGGATACAATAAGTATATTCTAACCACCACATTCAGGTCGCATATTATTATATAATCACAACCTCTCCCAACAACCGAACTAATCGATACCAACACACGCCAACACATCTAACCACCACATTTAGGGTTACATATTATTTTATAATCACAATTGACCAATACAACATATGCATCACTGTATTATTATAACTAATTACAGTATAGTTACCATTAACAAAGGATTATTGTATCCTACAACAACATTTAGGGTAAATATCCCATTGATACGAGTTGAAAGTAACACCGAACAATTACATAGTTTATAACACTTTTAGGATGATAACATTCATTGATAACAATAAATCTACTACACACGAAATAATAACATATTCGTACAGTTACAGTCATATATAAGATTACAAACTTGCTTAGAGATGAATAACATGCATCTATTGCTCACAAGCTCCTGAGTATTACGTCGCGCTTCCAACTACAAAACAAATATCGTCACATCCCCCAAATTAACTCTGCCAACCCCCTTTAGTAACTTAATAGAAGCTCTTCCCAAAGGTATGATTCTAATGATGTACTTTAAACCTAACTCTTTTCGAATTTCACTTTTAAAATTTAAAATTCCTAAAATATTGATTTATCCGTTCAAACCATTTCCAATACTTGATAAATATATATGTATATATATACATATATAAATACCTATATTTTACTGTTGTTACATTCTACCCACCTTAAACGGAATTTCGTCCCCGAAATTACATATCTCAATAAATAAATAATAAAAAAAAAATGGGGTTGCTTTGCCTTTATTTCAGAATCTATCTCCCACGGTGTTTTCATGTTCAATAGAATTCTATACTAGTGTATATATATATTTAAACTAGTATAAAGTACATAAGCAATATCTATATTTACCTTATTTGCAAAATAACATATTTATATAGATCAAATAAATATATAAAATAAATAATTTATTTGGCTATATCTTCTATAACGCCCCGCGTTTCCTTTTTCCTTTCTAAAATTATTTTTTAAGTGTTAACGTTTTGTGACGTCACTTATTCATGACGTCTTGTGCAATCTTGGTACGTATAATTTTATTTTTTTGTTTATGTTTTGGATTTAGCGGGATGATGTTGTGGACTTTCGTTTCCGGCTTCATGGATTAGCGTTTCGTTGATGACTACGTGGGTTCGTCGCGACATTTTCTCGTTGATGCTTCGGCGATCGTGTTCCGTGCTCGAACGTGTTATTTAGTTTATGATAGACGTTCCAGTGTAACACTTATGTGATTATATGTTTAGTTTTATTTTTAGAACTTTTGAGAGTGAGGGGTATTCTCGGTGTATTTCACCTGTGTGAGTGGTGAGGAATTATGAGAGTCTTCGTATGTGTTTTGGAGTGTTTGGATGTGTCCCGAAGTGTTTCAGAGTTTTTTGGTGTCATTTTTGGCCTTGGAGCCTTTTCTTGCAATTGTTGTTTCAGAGGTCACCTAGTACTCGATGTACAACTCAGTGGAAGTGTTACCGAGTACTCGATGTAGAACTCGGCAGAAACCACAAATTGTCTATATAAGTGGGTGTTGACCTAAAATATTTCATTTATCTCCTCTTATTTTCCAAACTCAATATATATCTCTCTCACTTGATTTTCTCTCATTATTTGCCTATTTCATCTATTTGGGCTTGGAATTAGATGACGGCTTCAACATGGAAGTTGGTCGTGGTATTTTTGCCTTCGAGTTTTGTCATGGATTGGTAAGAGTTTTTTCCTCTTTGTGAGTTTTTTTCTTAAACCCTAGTTTTGGGTTTTCTTGACAAACCATCTATTGATTCTTGTTTTCATTGTGGTTTGAGTCTTGATTCATTGTTAGGAGGCTATGACAAAGCTTTTCACCAATTGGTTTCATCGATTTCGGTTTCGGGTGAAAGCTAGGGTTTCATAGGCCTTGTTTGGTGGTTGGATTGTTCTTCATTTAAGGTAGGGGAAAACATCTTTAATCTCGCATTCTTTGGTTTCTGAGTGTGCGATTTCGTTTTAGGGCTTCCTAACCCTAGATGTATTTTTGCTAAGTGTGTACTTGAAAAATATGAATTTAGGATTTGTAGGTATTTATGTGTTATAATCCATGTTTATGTCATCCTTGAAATAGGTATATGATATATACTAGATGGGTTGTGATTTTTTGACTTATGAAATTGAAATATGCTTGTATGCCTATATATATATATATATATATGAGTATGGAGGTATATATGTATAAGTGTAATTATACGTATATGATTCCGGGTTTTAGTAGTGTGGCATTGATAGCGTAAGTAAGCTAGCTACCTTGGCTAGTGAGTTGGATGTGGATGTAGATGAGTTGTGGGGTGTGATATTATGAACTTAAAACATTATTCTAGTTCCCTCGCTTTTGTGAATTTAGAACATTATTTGTGCATGAGAATGTATCCTTGTGATTTAAATGCTTTAATTGAGATAAAAGCATGTCAAGTGAATGAAAATGTTATCCTTGTGAATTAAAGGACAACTTGATGATTTGGAACATGAATGACGCATGAGAAAACATTCTTGTTGATTATTGCTTATAAATGTGAAATTGTAAGCATTATGATAAATGGAGTCCAATATATTGCAAATGAGAAAAACATGTATTGTGATTGAGCATGTTATGGACCATTGATTATAAATGTGAAATTGTAAACATGATGGTTTTATTGAGTAGAATATTTTGCAAATGAGAAAAACATATATTGTAATGGGACATGATTGTTATTGAGAACCTGGATGCATATTGAGTACATCGTGTAGTGTCAAATCATGGTGTTGGTATATGCGGGTTGTGTAATCATGTGTGAGTAGTCTTGTGTCGGATTGTCGCAACAACTAGCTAGGAAAAGTGACTCCCACCTACGGAACTAATAAGCCGAAAAATGGGGATATAGGGTTGGTTGCTTCCCCATCGTAGTGGAATGTGCCACTCTCGGATCTTAGGGCGCGGGAGTTACAAGCGAGGATCCCGTGCAACTGCATTCCTTGTTGAAAGTGAGAAGTGTTAAAATCACTTGGGAAGAATCGGTGTGGTACTTTTTCTCATTATAAATGGGTGGAATGTGTATCCGTTAACCTGTGTTGGGCGCATAGGGTGTGTATCATGAGGTGCGTGAGTCACATTGCATTTGAGTTATTATTATGTGATTTATGTTTATATGTGGATCATTATATCATTCTATGTGGTTGATGGGCATGTTTAATGTGAAATGCGATATATAATTTATATGTTTTTAAAATGCTCAAGTGAAATTGTATAATGTGGGAATATGATTTCCATGCCTTGTTTCAAAGATAATGTGAGATAAATGCTTATACTTGTTGTTATGTGCTTATATAACTTAGGGTGGTGATATGAGTTGGTTTGACGGCTTTCTTGTGATAAGTAAAGTCGGTAGTGGACTATGGAGTTGAGTGTGAGTTGTGACATTTGAGAAGGTGGGTGATAGTTTTGTGACCTTGGTTGGTAGTGTGGTATTGATCACTTGATGTTCTTCCACATTTGAGGGACGTATCATAGGTGATATTTTTGTGATCTTGGTTGGTTATGTAGTGATGGCCATTTGATACTTCTTTTGCACTTGAGGAATGTATCGTCTATCATACTTTGAGGTTTGGGGTTTGATTAACTGAGGTGAGGATTGATCCTAGTCACTTGTGTAGTAACTGTTCTTGATTCCTTTAGTAATCTAAGAGAAACGATATTACGTGTGGATTGAGGTTTGAATGGATTGGACGATGTTTTGATTGAACCTAGTTTGTCCCATAGTTTTGGCTACTAGATATTCCTTTTCATATCCTAAGAATAGGAGTGTTCTTGGAGTTGTCAACTTAACCGCCTTAGGTGGTTGAGATGAGTTTGTTGATTTGAGAGTTGAATTGAGTTCTCAATTGGGGATAGAGTTATGGGATCATTCATTCCCGTTTTCGTTGAAGTGTTGTCATTTTTGGACTTTTATCTTCATTCTTCGTTCTCCGTGGTTCATTTCGGATGTTGAGTCACTCTGCATGGTGTCGTAGATGTTTCGGTGTGTTCGGGTTTGGCTCGGAGTCGTCCGGTTTCGTTTCGGAACTTTTCGGGTTCATTCTTTGACTTGTTCTGGGGGCCACCGAGTACTCGGTGATGATTCTACCGAGTACTCGGTGAGAGGAGCACTTGCGTAAAATTTCATTTTATTCCAAAGAGTTTGGTTCATCACAACTCGGTGGAGGGTCACCGAGTACTTGACCACCGAGTACTCGGTGGTACCTGTTTATGCATTTTCTTCCAGTTTCTTTCTGTTCTCTCACTTATGTTTCACCACTTCTTCTCCTATGCTTGGGACCTTGATAGTGGTCTTTATGGATGAGTTTTGTTAGGTTGAAGGATCGGCTTAGATCCACATTTCTTGAGTGTTGGTCGTGACGTGATGCCGAGCCACTCCTTTGTGTCATCGTTTGATCTGTGGGGTTGGAAACAAATGTTGTGTTCTCTGGTTCCAGCTTGTCACTTTTCCTCCTTCATCCTCTTGGGTGTTATAAGAATCCTTGAGTTGTGGTTGTTCGGTTGACTTGAGAGTGTATTCTCTCGGTATGTGTGTCTCATACCTTCTTTCATTTTGAGTCTCGGTTATGATGTGTGTGGCTTAGTGCACATACATAGTGATGTTTTCCTCATCATGGGTGGATGTTCCTCCATGTTGACGTGATGTTCCGATTATTCATGTGTTTAGCTTTGGAGTTCCATTTCTTGTTTGGTTTCATGGTCTTATGTGGCCATTTTTGAGGGTAGTGTTCATGTACCCTTCGTGGTTGAGTAGTTGGCCTTCCTCATTTATAGTGAGGATGTTAGTGATGGAATTGATCTCCTTATGGATAGTATCATGAGATTGATGTTGTGGCATGAGTAATGATATTGATGTGAGTGTGGTTCGCCTTTGTTGAGAGGTTGATGTGTCAAATGTGTATTGTGTATATATGCATTGACGATGGTTATGTAGGTACGTGAGGACTTGAGAGTTTTCCTTGGTACTGGTTATGGATGTTTCTTCTTATGGGCATCGTGGTGATCTTAATTTACTGGGATCCTTTGGTTATTATTGTGGCCACTAAAGTGATTGACTATGTTACGCTAGGGTATTATGTACTTAGAGTACGTTTCGGTGAGTAGTATAGACTATTAGTGTTGGATTGGTGGGTATGAGTCATAGTGTTATCTCGTGAGGTTATAACTACTTGCCTTGTACTTATTTTGTTGTCCCTATGTATATATAGATATATGTATATAGGTGTGCATTTTCCATATGATGTTATATTATGGTTTCGTTATGTGCTAGTTGCCTTGATGATGCATGGTAGGGGACTAGAGGGATATTTTGAGAGGTCTCGTATTGGCGTGAGTGTTAGGTAGGACGATTGACTGATCTAGGTTAGATGCATGTACACGGGTTGGTTCACACTAGGATTGGACGGTCGGAGGATGTGACGATTATGATTTTCTTTTTCCTACGGGGCTTCAGTAAGCTCACCCCAGCGTTCTTTTACCTGGTGTCCCCAACACCAATTTGCAGGGATGTTTCAGCTACAAGTTGCTTGGGTGCAACAACACCTTTATTTTGTTTCCTCATTACAGGTTCTGGATTTGACAGGGTGTTACGGATGACGCTGTAGGATCGAGATGGTCATACATAGTGTAGTTTCATTTGCTTGTCCTCTGTATTGGGACTGTTGTTGTATTTCTTGGGAGCCAGTCTGTTGGCATATCTTTCCTTGTATTTGGTATCGTTGTAGAGATGTATTCTTTCGGCGCCTCGATGTGCCTTGTGTATCAATTGGTATTAGTTTTCGCTCAGTTGTATGGAATCATATTGTTGGCATGATTCTATTTATTTTATTAATGTTGATATTCTTAGTTGGTCGCTCATTTTATGGATCACGACCCCGGATTCATCGGATGTCCCGATTCGGGAGTCTTTGGAATTTAGGGGTGTGACATCTTCCCTAGTCTCTTTCAAATTATAAAGAAAATGGAACACCTATTGTGAGGGAAATTTATTAGATAGAGGGAAATATAAAGTTATATAACTCATCAAATAATGAAAATTTAAAATTTAAAAATATTTTATCTTAAAAAGTATTTATTTATGTTTAAAAACAATTAAAATGTATAGAAATAGTATAAAAGGAAAATATTTATTTATTTCTAAAAATAATGAAAATGTAAAGGAATAAAATAAAGGGCTCACACTTTTATAATAGTACATATGTATAGATTACTTAGAGTTTAAACATGTTTTTTTTTTCTTTTATAAAGAAAAAGTAATTTTACCATTTTATTCTAACTTCTTTCAACCTTTAAAAGGGGAGATGTGCAATTTGGTCTTGATTTGATTATCTGATCTCTCTAGACTTTCGCTTGAACCAAATCTCCTCTAACCCTCATTTTCACCAGTACTACCGCCACAGCCCTAGCCACCATCTTTATCACCATGTTTCAACACACTTTTACGAACAATGTTGAATAAGTCCCAATTACCTAACAGTATTTCATGTGTAATTGTGTTCGTATGTTACGTACTTAGCTTACAAGAAATAAAGTAACATATATACGTAAAATTAAATTCCTTAATTGAGTTTATGTAAGATTCACTCTCCCAATTGAAATTAAACTGAAGTAGATATACGTGTATATACGTGACAAACTAACCTAATGTATAACATTTTTATAGTGTTACATACATATCCAAATGAAATAAAACACTTTTGGCAAGAAAGGAAAAACAAGATTTCACACCGTAATTCAGAAGTGTAGAACAAGAAAAAACATGATTTCATATCCTAATTATAAGGAAAAAAGTACTTTTGCAAATGTAGACATAAATGAAATTCACAAGGTTTGTGTGATGTAGCCTTCTAGTAAGAAAACCTGAAATGGTAAATAACAACAATAGTAATAAAACTAAATGGGAAACGGGCTTAAATTAACAAGTTCAATTGATAATTGATAGAAAATAGATTATAAATAAGATTATAACAATTAGGGAATGGGACATCCAACACTTTTCCTTTGCCTCCGTGAGGTTTTGAGGAATGTGTAATATCTTAGAAATGTTAAACCACGCCCCCTCTAAATAGGAAAGAGTGAAAATTGATGAGGATGAAGAAGATGGTGAGAGAAACGGATGTTGATTAGGATGAAGAAGGATATGATGATGAACAATTTTCAATCTGAGGATGAAGAAAAATATGTGAATTAAGAAGATGGTGAGAAGAAAAATATGTTTGACGTCGAGGATTTTTATAATCTTCATGACCATTGAAGAAGAAACTATTCACAACCGTTGAACCGAAATGACAGGGAAGAAGTAAACGTTGTGTCTGCGAGGCAATTCCAAAACAATGAAACGTGTTTGTAAAAGGAGAAGCCACATATATTTAATAATAAAATTTAAATTGAATAAATGTTAGAAATAAAAAAAACTCCTTCATACATTTATAAGTAGTATAGATATAGATATGACAGTACAAGCTTCCAAGCAAAGCATTGGCACCTCATTAAACCATGTGAGATGTATATACATATATATGTGCATATATATATGGATGTGTACCTATGATTAAGTGGCATGTGCTGGCAATAGAGAATCAAATTAGTAACATTGTGACTAAGTAATGACTTATGTGAATTATTCAAATACATAGGTGTCACTACAACAAAAGACTACCATGTTATTTAAAGTACACATTGCAATTCAAGGGGACCCACAAAAATACGGCCACACATGCACATAAGTCCTCCTTTTTTCCATTCTCGTATTTTAAATACCACTACATAAATATATCTATCAAGCCACAAATCCCATTCTTTAAATTGAATTCTAATTACACAAATAATAAATGCAATTTTAGCTTTAATAATAAATAGTGACATACAAAATGAACATTATATATTCCATAAAAGGACATATTTATTTCACTAATCAAATTTCTAATTTAGATATATTTTAATTTCATTTTTTTTAAGTAAAATTAATTCGATGATAACTATAAAGTAATGACTTAATTAAACGTTGAATTACATCCTATCCCCTTTTAAATAAATTTCGTCTCCAAAATTTAAACACTTACCTTATGAGAAGATCATAACACTATTTCTTAATTTTCAATTTTGATTTCATATAGACCTCATGGTAAGAGTTTTTTTCCCTTCTATCACGTATGGTCACGCAAACATTAAAGCAGATACAAGTATAACAAGTTCACTTCACCTTCTAAGTACTCACATTTTCACCACTACAATTCAAGTTAATATAATCTAAAAACTCAATTGAATCGACACAAATCGACCCAGTAAGATAACAACAGTTAAATAGTAACCTTTATATAAAACAAGCATAACATCGACTCCTACAACTAAAATTGCATCACCCCCTACAATCACATATACAAGAACAAAGTTCAACACAAACCCATTGAACACAAATATATCAATTCTTTCCAAGTTCACAAAAAATAAAACAACACCTCAATTCATACAATTAAACAACTAAATTCCACTAAATAATACCAAGAACCATTTAAATCTGAAAAGAAAATAATGGAATAGCAGGTGAACAATTTAGTCATGAATAAATTTAGGACTTAAAATAAAGGATTAACTCTCTAATAGGGGTGAGGTTGGGAACCCCATTTTCTTAGTCCCTTCCTCATTCTTTTCCTTTCTATCTTTCCGTTTAGCCATTTTCTATTCCTACAATCGAATCTATCGCTCTCTAGTTTCTTTTTCTCTTCTTTTATATATTGTCACCATTTAGCTTACACTAACCGAAGTTTAAACACATGTTCCATTCAAGAATCGGTTGAATAAAAGCTTTTATTTGAAGTTATTAAGTGTCCAACTTGTTTCAAGTATTTATGAATATCCTATCATACAATGTACTGACATGACTCCAAATGTTATACAACTGTGACATACCTTATGGGTGGTAAAAATCTAGCTTCATGAGAATGCTTCTGATACCTTTAATACACTTACAACACCGACCCATGTATGCACCCATTAAATTTATGTAATACCACTCCATACTGGCCTTATACACATAAGCTACTAGTGAAGTTATATAACAGGGGTAGTCATGAATTAATATATGGGATAATCATGAATGAATGTATAAAACAAAATTTTATCACACATATAGATTATTCTATGTATGGTGACAACATATATCTCGTGAAAAGATATAATAATAGAATTGAACTACTCCCTATGTCCCAATTTATAAGTCCCTATTAGGGAATCCAACTTTTTAAGATGTTGTATTGGTAATGAATGAAATACCAAATTTATCCTTGGTCCCACCATAGTAATGTGATGGTTTATTGTGTAAATGATTTATAATTTTAATGCATGAAGGGTAAATTAGTAAAGTGGTATGATAAAGTATTTTGACTTTTCAAATGGGACACTTATTTTGGATGGAGAAAATAGTAAAAGTGGACACTTATTTTGTGACGGAAAGAGTATTACACATAAATTTCATACAACCTTAATTAAAATAGCAACCACACCTTCCTTCGTCAACCCACGATATCGACCTATATCCTTAATCAAAAGAGTTTAAATCAATTAACAATCGTAATTGAAGTATACCCCATAGGATAATAAGTGTCAACCATAAATCAATTTATTCTTTGAATTTGACCAAATAATAATCTTGCATTTTCTTTCATGACATGGAAACACAACTAATTCGATCATATATATATTTTAATCAGTTCACTTAACAACTAACACTAAGATTAACGCGAAAAATGTGTATCTTGACTGTTTTCCAAACTAACTCCTCAAGCTTTTTCTTTTCAATACAAGAATATTTAATACGTACATAATTAGCCGCTTATATTTACCCCAGGTGTCATGAGGGTGATGCTGTGTTGGCACCTTGGAGATGTCTCATATTTCATAGTGAAAAAGCTTATAAAAGAAGCTTTGTATGTACTCTATTCTAATAACAACAATGTCTACATATATATAATGTAAACCAAGTCAATTTATTTTAAAAAGTCACCACATTCAGCAAACATAAAATTAATATCTCCAAACTATGTCACTTATTTAATACTCTAGCATATCAAACACTACTAGTTACTAATGTGTGGCATTTAACCGTGCCATATCAATAAGGCGCCAGAGCATAAATCGAAACTTTCATCGAATAAATTAACCTATTTAACATACCTTTGGCTCATGCCCATTCAACAACTATGTACTAATTAGCTTTGTATGCACCAAGGCACAAACTCACTTTCTTTAAATTGGATTAAACTTACTAGAATTAATAATGCACAGTGATATTCAAAACATGTTATATGTATATAATCTATACATATTTATCAAGTGAACTAAATTTGCTAATTGCATCCAATTAGGAGATATTTGGAGATTAATAAGATCTTGATTTTAACTAAGCAAATAAAATTAAATTTAGGATCTTACAAATTTTACTAACCAATATATCTACTCTCGTCAAATTTTTTACATAAAATTATAGTTTAAGAGACTCAAATTTCAAACCCACAGCAATTGCATATAGACCAATTTAATATGAAAGGATACGTGCATCAAGAATCAATTGAAACTCTAAATACTAAATAATAAATTGGATTGGTACCTCTCACCAAGAAAATTATTGTATAGTTTTTTTAATTGTGAATCAATGTGAATATAACTAAGATTTCTCACCAATAAAGAGTGTACACAATAAAAACAAGAATTAGGCACTAATGTCATGAACCCATCTAAGCACAATGGTTAGAATACACACATATGAATCACAGAGTCAAAATTTTCAAGAAGATAATACCTATTAAGTTCATTACAAGTAGAGTATACATGATAATAATAAAAAAAGAGCACTTAAACATTTCAAATACTTCACATAACAAAGTTCTCAATAATAGTCAGGTACTTCACAAAATTCAAGTAGCAAATAAATTCACACAACAAAGTTCACATATAATTATCAAGTATTTCACTAAATTCATGTAAGAAATAACTCCACATACAAGTTCACACACAACAAATTGGTAGTTCTCAGGAAACAAATATATAGATATCAAGTTTACCACACGGAATGCACAAAACACATATTAAATAATAACACATACATCTTTCTTTTATACACATAGATTCACATAACATGGCTCAATCGTCGAAAGAAATTATGTCACTAAATTATCCCCACATTCCCAGTAAATTCGAAACCTAAAGCTCTGATACCAAATTGTTACGCCCCAAAAATTACAACAAAAGAAATACTTTTTGTTATGAAAAATTATTGGGCATGATCTACATAATATACCTCCAACACTCGACACTAATGGCATTAAACCAAAATATCTGTAATAACAACTAATTTTTTTTCTAAGTAAGGTCATTATTACATCAAACTACTCACTAACTATCAATGACATGTGAGCTAATTACAGTTCTCTCAAATAAAGTACAAACATAAATCCTGGATAATAATCGCAAAATCTAATGACCACCGAATGTCCTCACCAACAGTTAATCAATGAATACCTGAAATAATAATGGGGTGAGCTCACAAGCTCAGCAAGAAATGCTAAACACAATCATTATTTAACAAGTTAATCACACCTTGTATTTCTGTATATAAAAGTAACTTAAGAGAACATGTTATTGTTATCAAACGATAGATGACTCCAATAAAACATATCCTTTATGTTTGATTTACATTCACATCACCTACATAAGCCCCGAGCTCTACTCCAGTTCACACTTTATTCATTATTCACATCACTCACATGAGCCTCGGGATCCATTCCAGTTTACACTTCATTAACGATTCATATCACTCACATGAGCCCCGGGCTCCACTCCAAGTGATGTGCATTGAATAGTCCCAGATTACCAAGACACACATGTAGTTAGGTTAGGACGTCTCCATACCCAGATGGTCCCGGACCACGTCCACATAGTAAAGGCATTTCAAGCTCAATGGCCATAACACAATATAGTGCGCTAACAAATAGGCAGGACCTTACCTAACCAGTAACCATAAGGTCAGTCCCAAACCAACCCTTAACTGAATACAATCAAGTTAATTAAATAATAATTAATTTATATTAGACACCATCTTCACGTAGATAAAATAAAGAGCTAACATAATCATTTTCATTCATGATAAAATTCATTCGTGACACACAATATAACAACTGTGAAAATACAAAATTCCTAAATACTCCTTACTCCGAGATATACCCTTTAAGCTTTCAAATCCTAAATCATTACAACTTTTCCATATGTCTCCAATGCTAGTTGAACATATTTCTCTTTTGGTGTTTCAAAATTGATTTAAGTATTTTGAAATCATCTAAATTTAGATTTTCAGTAAAAATAAGTAAATTACTCCTAAACTTAATATTCAAGAAGTTTTTAAAGTGTTTGAGAATCAAAATGATTTTAGTTTAGTTATTTTATTATTTAAACCATCACTTTATAAATAGCCATCTACTATACCACTATAACTACAAAATTAATATAAACACCTATTTCGTACAATAGTAATTAATATTAAGTTATAACCCAACCAAATTATTAAAAATGTTTAACGATACATTATCATCTGCACGACAACACAATCACTATCAACTCATACATCTCTCAACAACAGAATTAATCGGTACTAACACATGATACAATAGGTATATTCTAACCACCACATTTAGGTCTCATATTATTATATAATCACAACCTCTTTGAATAACCGAACTAATCGATACCAACACACACCAACACATCTAACCACCACATTTAGGTTACATATTATTGTATAATCACAACTGACCAATACAACATATACACCACTGTATTCTAATAACTAATTACTATATATTTACCATTAATAAAGGATTATTGTATCATACAACAACATTTAGGATAAATATCCCATTGATACGAGTTAAAACTAACACCAAACAATTACATAGTTTAGAACACTTTTAGGATAATAACATTCATTGATAGCAATAAATCTACTACACACAAAATAACAACATATCCGTACAGTTACAGTCATGTATAAGATTACAAAACAAGATTAACTTGCCTGGAGATGAATAAAGTGCGTTTATTGTTCACAATATCCTGAATATTACGTCGCACTTCCAACTACGAAAGAAATATTGTCACATACCCCAGATTAACTCTACCGATCCCCTTCAGTAACCTAATAGAAGCTTTTCCCAAAGGCGAGACTCTAATGATGTACTTTAAACCTAACTCTTTTTGAATTTCACTTTTAAAATTTAAAATTTCTAAAAACATTCATTTATCGTTCAAACCATTTCCAATACTTGATAAATAAATATATATATATATATATACATATATAAATACCTATATTTTATGGTTGTTACACACTTGAAATCCCATATAAACCCTAAGACATTGTTGATATTCTACTGCAACAAATGGTTTACAGCCTTTGTATGTGTGAGTTTTCATGGATTAGAATAATATTCATAGATTCTTGTACTTTTTTAGGAAGTGGCACTAAGCTTCAATCTTGGCTATAACCACATAATTTGAAATAGTATGTGAAAAAAAAAACTTACACTAATTCATGTTTTTGTGATTTTATGTCCATCGTCCTTTTTCAGAACTATTTTACTACGAGTTCAAATTGTATTGAACCACAATAGTGGGGAGGATGAACTTTGTCCTCGTGAAAAATAAAAATTGTATGTAAAAGGAAAAAAAATTAGAAAGAAAAAGTATAAAAGAAGAAAAAGGAAAGAAAAAATACATAATTTTACAAGTAAAACAATCAAAGTTTGATTCAATATAGTAAAATTTTTTCTTGTTTAAGAAAATTAAAGGAATCTTATGACTAAATTTTGGATACAATTATAGAATCTAATAATGTTAGAGGGGTACTTATAGAATCTTGCATGTATCGATTAAGAATACAATATTTTGAGTGGACAATACTCATCTCATACCCTATAAAAAGGAACTTTCTCTTATCCCATGACATGGTCTAATAAAATGTAGACATTTGTAATTTTTGATTTTTTTTTTTTTTTTTAAAAACTTAAAATTACTCTCTTTCACATCCAATTTTCCATCAACATATTTTCCAATTCCAAACTCCAAACTCCAAACCCCCAAACCCTTTCCCATCTCTCTCTTTTCCATCATCATACTTTCCAATTCTTATATTTATGCCAACCACATCCAACGGTTATTGTGAGAAGTGAGTATGGATTTGCTACTCATTAGGGAGCAAGCTAACATTTTCGTATATATATTGTTAAACTAGAGAAAGAGAAAGATATAAATAAAGATTTCTATATATATTGAATGATTATTTTACAATAGGTTTAACACCTATATATAGGAGAAAGTGTGGAGGAAAATTCTAC
The DNA here is from genome assembly GCA_963922005.1 of Cornus suecica. Lineage (NCBI taxonomy): Eukaryota > Viridiplantae > Streptophyta > Magnoliopsida > Cornales > Cornaceae > Cornus > Cornus suecica. The sequence continues at coordinate 60,090,746 of OY998243.1, forward strand.
CTGGAGTAGGGAACAAGTCTGTACAAGATGGGTCGTGCTATCATAGATGGGCCTAATATATACTCTAACATCCCCCCTTCAAACTCAAGGCGGGAGATGTGAGACAAACTTGAGTTTGGAAACCAATTCCTGAAATCGTCCTAGCGGATGGACTTTGGTGAAAATATTTGCAATCTGATATTTGGATGAGATGTGGAGAAGACGAACAAAACCACTATGGACATGTTGATGAATAAAAGGACAATCAATTTCAATGTGTTTGGTGCGTTCATGGAACACATCATTGTGAACAATCTGAATAGCACTCTGACTATCACAACGAAGACTGGTTGATGGACCTTGAGGAGCTCCCATGTCTTGTAGAAGCCATCAAAGCCAGAGAAGTTCTTGAGTAGTGTCAGCAAGAGCACAATATTCTGCCTCAGAACTAGATCGAGAAGTGAAAGTTTGCTTCTTGCTACGCCATGAGATGAGAGAATCTCCTAAGAAAAAATAGTAACCAGTAGTAGAATGGCGATCAGTAGGATCTCTTGTCCAATCAGCATCAGAGTATGCAAAAAGCTCAAGAGACGAAGTAGATGAAAAGTGAAGCCCATGAAACAAAGTGCCTTTGATGTAACGAAGAATGTGAACAACAACAGTATAATGAGTTGTCCGTGGAGCAGACATAAACTTACTTACTATGTGAACTGCATAAGAAATATCTGAACGAGTGATAGTAAGATAGACAAGACTGCCAACCAATTGTCTATACAATGTGGCATTGATAAGTGGATCACCATAAAGAGGAGTGAGCTTGAGATTAGTTTCCACCGGAGTCGATATTGTCTTGGAGTCAGTGAGACCTGCTCGGGCAAGAATGTTAGATGCATATTTTGTTTAGGAGAGATAGTGACCACCAGAATCAGAGAGAACTTCAAGGCCCAAGAAATAACTAAGACGCCCAAGATCTTTCATTTCAAAATGATAACTAAGAGATTGTTTGAGATCCGAAATACCAGTGATATCATCCCCAGTAATGACCATGTCATCAACATAAAGAAGTAATAAAGAGCCCCGAATCATATGCACTAGAAGTGAATCTAAATTTATTAATAGTGAAGCTAAACATTCCAAACCATGCACGAGGAGCTTGTTTAAGACCATATAAAGCCTTTTGAAGTTTGCAAACTTGAGATGAAGAGTGAGTAATACCTGGGGGAGGTTTCATGTAAACTTCTTTTGTGATATCACCATTAAGAAATGCATTTTTTACATCCATCTGAAATACACCCCATTGCGGGCATAAAATATGGCAAGTAAGTTGCGCACTAATGTAAGACGAGTAGCATGAGCAAAAGTCTCTTCAAAATCGATACCATACTCTTGGGTAAAGCCTTTAACATCTTTCTACTGAATCACTAAATCGAGTTTTAATTTTGTAGAACGATTTACAATCAACTGTTGTCTTCCCTAGTGGAAGAGTAACTAAATCCCATGTATGGGCTTTGTCTAGTGCCTGCAATTCCTCAATCATAGCTTTCTACCAATGTGGATTAGAACTTGACTCTTTATAGGATGAAGATTCATGATGAGAGAATATGGTGGAATAACAATGATAATCACGAAGATGATGTGGAAGTTTTCTTACCCGAGTAGATTGACGAGTAGTAACAGGAGGAGGGGAAACATCAATGTTGGTAATGGAGACTTCAGCAATAGGATCATCAGACGAGGCAACCTCATTTGGATAAACTGTAGGTAGGAACGCAGGAGTTGGTACATTGGATGTAATGGGTAGATATGTAGTATTGGAGATCACTGTGGATGAATCAGATTCAGTGGTTGGTGCAGTATCATCCTCTGATAGAAAAAGGCTAAGAGTAGGATTAGTGAAAAATGGAGTAATAGAAGAGGGTGAAAGGTTAAATTTGGAAAAAGAAGAGAACATTTTGTGTTCCCAAAAGATGACATGACGAGAGATGCGAAAATGTTTAGAAAGAGGATCCCAACACCTATACCATTTATGTTCAATTCCATATCCCAGAAAACAACAGAGATAAGATCGAGGTTCAAGTTTGGAATGTTCATGTGGCTGAAGTAAGACAAAACAAGCACAACCAAAAGCCTTAAGAAGATTGTAGATAAAAGATGTACCATACAGTCATTCATAAGGAGTTTGATTATCAATGTTGGGCATGGGAATGAGATTTATAGTGTAGACAACTGTGAGAGCAGCTTCCCCCTAAAAACGTTAAGGATAATAACTGTCAATAAAAATGGTATGAATAGTATCTAAGATATGACAATGTTTACGTTCTGCACGACCATTTTGTTGAGAGGTTCTAGGACAAGAATATTGAGACACAGTTCCCTGTTGATGAAGGAATTTGAGAAACTTTGTTTTCTTATATTCCATGGCATTGTCAGCACGAAATTTTTTTATGGGACAAGAAAATTAAGTTTTAACCATATGAGCAAAATCATAATATATCTGAGGTAATTCTGAGCGTTTCTTTGTGAGAAAAATTCAAGTGAAACTGGTATAATCATCTATAAAAATGGAAAAATATTTTGAACCCCCCATTATGTCACGAGTGCATGGATCCCAAACATCAGAGTGGATAAGATCAAATGGAACAATGGAATGAGAATTTTTTTTATTAAATGATAAAGCTGGTTGTTTTCCTAATTGACAAGGTAAGCAAGAAAGACTATCAGGTTTAACATTGCCAAGTTTGCCAACTGATACTAAAGAGCGAAGTCTATCAACAAACACATGTCCTAACCTAGAATGCCATAAGTTGAAAGGAGAGTAAGAGGATGTAGTAGTAACTGTAAAACTAGAGGAATGATGTGGAATGTGAAGATGGATGAGATCAAACATACGTCTAGCCTTACGACCTATCTCAATGATCTGTCTTGTCTTTGGATCGTGCATATGACAACCAAAAGAAGAAAAAATGATTTTGAGACCAAGATCACATAACTGACCAATAAATAGAAGATCGATAGTCAAATTTGGAATATGTAAAACAGTTGAAAGTGAGAGATTTGATGTAGACACTGAACCTATATGACTAACTGGAAATTGAGATCCATCAGCAGTGTTAATTGATGATGGATGAGAGATAGTATTTTTAGAATGAAAAATTGAAGAATTAGCAGTCATATGATTGCAACACCAAGAATCAAAGAACAAGAATTACTGTGGTGATATACATATCATTACCAGAAGGGGATAAAACCTGTTTGAGTAAAGTAACAAGGTCATTTGTGGAGACAACTAGATTGACACCTTCTAAAGAACAAGATTCTTCCACAATGGCAGCATTGACAGACTTAGATGACTGGTATTTTTTGCCTAGAGCTCTGCGAAATGAGTTTGAGCGAGACTGATTGTAAGGATTTTTTAAGCAATCAACATGATAATGCATGGGCCCTTTCCTGCGGCAATGCTTTCAAAGTCAAATCGGATAATTCAGACGAGTATGAGTATTTTGATGATAATAGGTACATGTCTACTAAGAGGATTGCTGAGAAGAGGATTAAACATATTTAGGATGATGAACAGCAAGAACGACATCAGTAGTCTGAGATTTGGTTCCAAGTCTGGTTTCTTCAGAGAAAATCTCAGTAATGGCACTATCTAGCGAGGGTAAAGAACTTTTGTGCATAAGAGATGCTCGAACTGATTTGAAATGATCATGAAGAGCCATTAGAAGTGTGACAACACGTTATTGGTCTCGATAGATAATGAATTTCTCGGCATCAGAAGAACAACCCCAAATTGGTTCAGAAAACGCAAGTTAATCCTAAATAGCATATACTTCTGACACAAAATCATTAATAGACTGACCTGGTTGTTGAGTCTTAACATGAAGATTGGTCAGAAGTTAATATTGATGAGCAAGATCTATGGTGGTGTATCGACTCTTGATAAAATCTCAAACTTCTCTAGTAGTAGTGAAATGACCAAACTGTTGATGAATTGACGGAACTGATGTGTTACGAAACCAGGTGAGTATTTATCTATTCTTGATATCTCAGTCGTCTAGGCGTTCCGTAAACTTGTCATTAGTGTCAGTGCCTTCTTGGCATGGTATGGTAACATCACCAGTGATTAGGCACTAAAGTTTATGACCCTTGAGAAAACTGGTCATAGCTTGAGCCCAAAGAGTATAGTTTGGACCATTGAGAATAGTGGATATAGGATGAGAAACGTCATAATGATCCATAGTAATGGAAAAGATGAGTAATGAAGAGATCAAAGTCAAATCTCAAAAAACTGACTATACGGTTGCGTCCAGAGTGGTCCAATTAGTTGAAATTGACTACTCGTTTGTTCAAATCGGAGTTAAAATGAAGTCAGAATGACCAAAATAGTGACGAAGGGCAATCTGGTAATTTTACAAATATTTGATGACATGGCAATCTGATTGTGTGACATGTGGCAACTTCTGGTGGAGACACGTGGCAGTTTATCGTCACTGATGGCATTAAAATATTATCAAAATATCGCTGCTGGAGGTTGAAGGCGCATGCAGCGCGTGACACCAAGGATTCAGACGCGTTGATTCAAACGATGTACGATAGAATTAGGCCTTGTTTTTATAGGTTGTGGCTTTATTTGGAGATTGGTCGGCTATTTGTGCTCTCGGATTCTGATTTCGAGGATTTTGGAACGTCGAATTTGGACCAGTTCATATTGGTGAGAGCGATTGATTCTGATTCGGATCCTGATTCTGATTTTGGGTCTGATTCTGAGTGCAATTGGCGGTGCGGAAACGATGATCAATAATTGACCGGAAAAAGAAAACTTTGATTGAGGGTTTGGGGGATAAGAGAGAAATTTTTTTTGAATGATGGTGATTAGATCATGATGGCTTTGATACCATGTTAAACTAGAGAAAGTGAAAGAGATAAATAAAGTTTTCTGTATGTATTGAATGAATATTTTATAATAGGTTTTGTAACACCCCATGTTATTTTCCCTTTTTCCTGAAATTATTCCCGATTTATTTTCGGTGGTGATGTCACTTGTTCATGATGTCGTGGTTATTCTGGGTGTTTCACGTGTAAATTTTTCGCGTTTACGTTTAGAGCTAACTGAGCGACTTGGCGATTGTCTCTTTGAGGACCTCATGGATTTTCGTTGGTGATTGCGTGACTTGATGTGAAGGTAATGTTCCGGACTTAGCGAAATGTTTACGTGAGTTCTAGTTGTCGACTAAGTGGATTCGATTCGACATTTGACATTTGATTAGGTTGTGGCATGCTTAGTATGTCCGACGTTTTTAAGTTCTATTATAATTGGATTGTTATGTGGTTTAGTTGTGACGTTAGTGCTTAACATCTTGTCAGGATTAGGATGCGCTAGGTGACGTTCAAAGTTGTTATTTTCTTTCGTAATTGGATTAGTACGTACTTTATTTGGTTGGCGTGCTCTGTATTTGTATGTACGTGCCTCTACGTATTGTTTGACTTGTGTGCTTAAGGGTATTTGCGTTAGCTTGTTTGTTTCCCTATATTTGTACTTATGTGACGCGTATTCTTACACTTACTTTGTTTGACTTTTAAAGTTTCCTTGTTTTAGGAGCTTCGATGGGTTAGTACGTACCCGGTGTTCCGGTGGTTGTGTTTTGTAACCCGGACTATTTATCTCCATTTATATTAGTTATCGGGCGTCTCGTAGATTTTTCGAGTACGCGTGATTTCATTTAGGGATTTTCTGAGGATATTATCTTCATTATTAAATTAAGGCTAAACATTTTCTTTTCATTTCGCACTCAACACGAAGGGCTTAGGACTGTTTCCTCGCGGAGGTTTTTTCAGTTGATGGCAGAACGAACTATCGGTCCAATTTTTAGGACTTATTGTACACGTATATATTATTAATTGAATATATATATATGTGGGGGGGGGGGGGTATTTATTGGGTATATATATTTATTTTTATTTAAATATGTACATAAATATATATGTATATGTATTATCGGTGGTTGAGAGAGAGATATAAGTGATATATAGATATATATGTGTATCAGCCTATGTAGAGAGAACAATTATGATGCAACCACCTCATTTCCTACTTTCTCTTTGACAAATGATGAGCTAATTCTTCATCTTTGATCAGCTTCTCCATCATCCTCTAATTGCCGATTGAGAAAGAAAAAGAGAGAGAGAGACAAGGCTATAATGGAGGACGAAGGGGAGAGAGGAGTCGTGCGCAGGGACTACGTGACCTTGGGGTGGAGCTTCGCCAATATGGTGAGTGGGGCTGACGGCGAGGCTGGCGATAGTGGTGCAGCGCCGCGGTGGTGGCGCGACTTGCTGAGAAAGGGGTCGGGCAGAAAGGGAGTTGCGCGCGAAGAGGAGGCGCGACCTGGCATGGTCATCTGGTGTTTCGTTGGAGAGGGTTGGTGACGGCGGCGTCGCGCAGGGGGTCGTGGCGGCGTGGTGGTGGCGCATGATGGACAGTCCCGAGTTTGGCCGAACTGAGTTGGGTCGACTCGGTGGTGATTCGTGCTCCGTTTGGGATGATTTTCGAAGGGTAGCTTGGCCTCGGTGTTGTGTGCGTCATACTCAATTTTGGTGGGAAACCGTTGAGCGATTTGCCGAGAAATTCAAATTTTTGGTACGATTTTCAGTTTTGTTTTTTTTAGATTTGTTCAAATTTATTTATCAATCACTAATGGACTTTAACTATGTTGAATAGGATGGCAAGGCGGTCGTTTTGGTCCGAGCGGAATTTCATTCGAATAACTTTGGTCGGCAGGCCCCATTTTTGGGCACCAACACTGTTCACGGCGAGCCCGTTTCAGGCTATTTCATAAGCGTAAATTTAGGTGGGATATTATTTTAAAATATATATATCTAACTTTCACACTCGTGGCGTAAGGAGCCGTAAATTTTATTATTGTTTATTTATCGAGCATGTTTTAAATGTTTAGGAAATTATGATTTTCCTGATGTTGTGTATTTACGTGTATATGTGATAACATGTGTTTAGTTCCTAGCTATAAACGGGCTTAGGAGTTTATATTAACTCGAAATTGAAATGCCTCTAGGTGGACAAGAAACGAGACGGGAGATAGTAATTACCACGAGAAATTAGAATAATTAAAAACTTACTTGATTTGATTAAAATAAGCGGCCTAGTACCCCTTGGATTTGGAGTAGGTTAGTGAAATTTATGAAAATTGGACGTGAACTTAGAACGTGTTATTAGTTCCCCTGTGGTTTATGTTTTACTGAAATTAAAAACATGTTAGGTGATACGTGAAAGCGAGGGACGTAAAAACTTAGACGCTGTTTTAGTTTCGTTTTATTTCTCTCGTAAATTATAAAAGAGTGATAAATTATGAACTGGTTGTCCCTGAGATGGGTTCGTAGTAATTTGTGATTTTAATTAAATTATAAGCATACTTTAAAGTTAAAATGAGAAATTATGATGCATCATTGCGCATTAATTCATATGAGGCATATAGGTGATATGATAGACACCATGTGCATATTATCATCATTGGTGTCATGTTTCATGCCTCATGAATGATTTTGTGTGAGTGGAATTTTAAGGTAGTCGCAACAACTGGCCTGAAGGAGTCTCTCGAGGCCTGCGGAATAGTAAGCCGCTTAACAAGGGTATGTGAGGACTTTTATTCCGAGCACTAATTTATTTCCGGGTATACACATATACATATACTCGTGGTTTATTTTCGGGAACCCATATAGATACTCGTGGTTTGGCGACATTATGCCCATTTATTTTAGTGTATGGGGTTTGCCCTTGAGTTGCATTAGCATTCACATTGAGTCTTCATTTACCATATGATTAACTGTTGAGATTTCATGCTATTTATACCTGTTGATATCAAGCATGTGGAGTTGGCTTATATTGAAATTTATACTATTCCCTTGGGCGCTATGGCGCAGTGGTTCGAATTGTGATGATATTTGTAAATCCCTTATAAATGATAAAAAAAACACTCAATGTGAACGAATGTTTAACGATTTTGAGTTGGAAAGTAAAAAGTGTAATAATAGTAAGAATTAGGGATTAATGGAGCCACGATTGACATGTATTTCAGGTTGTTAAACGAAATTAAGTAGGAAGGGGCCTTAGTATATAATATTTTTCCTTTGAATTTGATTTCTAGTAGAGCTGATCTATTCCTTACTAGGACTTAGTTGTGATTGTGACTTTTGGCCATATAGGCCTTAGTGGTTGGTAACTAGTGTTACAGCGGGGTGATTGGTGTACCACTCAGGTTGTGTGGTGAGGTTAGTAAGTTAAAAGTTAGTCTAGGCTTGTTAGTCTAGTCTTATCTATTCCGATTTCTGTATTCTGAGCTTGTCGCTCTTTTTCTCACTTTGAAAATATTTTGAAGAAGTAAACGGTCTTTATCTCGTGTATCTTGAAATCTCGGTTACGGTTTGGATCTTTAGGACCAAACTAAGACTCTCTCTCAATGTTGTGAAAACTTAATGCTTTTGGGTTTTTATAAAGCTTTGTTTTTCGTTTACCCGGGTCCCGTCAACTATTTTTGAAAACCCTAAGTTAAAAACTCATTTTATGAAATATGATTTGAATTCTTGGGACCGGGCATATCAGAAGCAACTCCGTTTTGAAAAGTGTCAAGAGCTTTCATTTTAAAAACATTATTGTGGAGTCATTGATTTCAGGGTACTATTTATCCCTGTTTTTGAGATCTCGATGTTCTGCCGAGATCTCGGAATTGTTAGAGTTCGAGAACTCTAGGCTTCTTCTAATTGTTTCTGAAATTCCTTTTGAGTCAGTTCTGTTTTGGGCATCCTTTCAGAGTTTTCTCAAATTCTTAAACAAATATTGAATGTCTGAGGACGAATTTTAAGAAGTTTTAAAAAGGGATTTTGAAATGGTTTTCAGTTTGAACTCTTGTGGTTGAGTTTCCTCCTCGTTGTCATTGTTCCTTGGCTTTTAGCCCGGACTTGGGATTTTAAGGTTTCAGCTTTTGGGGCGGACCTTATATTCACTTGTATTGTTACTGTCCTTGTCGTATTCTCGGGTAAGAGACGTGATGCTGCTTTGCGCACATATAGTGCGATTCCTAGTACTTTGGATGGGTTCGAAGACATTGGTACCAAATAGATTTGACCAGGTCCTAAAACATTTTCTTAAAAACCCGTTGAATCCTTCGGGGTTCAGCATTTTTCTTTAAAAACCCGAGGGACTCGTCATCCGTTTGGGACTAAATGATTCCAGTACCCCTTTAGTGTGCCTCGATAGGCGGTGTAAATTAGAGATTGTCTTTTAATTGTTGAATTTGATTCAGTGGTAAAGTTTTACACTTGTGTTACATTTGAGGTTTAAATTGTGGTGGTGTCTCCAAGCCATATGACCAGTAGTTAGTTTTATAAGCTCTTTTTACTATAGGAGGCCTCGTAGAAATGATCCTTTAAGTGAACGGATTCTTTCATTGGTTATTGTGGATAAGAGGACATGATTGAGGTTAAAAATTATGAGAGTGAGACTCTCTAGGAATGATTTGATAACGGTGTTGTGTAGGAGTTGTGATTTAATTGCGAGCGTGATTATGGTTATTTCCTTCTGGTAGTCCTAAGAAGTGGCCTATTTACCTCCTAGGAACCTTGAACAGTGTGCTCGGTGCACGGTGTGATGGGTAGTTAGTTCTTATGGTACCTCAAGGCGAGGGTGCGTATAGGAGTATATATATATATATATATGTGTAGATATGATTATTTATCTACAGGGTTACATAGATATATATATATTTATTCGACGGTGTTTGTATGCCTTTATAGTATTGAGAATTGTGGGTTGATATATGTTTCATACTTTATGACTTCTGGTGTGGCCTTGACTTATGATTTGGATTATTTGTGGGGTTATTTTAGGGTCTCGGATTGGTGTGTGTGCCAGGTGAGACATCTGACTGACCTAGGATAAATGCATGTACACGAGATGGTTAGAGGTTCCTGATGGCTAGTGGTGTGTTTGTTAGGGATATTTTTCATGAGCCGTGGTTTTTGCTCACCCCCACACAGATTGTAGGTTTACAGGTGGATATAGCACGACATATTCAGTGGCGATGGTACGGGTGAATTGAGACGTTTTTAATTAGTTTTGTTCTTTTTATCCGTAGTTATCCTTGTATATTCTTATTTATCTTGGGAGTCAGTCTGTTGACATATTCCATTTCATTATATCTTTTATTTCGGGTATTTATTATTTTGGGGTGCCATTATACCTTTTCAGCATCGCCATGTGGTTTTCTGTATTCTTATTCAAGCATTGTGGCTCTGTAGGTTTTAGAAAGGGTTGTGTAGAGGTAGCGGTGGTTTATTTTCCATTACCTCGGCCCTAGTAGATTTCTGGAATGTTGGGTTGCGTGTTATTGAGTTTATTTCACTTGTTATGGGTAGGTTATATTGTTGTGTTGTTTTTGGGTTGTCCGAATGTTCCATTTACATATTGAACTCTGCTGGATTTTCGTTAGATTTTCCTATTGAATTTCTATCACTCAGGTGTATATGGAATACTTTATTTTCATTCTTATTCCATGAGTTTTCTTATTATTGTTGAGTCTAGCGGTCGTTTCCACTGACGTCACCCCTCGGGATCCGCTGATTCTCCGAGTTGGAGTTTCGGTAATTTAGGGGCGTGACAGGTTTAACACCTATATATATAGGAGAAAGTTTGGAGGACAAGTCTACTTGAAGTAGGGAACAAGTTTGTACAATATGGGTCAGGCTATCCTAGATGGGCCTAATATATACTCTAACATATATATATACACACACACACACACACGATCACATACATATAACTTATATATATATCCCTAGCTCTAAACACAAAACGAAACAATCCGCAACATCAGAGTACCAAATGAAATATTAAAGTTTCGAAACTCCAAGTGTAATCGACCGTTCCTTCCATCAATAAGTGTTTATATATATAAGTTGTATGTATGTGATTGTGTGTATGTATACAGATATACATATACATATATATATACATATACATATACATATACATATATATATATATATAGTGAGAAAGAGAAGGGAAAGGGTTCTGGAGTTTGAAGTTGAGAATTGGGAAGAATGGCGATGAAAAATTGGATGAGAAAGTAAGGAAGGTAATTCTAAGTTTCTTTTTTTAAATAAAATAAAAATTACACGTGTTCATATTTTATTGAACCATATTATGGGATAGGAGAAAGTTCCTCTTTTTGAGATAGGAGGAAAGTATCCATTTTGAGTGGGATTAGGGCAGGGGGCAGGTGCCATCTCTAGGCATGTATTGGACTCTTGCTGATTAAAATTGCATTGAAACTTTCACATCTTTGAGAGAAACAATTTGATATCTTAAAAAAAAGTGTATTATATATTTTTTCTTAGGCTCAAACCCGCTAAAAATAATTCTCTTATAACTTGTAAATATTTTTAGGGTCTGTTTGGAGGCGTAGAATTAGAGCCTTGGAATTGGAATTGGGAGTTTCAATTCCAAATCCGGTGTTTGGATACAACAACATATCCAATTTCAAACCTCCCAATTCCACAACTTCAATTTCACATGAGATTGTGATTTTCAATTCCAAATCTTCAACCCTCTAAATATTTTCTCTTTAACAACTAACTTTTCACAAACACAAACATACATAAATATATAAATATATATATATATATATAAATATATATATATATATATATATATATATCTACACATAATGCATATATATGTGCCCATAGACCCATATATATACAAATATGAATACACATTCATACACACAAATATATAGCCATACATACACACACATATACATATACAAACACATGCACATATACACATACATAAACATACACATCCATATACATTTATGAATATACACACACTTGCACATACACATATATTAATACATATACTTCCATACTTATACCTTTATATATATTTATTTATATTATCCAATTTATTTTCAAATTTATGATCTTTTGCATTCAAATTGGGTTTGGAATTGAAATTCAGTTACACTTGAATTCCAAGACTTATCAAAACAATTTATTTAGAATTGCATTTCTGTAATTGAAATACCATAAAAATTCAATTCCAATGCAATTCCAATTCCACGCAACCAAATAGACCCTTAAGAGAAAGGGAATATTTACAAATTGGGTTAATTTCATTTACACCCCTTGAGGTTTGTCCTAACATCAGTTACACCCCATGTTAGTAAAATTTGTTGTGAAATGTCTTAAATGCCAAACAAACTTAATTCTAGGATAGTCCAAATTCGGTGTCCAAACAACTCTATTCTTATATCCAAACAATCCAAAATAAACCTATCATCCTCAACATTACCCTAATCTTTAGCCCCACCCCCACCCCCCCAGCTCCCATCCCCACCATCAACGCCGCCGCCACACTCAAGCGCGGCCGCCGCCATCTTGAGAATTAATTTATTTAACAAATTTTTTATTTTAATTATTTAACAAATTATAGAGTTATTTTAAATATCTTTTAATTTTTAATTTTTATTTTAATTTTTAATTTTTAGATTGTTAAGATCGGTAGGGGGTCAAATTGATAAAATATGGAATTCTTGTTTCCTAACACCACCTAATTTAACATTGGGGATAATTTAGGTATTAAATTAAAATTTCAAGGTGATGTCATGGTTTAGGGGGTTTAAATGATATGTATAAATAAAAATAAGAGGTGTAAATAAATTTTAGTAAACCTAAGGGGGTGTAACTGATGTTAGGATAAATCTCAGGGGATATAAATGAAATTAATTCTTAAGAATTTGACTTGCACGCATCGTGTAAGTTTTAATATTATTTTATCATACTACATCATCCAAATGGAAAATAAGATCCTTAATATTCCAAGAAATGAGGGGGTTTAGCTTGGACGTGTGTAAGGAAAAAAATAAAATTGGAAAAAAAAACAGATAAATGATTACAAAGATTCTTATTTTTGGGATATTAATTAAAAAGAAAATAAACGTCGAGTAGTGGCCGGTTTAATGAGAGGAGTCAAAAATAATGGGCACATGAGACAGCTGTTTGACCTGATATTTTGCAGGTGTATATGACTTCACAATATATATAATATGTGTATCCTTCGTTTGTATATACCTTCTTACTAATCATCTTCTGAGAGAGAGAGAGAGAGAGAGAGATGGGTACCCTTCATGAAGCAGAGGAAGCTGAACCATCGCAATTGAAGGAACTTGATGCCGGTGCTCGCTTTGTTCTTAAATCCAAAGGTGAGGTACCTAATAATTATTTTTCAATTAATACTTTTTTCTTTAGTCTTATATATTAATCTTCTTCATCATGATATCCATACACACATATACATATTAATGTATCTAAACAACTACATAATTATCATACCCAAAGCTCACATATCTTGGTGACCTAGATCTCCCAACTTTATTGGTCCTAAATTTTCAAAGTGTATGTGGCTAATGATCATACAAATCTAGCATGTTATAGTCATTCAAGTGTATACATATATATATATATATATATATATATATACATATATATGTACGTTTATATATTTGTGTTCCTTCATTTATATGCATAGTAGATAAATAATTGAGGGGTAGTTTGAGCATGCAGTAAAGCACAATCCTCCTTTTCCCAAGGACCAATCTTGTCTTCCCTACTCTTGCCTAGAAGTGATGAGAGAGAGGCAACGTAACTAACTTCGCTGTCCATATCCTCTTATTTTATTTATCAATTTATTTAAAGAATTATTTTATGAAGAAGTATGTTAATTACTCAATCCTACCCATTATTAATAGTTCACTTTCATAAATTTATCTGTTCCAAAATAATTATTCAATTTCAAATTTCAATACTTACAATATAATTTTATAATTTTTCAAATTAACTCCTTTCATTGAAGTCAAAAAAAAAAATCAATAAATTCCACTAAAAAAAATAAAGCTATACAATAAGTCTGAGGGTAAAAAAAAAAAAACATTACTTACTAAAATGTTGAAAAATTGATGTTGGACTACTTTTGCGTAGGATGGAGGAGAATTATTTTTATTATTTTTATTATAGAGTATATTTTCTAATGTTAGAAGGTAATCTCTTACGGGAGATCATCGTTAAAAGTTATATTGCAATTGAACAATTACTTTAGAATAATTAAAATCGAAAAATAGCGCACTGATATTTTGAGTGTTTTTGTAACATTAGATACTCCATAAAAAAGATTAAAGCATATTACTAGATAATAGGCTATAAAATTTGTAAGTAGTCATTTACGGAAAAAATTAAATAAAATTGTAAGTAGTCTTGTTGTAATTTTAACAAGAATTTATCATATTAGAGCTTTATTAATTGTACATAGTTTTAAAGTGTTTGACCATTTAGTTATGGACTTAAATTTTAATAATTAAACAGATAAAATTTAGCCACCTCGCAGTTACAAAATTCTACTCACGCGATCTCAAATTAACTGTTTAGATTTTTCTTCTTTAAATAATTCCACAATCAGTGTCACATTTTAAAAAATCAACATAACTTATCGTGCAAATTTACAAATTTAACATTTAGATATTAAACTTACAAAAACAATAAATTAAATATTATTAAATCACCATCGACCATTTAAAATAATTTGATAATTTACTCACCCAACATCTTAAAATTTTAAATTCTAAAAGAAAAAAAAAAAGACATGTAAATTTGGAGGGAATGAGTATTAATTTACTTACCCAAAAAAGAAATATGAACAAATTTTACACAAACAACAGTTTTTAGATCACTATAGATTAAAAAAAAATTAATGTCAGAACTTTAGATAACAATTTATAATTGATCCATAAAAATTATAATAAAATTATTACGATTTTTAGTGACGGTTGTTGTGACCATACTAAATTCTTTATTTCTTACACTACGGCCGTGTGTATAAACTGTATTGGACCATGAGTGAAAATGACAACTTTGTCTTCACGATGTAGTACCCAAATAATAGTTCCTTTTGTGCTATAGATTAGAGGCCCACTAAATTGTCTATATAAACACATGTTTTTTGTAGTCTAATTCACTTGCTAAAAATCATCATGTTACCAAGTTTGATTCCCGAAAAGAACATATAAATATACTCTTTGGTATTATTTGACATATCAGTATATGTTTCAAAGTTTAATAATTAATGCGTGTGTAATGTGTATGTATATGTGTAGGGTCGTGGGTGCACTGTAGCTACCACTTGACAACATCAATAGTTGCTCCGGCACTATTGAGTCTGCCATATGCTTTTGCGTCACTTGGTTGGATCGCGGGAGTATTTTTTCTGGTCATCGGAGCTCTAGTCACCTTCTATTCCTATAATTTGTTATCACTTGTTCTCGAACACCATGCTAAGTTGGGTAACAGACATCTCCGCTTCAGAGACATGGCCAATGACATTTTAGGTAACAAACCAACCAATCCTTATTCTATACTATTTATTATCAAGATTCCTCATCATGGTATTAGTTTGTATCGCGATTTTGATAACGGTTAGCTTGTATCGCGATTTTGATAACGGTATTATGAACTCTGATAAAATTTATTTTAAAAATAAATATCGAACAAGTATTGCGTTTCTTATGAATATCGGTACCTTCTAAAAGTGTTATGAACCAAAAATACGTAACTATATCTAACGATACGGAGAACTATGTTTATTACCTAATTTATTTTTGTTATGTACTTACTCCCTTCCTTATCAATAGCTTATTATTTCATTTGATTTGTCTCTAAAAAGTATGCAATATATTTTTAATTTTTTTAAAATATTACCCTTCTTACGTTGAATAAGATAAAATAGATTCTATTGACAAAAAGAAAATATAAGAGTAAAAATAGGAATTAATGTACTATCAATGTAATAAAATATAATCTCTTAATATTACTATTACAGTGTGTAAAGTTCCAAATATAAATAATGATTACAGAAATGTTAATTAATTAATTTATGTTATTGTTTGTTGGGAATAATCTAACGAATTATAAGTTTATCAAGTATTCCCACGAAAATTTCAATAAAGTTTTCATATTATTACACTATTATTTGCAATTTTATTAATTTCGCCTTCAATTCAAACAGTTTGTGAGTGGCTCATGAATGTGTATCTATAATATTTGCTCTGGAGATATTTAAATGGAGCACGTTACCTATATTGACCAAACACCATAATAACACAAAAGAATAGAATAGGTGGACGAATATGGTACCAAAAGGTTGTAGTGATAGACTTGGAAACCATCACATGGACCATCTATCGAAGTCGATATTGCCGATTATATTACACAAACCTCCCCAGAACTATGGCATAATTGCACACAATTTTTTAACGTTTCAATAATATTAGAAATCTCCTTTAATTACACATCCGTTGTAACATTTAACCTCTTTTATTCAAATTCAATGCCGAAAATTTATTTTATTGGTCAATAATGACATATTATGAATCAATTAAACTTCTTATTTTACCCTTCCTATTACATTTGAACCCTTATTTTTGCATTCAAAATTACTAGAATATCCCAACTTATACCAAATTGCCCTCATATGTATTCTATACAAATTCATTTTAGTGGTTGTTTATACATATTCTCTCTCTCTAAAAATCACTCATTTTCTCTCTACAAACCTTTTATCATGACTTGGGAAAGATAATGGACGCAAATGAAATGACAGTTATTTGCTATACATAATTTTCTCCAATATATTTGAGGGCAAGATAGTAAATTCACCATCCTTTATAAGATTCTCTAAATATCTCTAAAGATAGGAGGTATATATGTCATTTCACTATTATTTCTTGCCAGATCAATATTCCGATGATACTAAGAGAGGTTTCTAATATTATTAAAATATTAAGAACATTACATGCAATTATACTATAGTTTGGGGGAGGTTTGTATAATTATCTCTATTGATTATTACTCTTATATATATATATATATATATATATATATAATCAGCAATTTGCACTAACACCCCTGATATTTAGGACAATTTTACATAGTCGTCAGTCAACGCGATTATAGTTCCAATAGCCCATGAGGTTTCATTCAATTTTTTTGTAATGGCACTCCCTCAGTAGGTCTGACACCCTATAAAAGGTCTAAAGTACCCCTAGTCCATTATAAAATTCATTAAAGTTATATTCTCTTGGATTATTGCAATTTTTGAGGACCAATATACCCTCTAAACCAAAACCCTAAACCTTAAGTTAAAAAATTGAAACCCTAATTTGAAAACTCTAAATTAAACCCCTTTAAATTAAAAACTCTTTAAATTGAAATCCTAATTTGAAAACTCTAAACTGAAACTTAATTGAAACCCTAAATTGAAAACTCTAAATTAAACCCCTAAATTAACCCCTCAAAATAAACCACTAAACTAAATTGAAATCCTAATTTGAATCTCCTAAGTTGAAACCCCAAACACTAAATTAAAATCCATAAACTGAAACCTTTTAATTAACCCCTAATGAATCCCCAAATTGAAACCCTATATTAAACCCCTAAACTGAAACCTCTAGATTAAAAGACCCGTAGATCACCTAATACCCATGAAAGACCTTTAGATCAGTTGAAGGTTTACAAGATTAGATCTAGGAAGCGATTATTTCATCTTTGGAGGGTTGAGGGTCGGAGAACTCCATGACGATGAGAAAGTTCTCATAGTCGCAGTCGTTAAGGAGGATGGTCTCCTTCGGCGGTCGGTTGCTCCAGTTCGGAGACGGGTCATTGAGGGGCCAGTAGCCCAACCCGCTTGTCTTGGACCTAGTCAGGATCGTTTCTAAGTCAAGGAAGAGTTGGGTATGTCAGTAGAATAGCGCGAAGGCGAAGCGGGAACGAGAGGAAAAGTAAGGTGGTGGTGTGGAGGAGAGCGCGTGGCTGAGCAGTGACGCTAGTGTTAACCATGGCACACAGAGAGAAAGCGCAAAGTAGGTGAGGCGGTGGAATGAAAGGCTGGGAAGGAGAAAAATGAGATAGGGTCACTTTAGTCATTTTGCATAACTTATTCTTCTAGAATAGATTGTAGTATTTTAATTAAAGGTATTCTTTTCTTTTCACGCTCAGGGGGTGTGAGTGTCTAAAAATACGTTGATTGACCGTTCTGTGAAATTGATCTAAATTTTAGGGAGTGTTAATGCAAATTAGAGAGATAATGGATAGTAGTGGCAGTCAAGCACGAATTATTATTTTTTTTACATTGTAGGCTTATAAGTTTTGAGATTTACACAAAAACTTCCACAGAAATTACAAAAAAATATTCTTATACCCCTCTCATATTATAAAAAGTATCATTATACCCCGCTCACATAGTTTTCTAGGTTTGTCACTGGTGTTGATATTAATTGATTCCCATAATATCGGTCAATAATTAACATTATGTCATATAACATTGTGAAGATCTTTTAAAAACATTACAAATCAAACTATACAACTGATCATATAAATGTAATCACATATATATATATATATATATATACACCAACTGTTTGTAATGAGATAGTTAAGGCGTAAATGAGAGGGCATCCAAAACATTTATATTGAGATTAAAAGTATTTCAACGCAAAAATCTGAATAACACGATTTGCAAGAAGGAAAGGGCACCTAAAATTTGAAAGGACCCATATGTAGGGATTGCAATGGGGAGGGGGGACTTTTCATCATTAAAAAAAATTATACAAATGAAGAGAATGTGTAATTTTTTAATTGGAACTTTTAATTTATCATTATTGTACAAGCATCAAAATAAAATATATAATTTTTAACATAATTAATATGAAATTAAGGCGAGAAGAGTGAAATGATAAGAAAACTAGAATTTGGTATTGGGTGGAATATAAAAAAACGAAGAAATCATTTTATATAAATGGTATATATTAATAATATATGATACTATTGAATGATATAATAAAAAAAATTAATATAATCGGGGCGGGGCGGGATAATCCCTCCCAAACTCGCCCCAATAACCAATCGGAGGCTTCCCCCACACCCATACTTGCCCCCATTTATTTAATCGGGTCCCTAAATTCATTTAAATCGCGATATGACGCCGTTGGGGAGGGTTTTTTTGCCGTCCCTACCCATATGGTTCGCATGAAACTCCAACAAGGTGACTGACAGGTTTATCCAACACATAATTTTCATGGCTAGAAGTAACTCGGATATTGAAAAAGAAATTTGAAAATGATTCCGGCAATTGTTATACTGTAATCATATAGTTTGGGGTATCTTTAGATACATTCCGGTTCATATTGTTTTTAGAACGTGCCGATATTGTTGATACAACTTTTGAAATTAATAGGGTAATTTGCAATGACACCCCCTGAGGTTTCGGTCAATTACAGGTAGATGTTGGTCAACACACCTTGAGATTTGTAAAGTGTTGCAATGACACCCCTTGGAAGCATAAAATGACTTTAGTGCCCTTGATTATTCTAATTTTCATGTGAAATCTCTAAGTTATCCATTCTGAAACCTTACACTTCACCCATTACACCAACCACCCTTATCATCACACTCTTATATTATTAAAAAAATCTACAATAGATAAATAATATATACAATATATATAATTTTATTTTAAATATAAAAATTCAAAAAACATCAAAAATATTTTTTAAAATATATTTAAAGGTAAATTCTACCACTAAAAAAATTTCATCAATAATAATACTAAGAAAATTTCATTATTTAATTACTGCTCTTAAATTTTAATATATTACTATATAAATATTTTTCAAAAAATATTAAAGGGTTATATCTAATAACCATTATAGGTATTTCATATCTAATAAAATATATATAAATTTTTATGTACGAATAGAAAAAAAAAAATTATACTATTGTCAATTAATAATTTTAATGAATTTTGATAATATAATGGAATATTATTTTGATAAATTTGATAATAAGAGTGTGATGATAAGGGTGGTTGGTATACTGAGTAAAATGTAGGGTTTAGATATGGGGTAACTTAAATATTTCTTATAAAAATTAGAATAATTAAGGGCACTAAAGTCATTTTATGCCTCCAAGGGATATCATTCCAACACTTTACAAACTTCAGGGATTATTTTTGTAAAATAGTGTGTTAACCACAATCTACCTGCAATTGACCTAAATCTCAAAGAGTGTCATTGCAAATTACCCAAAATTAATATTATCCAAATTTATTAAATTGTTACCTGAATGATGACCAAAACCGATGTTGTAACCGTGAACCATGATTCTTATACGTGCTATGTTGATGAAGTTTTTTCATCATTTTTGAGAAGTAGTTCTAAAAAGAATCCAAATGGGCCCATGTAAGTTGATATATTCCTAATGTCTATCTTTATTGCTTGACTAAATTGTATGAGAAATACTTGTCTTAGGTCATGTAAGGAGGGAATTTCTCCTTACAAGTGATATGGTCCAATAAATTATTTATATTTATCCAAAAATATTTAAAATATTGCCATAATTAAATTTTTCAAAAATTTTAAAACCAGAAAAATCTTTGATGATGAAAAGATTCTAAAACTTATGGAAATGTTTTTGAATTATTGGACGTGTATAAATTTTTTATTGGCCCATATCACATGTAAAGAGGACTTGGCCTGAGGCAAGTACTACTTTGTATTATTCTATGAATAATGCTCATGTGAGCCAAACTTCCCAACCATACAGGTGCGAAATGGGGCCGATATTATGTGGGCCCAATCCAGTTCTTGGTATGCTATGGTGCAGTTGTTGGTAACACTCTTCTGGGAGGACAGTGCATGAAGGTCATTTTCCTAAACCCTTCTTCCTTTTTTCCATTTTCCTTATTACAGCAAAACTGTGAAGCATGGATACTTCTTTGGAGGCACCGTGGCGGTATCGGGGACGTATCCAGCGCCGATACTCATCGGATACTCCCGGACACGTGTCCGATACTCCATAGAAGTAGGGCTGCACACGGTTCGGTTTGATATGGTTCTTGAAAATTTTGGAACCAAACCATTATCAACGGTTCCTTGAAAACAAGAACCAGAACCATTAGTTAAGGAACCAAACCAAACCAAACCATAAAATAACGGTTCGGTTCGGTTCCGAACCACAGTCCCGTAAGCAAGTTCTTTCAAATTATACATAATATACATTAACATAAATTATAAGAACCAATCTTACTAATTTCAAAACTTAAACCAACACTCTTTAACTAAAAATCACACACACACGCGCACCCACCTCCACCCGCACCCCAAAAAACTCTCACACATACGTACTAAAAGGATAAGAGAGAGATTGTTTATGAAGTTTTCATGAATTTTTTTTTTTCAGACATGGCTTCAGTCAAGAGAATTGTTGAATGTCCACGAGTTAAAATAAAAAAGTTATGAGTCTGTGTTTGTGTGTGAAGCAACACAAATTTAGAGATCTATAGAGGGAGAGAGAAAAACTAACATTTTGTAGAAAGCTTAGAAGCCGGTGGTAATGAGGAGATGAGTTATGGTGGCCGGCGGTGAGAATAGATGTGAGAGATGAGAGGGCTATAAATTATAAATTTTTTATGTATATGCTTGTAATATTTGTTTGGAAGATAAAAAACTATCGGGGTAAACAAATTTTTTTATTTAATACATTAATTTGTATTTATTTGGTGTTATAAGTTTATACGAATCTATAATTTTGTTAAGTATAATGTAATTGTATAAATGAGTTATACATATATATGTATATTTAATTCATATCGGTTCGGTTTGGTTCCAAACAGTCCGAAATCGGAACCAAACCAAACTAAAACGGTTTTGTTTTTTGAGAATCGGAACCAAACCAAACCAATTCAAAACTGGAACCAAAGCACCGATTCGATTCGGTTTGGATCGGTTCCACGGTTTTTTTGTGCACCCCTACATTGAAGTATCCATTTTTTAATTAATTTTTTATTTTCGGATACGGTTGGATATGACACAGATACGCTAGGATATCTTTGGGATACAGTAGGGTCAGAGTGTAATATTAAAAACTTTTAAATTAAAAAAAGGGCCAATTGGTAATTTGCAAACAAACCCTTTTAAGGGTTAATTTCAATAAATACCATATACTATTGAATTTAATCCACTCACCACTCCTATGTCCGGATTACCCCCTATACTTTCTAATTTCATCACCTTGCCTCCTCACTCTCATATTTCAGTCTAAATATCTAAACTACCCTCAATATATATATTTATGAAAAAATATATATGTTTCGAAAAAAATATATATATTTCGGAAAAAATATATTTGTCGTATCCCGCCGTACCCGTATCCTATTTTTTAAAGATTTTCCGGATCCTTGTGTCTGTATCGTATCGTATCTGCACCCCATATCCGTATCCGTATCCGTATCCATGCTACATAGCAGCAAAATAAAAAAAAAAAAATAAAGAAATGAAGCCTTTTCCTTTTAAAGGCATAAAATTAACGTATAGACCTGGAATTCGTGCAAATGCACCCGAACGGGTTGGCCCAAAAGACTTGAAATTGGTGATTATGAAGTATAAGGTACTGCAAGTAATTCTTTAGGGCAACGTCCAGAAACATAAATCTCACATGAATATGTAATTTATATGTTTTGCAGGCAATATATTTGCTGTCGAATCCAAACGGAGGTGTTAAGCTGTATGAATTTGTAATAATATTTGGATGCTGGATGCTGATTCTTGCACAAATGCCATCTTTTCACTCACTGAGGCACATCAACTTGGTTTCTTTACTACTCTGTCTTGCCTACAGCACTTGTGCGACTGCTGCTTCCATTTATATAGGTACAAACTATCACTTCTAAATCCATCTAATATAATCTAAACTACCCAAGAAATACATATTATTTACTCAATACAAAAACAATATTTGGAAAACACTTCGTACCTTGTGTCTCAAAAAGCATGCAGCCTGCTTGGTTTGTATGTGTGAAAACTGTTTTTGAGAATTACGAAAAAAAAAAACTGATAACAATAAAAGAGATTTTTTTGCAAATAGACATTTTTATAGCCGAGTTTTGTGAAAACTGTACCATTTTCAGAAAATTCAACCAAACAGATTTTTTGTACAATATTCTTGTTTTTGGTTTTTCATAAATGCAAACCAAACAGACCTCAGGTTTATGTTTAATTCTCACTTAGTTCAAAAAATTCGTTATAATTACGATCGCGACGCAGTACAAGTCTTACCCAATTTATGCGAAGGGTTGTTTTGCATAAATCCTATAGATCAGTAGAGGTGAAACCCCGAAAACCCTAATGATCGAATAAATCTAATTCTCATGGACTATTGATTACCTTTCGTAGGAAATTCTTCCAAGGCCCCAGAGAAGGACTATTCCCTAAGCAGCAACAGTGAAACTCGGACTTTTGGCATCTTCAACGCCATTGCCATTATTGCCACAACGTTCGGGAATGGGATCATTCCCGAAATCCAGGTTTGTCATGACAATCATTCAGATTTTAGTGCCCATTGTTCTAAGCTTGTTCGGCTTCTAACTGTCACAACGCTATAGGCAACTTTGGCGCCTCCGGTGAAGGGGAAGATGTTCAAGGGACTGAGTGTTTGCTATACAATAGTGACGGTTACATTCTTCAGTGTGGCCATTTCTGGCTACTGGGCATTTGGCAACAATGCTGACGGTCTCGTCCTCAACAACTTCCTGGATGCTGATGACAAGCCTTTGGTGTCAAAATGGTTCATTCTGATGACCAATGTCTTCACTATTCTCCAACTATCAGCTGTTGCTGTGGTATGACCATATAACCATGTCTCTCCTCACTAGCACATTACTATTTGTTTAAGCCATGTTTGTCAAAACTTCTACTTTTTGCTTTTAGACAGAAGAAAAAGAGTAACAAAAGCATTTTTGAAAAGCTGGCTAGCATTTTCAAAACACTCTAAAAACAATTACCAATCAAAACAGTTTTTCCATTCAAAAAGCTAAATGCGGTGTTTGAAAAGTAAATCCAAACATAACCTTAAACTCGAGACAGCGAATGGCATAGCTCATCTAATGATCGTTGCTTGCAGGTTTATTTGCAGCCCACAAACGAAGTGCTGGAGAGAACGTTTGCAGATCCTACCTGTGGCGAATTCTCTGCCAGGAACGTAGTCCCGAGGCTGATCTCTAGGTCAGTATCTGTGATCATAGCAACAACTTTTGCAGCAATGCTTCCATTCTTTGGGGACATCAATGCAGTGATAGGAGCCTTTGGGTTCATGCCACTCGACTTTGTTCTCCCTGTAGTTTTCTTCAACTTGACGTTTAAGCCATCAAACAAAAGCCCCATTTTCTGGTTAAATGTCACCATTGCTGTGGTGTTCTCAACCTTGGGGGTCATTGCATCAGTTGCAGCTGTTAGACAGATAAGTCTTGACGCCAAAACTTACCGATTATTCGCTAATGTTTGATCAAACACAAATTTGCACAGTAGCTGAAATTTATAGGCTGCACAATCCCGAATCTGTCAGAGTTGTGCTTCTTTCACCAAGGAATAGCACAATTAGAGATCACTTGTAAGGTGCAACATTTCTCATTGTGATATATGTTATACTGAAAAATGTATAAAAGCACTCTAGTCTTTGAAAAGGGTATTAATTTCAACTATACCAGTCGATGAATATATTAGCAGCAAAATGTGTTTAAATGCAACTCTGCCAAACAAAGCTGGTTTTAATTATTTGGGAAATTTTGCAAGTAGGTTAGAACTTAGATACAATAACAGGCAACAATTACTATAAATCAAAAGTTTTGCACTGAAAATTCTATATTAGTCTTGCACAACCACTAAGCAATGCAAATAAGTTGCTGCTTTTTTCCTTTCCTTCCACCTTTAAGTCTCAAATATAACTCCAATAAGATGAAGAAAAAAGGAAATTGCTATATTTATCATTATACTTGAATGTCAAAACATAACTTACTCTATAACTAACAAAAAGAAGAGAGGAGAAAAATTATCCACATCTATCATTATAATAAAAGGTCAAAACAGAACATACCCTCCCTTTACATTACAGAATCATCACCATTGATGTCAAGTGTGTGATTCATTGTCTGAAAAAAATGAAAGTTGAAGCATAGCAAAATCATGTAGTATGGTTTTATTCTGAATTGGAAACATGTTTGATGCTGATGATTTTGGTCTGAGAAAGATGAAAGCTGAAGAAAACATAGCATTTTGGTCGAGTTGGTGCTTCCAAAAATTTTGAAAGCAAAACATATTTGGTGACTTCAAATGATTTGTTTTTTGTTTTTCTTTTTTTTTTTCATTGTAAAACCATTGAATAGATATATATGTTCTAAAAACCAAAAATTAAAAATTAAAAGACATTTAAACATTTGTTAAATAGTTTGTCATGAAAAAAACAAAACAAAAAACAAGATAAAAAAAATTGTTGGCCCATAAATGTAACGTGGGCTGCTAAAAAAATAAAATAAAAAAGAGCACTTGAAATAATTGATGTTAAAAGGATTAGAAGTTACCAAAAATATAATTAATGTAAAACAAATCAGCAATAGGAAACATTTCTGCATTTTATTCATTGATCTGGCTAACTCTTGTATTTTTTCTCTTTTACTTTTGGCAGATGCTCTACCTAACCCAAGCTTATAATGCAAAGCTAGAGGAGGACAACAGGTTGCTCAATAAATCTTAAGAGCTCCTGAGGTTGAAGGAAGATGCAAGAAAAAAGGTGGCCTCCTTGCTATCGATAGTTAATGATAAGCTGGAGGTCCATACCACATAGGCAATCTTTGTGGAGCAAAAGCTTCAGGCGGCCCAAGAGAAGATCAAGGAGACGGAGGTAGTTCGTCGGGCCCAAGTTGCTGAAGTTGAAAGCATGAAGGCAGAGAATGAGAGCCTTAGGGCCTCCAAGGAGAAGCTTCTGGAGGAGAAGGTTGAAATTGAGAATCTCTTGGCAGTGGAGAGATCAACAGTGGAAATGTGCCATCGGGGTGGTTGTACATCTGGTTGCCGACACTGCCCAGTACCGAATCGGGTTCAGATGGAGGACTTGCTTTTTGGACATCCAGAAACCTGTTGAGAAGAGGGAATTTGCCTCAGTGGAGGAGTTGGATGAGTCTCTGGGCATTGCTCCGCCGTATGATGATCCGGTTGGGGGTCCGGATGATGTTCTTTTTTGTGAGTTCTTGACCAAACCTCTTCCGGGGCCCACTCCTGATTCCGATCCTTCAGCGCAGCCTGTTCCTGTCCAAGTTTTGGACTCAATAATTGCTCCTGTGGACTCAAATATGGGGGGCACTGAGGCTGGCACCTAGATAGAGAACTCTATCGGGCCTCCTTCTAAGTTTCAGGATAGTAGAACGTAGGATTCTTTTTTTGTAAAACATTTTGTAAGCCTTGGCCATTGGGGCCCATACTTTGAATGAAAATCATGGTTCCTGTCCAGTTGACTTATACAATACTTAGATTATTTTAGCCAAAAATTACCGTGTCTTTCGGGAGCTTGATGCGAGAAGCATCATAACACTTGGTTTATTTTTCACAAAATTTTGATCTCTTATGGATCAGTGTTGTGTCTTTCAGGCGCTTGAGGCCATGCGAGAGACATGACAACACTTGGTTTATTTTTTGTAAATTTTGATCTTTACTGGTTCAGTGTTGTGTCTTTCGGGCGCTTGAGATCATGTGAGAGACATGACAACACTTGGTTTATTTTTTGCAAAATTTTGATCTCTTTTGGATCAGTGTTGTGTCTTTCGAGCACTTTAGGCCATGCGAGAGACATGACAACACTTGTTTTATTTTTTACAAATTTTGATATCTTCTGGATCAGTGTTGTGTCTTTTGGGCACTTCAGGCCATGCGAAAGACATGACAACACTTGTTTTATTTTTTTGCAAATTTTTGATCTCTTCTGAATCAGTGTTGTGTCTTTCAGGCACTCCAAGCCATGCGAGAGACATGACAACACTTGGTTTCATTTTTGCAAAAAATTGATCTCTTCTGGATTAGTGTTGTGTGTTTCAGGCACTTGAGGTCATGCGAGAGACATGACAACACTTGGTTTTTTTTTTCTTTGAATCAGTAATCATTTATAAGCTGTTTTTGCAAAGAAAAATAATTTTACTGATGCCTATTTTTAATTGATCCGGCGTTGGGGCCTTTTTACAAAAGTGAACAAAGTAAAAGTAAACTTGGCCTGTTACGGGTAGTACCTCTTCAGGCGAGAGGCATTCTGGGGGTTTGGTTTCATTCTATCGTCTTTGTTCCTTCGGACGTGGTATGCTCCACGCCCGATGACTTCGGTAATGGTGTACGGGCCCTCCCAAGGCTCCCTGAGCTTGCCCACGAGTCTAATTTTTTGCCTAAGGACCATGTCTTCGACCTAGAACTCTCTTCTTTTGACTTTTTGGTTGAAGTGGTTCCGGACACGCTGTTGGTAGGCGGCCAGCCTGACCCTGGCAGCATCCCTTCGTTCATCTAGTAGATCAAGGTTGTGAGTCAGGTGCTGGTTATTTGGGCCTTCCACTCAGGCCTGGCTTCAGAGGGTTGGAACCCT
This sequence comes from Cornus suecica, assembly GCA_963922005.1. Taxonomy (NCBI): domain Eukaryota; kingdom Viridiplantae; phylum Streptophyta; class Magnoliopsida; order Cornales; family Cornaceae; genus Cornus; species Cornus suecica. The sequence goes on from OY998243.1 coordinate 60,118,289, forward strand.
AACCTCCGTTGGGATCACAACCTCAGCGCCATACGCCATGGCAAAGGGGGTCTCCCCAGTGGGTTGTCTAGGGGTCGTTCTGTATGACCAGAGCACTTCGGGTAGCTTCTCGAGCCAGGCCCCTTTGGCTTCCTCAAGTTTTTTTGCCAGGGTGTCGAATATGGTTCAATTTGTCCTCTCAGCCTGTCCATTCCCTTGTGGGTACCCGACGGAGGATGTATTATGGTTGATACCATGCTCAACAAAGAACGTTTTCACCTCCTTGTTGTTAAGATTTGTCCCATTATCCATCATAATTGTCCTTAGTAACCCTAATCTGCATATTATGTGGGTCCAAATGAACTTGATGACGTGGCTACTTTTGACAAAATAATTAGTGACGTGGAAAAAGGACAAAATAATGATGTAAACAAGTTTTCCACTACCAAAGATCGACTAGATGGTGGATGTTACCGCTGGCTACGAACGTCTAACTTTCTTGGACGCTTATTCAGGATATAATCATATAAGAATGAACCCGACGGATGAGGAAAATACCTCATTCATTACTGAAATAGGTACTTACTATTTTAAGGTTATGCCCTTTGATTTGAAAAATACAGGTGCCACTTTCCAGAGGTTGGTCAACAAGATCTTTAAGGGAATGATGGGTACAGTGATTGAAGCTTATATTGATGACACTGTGGTCAAGAGTAGAGGAAAGGAAGATCATTTTGCACACCTGCACCAAGTGTTTGGAACCCTCAGGAGCCATGACATGAAGCTTAACCCAGAGAAATGCTCATTTGGCGTGTCATTTGGATAATTCCTGGGACATATCGCAGACCGGACCAGGATCCAAGCCAACCCGACACAAGTTAAGGCCCTGATGGAAATAAAGGAGCCCCGGACATATAAAGACGTTCAAGTCCTAACTGGAAGAGTGGTTGCCCTTAGCAGGTTCATTTCAAGACTTAATGATCGAGGCAGACCATTCTTTTAGGCTAGGCAAAAAGGGAGAAGTCTGAGGTCCTAAGCAGTCTGAAGCCCTAGTGAAGTTAAAGGAATATATGACTAGATCCCCGATCCTATCCACACCAGGTCCCGATGAAGTCTTACATCTGCACCTAGCAATATCCTCCGTCTTAACCAGTGCAACCCTCATCAGAAAGGATGGGAACCTGCAGATGCCAGTTTTTTACACTAGTAAATCCTTGGCTGAAGCGGAAACCCAATACAGCAGGAAAGAAAATATGGTTCTATCACTGGTAAATGCCAAAAGACGACTGAGACATTACTTTGAGGCTCATCCAATCATTCTCCCGACCTCCACGCGTCTCCAGATTATTATGTCAAAACCTGACCTTTCGGGCAGAATCTTCAAATGGGCCATCGAGTTGGGCATATATGACATAACTTACATACCCCGGGTTTCCAGCAAGGGACAGGCGGTGGCAGATTTCTTACTTGAAGATGAAACTGAAGAACCCGACCAACAGATTGAACCAAACACTTGGATGCTTTTCGTGGATGGATCAGCCAGTTCTACTGGATCGGGAATTGGATTGGAGATCTAGACACCCGATGGAACACACCTCCACATGTCAGTGCAACTACAATTACCAGCCACTAACAATGAGGCAGAATATGAAGCGATCATATCTGGCTTAAGATTAGCCCGAAGCCTCTAGATTTAGGCCCTAGCAGTGTACAACGACTCTCACCTAGTCATTCGACAAATTAAAGGGGAATACGAGGTAAAAGACCCCAAAATGGAGTCTTACCGGGCACCTGTGTTGAAGAAAACAGAGAGCTTTCAAAAAATAACCATCACTCAGATCCCGAGAAGCAAAAACTCTGTTGCTGACCACTTAGCCGGTCAGGCGTCCTCAGCTGGAGAAGACCTGACCCGGGTTATGTTGGTGGATTTTATAACCAGACTATTCAAGACCCCGAACAAGTGATGCTTATTCCATGGGAGCCCAGCTGGATGGATCCCCTGATGAATTACCTGAGGAATGGGACACTCCCGGAGAATAAAGCTGAAGCTCACAAGATCAGGAGGAATTCAGCCCGATATTCAGTTATGAACGGGAAACTCTATCGGAAGTCCTTCTCGGGTCCTTATTTAAAATGTATTACGCCTTCAGAATCAAGAGCAGTGATGCAGGAGATCCATAGTGGATCTTGCGGGAACCACTCCGAATGAAGATCTCTTGCCCATAAAATACTCTCTCAAGGATAATTTTGGCCCTATCTGTCACAGGATGCCGAGGATTACATCCGGATGTGCAAGCCATGCCCCCAATGGGGAATGAATATTGTAGGACCTTTCCCAAAGGCAATTCGATCAAATTCCTATATCCTCCTAGCCACTGATTACTTTACTAAATGGGTGGAAGCTGAAACCTACCCAGCCATCAAAAGTAGTCACGTCATCAAGTTCATATGGACCCACATAATATGCAGATTAGGGCTACCAAGGACAATTATGATGGATAATGGGACAAATCTTGACAACAAGGAGGTGAAAGCGTTCTTTGTTGAGCATGGTATCAACCATAATACATCCTCCGTCAGATACCCACAAGGGAATGGACAGGCTGAGAGGACAAATAGAACCATATTCGACACCCTGGCCAAAAAGCTTGAGGAAGCCAAAGGGGCCTGGCTCGAGAAGCTACCCGAAATACTCTGGTCATACAGAACGACCCCCAGACAACCCATTGGGGAGACCCCTTTTGCCATGGCGTATGGCGCTGAGGTTGTCATCCCAACGGAGATTAGGGTTCCAACCCTCCGAAGCTAGCCCTGGGTAGAAGGCCCAAATAACCAACACCTGACTCATAACCTTGATCTACTAGATGACAGAAGGGAGGCTGTTAGGGTCAGGCTGGCCGCCTACCAACAGCGTGTCCAGAACCACTTCAACCAAAAAGTCAAAAGAAGAGAGTTCTAGGTCGAAGACATGGTCCTTAGGCAAAAAATCAGACTCGTGGGCAAGCTGAGGGAGCCTCAAGAGGGCCCGTACACCATTACTGAAGTCATCGGGCACGGAGCATACTGCGTCCAAAGGAACAAAGTCGGTAGAATGGAACCAAACTCCCAGAATGCCTCTCGCCTGAAAAGGTACTACCCGTAACAGGCCAAGTTTACTTTTACTTTGTTCACTTTTGTAAAAAGGCCCCAACGCCGGATCAATTAAAAATAGGCATCAGTGAAATTATTTTTCTTCGCAAAAACAGCTTATAAATGCCTACTGATGCAAAAAAAAAAAAAAACAAGTGTTGTCATGTCTCTCACATGGCGTCAAGCGCCCGAAAGACACAACATTGATCCAGAAGAAATCAAAATTTTGTGAAAAATAAACCAAGTGTTATGATGCCTCTCGCATGGCCTCAAGCGCCCGAAAGACACAGTAATTTTTGGCTAAAATAATCTAAGTATTGCAGAAGTCAACTGGACAGGAACCATGCTTTTCATTCAAAATATGCGCCTTGATGGCCAAGGCTTACAAAATGTTTTACAAAAAAAGAATCCTACGTTCTACTATCTTGAAACCCAGAAAGAGGTCCAAGAGAGTTCTCTATCTAGGTGTTAGCCTCAGTGCCCGCCGCATTTGAGTCCACAGGAGCAATTTTTGGGTCCAAAACTTGGAAAGGAGCAAGCTGCGCTAAAGGATCGGAATCAGGAGTGGGCCCCGGAAGAGATTTGGTCAAGAACTCACACAAAAGAACATCTTCCGGACCCCCAACCGGATCATCATACGGCGGAACAATGTCCAGAGACTCATCCAAATCCTCCACTGAGGCAAAGTCCCTATCCTCAATAGATTTCTGGATGTCCAGAAAGTAAGTCCTCCATCCGAACCCGATCCGGTACTAGGCAGTGTCGGCAACCAGATGTACAACCACCCCGATGGCACATTTCCACTGTTGACCTCTCCACTGCCAGGAGATTCTCAATTTCAACCTTCTCCTCCAGAAGCTTCTCATTGGAGGCCCTAAGGCTCTCATTCTCTGCCTTCATGCCTTCAACTTCAGCAACTAGGGCCCGACGAACTACCTCCGTCTCCTTGATCTTCTCTTGGGCCGCCTGAAGCTTTTGCTCCACAAAGATTGCCTGTGTGGTATGGACCTCCAGCTTATCATTAACTATCGATAGCAAGGAGGCCACATTTTTTCTTGCATCTTCCTTCAACCTCAGGAGCTCTGAAGATTTATTGAGCAACCTGTTGTCCTCCTCTAGCTTTGCATTATAAGCTTGGGTTAGGTAGAGCATCTGCCAAAAGTAAAAGAGAAAAAATACAAGTGTTAGCCAGATCAATGAATAAAATGCAGAAATACAAAGTGTGACTGGAGAAATAGCAAGGTCAAAAACGTACCTTCATGGCAATCTCTGGACAGGTCAGGGCCAACTCTACCCGATCGATCTGTGTCAGCTTCTTTCGGTCTGCCAGGGTATAGTTCTGGAGACCCATCTCCCGAAGGGGAACATCATTATCAATGGTCTTGTTCCCCGCGACCAAGAAGCCATCGCCTAGAAGTTTTATATTTGGTCCCTATGGGACGGGTTGCTCTTTCCCAGATGCAACCCCGGACTTCGCCACTATGCTTGGCAATGACGCCGTAATCAGACGGGGCCAAACCGATCGCTCGGAGACATCTTCCTCAGCCCGGGGACATTGTGTTCCCGCCAGAATGGCCCATCCCTCAACCAATCGAGATCCAGGAATGGGGATTTCTTCTGAATAAGGGACAAAAGGCGAATCGGCAGTACCCTACCCCGAATGAGGAGGAGGAATTACTGGAGGACTTCCCGATGGGGGTGGAGGAACTACCCCGATGGGAGGAGTTTGAGTACCATGGGATGTCTAATTGGCTTGGGCATCCCCTGGCACCGAAGGGTTTGTTTAAGAACCCGGTACTCACTTAGCCTTCTTATTAAGGACGAGTGGCGGGATCCTCAACATGGTGTTCTTTCCTTCTGATGTTAGTTCCTGCAAATTAGCACCAGTCAGGTAATTGCCACACATCCTTAAGGGCTGGCCCCAGATTTTAGACTTAAGGATATCAAATCAGGATGAGATATAGTTTAGAGTTTTAAATCGGTCGGGTGTTCCCAGAAACTCTAGCACATGATGACCTAACTTATCATTGTACTGTTCACAATAGCATGACCCTCTATGATAAGGTTTGAGGAAAAGAAATAAATGTTTATTAAACACCCTAGGGACTACGAATCTGGCTGAGCTGGGAAGCCTCCAGTTCCCGCTCACCAAGATCATACTTTCTTTCTACCCCTTATTGGACTTCTCATTACCATCGGACATCTTTCTCCCACTTAAAGGAAAAATATTGTACTGACCCCTACAGTCACTCTGGTCTCGTATCTTATAAGAGAATAGGAGCCCAGCAAGACCCAGATCAAGGCCCATCTCCCGATTGATCATCAGGACCATAGCCACGATCCTAAAGAAATTGGGCCCCACTTGAAGCGGAGCCAGACCTAGGGTGGACAAGACATAGAGAAAGAAAGGATGGATCGGGAAATGAAGAACCTGAAGATGAAAGGCCGACAATAAGATCTGGTCATCCCTAACCTCCTCCCCTATCCTGAAATCGTACTTCTTAGGATAATTCTTAACTATCACCCCATTGGGTATTCTACATTTAACCCTCAATTTCTTCACCACAGTATCTACCCTATATGTATGGGGAAGGGGATCCACATAGAATTGATCTCTCGGTATTCCTTTAGCTAGATCCCTACCCACAACAGCATTTTGGGTGACTTCAGGAGGACTAGATCTGACCCTCCTGATCACCTTTACCGATGGGGAACTAAGGGAGGCATCGGGATCGACAGAAGAAGGGAGACAGTCACTACCCGACCGAGTATCATCACTATCAGACATATTGACAGAAAGGTCGGAGAGTCGGAAGAAAAAAACTTACTATAAAGATGATTCCGGCAAGATTTCGTGAATTTTCCGGGAAAGATGTACAGATTCTGGCAATAACAAGAGGAGAAACCAAGTGGCAGAGAGTTTTTGAGAGCCAAGAGCTTTGAAATGCAAGAAGTGTTTCGCAAATGAACCTTGGGGTATTTATAGAGGTTGCCGAAGAAAACTATAGGTCATGTGCACAAAGAACGGAGCATCGAGCCGTCTCACCAACCCACTTCACGACAATCGAAGCCATAAGGGCCGTGTATTTGAATTTGAAACGATGATGGTAACTGCCCCATTTAATGCAACCGCCACGTCACCCGACAGGGGTGATGTATGTATTCCCTTCCACACGTTTCCTTCTCGATGATGGGCCTTCAATAAAAAAGCCCATGATCAAGAAGTGGGCCTGTGTACGTGCGGATTCTGTCAAACCCACTAAGGGAAAAGCCCGAAGGAAATACCCACCCCAAAGGCCCATTTCGTTAAATAATCTATAACAAACTTATGGAGCAAGCTAGTGACGTGGCAAAATGATAAAATAATGATGTAAGCAAGAGAATGTTGTCCTAATGGGCTTAAAGCCCAAGAAGATAATGTATATAAGAAAAACCAAATCTGAATAAAGATTATATTCTTGTGTTGTGCATTTTTTGGCATTTACAACATCTATTCTCTTAAAATAAAATAATAAAACATTATTTAAAGTGTATTATTATCAATAATGTTTATTTTTATAATTTGTCCTCCCTCCATCTCAAAATAATTGTCCACTTTGAAAAGTCAAAGTATTTTATTTGGTCAATTTACCAGTTTAACCTTCAAGCATTAAAGTTATAAAACATATACTTTATAAACGATCACATCACTGTAGTGGACCACGGGTAAAGTTGGTATTTTATTCACTAACACTACAATAAAAAGTCATTCTCTTAAAAAATTGAATTCCCCAAAAGGGTCCTATAATTTGAGACAGGGGGAGTAATATATTTTTTCATATTTGAATTTAAATAAATAAGTAAACTTAAATAAAAAAAAATAAAAAAATAATTTGTAATTCACTCAAAAATCTTAATTTAGTTAAAAAAATAATAATTTGTAATTTACTAAAAAATCTTAATTTAGTTACTAATTTATTTTAGGAGTATTTTGGGCATAAAATATCAATTTAGGGGTATTTTGGGCATAAAATATTTATTTTTAACGAAATGGAGTGTTTGTTAACAGAATACTAACGGAGTGGGGACTGTGTGTATGGTGGGAAAAGTGCAGGGGGTTATTTGACACCTCAAAGGAGTGTTTGTTAAGAATTTAAAATCATAAAGGGTTGTTTGTTAATAGCCCTTATTATTATTATATTATAGTCCCACATGCTTCTCTTTGTGACCGGACACCAAATTAATACGGTAAGCCCTAATTTATTCACCTCCTATCCTCACAATTGAATTTATTTCAAACTAAGGTGAGTATGACATTAAACGGATGGAGTTCTATAGGAGAGCTGCATTATAATGACAAGGCCAATTAAGCATAAAATCTAGAGGTCGAATTTTTACCTAAATTCAACAATCCATCCACACCCCCATAAACTTTGGGTTATTAAGTAAGTGGTTTGATACAAGGGTCACTAATGGATTGGATTATTAGTACTCCTTAATTTTGTGGATTGGGTTGAGGGTACCATGTTTACCCATCTCCCATCATTTTATCATTTTAGAAACCTAAAGCCCCTCTCTCACACACACACACGTGTTAGATCCTCACTAAAAAATAATTTGTGTACTGCAAAATGGAAAATGGAAATATAATTGAAAAAATGGAAATATTGCAAAATACAAAAATAAAAAATGGAAATATATTGCAAAATACAAAATTGGAAATATACTGCAAAAAATGGAAAATGGAAATATACTGCAAAATGGAAAAATGGAAATATACTGCAAAACGCAAAAATGAAAAATGGAAAATGGAAATATACTACAAAATGCAAAAATGGAAAATGGAAATAAACTGCAAAATGCAAAAATGAAAAATGAAAATATACTGCAAAATGGAAAAATGGAAATATGGAAATATACTGCAAAATGGAATAATGGAAAACTGAACGGCCCTTCTTTCTCTCCATCTATGTACAGCGCGTATATATATATATATATATATATATATATATTTATTTATATTAACATACATATTGATTATTGAGTAGTGGTTGGTTTAGTGTGAGGAGTTAAAATAATTGGCACATGAGACAGCTGGTTCACCTTATTTTCAGACTAGTAGATATTTTGAGTTATATATATATATATATACACACACACACAAACAGCCTTGACAGTATTATGTATATATGAACCTATATATAATTTGTTTGTATACACCTTCTTACTGATCATCTTCTTATATAGAGGGATGAGTACCCTTCATAGACGCTTACATGAAGCAGAGGAAGCTGAACCATCGCATGAATTGAAGGAACTTGATGCCGGTGCTCGCTTTGTCCTTAAATCCAAACGTAGTTACCTATCAATTATTTTTCAATTAATACTTTTTTTTTTTCTCTAGTCTTATTGATCTTCTTCATCATCATCTCTCTCTCTCTCTCTATATATATATATATACATACATATAGATGTTTCTCAGAAGCTAGCTATATCATGATCCTGCTCAAAGTTCAAATATATTGGTAATCAAGATCTCCCAAGTTTTGAGGGTCCTCAATTTTCAACATTAAGGATCATACGAATTAATCTAGCATGTCATACTTGTTCAAATGGAAACATATACGTGTAATGTGTATATATTGGTGTTCTATTTTTGTCTTTTTCTTTTTTTTTTTTGAAAATGATATATTGGTGTTCTTTCATTTATACAAAGTAGATGGAATTAAATAAAGGGTAGAGTGCATTAAAGACCTCTAGATTATTTTTTCTCTCTCATCTAACCTCTAAACTACATTTTTTTACACAATTTTTTTTAAATTATCACAATTTTTACAATTCACTTCATTCCGTTATAACACCGTTTAGTTAAATTAGGATAATTTGTACTCAGATCCCCTGAAGTTTCGATCAATTGCACTCGCCCCCTGAGATTTCATTTTTCTTGCAATGACACCCCCTGAATAGAAGAAATGACCAGAATGTCCTTGTGTTATCTCCCTTATTTCATGAGACAAATATTTAGGTAGCGAAATTACCTCCATACCCCAAGATAAAAACCCTATAATGTATATATATCTATAACAACTATTATAAAATGTGAGTGGTTGAGAATATTTTCAAACATTTTCTTTAAAATAAAAATTAATGAATTAATATGTATTAGTTGAAGTGCAACACTATGGAGTATGTCAAAACGATATAGAGTAAAAGAAAAGGGGTTGAAAATATTTCAATACTTTTAAAAAATAATAATAATTAATTAATATGCATTACTTGAAGTGTAACTCTAATGAATATTTCAAAAGATATAGAATACTAAAGATATAAAACAAGAGGTTATAAATATTTTCATATTTTTTAAAATATATATTATTTAATTAATATACATTAATTGAAATGTAATTCTAATGGATATTTCATAAGATATAAAGTAAAGATATAAGAAAAATATATTTCGGCAATGAAAAATAATATAACTTAAAATACAAAAATTTGTATATATTTATTTATCTATCTATATACTACTAATAAAAACATAAAAACTCTCTAATATTTTGATTCATTATCACATTTTATAATATAAAAAATTATAATAAATAAAAATTGTCATTATTTAAAGTGTAAAGGTTTAAATTAACTTTACAAAAAAATAATAATAATAAACCATTTGTCATATTTTTATAAAAATATAAAAAATTACAAAAGTAAAGTTTGTTATTATTTTACAGTGTAAGGGTTTAAATTAATTTTACACAAAGAATAATAAATTTTAAACAAAAAATAATAATAAATATTAAATTAATTTTATCCATGTATCACCTTCTAAAATACAAAAAAAAATATTATCATAAATAAAATGTATTATTATTATTTAATGTAAAAGGTCACACTATTAGTTTTAGAGAAAAATTTAAAAAACGATAACTTTTGGGGCCTATATTACAAAAATGACAATTTAAGAAAAATAATTTAAAAAAAGTGATAATATTTCAAAAATCATTGTATCCAAAGTACTTGAAAAGTTTTTCAAATTGAGTTTAAGACACAATGGTTGTTTGGTCTATTATTTTAGCCAACATATCTTTTATACTAAAGCAAGGGTACAAGAGTCATTTCATGGGATCTTCATCCCTTCAGGGGGTGTTATTGCAAGGAAAATAAAATTTCAGGGGACGAGTGCAATTAACCGAAACTTCAGGAAATCTGAGTACAAATTATTCTAATTTTAACTAACGTTGTTATGATGAAATGAGGTTAAATGCAACATTTAAATAATTTAAGGGATCAATGCTTAGTTCAGGATTAATTGAGAGAGAAGAAAGAATTGGGTTTAATGCACTTAACCCTTAAATAAATAATTGAATGGTAGGCTGAGCACGCAAGAAACACCAAAACTCCTTTTCCCAAGAAGAGAGGTAAATGTAACTAACATCGCTGTCCATACCCTATTATTTTTCTTATTAATTTATTTAAAGAACAATATTTTATAACCCTTAAATAAATAATTGAATGGTTGGCTGAGCACGCAACAAACACCAAAACTCCTTTTCCCAATAAGTGAGAGGCAAATGCAACTAACATCGCTGTCCATACCCTATTATTTTTCTTATTAATTTATTTAAAGAACAATATTGTTCTCTTATAAGAAGGAAATGTGACTGATAATGTGATCAAATTAAAAGTGATATTGCAATTGGCCAATTATTTTAGGATAATTAATTGAATTTTTCTACAACATGAAATAGTAAGAATACATAACTTAATACAAGCAAAGCTGCTAGTCGGTTGTAAATTATTGTTTTGTATCCTAAAAAATTTAAAATTTTCCCTTGTTTAACATGTTTTGACTGTTAACACCAAATGCTATAGCACACTGATATTTTGAGAGTGTTTTTGTAATTGTATATATATAAATAAAGATTAAAATTTTTTTTTTCAATAATAGACTATAAAATTTGTAAGTAGTCTTATTGTAATATGAACAAGATCTTTATTGGCGCGCAATCAACGGAAAAGAGTCGTGAGTGCACATCTAGCAACTTTCATTTCACTAATAAAAATCATCATATTATAGCTTCATGCATTGTACATAATTTTAAATTGTTTGACCATATAGTTATGGACTTAAATTTTCACAATAACATTGAACTGATAAAATTTCGCCACATTGCAAATACTATTCATTTGAGTCCATAGTAAAATACTGTGAGTGTATTTTCAAAAGAGAGAGATATGAGGGACTCTAGATGCAACAGCAAAGAGGATATGTTCCTTGAGGCTCAATGACGGGACTTTCACTGATTCCATTCCTCTTATAAAACAAGAGGCTGTGACATTCTTCAGGAATCTCCTTGGTTCTGACTCTGGTGATTACCAAGCAGAGCCCTGAGATCTTGAAAAATAATTGAGGTCCTTGGCAAGAGGTCAATATGAAGTCCTTTGTACCTAAGATTTTATATGTTTAAAAAAAAATTTACTTTAAATTTTTTTATTAAAATGATACAAAATATACTACTATTGAAAACACAAAATTTAAATCCGGTTTGGTTACTTTATAAAAAGTACGACTCCGTTTATATAATATAAGAATATATATATGATCTTTTTATTCGCAAAATCTAAAATCCAATTTCATACCAAAGTAAGTGTGATTGTACTTCTTTTAGTAAAAAAAATATTGTATCCGCCATTTTTTATTTCACATGTCACTTTTTCATTTAGTTCTTTTCTAACTTCTAATTATTTTATTTGTTTTTTTAAAAAAAAAATAATTAAGAATTAAATGTTAACTATGTTAAAATAAGTATATTTGGACATTGAAGAATAAATATTAGGGGACATTCATAAATAAAAAGAAGGTACAAATTTATGAAGAAAGGGTGTTATTTTATTGGTTGGATAATTTATTAAAGTAATAAAACAAATTAATTAACCCACTAGTGTCAAGGTTATAGGGTGTGTAATTTTTATTGGGACATATTGGATTTAAATTTTATTTGGGTTGATAGAATTAAAAATCTGTGTAGTTTTTAATTACTCTAATTGTATAGCTTTCATCTAGATTTGATAGAATCAAATTTGTGATATTTGTAATAAATCATATTGGGATTGACTTTTATTTGGGTTGAACTGTCTCCTTCCCCCAGGGTTGGCCCTATTACCAAGGCATTAAGGCTATCAGAAGCACATATAGAAAATCCATTTCCACTAATTTTTCCAATTCCCTCACTAAGGTTCCCTCCCCTGAGGCTATTAAGATGTGTGTTTGGCCTTAACACAACCAAAGCTCTTGAGCCTGATGGTTACAATGGCCTCTTCCTCCAGAAAGCATGGTCAATCATTGGCAAATATGTCATCACTGCCATTCAGGAATTCTTTCAGAATGGCCAACTTTTGAAATCTATCAACACAACTGCTATCTCACTAGTTCCTAAGGTCCCTAATATTTCTTCTATGAATGAATTTAGACTTATTTCTTGTTGTAACATCATTTACAAAATCATTGCCAAGCTCTTAGCCATGAAACTCCAACCTATCCTTCCCTATTTTATTGACAATTCTCAAGCTACTTTTATTAAAGGAAGAAGACTCGGGGATGGGTTTTTCATTGCTCAAGAGCTCTTGTTTGGCTATCATCTCTCTTCTAGCATTCCAAAATGCACAATGAAAATTGATTTGCATAAGGCCTTTGACATTGTCAAATAGGACTTCATTCTTGACTCTCTTAAGATTCTCAACTTCCCTTTGGTTTTTATCAACTCGATCAAAGCTTGCATTTGTACTCCTGCCTTGTCCATCAACATTATTGGCGAGTTAGAAGAATTCTTCAAAGGCATTAAAGGTCTTAGACAATGTGATCCTCTCTCACCTCTCTTATTTGTTATTATAATGGACGTTCTCTCCTCTTTTTTCCATAATGCAGCAATGAATCTCCCAATTTCCAGTTTCATTGGACATGTAATAAGAATATGATCACTCACATTTGCTTTCCTGATGACCTTATGGTCTTCAGTCATGGTGATCCCTCTTCTCTCAAGGTCCTTTTCAAAGGCTTACAAGACTTTTCTGCCAATTCTGGCCTTAAGCCTAACAGTGCTAAAAGCTATATTTTTTTCTCTCGGGTTCCTCCTAATGACCAAAACACCATGATCAATGATGTTGGTTTTGAGGTAGGCTCTTTTCCCTTCAGGTACTTAGGTTTGTCCCTCTCTTCTGCCAGGCTTAAAGAAAATGATTGTATGAGTATTGTAGATAAAATCACCAATAGAATTACCAACTGGGCTGCTAAGTTCCTCTCTTATGTTGCGAGGCTTCAAATTCTAAAGTCTATTCTCCTTAGTATACACTTATTTTGGAGTTCTCACATTATTCTTTCCATTTCTTTTCTAAAAGACATAAATTATGTACTTAGAATGTACCTCTAGTCAGGGAAGGATTTGAGCATGCATGGGGAAAAGGTCAGCTGGTTCAACTCTTGCAAACCCAAAGAGTTTAGAGGTCTTGGTTTTCCCAACATCCTTCATATCAATAGAGTTATTTGTCTCAAGCATATTTGGCACATTTTCAGTGATGATGGGCACTCTCTGTAGCATGATTGGGTGCATGATAATGTTATTAAACACAAGAGCTTTTAGACTATCATTCTCTCCTCTTTAAACTCTTGGAACTGGAGGAGGCTTCTGAAATTTAGAGATTTGGCTAAATCTTTCATTTTTCATAAAGTTGTTGATGGGTACAATATTTCTTCGTGGCATGATTACTAGCTATCAAAAGGCATTCTTGTTTCTCACTCCAATTCGCCTACTTTTGATAACTCTAGATGGGGTGATGACTCTAGCGTGGCTTGCTTGATTAGAAGAGGGGATTGGAGAATCTCTCCCTCTCTTCTGTTCTCCTTTTCTAATGGGTTCCTTGATAACCTTCCTTCTTTTTCTCATGGAACTAAAGACTGGGTGGTTTGGACATTGTCTTCTAATGGCAAGTTCATCTTCAAACACACTTTCTTAGCTCTCCCCCCTCCCCTTCACTTCCTCTCAATGGCATCACACCATCTGGTTTCAGCACCATATCCCCAGACATGCATTCTTTACATGGCTTGCCTCCCATAATAGACTCAGTACAAGGGATAGGCCTAGTGTTTCTTGTACCTCCAGACTTTGTTGCCTTTGTGGTTTGGCTAATGAAGAGCATGATCACTTATTCTTCACTTGCAACTTCTCCTCCAGGATCTGGCAATGGTGTCAGCAAAGGTGTGGAGTTATGCTTGGTGATTCATCTTTGAGCTCTATTATCAGTTGGACCTCTTCCATGTGGGATCAACACTACTCCCCCATTGTTGCTACTTGCTTTAGACTGTGCATTGCCAGCTCTATCTACTTTTTATGGAGAGAAAGAAACCAAAGACTCTTCTTCAAAACCTATATATCTTCTAGAAGACTTATGAGATTGGTTGAAGATAGTGTCAGACTTAAATTGATGTCCCTCAAGATGAAAGACTGCAAGAAGGCTAGAAAGGTTGTTGTTGCTTGGTTCTTTCCCAACTCAGTCATCAGAATATGAGTTTTATTGATGTTTCTTGCTTGACTCTACTTGTCTAGTGTAGTTGTTTGCCTTCTAGCTTTTGGTCTTGAGCCCTTACTCTTATATTCTTTTATTGTGATTGCTCTTGTGTGAGCTTGCTTTCATTTTTGCCTTCCGAGGCTTGTAATTTTTGTCCTCATTTTCGTTAATATATTAATTTACTGAAAGAGAGAGAGAGGGGGGGAGGGGGGGGGGGAAGACTTGAGGACTTATAACATTAGCTTTGGTATTGTATAAGAATGAAATATGAATTATATAAGCATATATTTCTATTTACACCTTAAATGAGCCAACACGTTATTTTCAGAATAATTAGCAGCAAGCCGATTTCAACTAAAACTAAGCTGAGAATAGGATGGTGCATGACACAAGAGTTAAGCCATTTAATGAATCGAAATTGGGCCGAGAAGTTTCAGCATATGAGGAGTTTCGGATTGGGAATTGGAAGACCAAATCAGTGTAGGAAGCATTATGGTTTAAAACTACAGTATTTCTGAAGAGATCACTTTTAGATATGAGTTGTATTTGGTTTATGCTATTTCCTAGATAGATTTTAATTTAGAAGTAGTTATCCTATTCAATTTTTATGTAAATTGGTTGTTTAGTATAAATAGAGAACAAGACCTCTGTTTTAGAGGTCCCCAACCATCACAAAAAAATTATTATTTTCGCTTCAATAGCAACCTTATTTTTCTTGTGTTATTTTCATTGCAATTTCAACTATTATCCAATTTACTTTTCCTTGTCTTTGCACTTTCAATTCATTAAAATTCCAGTTATTTAAATTCATCGTTCAAGTTATTTATTTTTCTCGGTTACCGAAAGTCCTCTTCATTGAGGCAATTTGAATCCATTCGCATGAGTTGTGTTCTCTCTTGTGCAATCGTCTAATCTATTTTTCGTTCAAAAGAGACAAATAATTCATTTTTCTTGAACCATTTGAGCCACGTTACCGGTTCTGGTACGCCCATGATTTACGAAAAAAATATAATCGGCCCTATTATTTGGCCGATTATTTTTCGAAGCGAACATATTTTGGCATGCCCGGTGGAACCCTACTAGATAGGTGAGAAATATATCGGCATACATGCTGCCAATATTGCGAAGTGTCCGTGACAATACTTTACGTAAAGATAGTTTGGAAGTGGATCAACAACAAGTCGATGGAATCGATATTGATGAAGAAGGACAGGATGTCCCAGCCATAGCTAATGGAGGCATACTTCAAAAGCAAATGGAGGCAATTCTAAAGGCCATATAGGAGATTGGCAAAGAGTCTCGAGATGTTGTCCTAGATGTAGACAATAAAAATCAAGTAAGAATGGCCTGATCAGAAGGATTACTGCAAGACATGGTAGGAAAACTCTCGGCCTTAGACAGAGAAGCGGCTGAGGTATCCCATGATGTTTTAATACACAAGCCACCCGTAACTATTTGGGGGTCGGCATCATCATTTCAGTCAGGTTCATGGAGGAACCTAGAGAATAGTAAGGCGCCCACATACAATTGGGAATCACCAGTGGTTATTAATGGCAGCCCGCATAAGGACAAATTGAACTTGGGGGGCAGTATCTTTAGCTATACAGAATTTGAGGCCGATCTAGCAAAAGTTTTGTTTAAAGAGTCCTACGTGTGTAAGTTTTTATCTAAACCAAAAAAGGTGATAGACAAGGCGTATAGTTTCGATTTTGCTAAAATAGAGCAAATATTTGATGACTTGGTGGCTGACAAGCAAATCACGTTCCCAAAAGAACATAAGACTCATGTTGTAAGTGAAATAAAAGAAAAAGAGTTTTGTAAGTATCATAACTCTTGGTATCATACTACAAGTAATTATATTATTTTTCGTAATATCTTATAGAAAGCAATAAATAAAAGAGTTTTGGAATTCCCGTAGAGTCCAAAGAAATAATTGGAGGTGACGGAGACTAGTCCCTAGCGATCGTGAATTCGAACATGATTACTTTGGCCGACAAAAATCAGTAGCCTTAAAAGGTAGCGATTGAGTCATTGCGTGTAGAAGTAGAAAGCTTGGAACAGCAATTGAAGGAAACTCAAAAAAAGATTCAAAAGTCGAAAAATTCTCCAAGAAAAGGAAAATCGACGGGGCAGACTTTTGCGAGGAAGGAAGTGATAATGTGTAGGCCATTTGTTCGCGAACGACCTGGAATTTCTATTCGTGAACATCCTCCGGGAGAGAGGATAATTTTGGTTCACGATCGGCTTGGAGAAAGACAAGTGTCTAATCGATTTATGGAAAGTAGAAGACCGACAAATACGTTTTTTGAGAGGAGATTTATGGTCGGTCCGTTAAGCCATCATCAGTTTAGTCAACCTCTTCCCACTCAAGCTAAAGTATGAGTGCAAAAGAAACCTTATTCGTGTAGGATGGTACTGATAGAATATAAATTTAGGCAATTATAATCTTGCAATATAATTTGATTGACTGTAATATTAATTGTAATCTCTCCTTATTTAGATTGATCTAGTTTCCCATTACGTGTCCATAATTGGTGGAAACTAGACTATCATCAAGTGTATATATTGTAATCTTGTGTGTTAATGAAATCACTACAATTTTCATAAAAAAATTCATGGTATCAGAGCATCTCTCTGTCTATTAAACAAAAACAATTCCACCTCTTAAACATTACCTAACCTTAGCCGTACTCCTCTCTTCTGCCACCGTGATGACAACTTCACCCATTCAGACATCTCATACACCTTCATCAGAGTCGGCCAACACTTCTAAAATTCCAGCAATCATCTCCATAGCTGTAAACCCCACGGCTCAAGGTAATCTCGTTCCCTCTAATGGTAATCTGATATCTCTTAATGCCTCGTCTCAGATTCCTTTCAAACTCGCAAAGGCTGGAAGAAATTATGCTTCCTGGAAGTCCCAAATGACCAATCTCCTATTTGGTTATGGAATTTTTGGTTTTGTTGATGGCTTTCAGCCTTGTCCACCATAAACCGACCAGGGTAATCTCCATTGGCTTCGTCAAGATCGTTTAGTGCTATTAGGAATTCAAGCTACTGTTCATATCACAATTGGTCCCACTATCAACAATTGTGTTACTTCCGCTGATGCATGGAACAAACTAGAGACTAGTTATACCAATTGTTCCAACACTCGCATGATTTCTCTCTTGTCTTCGCTTATGTCCAACAAGAAAGAATGAAAATCAGTTGCTGCCTACATGAGTAGCGTAAAGAATCTTGTTTATGATATTGCTCTTATTGGCCATCCCTTGAGTGATATAGAAATCATGGCTCACACTCTAAATGGTCTTGATGATGAATTTAAAGAATTGATGGTTGCGGTACGTGTTCGTGATTCTCCTATATCCTTCGAAGATCTCTATGATAAAATTCTTGATGAGGAGTTGATTCAAAATCGTGGAGAACCAAAATAGGAAGAGACACAAGTTACTGTACAAGTCACTCAGCGACAGAATAACCGCGGGGGCAAAGGTGGTCGAGGAAATCATGGTGGATCAAACTCCTCATATGGGTCAAACAATAGTTATCTCGGCCAAGGCTCATATGGGCAATAGCCATCTCGGCCAAAGCTCTCAATTCGGCCACTATCAACACAATCAATCTCGACAACATCAATCCTATGGCAGAAGGTACTCTCCTCAAGGTACAAACTTTAAATCAAATCATCATTACTTCTCACCACCATGGAATCCGAACTCCTATCAAGGCAATCAGGGCCAGCCATTGTATGTCAATTGTGCGACAAGCCGGGTCATAGCGTAAAAACTTGCCGATCTCGTGGTCAGCCCTCCTCCTAAACGTCTCGGCCCCAAGCTAATTTTGCCGATGGAGATTCAAGCCACACCAACAACTGGGTCTTAGATTCGAGTGCCACGCATCATATTACATCTGATCTTCAAAATCTCTCCATGCACTCTAACTATATTGAGAATGAGGATGTTGTAGTGGGTAATGGTAATGGAATCTCAATTTCTCATGTTGGTTCTTATTCTATTGATTCACTTATTGTCTCGTTTACATTGGATAATATTTTGTGTGCACCTTTGATAAAGAAAATTTTAATTTTCGTCTCTCAATTTTGCAAACAGAACAATACTTCCATTGAATTTTTTCCTAACTATTTTCTTGTGAAGGATTTGAGTACGGGGGCATCCTTGGCCAGAGGCTAGAGTATGAACAACTTGTATGAGTGGTTGTCATAAACTTTACCCACCAAGCCATCAAATATGTCTCATTCCACCTCTGTTGCTCTTGCATCCCAACTTTGGCATCAATGACTTGGTCACCCGTCCAAATCTACTCAAAGGAAAATTCTTGCTAGCAATAAAATTCATGTTTCGGATTCTTTCAATAAAGTTTTTGATTCTTGCCTATGTAACAAAAGTCACAAGTTGTCATTTAAGAATTCTTCCATTATTTGTGATAAACCTTTTCAAGTTATTTATTTCGATGTTTGGGGTTCTGCCCCTGTGACTTCTTTTGGCAATTTTCGTTATTATGTCATTTTCGTTGATTATTTCACAAAGTATACTTGGTTCTATCCTCTCAAATTAAAACTTGAAGTGCTTAGTATATTTGAAAATTTCAGAAAACTTATTAAAAAAAATTTCAAACTCAAATTAAGATTGTGTACACGGATGGTGGTGGAGAATATCAAGCTCTCTCACATTTCTTAGCCCGACATGGTATCCAACACCTCACCTCACCACCATACATCCATGAACATGTTGGCTCAGCCAAACACAAACACTGCCATATTGTAGAAACTGGTCTCACACTTCTCCATCAAGTATCCATACCCGTTCGTTTTTGGTCTTATGCCTTTTAAACTGCCAATTACCTAATCAATCGCATGCCGAGACCAGTCCTACACAATGATACACCCTACAACAAACTATTCGGCCACCACCCAAAATACATTTCTCTTCGGGTTTTCGGGTGCCTTTGTTACATTTGGTTTCGACCATACACCACCCACAAACTCGAACCAAGATCTCAACCTTGTGTGTACCTTGGTTTCTCTCTCACAAATCACGCTTTCACTTGTTTTGATATTAAATCGAATAAGATTTTTATTTCTTGACATGTTGTCTTCTTTGAAAAAAAAACTCCTTATAAAAAGGAATCGTGTCCTGATTTACTTGTAACTGGCCAATCCTTTTCTAGATTACTTTCCATGTTTACAGGAAAAAATATGGAAAACATATCTTCTCCTAGTACTATTGACTCTCTAGATTTCTTTACTCTCCCAAATTTGGCTCCGACTATTATCACTCCCCCTCAATCCTCTCAAATGACGAATCACATAAAATCTCCTTCTCCTAATAAAAAATATTTTCCCACGTCTCCTCTCTTAAACTCCAACTCATCAATTGCTCAATCTACCCCCACTCACAAGGCAACTTCTACTTCTTCCTCCGACATGGGTGGTTCAACTCCATTTCCTGCACAAGTAAGTAGATCTCTCCCTTCTTCTCCAATTACTATGATTTATCTCTCTCCCGAATCCTCTCCTAAACTGGCACAACCTTCCCGAATGGTAACACGAGCTCAAAACAACATTCACAAGCCCAAAATACCCTTCTCCCTTCACACTACCACTTCGGCCAACACCGATCTCCAAACCGAATCCACTTCTTTCATCCAAGCCAATAAACATTCCCATTGGCGTAATGCCATGAAGGAAGAATACCTTACTCTCCAAACAAACAAAACCTGGTCATTAGTACCTTATTCACCTACACAAAATATTATTGGATGTAAATAGGTATATCGAATCAAGAGGAATCTAGATGGTTCCATTGTTTGCTACAAGGCGAGCCTTGTAGCGAAAGGGTTTCATCAACATCCCAGCATAGATTTTACTGAAACCTTTAATCCTGTTGTTAAACCAGCCACTATTCGTCTTGTTCTCAGCATAGTAGTGTCTCTTGGTTGGGTTTTGAATCAATTGGATGTTAACAATGCTTTTTTGCAGGGCCCTCTATCTGACCATGTTTTTATACAACAACCTCAGGGATTTGTTGATTCTAGCCATCCAACTCATGTTTGAAAATTGCATAAGGCTCTCTATGGTCTTTGTCAAGCTTCTCGGGCATGGTACAATGAACTTCGTTCCTTCCTTCTTATCAATGGTTTTCTTAATTCGAAGAGTGATACTTCTCTATTTATTCACTAATCCGGCTCTAGCACCATATACCTTCTTGTGTATGTGGACGGCATCATTCTCGCGGGCAACAACCCTACTGTTATCCACAATTTCACCTTATAATTATCCACTCGCTTCTCTCTTAAGGACCTCGGCAGGCTTGGTTATTTTTTTGGTGTTGAAACGACTCACTTTTCACATGGTCTTTTCTTGTCTCAAAGGAAGTATGTTCTTGATCTTCTTCATAAGACTAATATACATAAAGCAAAAGAAATCAGTATTCCTTTATCGTCTTCCGAATCCCTCAAACTTGATGATGGTTCTCCTAATCATGATCAAACAGAGTACTATCAAGTTCTTAGATCCCTTCAGTATCTCTCTCTCACAAGGCCTGATGTTAGCTTTGCAGTTAATAAACTGGCACAATTTATGCATCATCCCTCCGCTACTCATTGGAATGTCGTTAAACTGGTTCTTCATTACATAAAAGGTACCTCTCACTATGGTATTTTTTTATCTGCTCGCTCATCTCATTCTCTCCACGCATTTGCAGATTCTGGTTGGGTTGGTGACGCGGACACCCGCCACTCTACATCGGCCTATATAGTTTTTCTTGGTTCTAATCCTGTCAGTTAGAGCTCGAAGAAACAGTCCACTATTGCTCGTTCTTCCATTGAGGCCGAGTATAGAGCCATTGCTTCTACTACAGCTGAAGTCAACTGGGTAACAAATCTTCTCTGTGAACTTGGTGTTCCTCTTCCTTCTCTGCTAATAATTTACTGTGACAACATTGGTGTTACTTACCTATGCTCTAATCATGTCTTTCATTCACGCATGAAGCACATCGCTATTGATTTTCACTTCGTTCGTGACCAAGTGGATCGCAAGTTGATTCGTACCTCTCATGTCCACACACTAATCAACTAGTCAATTCCTTGACGAAACCCTTTGCTCGGAAACATTTTCAGCTCTATCGGTCCAAGCTTAGCATCCTTCCTGGACCCTTGCACTTGCGGGGGCATTATAGAATATAAATTTAAGCAATTATAATCTTGTAATATAATTTGATTGACTGTAATATTGATTGTAATCTCTCCTTATTTAGATTGATCTAGTTTCCCATTACGTGTCCCTAATTGGTGGAAACTAGACTATTATCAAGTGTATATATTGTAATCTTGTGTGTTAATGAAATCACTACAATTTTAATAAAGATTTTTCAGGTACGACCACCGTTAGTACCTCTTGAGAGATGGACAAGAGTTGTGTATCCCAAATTTCCAACTTATCCACTAAAGAGACAGATAGAGAATTAAGAAACCCGTTCACAAAAACGACGGAGGCAAAGAAGAGAAGCGGAGTTTAAGCGTAGGAAAGCGCGAGAAGATTCTCAAAAGGAAATAGCAAAAGGGATTCTGGATATGGATTTTTCATTCGGCAAAGGCAAGCATAAGGATCATGGTGATGAAAGTAATGATTCCAGTAGACACCTTAAACATGCCACCAAATATCAAATTAAGTTTGGGAATTTTCCAGAAGTAGTAATATGTGACAGGGAGTTCATATTGCCAGCCACGTTTCAAGCCCCAAGGGAGCAAGTTGAACAAGAAGAAGCGAGGTCGAATTCGACGGACTCGGGGGGCAAGGTAGTAGAAGATATTTCGGCCAATGCAAAAAAAGTGGCCGAAACCATTGTCGGGTTAACTACTTTGGTTCCAGAAAAGAATATGAATGTTTCCAAAATTTTGCCTAATGCAACAAAGTTGGTTTCGGCTGGAGTAAAAGAAGGTGTCGAAACCAGTTTTCAAACTAGGAGTGTGGTTTTGGTAGAGAATAATAGAGAACAAGACCTCAATTTTAGAGGTCCTCGACCTGACAGTACCATACCACATGCATGCAATACCATTAAATGTTGCATGCAACTCTCTCCATCAACTCTCTGTGGGCTATCCAACCACCATCAACATCACCCACATGCAAACATCAACTTCACGCATGGTTTACCAAAGTCATCAAAGGCTGCTAAAGATAAAACCCATTCATGTGCAAGTGGTTTGTTTGTCTGATTCATTTCTTTTTTGCCTATATATATGGCAGAGAGTGGTTGATATATGTTAGTAGTGATATATGAGAGATATATACGTGAGTGATATATGTGATACACAAGTGAGTTGTATAACAGAGAGAAAGAAACCTTGTGAGTTTCTGTGAGTGAGAGTGTGAGGTTGAGTCGAGTAGATACTAGATATATGTATCCTCCTCCCTAATCACCATTGTTTTCAATTCAACTATATTGAAAAACTCTCAAAGTGGATGTAGGTACCATTTGGACCGAACCACTATAAATATATGTGTTTATACTCTGTGTGTGTTTGTGTTTAGAATTGATTTCCGCACAACACGACCATCACAAAAAATTTATTATTTCTGCTTCAATAGCAACCATATTTTTCTTGCGTTATTTTCATTGCAATTCCAATTATTATCCAATTTACTTTTCCTTGTCTTTGCATTTTCAATTCATTAAAATTCCAGTTATTTAAATTCATCGTTCAAGTTCTTTATTTTTCTCGGTTACCGAAAGTCCTCTTCATTGAAGCAATTTGAATCCATTTGCACAAGTTGTGTTCTCTCGTGCAATCGTCTAATCTATTTTTCGTTCAAAAGAGACAAAGAATTCATTTTTCTTGAACCGTTTGAGCCACATCACCGGTTCTGGCACGCCCACAATTTATGAAAAAAATATAATCAGCACTACTATTCGGCCGATTATTTTTCGGAGCGAACAATTTCAAAGGTTATTCACTAATATGTGTGTGTGTATATATATATATGTGTGTGTGTGTGTGCGCGCCGGGTCGTGGGTGCACTGTGGTTATCACTTGACAACATCAATAGTTGCTTCGTCGCTATTAAGTCTGCCATATGCATTTGTATCACTTGGTTGGACCGCCGGAGTAATGTGTCTAGTCACCGGAGCTCTGGTCACCTTCTATTCTTACAATTTGTTGTCACTTGTTCTTGAACACCATGTTATGTTAGGTCGCAGACATCTAGGCTTCAGAGACATGGCCAATGACATCTTAAGTAATACACCAATCAATTCAAATGCTAAATTTTTTATGTGGAAAAACTTTTTCCAAACTCCCCGCAACTTTAAAATTGAGCAAACTTTTCTCTGAACTTTCCCAAAATATCAAAATACTCCCCTAAATTTTAAAAGTGAGCATTTTGTCCCCTTCATTCAATTGTGCATTTACTCATTTACCCTTTTAGTATTTTTCTCATTTCACTCATTTATGTATTTATTCATTTATCTTTAGTAATAATTAAACAAAAGCTTAAAAAAACTAAACTATTTTATCTGAGAAGTAAAATTAAATTAATTTATTAATTATTTATTTATAATTTAATTATGTTATATATATTTTTTAATTTTTATTCTATATTTTAACACCAAACTTATTTTATTTATTTTATTTTTTAAAATTTTTTATTTTATATGTTATGTTTTAAATTTTACTTAACACTTACAATTCAATTGTAATAAGCCTAAATTATTAATTTAATTTAATGTGTGTGTGTGTGTGTGTGTGTGTGTGTGTGTGTGTGTGTAAAATAAGAATTATAATTAAGTAATTAAAAAATTAATTTAATTTTACTTCTAAGACAAAAATAGTTTAGTTTTTTAAAACTTTTGTTAATTATTACTATTGATAAATGAATAAATACATAAATGAGTGAAATGGGAAAAATACTAAAATGGTAAATGAGTAAATGCACAATTAAGTGAAGGGGGCAAAGTGTTTACTTTTAAAGTTCAGGGGGTATTTTGGTACTTTGGGAAAGTTCGGGGAAAAGTTTGTTCACTTTTAAAGTTCAAGGGGTATTGTGCTCACTTGAGAAAAGTTCGGAAGGTTTTTTTTGCACTTTTGCCTTTTTATTATTATGGTTCGCCGTTACGGTATTGGTTTATACTGTGGTTACGATATCAGTTTAGTATCGAAATTCCGTAATGATATCATACTTTCCAAAAAGGGTAATTGAACTATGTTTATTACATAATTTAGGGTGTACTTTTGTTAAATGCAATATATATTTTTATTTTTTCTAAATTACCCTCTTACCATGTTTAAAATAAAATAAATCTCGCTGAAAAAAGAAGAAAAAAAAAAAGGAACAAAAATAAAACTTAATGTAGTATCAATGCAATAAAATATAACAAAAGAATTGCTGCCAATTTTTCTTTTTATGAATTTTGTGTCAATTTTTTAAAAAATAAAATAAAAATCACGTATTTAAATTCCATTAGACTAGTGAAGATAAACTCATTTAATTAGATATTTTACCTATGAAACACGGATACGGACACGACACAGACACAACGACATGGCAAATTTCAAAAAATTAGGACATGACACAGCCCCGACATGTCTATAAAAAATTATAATTTTTTTATATATACATATTATATTACACAAATACTTCATTTATCACTCAAATAATGAAAATCAAATAAACTTATAAACAAAAATAAACAAATAAGTTAAATGAAATGTCTAACATGTTCAAAAAAATTCATTATACTACTATCCAATAATCAAATGCATCTTCCCCAACATCCGTCATCTTAGTCTCTCTCTCGTTATATTGTGAAAATTTTCTTGATTGAATACAAATATTGGAATGTATAAATACCAAATATTTGGCTCTTTGTGATATTATCTTGTTCATCTTCAAATAGTGGATAAATGAATATGTACTCTAATTCTTCTGATAAGATGAGAAGGAATAAAGATATTCAAGTATAGGTGTTGAAATTTCATAAGTAATCCATTAAATTATCAGCTCCATAAGACCTCTATATTTTATTGAATCAACCGACCCACCGCGTGTCCAACATGCGGACACGTGTGTGTCCTCTGAGTGTCCACTAAATGTCCAATTTAAAAAAAAGTTATGACACTTTATTTTTTTGTCATACACGTATTTTTGGCGTGTCCGCGTGTCCGGCACAGATACGACTACCTTAGACGAAGTATCCATACTTCATAGTATTTTATTTATTATGTGAATATATTGTTGGGACAAAAAATATATATTTCAATTCATCAATTTGAATTACACGACTTGCAAGAAAGGCATCCAAATTTGAAGGGGCCAGTATGATTCGCATTAAACTCCAACAAGAGGTGTTTGATAAATGAGAGGTTTATCCAACATAGTATATTTCATGGCTAGAAATAATTTGGTTATTGAAAATAATTTTATCCTACAATCGCTATACTATTTTACGTGGAGAAAGTTTTTTCATAATATTGGAAAATTAATATATTAAGGAAATAGAAATAAAAGTCCAACATAATATATTTCTAGAAGTTTTATTTATTTATTGGTTGAAAAATTTGTATTATTCTATACAAAATGCTCATGGGTTCCAAACTTCTAAACCGGTACAGGTCCGAAATGGGGCCAATATTATGTGGGCCCAATCCAGTTCTTGGTTTGCAATGGTGCAGTTGTTGCCTGCACTCTTCTGGGAGGACAGTGCATGAAGGTCATATTTTTATTATTATTATTTTATTATAATTTGTATATGTAGAAAAATACACAACGAATCGGGTTAAAAAAATTGAATATCTTTATTCATCATTTGACCATGTATTTATACATAATTCAGTAGATGGGTCAGACCCATCTACCCAAGTTTACCAATCCCTTAAATCATGGAATTTTGTAAATTCCTTTCTTTTTTGGGCTCTATCTTCCATAAGTGGGACAAATTCCTGACTTGGGGATCACTCATTTTCTAGAGACTTCTATGGGCCAGACACATCCGTCATATGGCCCATCAGTCCTGCAACCCACCAGTTATATGGCCCATCTTTATTGGGCCATATAATTTTTGGCTATAACACAGGCCCCTGAGGTTATGGGCTCATAAGCCAATTCATAGCCCATTACCGAATTTATATATACACATACATTAATGTTTTCATGGGAAATGATGGTGGTGATGTGGAAAGTCTTTAATTGACATTTATTTGCATTTCAAAACGTGAGGCAATAATTTCCTTAATTTTCACACCATGACGGCTTGTCGTGTAACGTGCGACCTTCGGGCTTCGTGCGGACTATTAGTTTGCCCCTTTTTCTCACTATAAAAACACACTCTTAATCATTTGTTTTCCTCATTCTAGCGAATCATTTTTCAAGCCTCTATCTCTCAATTCTCATTTTCGGGGCTCCTTCCTCATTGACTCCTGCAATTTCTTCAGCCGGCATTTTCTAGGAACCTCCATCGGAACAGACTCTTAGCCCTTTCTGAAGGATTTTCCCAATTTGGTGGTATTTTGTTCTTGTTACTTCGGTTTAGCTATTTGACTACCCCGAGATAAACGTTTTTGAACTCACTACTTAAGAAAATTTATCATTTTAGTATGGAGTCTTCGGGCATCTGGCCCCTGAGACTTGTTTTTGTCCTCTGGTTAGTTCAAATCAGGTTTGAACTCAACACTTAGGAAAATTTTCTGTTAATATGGAGTCTTCGGGCATTTGACCCCTGAGACTTGTTTGTGTCCTTTGGTTAGTTCAAATCAGTTTTGAACTCAATACTTAGGAAAATTTTCTGTTAATATGGAGTCTTCGGGCATTTGACCCCTGAGACTTGTTTGTGTCCTCTGGTTAGTTCAAATCAGTTTTGAACTCAATACTTAGGAAAATTTTCTGTTAATATGGAGTCTTCAGGCATTTGGCCCCTGAGACTTGTTTATGTCCTCTGGTTAGTTCAAATCAGGTTTGAACTCAACACTTAGGAAAATTTTCTGTTAATATGGAGTCTTCGGGCATTTGGCCCCTGAGACTTGTTTATGTCCTTTGTTAGTTCAAATCAGGTTTGAACTCAACACTTAGGAAAATCTTCTGTTAATATGAAGTCTTCGGGCATTTGGCCCCTGAGACTTGTTTATCTCCTCAGGTTAGTTCAAATCAGGTTTGAACTCAACACTTCGGAAAAAAATTTATATTAATATAGCATTTTCACAAGGTATGATCACTCATATATAATGTGATTTTTTATTAAAAAGTTTGGGAAACATGTAGCAGAGGTGCCGAATATCGGGCACAGATGTTTTATTATAATCAGCAGAAGTGTCATGTGCAAGACATAGTTTTATTTTATTGTTTTAAGGAAAAACTATCTAAGGATAATACCTCTTCCGACGATAAGCGTTCTGAGAGTTGGGCTCGATGCGGCATGTCTCATTCTTCCGTACCCGATAGGCACCGCAACCGAGGACCTCAATTATTAAATAAGGTATTTCCCATGTCTCTCGTAACTTACCAATAATCCCAATTTTTCTTCTGAGCACCATATCGCCTACCTGAAACTCTCTTCTTTTGACCTTCTGATTAAATCGAGCCCTGACTTGCTGCTGATAGGCAGCCAGCCTTATCCCGGCGACTTCTCTTCTTTCTTCCAGTAGGTCCAAGTCATGGGCCAGGTGCTGATTGTTTGGACCTTCTTCCCAGGCCTGACTTCTTAGCATAGGCACCTTCAATTCGGTAGGAATAACGGCTTCAGCCCCGTAGGCCATGGCGAAAGGGGTCTCTCCTGTTGGATGTCTTGGAGTGGTCCGATAGGATCATAAGACCTCGGGTAATTTTTCCAACCAAACTTTTTTTGCTTCTTCGAGCTTTTTTCTAAGTTTATCAAAAATTGTTCTGTTTGTCCTTTCAGCCTGTTCATTTCCCTGTGGGTAACCAACAGAAGAAGTGTTCTAATTGATCCCATACTTTGCCAGGAACGCTTGAACTTTCCTGTTATCCAGGTTGGTGCCATTATCCATCATTATAGTTCGGGGTAGACCGAATCTATAAATGATGTGACTCCAAATGAACTTTATAACGTGGCTACTTTTGATAGTTGAGTATGCCTCAACTTCCATCCATTTGGTAAAGTAATCCGTAGCCAGAAGAACATGTGTAGTAGATCATATGGCTTGTGGGAGAGGACCCACAATATCCATTCCCCATCGGGCAAAGGGGTGAGGGATAATTGTTGAATTTAGTAGTTCCAAAGGTGGATGAATGGCATCTCCATGAAATTGGAATTTTTTACAGTGTCGAGTATATACCTCAGCGTCTCTTGACAGATAAGGCCAGAAGTACCCCTGTGTGAGGACTTTATGGGCTAAAGACCTTCCTCCGAAATGATTGCCACACGATCCAGCATGTATCTTTTCCATGACTGCAGAAGCTTTGGAGGGTGTGAGACATCATAAATATGGCCCAGAGAAAGACTTGCGGTAAAGTTGGCCGTTGTATAGAGCGTATCTTGCGGCTTTCATTCTTATCTTCCGGGCCTCTGGTTTTGACTCAAGTAACGCACCCGTCCTCAAATAGTCTGTTATGGGGTCCATCCAACTTGGCTCCCAAATAATGACCATCACATCCTCGAAGGGCTCCAAGCTTGATTGGACGATAAAGTCCACTGGTGTTGTTTGAGTCATACTTTCCCCTGCTGCAGAGGCCTGGTTAGCCAAACAATCTGCCATGATATTGTCCCCTCTGGGGATCTGTTCAAAGGTTAACTGCTGGAATTCCTTGGCCTCTTTTAGTACCGAATTCCTATATGCTTCCATTTTAGTCTCTCGGGTTTCATACTCCTCATTTGACTGACATACGACCAATTGGGAATCACTTCGTATCTCTGCTTTCTGTACTTGAAGGCTTCGGGCCAACCAAATTCCTGCTAGAAGGGCCTCATACTCGGCTTCGTTGTTGGAGGCTGGAAACTCCAATCGAACGGACTGCTGAATTTTAGTTCCATTGAGTGTTACGAGCTCTACACTGATCCCTGCTCCGTTGATATTTGACAATCCGTCCATGAATACTACCCATAATTCTGGTTCATTTTCTTCTGGAGCGTTCGTAGTTTCTGTTTCTAACAGAAAGTCAGCTACCGCTTGCCCTTTGATGGCGATTCAAAGGACATAGGCTATGTCATAGATTCCCAATTCTATTGCCCATTTGGATACTCTCCCTGATAATTCGGGCTTCGCCATTATGGATCTAATCGGGGTTGCAGTTGGTACCACGATCGGATGTGCTTCAAAGTAATGTCAAAGACATCATTTTGCATTGATCAGTGATAGTACCAGTTTTTCATGTTTGGAATAACGGGTTTATGCATCAGTAAAGGCTTTGTTGGTGTAGAAGATCGGCATCTAGTACCCCTTGCCCTCCTTGACTAGAGCGGTGTTGGTATATGTTGCAGATATGGCTAGATATAAGTGTAACGACTCGTCTACTTCCGGGGTTGCCAGTATGGGAGGCTTTTCCATGTAGCTCTTGAGCTTTTTCAGGGCTTCTAATTGCTCTAGCCCCCAAACCTCTCCTTTAACTGCTTTTATATAATGAAAAAATGGTTGGCATCGATCAGTTAAGCGAAAGATGAAATGACTGAGGGCTACTACTCTCCCGGTTAGTACTTGGATCTCCTTTCGGGACTTCGGCTCTCCCGTTTCCATAAGAGCTCTGACTTGTGCTGGGCTCACTTGTATTCCCGTCTGATCAACTATGTGTCCCAAAAACTGGCCTGAGGACACTCCGAATGAACATTTGGATGGGTTGAGTTTCATCTTGTACTTTCTGAGGGTGTCAAACACCTGCTGCAGATCAGCCATGTGGTCACTTTTTGCCTTGCTTTTGACCATCGTGTCATCAATGTAGGCTTCTATGGTAGATCTCATTATGCCCTGAAAAACTTTGTTTACCAACCTCTGAAAGGTTGCACCTGCATTTTTTAGTCCGAAAGGCATAACTGTGTAACAATATGTACCTAATTCAGTGATGAATGCAGTCTTTTCCTCATCATCTGGGTTCATTCGTATCTGGTTATATCCAGAGTACGCATCCAAAAAACTCAATCGCTCGAATCCTGCGGTGGCATCTACCATCTGATCAATCTTTGGTAAAGGAAAGCAATCCTTCGGGCATGCTCTATTCAGATTAGTGAAGTCCACGCACACTCTCCATTTCCCATTCTTCTTCTGAACCACAACCACGTTTGCCATCCAGGAAGGATATTGCACTTATTTAATGAATCCGACTTGGAGAAGTCGATCAACCTCTTCAGCTATAATTTGGTTTTG
Organism: Cornus suecica; assembly: GCA_963922005.1. NCBI lineage: Eukaryota > Viridiplantae > Streptophyta > Magnoliopsida > Cornales > Cornaceae > Cornus > Cornus suecica. The sequence goes on from OY998243.1 coordinate 60,149,264, forward strand.
GTGGCCCCCATGCGTCTTTGTTTCTGCCTGACGGGTTTTATGCCGGGGTCCACGTTGAGGGAATGCTAGGCCACTGAAGGATCGATACCGGGCATATCCATGTGGCCCTAAGCGAATACATCAACATTAGAGTGTAGGAGGGCCTCCAATTCTTCCTTTTCTTGTATGTTAAGGCCAAAGCCAATGTAAGTCGTCCTTTCAGGGTGGTCTGGGCAAATCTGAACTTCTAGCAAAGGTTCAGCTGCTATAGATGACCCCACACACTTATCCTGTAATTGCTATTGATGATTGGGTACTGCCTTGGATCATGAATCTCTTTCTGGTTCTGTCCTCTTCCTCAGACCTTTCAAGGTGATGGCGTAACATTCTTTGGTTGCCACCTGATCTCTTCTGATGTTAATCACATCAATTTCGTTTGGATCGACGCATCGCATAACTTAATGCAAGGTGGAAGGAACTCCGTGCATCCGATGGATCCAACCCTTGCCCATGAGGAGATTATATGAGGGTTTGACATCTACCACCACAAAAGTTTCTCTAAGATTGCGCCTTGCTGCTGTTACTGGCAGTTGGATCTCCCCCACTGCTTCTACTCTTCTGCCATCGAATCCTGCTATCGGGCTTCTGAAAGGGACTATCTCCTGGGGGTTAATCTCTAACTTCTCAAAAGCCCACTTAGTGATTATGTTGGCACTGCTTCTAGGTCGATCATTAATCTCTTGATCAGGCAGTTTGAGACCATGAGGGAGATCACCAAAGGATCGTCATGTGGTGATTGAATGTTCCGCATATCTGTAGAAGAGAAAGTTATCCGTGCATCCTCTTTCAGGATTCGAAACTCGCTGATTTCTCCAACCCTTCGCAATCTCTCGGCTTGACGCATCTAGGATCTACAGGCTTCCTCCACTTCTGATCGGCTTGGCCCTCCGTGAACCATGTGAATAAATTTTACGGGCTGACCCGTTGTCCCCTTGACGAGCGTATGTGATGTTTGATCTGATCGGGTGCCCTCCTTGGCAACGTATTAGGTCAATTCTCCTTTTGCTATCATGGCTTCTACTTGCCTCCTGAGGCTTCTGCACTCGTTGGCGTGGTGTCCATACTCGCCGTGGAAGGCACAGTGTCTTGACATGTCCCTCTGTTCCATTGGTTGTCTGATAGGTGGTGGTGACTGGAAGATCCCTTTACCCTTAGTCTCCTGATATAGTTTGGCAAGGCTAACCTTTAATGGTGTGATCTTATCTTCAAACCTTTGGCGTTTCTCTAGGACTGGGGAGGGTGCAAGTGGAGCGCCTGACCGCTTTCGATCTGGTGCCCGATCCTTAACTTTAGGTTCGGATACTCTTGCCTCTATGCTTGCAAAGGCTGCCCTTCTTTGGCGTATGGCCAGTTCTTCTTCTATCCGAATATGTCCTTGTGCCCTAGAATTGAGTTCCCCGATGTATGTTGGTGGCCTTCTAACCAAAGACTGGTGGAACTTGGTTCCAAGAATCAAGGTCATCCTGAAGGCCTCGGCGGCTGAGTGCTGATTACAATTATCAATAGAGGACATCTCGACATTGAATCGTGAGACAAAGCTTTTCAGGGATTCACCTTTTTCTTATATCATGGTAAATAAACTGGAAATGGTCTTTTTTTGTCTTTTATTGCCGAAGTATTGGGCGATGAACAACTCACAGAGTCTAAACCAGCTTCTAATAGATCGGGGTGGTTGCTTCCTAAACCATAGCAGGGCTACTTCGGCCAAGCTGATGGGAAAGACTTTGAATAGTAAGGCTTCGTTTTCGTTGTAGACATTCATTTTTGTATGGACATGGTAGATGTGTTCCATCGGATCTTTTGTGTCGTCAAATAAGGTAAACTTTGGTAGCCTGAACCTCTCCAGGTAGGGCACGCTGGTGATCACCAGTGTGAATGGTGTCTGCACGGCGTCGATGGATGCCTCAGAGGCTAGATCGTTCGGGGTCTGAATCTTCAGATCCTTAAGCACCTCCCTTTGGAATCTGATCATAATTTCCTCCAATTTTTTCATGGTCAGAGTTTCCTCAGGATTGTGCATCCCGAGCACCTGTAGGGATGATTCTGCGTGTTCCTCCCGATCGTTGTTGGACTTTGCGTGGTGGTTGTCTCTTTCCAATTGGTGGCCCGTGGACAGTTCATGTTGGTTGGATTGTTCGCCATTCTGGGCTTCTCGAGGGTTTTGCAGCAGGGCCAATTTTGCCACCAACTCGGCGGTCCTTTCCTCCAAGGCCCGCCTGATTGGATCTTCGGTTTACGAAGGTTGGCCTCCGTTCGGAGGTAACTCAGATTGTTACGACCGGGTGATAACCGCCATGGATGATGTCAATCTAAGCTCCTAGTAGAGAAATGGGAAGCTATCGAAAAAAGATTTCAAGGACTAGGTTTCCCACAGACGGCGCCAATTGTGTAAATGCAGAAAAATACACAACAAATTGGGTTTAAAAAAAATTGAATATCTTTATTCATCATTTGGCCATGTATTTATACATAATTCAGTAGATGGGTCAGACCCATCTACCCAAGTTTACCAATCCCTTAAATCATGGGATTTGGTAAACTCCTTTCTTTTTTGGGCTCTATCTTCCATAAGTGCAACAAATCCCTGACTTGGGGATCACTCATTTTCTAGAGACTTCTATGGGCCAGACTCATCCGTCCTATGGCCCATCAGTCATGCGGCCCACTAGTCCTATGGCCCATCTTTATTGGGCCATATAATTTTTGGCTATTACACATTGTTTTTGGTAACCTTGGTATCGGTTCATCTTACGTACACCTCGACTAATTCACAGGGCCCTGAAATTAACGACCAAGTAAATCCTCGAGTGGCCTAAACAAATTGTAGCCAGCCGGATCGAACGTAGGACCTCCTAATGCTTTTTGAGGCATTAAATAAACATATATCTCACATAACATGCTTACGTTTATATCATATCATTATTAATCAAATGTTGCATATCTTATATGAGTATGTAATTTATTTGTTTTGCAGGCAATATACTTGCTGTCGAATCCAAACGGAAGTGTTAAGCTCTATGAATTTGTAATAATATTTGGATGCTTGATGTTGATTCTTGCACAAATACCATCTTTTCACTCACTGAGGCACATCAACTTGGTTTCTTTACTACTTTGTCTTGCCTACAGCACTTGTGCCACTGCTATTTCCATTTATATAGGTACAAACTATAACTTCTAAATCTATCTAATCTAAACCACCCAAGAATAATATATTATTTACTAATTCAAAAATATTATATTTGGAAAAGATTTGCACTTAGTAATTCAGAAAGCATCCGGTCTTAGGTTTGATTTTCACTGTACTTAGACAGTTCGTTAGGGTAACGAATGCAAGGGTTGTCTTGCACACGTCAGTGAAGTCACATAGATTAGTCGGGGTAAAGCCCTTTACCCCCTGGAGACACTGATTATCGAAAAAATGAATTCCTATCAACTATTGATTACCTTTCGTAGGAAATTCTTCCAAGGCACCAGAGAAGGACTATTCCCTAAGCAGTGACGATGAAACTCGGATTTTTGGCATCGTCAACGCGGTTCCAGGTTTGTCATGACAATCATTCAGATTTTAGTTTCCATTGTTCTAAGCTTGTTCGGCTTTTAACTGTCGCAACACTATAGGCAACTTTGGCGCCTCCGGTGAAGGGGAAGATGTTCAAGGGACTGATTGTTTGTTATACAGTAGTGACAGTGACATTCTTCGGTGTGGCCATTTCTGGCTACTGGGCATTTGGCAACAAAGCTGACAGTCTCATCCTCAGCAATTTCTTGGATGCTGATGACAACCCTTTGGTGCCAAAATGGTTTATTCTGATGACCAACACATTCACTATTCTCCAACTATCAGCTGTTGGCGTGGTATGACCATATGACCATGTGTCCCCTCACTCGCACATAACAATCTGTTTTAGACCCTATTTGGCAGAGCTTCTACTTTTGCTTTTAAATAAAAGAAAAAGAGAAGCAAAAAGCATTATGAGAAGCTGGTTCTCCAAAACACTCTAAAAAATGTCACTAAAATAGCTTTTCCATCCAAAAAGCTAAAAGCGGCATTTTGAAAAGCCAATCCAAACAGAGTCTTAAGCTTGAGACAACAAATGGCATGATCAATTAATGATCGTTGCTTGCAGGTTTATTTGCTGCCCACGAATGAAGTGCTGGAAAGAACGTTTGCAGACCCTACTAGTGGTGAATTCTCTGTCAGGAATGTAGTACCAAGTAGAGCTAGCAATTCGTGTCAACAGGTCGACCCACGTGTCAACGGGGAAATCTGATACTAGTCGACACGAAAATCAAACATTTTAAATATGACACAATTCAACACGAAAAATAGAAAATAAAAAATTAAATTGAATTTGAATTTGACACGATTCAGTAATAGTTTATTATTATATTTCAATCCATGATCAATTAAAGAACAAAAAAAATCAGCAAATAAATATAATAATAAATATTATCATGTCAAACGTGTCAAGTCGTGTCAGAAATTCCAGCTCTAGTACCAAGGGTGATCTCTAGGTCACTATCTGTCATCATAGCAACAACTATTGCAGCAATGGTTCCATTCTTCGGGGACATCAATGCAGTGATAGGAGCCTTTGGGTTCATGCCACTCGACTTTGTTCTCCCTGCAGTTTTCTTCAACTTGACGTTTAAGCCATCGAACAAAAGCCCCATTTTCTGGTTAAATATCACCATTGCTGTGGTGTTCTCAACCTTGGGGGTCATTGCAGCAGTTGCAGCTGTCAGACAAATAAGTCTCGACGCCAAAACTTACCGATTATTTGCTAATATTTGATCAAACACAAATTTGTACAGTAGCTGAACTTTATAGCCTGCAATCCAAAATCTTTCAGACTTGTGCTGCTTTCACCAAGGAGCAGCACAATTTGAGATCATTTGTAAGGTGCAACATTTCTCATTGCCATATATGTTATACTGAAAGATGTATAAAGCACTCTAGTCTTTCAAAGGGGTATTTCAACTATACGAGTCGATGAATATATATATTAGCAGCAAAATGTTTTTAAATGCAACTCTGCTAAACAAAGCTGGTAGCAATTATTTGGGAAATCTATGCAAGTAGCTTAAATACAATAATAAACAACAATTAATATAAATGAAAATTTGTGTACTAAAAAAATTATATTAGTCTTGCACAACCACAAAGCAATGCAATAAGCTTCTGCTTTTTCTCCTCTCCTTCCACCTTCTCAAGTTTCGAACATAACCACCAACAAGATGAAGAAAAAAAGGAAATTGTTATCTTTATCATTATACTTGAATGTCAAAACAGAATTTATTCTATAAGTAACAAAAAGAAGAGAGGAGAAAAATTATCCATATGTATCATTATAATAAAAAGTCAAAACAGAACATACCCTCTCTTTACATTTCAGAAGCATCACCATTGATGTCAGATGTATTGTCTATCATAGGCTCTAAGGAGTTCAAGTTCTTCTCTTCAGCACTCTCTAGAGAAGTATGGTTCACAGAGCCATTTTGTTCTAACATGGGCTCTGAGTACTGCAAGCCATTCCCATCAACACTCTCAACAAAAGTATGATCTGCAAATATTTTTTGGATCAACACGGGCTCGGAGGAGTGCAAGCCATTCTTGTCAAGACCCTGATCAGATGTCTGATTCGCAGATATATCTAAATCTGCCATGGGCTCCGAGGACTGCATGACATTCTCATCAACACTCTGAACAGGAGTACGAGTCGCTGGTGTAGATTGGTTTGGTTTGAGCTCAGAGGAGTGCAAGCCATTCTCATCAGCACTCTGAACAGGAGTATGAGTTGCGGGTGTAGTTTGGTCAGGTTTGAGCTTGGAGAAGTGCAAGCCATTCTCATCAGCACTCTGAACAGGAGTATGAGTCGCAGGTGTAGTTTGGTCTGGTTTGAGCTCAGAGAAGTGCAAGCCATTCTCATCAGCACTCTGAACAGGAGTATGAGTCGCGGGTGTAGTTTGGTTCGGTTTGAGCTTGGAGAAGTGCAGGCCATTCTCATCAGCACTCTGAACAGGAGAATGAGTCTCGGTCCCGGAGAATTGCAAGCCATTCTCATCAGCACTCTGAATAGGAGTATGAGTCGCGGGTGTATCCAAATCTGACATGGGCTCAGAGGAGTGCAAGACATTCTCGTCAACACTCTGAAGAGAAGTCCGAGTCGCGGGTGTATCCAAATCTGACATGGGCTCAGAGGAGTGCAAGACATTCTCGTCAACACTCTGAAGAGAAGTCCGAGTCGCAGGTGTATGTAAATCTGACATGGGCTCCAAGGAGTGCAAGACATCCTCATCAACACATTGAACAGAAGTAGGAGTCGCGGGTGTATTTTTTTCCGGTATGAGCTCAGAGGAGTGCAAGCCATTTTCATCAACAACAGTATGACTCGGAGATGTTTTTATGTTTGACATGGGCTCGGACGACTGCAATCCATTCTCATCAACACTCCGAACAGAAGTATCATTTATAGATTTACTTTGGTCTACCACGCCCTCAATTGAACCGACCTCACCAATAGCCTGAAGAGAAGTAAGATTCGCGGAAACCTTTTGGTCCAGCATGGGGTCGGAGGAGTGCAAGTCATTCCCATCAACAATTGGAAGAGAAACACGATACGGGCTTTGGTCCTCGATGATGGTCTCCCTTTCTTGATAATGTCTTTCCGGGAGAAGAGAAGTAGGTGTCACAGAAGGCTTCTCGACATACGAGATTGATGCACCTGAATTACCAGGCATGACAGCTGGTGAAGGATTGACAATGTGCCTCCTTTTATGTTGCTTCTTGATGTTCTGATTGAAACTGGCTAGAATGAGCTGAGAAATTCAAAATATCTAATATGAGATTTGAATATAAACAAAAGTCAATTGACCCAAGCTGAATGATGCAATCATGGATTTTTACATGTTTAAACATTCTTAAGGTGTTCCAACTACACACTGGGTATCATGCTAAAAAACTTCTCATAAGGACGATCACGATTTTTAGATTTCCTAGAATGTATGAATCTAGTATAGATGTAATCACGACACTTACTTGAATTGGACCGGCTGCAATGAGTGAGCTAGCAACGGCACCACCAAACACTCGGCCATTACTATGAGCAAGGGAAACCGTTAGCATACCGACTTTACTGCACACACCCTCTCCCATCTCACTAAAAGTATAGCAACCAGTTAATGTTATTAGGTCAAAGCGGCCCTGCACGAAGAGCATTAAAAGAAAATTGAAAGTGAGTGATAAAGCTAAATTGTATATATAGTTTCTACTAATAGCATAGAGGTTTTGTTGTCTGTATGCCAGCAAATGACAGAAACCGTGAAATGAAAATGAAAAATACGATGGTCAAAAATGTTTTTCTAAGGTATTAAAAAGAAGAAAAAAACAGGCACACTGATGAAGTTCTCCATAATCTGTTCATAGATGTTTTTCTTTCTCCTCTTTTTTTCGTTCTTTTTTTCGAGAATGAAAAAATAAAAGGTGCCATCTTAATAACTAGGAGAACAAAAAGTAAAAATAACTTAAATCACTATTCTCAATACATAACATAAATACCTCATAATATTGTGTATGGCCGAAACCACCTGGTTGACAGATATCGACACTAGAAACTACTCCGGTAGCAGACATCACACAAATAGACTGAATGCCCTTTTGAGCAAATGATAAAATTTTGCCAATAACGTCCTGCAACAGAACGAAAGATATCATCATCCGCCCGTGCCCACTGCTTGAAAAAAGTAGAGGAATGAAGTCCCCTCCAAACTCGGTTTTGTGCACAGGTGCATGAGGAATGAAGTCATTGTTTTCAAATAAATCTAATATTACCTCTCCTGGTTGTATTGTCAGTGCATGAGGAATGAAGTCCCCTCCAGCTATATCTACAGGAAACCCACCTTCGCCACAAAATCAAATATAAAAAATTACTTATTTTCATAAATGTTACAGCCGAATCACAAACAATATTTTCTAGTGTATGAAAATAATCATTGAATTAAACTCTTTCGCACATTCACAATTCAGAATTTTGTGATTGCAAAACAAGATAAATGGAATTGAAAACCAACCCGAATAGCCAAAATCCTCCCCCTAATTGTATTCAAATTCACTCCGGTTGGTTATGCATAAACTCAAACCCATTGAAAACATGTTACACATATTTGAGATAAAATCTTGAATGATTATATACGTGCTTTGGTATTTAATTTTTATAAAGGTAGCATTTTAGAAGAAGAAAAAATACATCTTTTTCCAAAGATTTTATATTATTTTGTTATTAATTTTCTTAAAATGTATATATTTAAAAAGGACAAAATTTGGTGCCTACTTCGAAACAATCTCTTTTAAATAAGACAACCATTTTTGGCGTCTATTGACCTTTAGAATGAGAGTTTCTGATTGCGGAAATCAATATATTGTTGTCAAAAAAATTTCTTGAAATATATTTTATGAAAGATCATATATATTCCTACATATTTAAATTTCAAAACTTTTTCTTTTTTTTAAAAAGAGAAGAAAAAAATCAAAACTTTATGATATATTATATACCTACATGTTTTAGTGTTTGAATTCGAAATTACGTCTTCTAAAGAAACATGATCACATTGGGCAGTGCCCTTCTGGAAATAACCATTTATTGAGTAATAAATACCAAAGGTGTAATCTTGTACTAAGTCATCTTTACACTCCAGATTGTCAGAATCTTGTTGCAAATTATATTCTCTAAAACAAACCTCATCAATATATATATTTGAATGCATTTATTCTCAACAAGTACATTAAACACACTCATTAATAACAGAAATAAATATATATAAATACTGTATCCGAATATATATATATATTAACATTATATTAGTCTTACCTTATTCTGGAATGAAAGGGCTCACCCCATGAATTCCCCCATTGCCCTTATGAAAACTAAGGCCCTAGTTGATTTTGCAACTATTCTAAAGAACATAAAATAAAAAACTGTTTTCAGAATAAAAGTCCAGTTTAAAGAGAAAGATTGTCAGAATCTTGTTTTTGCAAATCATATTCTCTAAAACAAACCTCATCAATAAATATTTGAATGCATTTATTCTCAACTGGTGTATTAAACACACTCATTAATAACAATAAAAAAAGAGAAAAATATATCAACTATATCCCAAAATAATTTATATATATATATATATATATATATATATAAATTAACATAATATTAGTCTAATCTTATCCTCGAATTAAAGCCTCACCCCATAAACTTCCCCCATTTTATGAAAGGGGCTAGTTGATTTTGCGACTTTGGAAACTATTCTCAAAAACGCAGAAAATAAGAAACTATTTTCAGAGAGAGAAAAAAAAAGTCTGTCCTTTATAACCGAATTTGCAGATTACAGAAACAAAGCCGAATCTTTATGATAGGATTTTTTTAATGCATAAAATTCTAGTACTCTTTTTAAGAAAATAAAATTCTAGTACTTTTTTTACAAGAAAATAATAATATATAGATGAAATATTAAAATTGCCCCCTATAAAACTAAATATATATATATATATATATATAGTTCGCCCAATATATATAGGTCGCCCGTCGCCCCCTTAACCTAAATTTTCCCTGACAGCCCCAGTTTATACATACTAATTAAATAATAATAAAAATAACAGTTAAAAAAATCACATATTCAGTGATATATATATATATATATATATGATTTAAACATTATATTGAATTGATTGATCAAAATTAAGAGAAGAGAAGTCACTGACTTAGAGAAGACAGAAGTTGCCGTTTGCCGGAGCCACGTGGCCGGCCTCTCCCTCGCTTCTGAATAAGCTTTGCCGGAGTTCGAAACATCGGCAATGTCGCCTGAACTTGAACTTGATCCTCCACTTGAATTTTTCTAGGTCTCCCTCTCTTTCTTCCAACCCTTAATTCTCCGCCCACCTCCAACAATCCGCCGTCGCCAAACCCTCCGCCGCCGTTCGCCGCCACCGGAAATTCGGTCCCTGTCACGGCCACTGACGGAGGCACGCCGTTGTACTTATCTTCCATTGGCATGTCCATATCTAATCAAGTCTCTGAAATCAACAATCAAATCAACATATAAATTCTATATGTATATAACACACACACGCACATATATATATATATATATAGAGAGAGAGAGAGAGAGAGAGAGAGAGAGAAATAGGGTTGGGGAAAACAGACTAGTTCGAGAATTGATAGACGATTGGTGTCCCGGTCAAGAAAGAAGAAGAGGAGAAGACATAATTTTGATTACATATACATATATATAGTACGTAATTATATATATTTATGTATCTATGTATATAGAGGAAGAGGTTGAATACACATGTACCTGCAAAAGGCACCGCGAGCTAATCGTCTCTGTAGAAGAACTCTCTCAACTCTCAAATCCTCTCTGTTTCTTGATTGCATAAGAAGTGCCTGTGAAGATATATATATATATACACATATATATAGTATGGAAACCGAAACGTTTCGTATATTCCAAAAATACCCCTTCACAATTATTTTCTTTGGATTTTGAAAGAAAGGGGGAAACTTATAAGATATTATATGGTTATACAAATATATATATATATATATATATATATATATAATTTAAATTTGGTTATGTATTTATGGATTACAGTTTTATTTTTGAATAAATATATGTGGAATATGTATATTTGGTTATATATTTATGGAGTTATTATTAAATAAGGTATTTCATAGATTAGTTTTTATATAAATATATAGAATATAAATTTGGTCATTTAATTATGGAGTTATTATTGAATAAGATATTACAAGATTTATTTTTATACAAATATATAGAATATGAATTTGGTCATGTATTTATTGAGTTATTATTTCCAAATAAGATATTTTACAGTTTTCTTTTATACAAAATATATATTTTAAATTTGGTTTTGTGTGTATGGAGTTATTACAAAATCAAAAGATAATTCTCATGGTGAAAATTGGAAGATTTTATTTCCAAAACAGAAAAAACTAATAATTGAGAAATATTAATATTTACTAAGGCTAAATTCCGGAATTGGTTTTGAATTTCAAATTAAAAAATCTTTTCTGTTGTGAAGGCGATGGAATATCATCCGAATTAATGAGATAATTATATTTCTTTATATATTGTGAATAACTTGATTTATGTGTATCTACATATTTTGAAAGTTGATTCATAATTTTAAAAAAACTAGAATCATTGTTTAATGGGGACTGTAAATCATAAGCCAACTATAATTAGAATACCAAAAATAAAAATAATTCCAACTGTTCTTTACAAAATTACTAGTAATTGACTTGTAACAACCACTGGCATATATAATGAGATAATTAAATTTGTTAGAAATATATTGTCAATAACTTAATTTATTCTTATCTGCATATCTTAAATGTTGATTCATAATTTTAAAAAAATAGAATCATTGTTTTATGGGACTGTAAATCATAAGCCAACTAGAAATAAAATACCTAAGTTAAAAATAATTCCAAGTGTTTTTTACAAAATTTCTAGTAATAATGAGAGAATTAAATTCGTTACAAATCAATAACTTAATTTATTCTTATCTACATATTTGAAAGTTGATTCATAATTTCAAAAAATTAGAATCTTTAAGGGGACTGTAAATCATAAGTCCAACTAGAATTAGAATACCTAGGCTGAAAATATTTCCAGCTGTTAATTACAAAATTACTAGTAAATGACTTGTAATTTGTAAATAACACTGACATACATACATTTAACTGGTTTGACTAAATTTCATTTTACTTTAAAATAAGTCAATAACGGATAATTTTTTTCAGGAATTACACAACCAAAAAAAACCTACAAATACTATATAAGCAAGGGTAAATTACACTGACCGCCCCTAAAATTTGAACAAATTTCACACAGGTGAAATGCTTGAGATTTATTATAACGACCTCCCCTAATAGGTAAAGAATGTAAAAAATAATGTGAAAAGTCTCTTATAATCTTAATACTTTTAGTCTTTACATATCTTTTCGTCATTTGAGCATATATAAGGCTTCTATTGTCTTTTCTTTTCATAATAGGGAAGGTCATTTTTGTTTATTTTTAATTTTTGATAGGGGGTTGTTGAGCTCACGGGTCAAATGTGAGAGGAGGTAATTGTAATAAACCTTAAACATTCCACCTCTGTGTGATTTGTCCAAACCTCAGGGGAGGTCAGTGTAATTTGCCCAATAAACATAGAAAGCAATGAGATGACAACGGCACATGAGATTTGAAAATCATGTATGCATATTGGTCACTTTCTCATCAATAACTTATTACTAAACACAAGAAAATAGGATCAATGAAACTTCATATTCTTTTCTTTTTGTTCTTTCCACCATTTGCAGAGACAGATTGCATAGGAGGAAGAAAGAAACAAAAAGAGAATTAGGGTTCTCAAAATCAGTCATTCCACTGCATCTGAATCTCCAAAGAGTTCTTGCCAATGAGTTGCTGCCTCTTCGGGTGTCCGGAAAGACCAGATGTGGGGCTTCGCTTTCTCGCGAGTTTCCAGAATTACCTGCATTCGTAGTATGCAATTCGTTATTTTCGGAGAAAACAAGGGTAGAATTTCGAATGTATGTAATTATCCTTCCTATACTAAAAGAAAGAAACATGCAAGTGATAGCAGTTCCAAATTTTAAATAACAAGCAACAGCTTCAAGTCCCAGTATGGCAGTATACAATTTGATAGGCAAAAGACTAGACTAAAGTCCTATTTGGATTGGCTTTTCAAACGCTGCTTTTGACTTTCTTGAGGAAAAAACTGTTTTGAACGGTGTTTAGCAAAAAATTTAAAAGAGTTTCTAGGCCTTGGAAGAGCGTCTTATCAAAACAGTGTCCAGCTTCTCAAAACAACTTTTGCTTCTCTTTTTCTACTGCGTAAAGCCAGAAGCAATGCCAACTAGGGCCTAAATATGGTTTCTATAAATTTGAACAGCTGAAGTATAATTTGCTCATATCCAGCTTAAATTATAGGGTTAAATATAATCACCAGTATGTCTAACATTCTGTTCTAAAAGAAAAAATCACTCAGAAGAAAAATGCTGTTTGGTGATCCTCAAGGGCTTAGCTATAATGCAAGAAGCCATGAACCCAAACCTCACAGCCACTAAATGATTTGAAAGAGCAGTATCTGCTGTATTGCTTGTGGAAATTGAACAAGAGATGACTTAAGACACCATATTTAAACATATGTAAAGTCATCAGAAGCGAAGGAATGAAGCATGATATCCTCAACATCACTTGTTAGAGTGCTCTTCCAGTCCACATAAGTGAAGAGCTTTTACAAGTGGCAAATGGTTCTGACTAAAAGAGCGCTGGGGATTACATAACAGGAACACAAAATTCGGCTTTGATGGATTTTCGCGTGACAAACACGATATCTGCATCTCGAGGTGCGTCCTATCAATGACGGCTTTCCAAAACAAAACAGAGAAGGAAAACTGAGGAATATAATCATGGCAGAATCATGGAAATGCCCATTAAGGCTCTTATCAATCTTAAATGATATACTGCATGGCTCTAAAAGAGTACTGGCATGTAAGCATTCTTTTGCTCATTGCAGCTTGAGGGATACCACCACACAAAATCATAGCGAATTGAGACATGAAGTTGACACATGACATGATAAATATGCATAATGACAGATTGCCATGGATTCCTTAACAAGCAACTATATTCTCTCCTGCTTCTCTTATTTAGCTTGGAATAATTCATAAGGAAATTCTGGAACGTCATGTCCCACAAATTTTCACGAAATTATCAGGCTTCGAAAACCAATTGAGAGCCGAGGTTACTGGATTGTCATTTTCGACTTCCCGTTGTGCATTTCACTAAGATTTTCTCTCATTACACAGTTTGACAGGATGATGCATATCTAGGGGACAGAAACAAATAGACAGCAAATGGAGAGCTTACAGCTTCAAATTAGACCAAACTGAATGTCGATAAAATATATGAATGTATAAACTGTATGAAAACAAGAACCATAAATTCCAAACATTTCAACTCTAGAAATGAAAGAATAGTAATTTGAGCCCCTAACCAACTATTTGACATTTCTGTACAACAAGAATGGCTCTATTTGCTTCATAATCAACAAACAAACATGTGCTTTGATCTTCACTTTCATGAGCTATGATGTTCAAGTTAGAATCAACTTAAGCAAATGACATATAGGGAAAAAGCAGTAGCGAAAGCTTCGCCAATCCATTTACTGCACTGCACTGAATAAAGATGTGAGCCCAACCTGGTTCATTTGTCAAAGCAAATGTCCAAAAAATAGATGCTCTCAAATCTTTTGGGAGTCACCATGTAGGTAACATAGGAATATGTGAGTGCATGTTATTATTGGGGAGTAAACTTCAAAGCCTAACATAGATACAAATTGACAGTGATGTAACAAAAAATTTCAACGAGACACCTTGCTGAAAAAAAATAAAACTAAAAAATCCTTGGTATACAAGATAATTTGGTGTTACAGTATCCTGAAGAGGATTTGGTTACCAATGGAAAATTGTAAGTCTTCTATCTGTGTCTAATGGTGTTCACAATGAAGGAGATCTCATAATGCAATTAAGATCTCTACTGCTCGACATGATGCAAATCAGATCCACTTTTCCTTCTAAGCAAAGTTGTAAATTGAAGTAAAAGGGTTGTACGTAAGGTTCCTCAGCAGGAATATGGGAGAACATAACTTCACCCAAACACCAAAAGAGCAAATATTGGATTTAGTTCAGGACTAAAGAAGAAATCTGATGTCACGTCAACCCAGCTCCAACAACTTATCACATCTTGTTTTATTTTATTAATATTTTACATATTCCAGTGTTTGAAATTAGGGTTTCACATCTTATTGTCTACCAACATATATGTTATTATTGTTAGTGGAGACGTGTGGCCTCTTGGGCCACATGTGCCAATAAGGCCCAATAGGATCTCTTCTCTTGTGTAACCTGATTTACCATTATAAATTAAGAGTCTTTCTACCTTGAGAGGATACAGCTTATTCTAAATAACATGGTATCTGAGCCAGATACCGAAGTTTAAGAAACTCTATCCTCACAAAACTCTAACCCTAATCACCATCCTCCAATATCACTTTATCATATGTGTTACATTTACCTGCACTTCCATTCAATTTATTATCTGTTAGTGCCCTTACTAGACAACTGAATTGTCGTGTTGTTTTCTCTGGTTCTTCTTGTGAATTTCATGATCTGTCGACAAACAAGACTATTGGGTCGCACTTCAAGAGGGCTCTATGTGCTGGATGAAGAACCAACTTCCATGGCATGTTCCAGTCTCTCCTCTACACCCCTTGATCTTCATTGTCAACTTGGTCATCCTACTCTCTCAAGCCTAAAGCATTTGTGTCATGGAGTTCAGTCTTTATCTGAATTATTTTGCGAGTCTTGTCAATTTGCTAAACACCACAGGGTGTCGTATGTGTCTAGGGTTAATAAACGAGCATGTGCTCCTTTCGAGTTAGTCCATTCTGATGTCTGGGGACCTTGTTCATTCCAGTCCAAGTCTGGTTTTCGGTATTTTATTACATTTGTGGATGATTTTTCACGGATGACATGGTTATATTTAATAAAATCTCGTTTCGAAATATTTTCTATCTTTTGTGATTTCTATGCTAAAATCAAGAACCAATTTTTTGTTTATGTTCGTACCCTACGTAGTGATAATGCTCGTGAGTACTTTTATTCTCCCCTTGTGTCATTTATGACTCAGCATGGTATTATTCACCAGTCCTCATGTTCGGATACCCCCCAACAGAATGGTGTTGCTGAACGAAAGAATAGACAATTGATGGAAGTTGCTCGAGCTCTTATGTTTCATATGCAGGTTCCAAAGATGTTTTGGGGTGAGGCGGTATTGACAGCTACATATCTAATTAATCGGATGCCCTCATCGGTTCTTCAGGGGGAGATTCCTCACCGGGTCTTATTCCCTAAAGACCCTCATCACCCTCTCCCTCTGCGTATATTTGGTTGCACATGTTATGTTCGTGATATAAGGCCTCATGTTACCAAACTGGATCCGAAATCTCTGTAGTGCATCTTTCTTGGTTATTCTCGTATCCAAAAAGGGTATTAGTGCTTTTCACCAGAGTTGGGGCGGTTTCTTGTGTCTGTTGATGTAGTTTTCCATGAGTCCTCTCCCTTCTCCTCCTCTGTGTCGTCCGTTGACCCACCTTTGTCTCCATCTCTTAATCACTTTATAGTGTATGACTTGATTCGGGTCACTTTTGTCCCGTCCACTCCACCCCTCCAGACATATGTCGTGGACCGCATCAGGTGTTTGGTTCTTCTCCCATAGATGCTCCTGAGCCGGCTCTTGATACATCTGGTCTCCCGTCTTCAGATCCTCCCACACCTGCTTCAGATTCAGACTTGGATGTTCCTATTGCTCTCCGAAAGGGTAAATGTGGTTGTGCCAATTATCCTGTTTCTTATGCAGGTGTCTCACAGTCATTGCAGGACTTTATCTCTGCCCTGGATTCTATATATGTTCCTCGGAATCTCTCAGAGGCTATTTCTTCTCCACCCTGGTTGACTTCTATGAAAGAGATGTCTGCTCTTGAGTCTAATCATACATGGGATTTGGTTCCTTTACCTTTTGGCAAGAAACCTATTGAATGCAAGTGGGTCTAAGCCACTAAGATGAATCCATATGGGATTGTTGCTCATCTCAAGGCTTGTTTAGTTAACAAAGGTTATGCTCAGACTTATGGTGTTGATTACACCGATACGTTCTCGCTTATTGCTAAATTGGCTTCTGTTAGTCTTCTTATTTCTCTTGTTACTTCTGATTAGCCATTACATCAGCTGGATGTCAAGAATGTCTTCCTCCATGGTGATCTTCAGGAGGAAGTCTATTTGGAGCAACCTCCCAAGTTTGTTGCTCAGGGGGAGTCTCGACTTGTTTGTCGTCTGAAAAAATCTCTTTATGGCCTAAAACAATCTCCACGGGCTTGGTTTGGGCGCTTTAGAGAAGTTGTATTGGAATTTGATCTTCAGAGAGTGGGCAAAGATCATTCTGTCTTTTATCGCCATTCCGCTGCAGGTAGCATCTTTCTGGTTGTCTATGTGGATGATATTGTCATTACAGGGAACGATGATACAGGTATTTCTTCGCTGAAAATATTTCTCCAGAGTCAGTTCCAAACTAAAGATCTAGGTCATTTGCATTATTTCTTAGGTATTGAGGTGGATAGATGCAAACGTGGGATATATCTTTGCCAGCGAAAATATGCTCTAGATCTTCAACGGGATACAGGAATGATGAATGTTAAACCAAGCGATACTCCAATGACTCCAGGGGTCGAGTTATCTATGTAGGATGGTGATGAGTTCCCTAAACTAGATCGGTATCGGCGTCTAGTAGAGAAACTCAATTACTTTGCGGTGACTCGTCCAGATATTGCTTTCTCTGTGAGTGTGGTGAGTCAATTCATGTCTAATCCTCAGACTTCACATTGAGATGTTGTGACACATATTTTGACATATATTAAAGGAACCCAGAGTCGTGGATTACTCTACAGTAATCGTGGTCATATGCGGGTTGAGGGGATCTCCGATACTAATTGGGCAGGATCTCCTTATGATAGGAAATCCACCTCTGGATACTGTGTATTTGTAGGTGGTAATCTGGTATAACAGAAAAGTAAGAAGCAAAATGTAGTGGCTTATTCAAATGTTGAATCAGAGTATCGAGCACTGACGCATGTGACTAGTGATGTGACTTATTTGCATCAACTATTACACGAACTTGGTTATCCTTCTTCAGAGTCTTCTCAGTTGTGGTGTGATAATAAAGCAGCAATACAAATTGCGACCAATCCTGTATTTCATGAGCGCACTAAACATATTGAGGTGGACTGCCATTTTATCAGAGAAAAGTTACAGCATGGAGATATTTTATTGAAGCATGTGAAAACTGGGGATCAACTTGCTGATGTATTTACTAAATCTCTTCCAGGAACTAAAGTTAAAAATATTTGTAATAAGCTGGGCATGATTAATATTTATGCTCGAGCTTGAGGGGGAGTGTTAGTGGAGGCGTGTGGCCTTTTGGGCCACATGTGTGTAGTAAACCCAATAGAGTCTTCTCTTGTGTAACCTGATTTACCATTATAAATTAAGAGTCTCTTTACCTTGTGAGGCTACGGCTTATTCTAAACAACAATTATATATACATTATAAGTAAAAATAATAATAATCATTTTCTTCAAAAACAAAAAAAAAAAAAAAGATTAAGGTTTGAATTTAATTGCGTAGAGAACATTATAGTTTTTTATTCTCCTTTATTTGGGCACATGGTAGTTGCATACATATATGTATATATTTACAATGCACCACCAAATTATCCTCTAATGGATTGTTAATATCCCTATAAAGATTCAGAAATAACTCAATGCAAACAGATTCTAAAACCCTGCCCCTAATGAGTGAAATAAGAAATAAACAAAAAACAGGGTACCAAGTTTGAAGGCACACCTCTAGCTCGGAAGATCGTTTTGTTTTCAAAGTTAAGCAATCAACGAGAGAACTCCATTTATCAGAACAGTTATCGAGGACTCCAAGACGATAGTACTGCTGCATCTGATGGACTGGAGCTGTCAAAATATTTGTGTCATTAGTTTAACAAATCCAAAAGAATAAAATGAAAAAGAAAAGGCATGAATGAAGTCTAAATTTTTGCAATGGGAAGAAGTACAAATACTTCATGATTTTGTTGTCAAAACTTCAATAGATGGTAAAATAGTCAGCGACACTAAAGTAATTGGAGACATTCACAAAAACTGTAAGGATATGACGCCACAAGATGCAGGTTGCAGATAAATGAACAAATCAGAGTAGCTTTTTTGAGCTTGTTCAAGCCTATTCAACAATACAAATGAAACGGACTCAGTTTAAGCTTTAGTTTGTTGATAAACGAGCCAACGTCGAGCAGTTAGGGACTAGGAAGATTTGTCTAGACATCTCCAGAGGGCATATGTAATTGGTTCCCATTGGTTTCATTGTGCATTAATAATATAGTGGTCTGAAAAAAAATAGACATTTGCACATACAAACGAAGGACCAGGACAGAAAATATATAAACCTTTTTACGCTTCTGCGGCGGCTTATCACAGCGCGGCCACAGACACACACACACAATCCATCCCCTTCTCTTCTTCTTATTCCTTTTTTTTTCCTTTTTTCCTTTTTTTTTCGAGTAAATTTGATTTACAGATACTCAAATTCAAATTTTAAGCAAAAAAAGTGTTGGATGACTTTATGGTGTTTCTATTCGTGTTATGGCTTGTTGATATTAAAAATAGAGTTTTCTACAAGGTTTTAAGCAAAAGTAACCACAGTTCTAACTACAAGAGTGGCACGGACACGAGGTGGAATGGACGAACGTAAGAAACAAAACGATGTTTCTACACGTGTTATAGAACTCCAGATTCTATAATCCTAAACTATTGGGTTTCTATGACTACTAGTTTTGGTATCTTTATACACCATGAAATTTACATTCACGTTGTTCGGGATAGAGATGAGAGTAACTTCAATATTCAACTACTTTTTGGACAAAAAAAATACCCCTAACATTGAAAACGAAAGTCTTGTTAATTGAACTTGAAAGTTTCAATATTTCAACAATGTAAAAAATAAAACTCACTTTGAAATGAACCTTAATAGACCCACAACAATCAAATACAAGTACATAGAATATGTTTCTCCAAAAAAGAGGAGTTATTAAATTCTATCTAGTTGACATTTTCTTGCACACAACTGCCCAAAAGCATAAACCATGATCTTAAGTTATTAAAAAGATCCTCGCATATTAGAACTCCCTTAAGAATCAAGATTATCACACACACACACACACACACATATATATATATATGCATGTGTATTTCTTTTGCTTACACACTATGTACTTGCACATTTTATACTTAGGTAAAAAGAAAACAAACCATATAAAAAATAAATGAAATCCAATGGTTTTGACGTGGAATAGCACAGATATCGTATGGAAGTTTCAATATAAATAAATTGTAGAACTTCCACAAATTTTCATAAAAACTACTACAGAGATTGGAACAAAAGCATATCAATTGACTATGGATATCCTGGTACCCAATTCAGTATATATGTGTGTGTGTGGAAAGAAAAAGAAAATGGAAAACAATAAATATCTTGTTTGAGTTAAAAAAAAAAAATACTTGACTATGGATATCCTGGTACCCAATTCAGTATATATGTGTGTGTGTGGAAAGAAAAAGAAAATGGAAAACAATAAATATCTTGTTTGAGTTAAAAAAAAAAAAAAAATACTTGACTATGGATATCCTGGTACCCAATTCAGTATATATGTGTGTGTGTGGAAAGAAAAAGAAAATGGAAAACAATAAATATCTTGTTTGAGTTAAAAAAAAAAAAAAAAGGCAAACCCATCTAAAAAAAACCCAAAACACAATTTACCCAAAAAGTAAATTCCAATGAACCACTGAAAAGGAAAATGAAAAAACCCTAATTTCCTATTGAGTCCAGAGCATTGACTGAAATTAAGGTTTAAAGAACAAATTTGATAGGGCGTGTTTGTGATTATTTGGCACATCTACAAATACAACAATCAAGTGGAAATTGAAATTGAAAAGGAGAGTGAGATGGAGTGGCGTACAATAGCAAAACCAGAGAGCGTCGAAGCAGGTTGCGCACGATAAGCGCCGTCTAGTAACGGAAACTTCTTCCTTCTCTGCGTTCATCCTTCTCTCACTCTCTCTACCTAGTCAGTGTTGGATTTGAATAAAACTTCAAATTGGGCTTGGTATTGGGATACTAAATATATCTATATATATATATATATATATATATACACACACATACATATACTTGCTTGAATTTTCAAGAATCCTTGAATAAATAAGAAAAATGGAACAACTTTTTTAGGAATGGAAAAAAATAGAGTTTGACCGAAGGAGCAAAAACTAATCTTTTCCGTTCAAGGAGGTTAAATGGAATTGAAGATTAATGGATTTGAAGATTTATGTTATTATTCTAAGGTTTAGTTTATTCAACCAAATAATAAAGGTTACAATTTTAGGTTTCATGGTTATTAATGTGTTAGGTCAAGTTTTTTAGATTATCAATTTATCACACAATTTATTATTGTTCACATGACTATATCCAATTATCACCAAAGAATTATCCATGAACTTTTTATATGAAATTGTTATTTCACAAGACCAAATTAAATTTTACACTTTGAAATAGTTCGAGAAATATAAAACAACATTACAATTGATTTCAACCTTCACTTGTATTCTTAATTAATATTCCCGTCGCACAAAATAAGTGTCCATTTTTATTCTTTTCTTTGTCCCAAAATAAGTGTCTATTTTTCAAAAGTCATAACACTTTATTTAGTCAATTTATCAATTTAACCTTCAAACATTAAAGTTATAAAACATATACACTATACACCACCACATCACTATGGTGAGACCATGGGTAAAGTTCATATTTCATCCACTAATACTACAATAAAAGACATCCTCTTAAAAAATTGAATTCCCCAAAAAGGACTTATAATTTGGGACGGAAGAAGTACAAACTAAGACCTAAAATAGTTTCACTATAAGAAATAAGGGTTTTAGTGACGGACATGTCCGCCACTCAAATGGGTAAAAAATGTCATTATAACCTATAGTGACCGCTTAGCGACAGACATTCAAGTTGTCACCTAAAGTCCTATCGCTAAAAGTTTTTGGACTATAGTGGCAATCAAATCCGCCACTATAAGTCAAATTTTTTACATGAAAAAATAATAATTTTTATACCTATAACAACAGTTTTGTTCGTCATCTAAAACTACAAAACTTAAACAATATACAACAGCCTATAATGACACCCTACAGTGGCAGTCATGTGTGTCATTATGTACAACTTCATTGGTGAGCTTGGTGACCTATAATTAGGGATGGCAACGGGTCGGGTTTGGTACGGGTTTAGCTAATACCATTACCACCCCATTTAAAAATTACTTATACCAAACCCACCCCAAACCCGCGAGGAATCGGTAATACAATTACCATCCCGTCGGTATAAACGGGTTCCATCGGGTTACCATCGGTAACAAAATGCCATGAATATGAAATGATACGCAAAAAAAATAAATGAATCTTAGCAAGGATAAAATGAATATTTTCCACCACAAGGTAAAAGGATTTTTTGAATAGTGCATATTTGATATATAAAAAATAAAGAATAAACAGCATGACAGCAAGCCTACATAACTCAGTGCATGCCTGCAATCAAATTAAAAATAAAAAATAAATGCAAAAACATGTTTGTTATCTACGCAAGCTATCAAGATTTTCATCTGTCCCCAGACTCTTATGAAGGGCATGGTCTCTTGTTGCTGCATGTTGGGCATTTATACTGGCAGGGGTGATCTTATATTCAACACAAAACCAAGCATCAGTTCACTAGATAAATATCAAACTGATTAAAAAGGACAGAATCAAACTATTATTGGTGCTTCAGATATTGGATTTCCATCTAAGTAATATAAATGCTACAAAAGATGGAACCAGTAAATCCGATCATACTGAAAGTAAAGTACATTCTCAACAGAGACTGTCACAGAAATTCATCAGACAATCACTCAAAATTCTCAATATTACACAAATGGGTGTTTATAAAGGAAAAAACTCATAAAATTAACACGTAGAATATATGCTCAATATATGTGCAGCATTATGCAGCACACAGAGCCTGACCAGACAAGAATACATTGAGCATAACAAAGAGCAAAATAATCAAGTGAAACCCAATCAATTTAGAAGCAGCAAGACAATTACTCACTAGATGAACAAAACTTGGAAACTAATAATTCAAACTACCAAAGGACCACCTGCAGTCAAACTAATTAAAAAATAATAATTCACATTACTAAAGGATTACCTGTCAAACTATTGAAACACACCTTATTTTAATTTAAAAAGGAAACGGAGAAGATAAACTTTCAAAGCAATATCAATAAAAAAACTAACACATGAAAAATCGAGAGAGAGATTACTCACTTCTCAACCATCAGTGATTTCAAGCAAAATAAGAGCATGGAAGAAGGGTGCTAATATAGGATTACAGATCAAGATTCATATGATATTATATATTTGACAGACATAGAAAACCTACAGAATATCTGATTTCTATCAACCAAAGACTTCAGAAAAGAAACAAAAGAGAATAAATTCAGTTTATTCGGCTGTAAGCAACAGAACATCACACAATTAAGACAGGGAAGGTAAGTTGAGGAAACAATTAGCAAGGAAATCATTTTAGTAATCTACATACATGCACTGTATAGTTAATAACTTAATTATTTTGGAACTCTTCAACAAATTTCAGAAGAATATATATTTGAGCACAATAAAGCAGCAACAAGATCAAGGTCTTTCTGATAAAGCAGGACAGTGCAACATAAAGTATTTTTTTTTTTTTAATGAATCACATAAATTTGAATCAATAGTTAAACAGGAAAGAGTGTCTCCATGAATTGATGGGCACAAGCACCAAAGGAATGAACCTCCAAAAGGTCATTCTCGGAAGCTGAAAGAAGTTGAAGTGTGATCCTTAATGCTGTAATAGATGATATTGATGGGCACAAGCACCAAAGGAATTAAGCTAATGAATGTAAGGAACAAGGGAATACTCAAAACCTACGAACAGGATAGAAAGAAGTGGGAAAGAAAGAAAAAATAACTAACAGATCTATAAAAATTGGAAGGAAAATGATTAACCCATCTTCCCAAATCAATGCAGATTAGGTATCTTACCTTTTGGAAAATCAACCAAGAAAGCGCATAGAGAGGTTGAGGTTAGGAGTCTACGACCTGCTTCAAAACCTAAAATCAAAATCAAATTTTTTTTAAAAACCCTAAATTAACAAATTAAGAAAGAAGAATTGGTATCTTACCTTCACAAAATTTCGAGCAAGTTTTGACGCGAGAACGAAGTAGTATAGAAGATGACGAAGCTTGCAAAAAATCTGAGACTGAAAGGGTTCATGGACAGCGCTGAGACTGACAGAACGAAGCAGTATAGAAGAGTTTATATTTTATCCGTATGAAGTATGATGGTCTTAGACTCTTAGGTTTTTTATTAATCTTTTATTATAATTTAATATAATAATAATTGATATTTAATATTGAAAAAGGAAAATATATATAAATAGTATGTGAATTAAGTTCAATTTAATAAAATTAACTAAATTCCTAATTCAACATAATTAAATTGAGTTCAAATAAATAAAATACCAATTGAATTGAGTTTAATTTATAAAAATCTCAATTTAGTTGAATCAATTTGAGTTCAGTTAGTGAAATTAAGTAAATTCATAATTCAGTTTATTCAATTTGAGTTCAAATAACTAAAATACCAATTCAATTGAGTCGAATTATGTTCAATTTAGAAAAATCTCAATTTAGTTGAGTCAAATTGAAAAATTAAGTAAATTCTTAATTAAACTGAGTTAAATTGAGTTCAAATAAGTAAAATATCAATTCAATTTAGAAAAATCTCAATTTAGTTGAGTCAATTTGAGTTCAATTAGTGAAATTAAGTAAATTCTTAATTCAACTGAAATTCAGTTCAAATAACTAAAATAACATTTCAATTGAATCGAATTAAGTTCAATTTAGAAAAATCCCAATTTAATGAAATTTTCAACTCAAAGTAGCCAAATTGAATGAAATTATGTTTAATTAAGTAAATTCCCAACTCAAATTAGTTAAATTCACTTCAAATAAATTGATAAGATTCTCAATTCAAATTAGTGAAATAGATTTCAATTGAATGAAATTGATTAAATCCCTATTTCAAATTAGTTTAATTTAGTTCAATTGAATTAAATTAATAAAATTCCCAACACTAAGTAATGAAATTAAATTCAATTGAGTAAATCCCTTAATTTAAATTAGATTAATTGATTTAATTAACTGAAATTGATGAAATTTTCAACTCAAAGTAGCCAAATTGAATGAAATTAAGTTTAATTAAGTAAATTTTCAACTCAAATTAGTTAAATTCACTTCAAAGAAATTGATAAGATTCTCAATTCAAATTAGTGAAATAGATTTCAATTGAATGAAATTGATTAAATCCCTATTTCAAATTAGTTTAATTTAGTTCAATTGAATTAAATTAATAAAATTCCCAACACTAAGTAGTGAAATTAAATTCAATTGAGTAAATCCCTTAATTTAAATTAGATTAATTGATTTAATTAACTGAAATTGATGAAATTTTCAACTCAAAGTAGCCAAATTGAATGAAATTAATTTTAATTAAGTAAATTCCCAACTCAAATTAGTTAAATTCACTTCAAATAAATTGATAAGATTCTCAATTCAAATTAGTGAAATAGATTTCAATTGAATGAAATTGATTAAATCCCTATTTCAAATTAGTTTAATTTAGTTCAATTGAATTAAATTAATAAAATTCCCAACATTAAGTAGTGAAATTAAATTCAATTGAGTAAATCCCTTAATTTAAATTAGATTAATTGATTTAATTAACTGAAATTGATGAAATTTTCAACTCAAAGTAGCCAAATTGAATGAAATTAAGTTTAATTAAGTAAATTCCCAACTCAAATTAGTTAAATCCACTTCAAAGAAATTGATAAGATTCTCAATTCATATTAGTGAAATAGATTTCAATTAAATGAAATTGATTATATCCCTATTTCAAATTAGTTTAATTGAGTTCAATTGAATTAAATTAATAAAATTCCCAACACTAAGTAATGAAA
This sequence comes from Cornus suecica, assembly GCA_963922005.1. Classification (NCBI taxonomy): domain Eukaryota; kingdom Viridiplantae; phylum Streptophyta; class Magnoliopsida; order Cornales; family Cornaceae; genus Cornus; species Cornus suecica. The sequence goes on from OY998243.1 coordinate 60,175,163, forward strand.
TTAAATTCAATTGAGTAAATTCCTTAATTTAAATTAGATTAATTGATTTAATTAACTGAAATTGATGAAATTTTCAACTCAAAGTAGCCAAATTGAATGAAATTAAGTTTAATTAAGTAAATTCCCAACTCAAATGAGTTAAATTCACTTCAAAGAAATTGATAAGATTTTCAATTCAAATTAGTGAAATAGATTTCAATTAAATGAAATTGAGTGAATCCCTAATTCAAATTAGTTTAATTGATAAATTTCTCAACTCAAAGTAGTGAAATTACGTCCAATTGAGTAAATTTCCTAATTTAAATTAGTTTAATTAAGTTCAATAGAGTGAAATTGAACAAATCCCCAACACAAAGTGAAATTAAGTAAAGACCCCAATTTAAAATAGTGAAATTGACTTCAATTAATTAAAATTAAGTAAATAACACAATTTAAACTAGTTTCATTGTATTCAATTGAGTGAAATTGATAAAATTCACAACTTAAAGTAATTAAATTGAGTGAAATTAAGTTTAATTGAGGAAAATCTCTAACTCAGAGTAATTAAATTGAGTAAAATTGACAAGGTTCTTAATTTAAATTACTGAAATTAATTATAATTGAGTGAAATTGAATAAATTTCCAATTCAAAGCAATTTAATTAAGTTCAAATTGAGTAAAAATTTCCAATTCCTATATTTATTTTTCTTTTAAAAAAATAGGTAAAATAATAAACGGGTCGGGTCGGGGTCCGACCAGGTGGGGTTACCGTCGGGTTTTTAGCGGGGCGGGGTTGGGTTACCGTCGGGTTCTTAACGGGTCGGGTTCGGGTCGGGTTACCAACGGGTTTTACAAAAACCCGACCCGACCCGAACCCGGTTCGGGTTTTAAATTTTCATACCAAACCCGACCTTAACCCGTTTATAAGTGTACTGTCGGGTTCTTAACGGGTCGGAAACCCGCCGGGTCGGGCCATTTTGCCATCCCTAATTAGTGTTTTTCACCAGAGTTGGGGCGGTTTCTTGTGTCTGTTGATGTAGTTTTCCATGAGTCATTTCCCTTCTCCTCCTCTGTGTCGTCCGTTAACCCACCTTTGTCTCCATCTCTTGATCACTTTATAGTGTATGACTTGATTCGGGTCACTTCTGTCCCGTCCATTCCTCCCCTCCAGACATATGTTCGTGCACCGCATCGGGTGTTTGGTTCTTCTCCCATAGATGCTCCTGAGCCGGCTCTTGATACATCTGGTCTCCCATCTTCAGATCCTCCCACACCTGCTTCAGATTCAGACTTGGATGTTCCTATTGCTCTCCGAAAGGGTAAATGTGGTTGTGCCAATTATCCTGTTTCTTATGCAGGTGTCTCACAGTCATTGCAGGCCTTTATCTCTGCCCTGGATTCTATATATGTTCCTCGGAATCTCTCAGAGGCTATTTCTTCTCCACCCTGGTTGACTTCTATGAAAGAGATGTCTGCTCTTGAGTCTAATCATACATGGGATTTGGTTCATTTGTCTTTTGGCAAGAAACCTATTGAATGCAAATGGGTCTAAGCCACTAAGATGAATCCATATGGGATTGTTGCTCATCTCAAGGCTTGTTTAGTTAACAAAGGTTATGCTCAGACTTATGGTGTTGATTACACCGATACGTTCTCGCTTATTGCTAAATTGGCTTCTGTTAGTCTTCTTATTTCTCTTGTTACTTCTGATTAGCCATTACATCAGCTGGATGTCAAGAATGTCTTCCTCCATGGTGATCTTCAGGAGGAAGTCTATTTGGAGCAACCTCCCAAGTTTGTTGCTCAGGGGGAGTCTCGACTTGTTTGTCGTCTGAAAAAATCTCTTTATGGCCTAAAACAATCTCCACGGGCTTGGTTTGGGCGCTTTAGAGAAGTTGTATTGGAATTTGATCTTCAGAGAGTGGGCAAAGATCATTCTGTCTTTTATCGCCATTCCGCTGCAGGTAGCATCTTTCTGGTTGTCTATGTGGATGATATTGTCATTACAGGGAACGATGATACAGGTATTTCTTCGCTGAAAATATTTCTCCAGAGTCAGTTCCAAACTAAAGATCTAGGTCATTTGCATTATTTCTTAGGTATTGAGGTGGATAGATGCAAACGTGGGATATATCTTTGCCAGCGAAAATATGCTCTAGATCTTCAACGGGATACAGGAATGATGAATGTTAAACCAAGCGATACTCCAATGACTCCAGGGGTCGAGTTATCTATGTAGGATGGTGATGAGTTCCCTAAACTAGATCGGTATCGGCGTCTAGTAGAGAAACTCAATTACTTTGCGGTGACTCGTCCAGATATTGCTTTCTCTGTGAGTGTGGTGAGTCAATTCATGTCTAATCCTCAGACTTCACATTGAGATGTTGTGACACATATTTTGACATATATTAAAGGAACCCAGAGTCGTGGATTACTCTACAGTAATCGTGGTCATATGCGGGTTGAGGGGATCTCCGATACTAATTGGGCAGGATCTCCTTATGATAGGAAATCCACCTCTGGATACTGTGTATTTGTAGGTGGTAATCTGGTATAACAGAAAAGTAAGAAGCAAAATGTAGTGGCTTATTCAAATGTTGAATCAGAGTATCGAGCACTGACGCATGTGACTAGTGATGTGACTTATTTGCATCAACTATTACACGAACTTGGTTATCCTTCTTCAGAGTCTTCTCAGTTGTGGTGTGATAATAAAGCAGCAATACAAATTGCGACCAATCCTGTATTTCATGAGCGCACTAAACATATTGAGGTGGACTGCCATTTTATCAGAGAAAAGTTACAGCATGGAGATATTTTATTGAAGCATGTGAAAACTGGGGATCAACTTGCTGATGTATTTACTAAATCTCTTCCAGGAACTAAAGTTAAAAATATTTGTAATAAGCTGGGCATGATTAATATTTATGCTCGAGCTTGAGGGGGAGTGTTAGTGGAGGCGTGTGGCCTCTTAGGCCACATGTGTGTAGTAAACCCAATAGAGTCTCTTCTCTTGTGTAACCTGATTTACCATTATAAATTAAGAGTCTCTTTACCTTGTGAGGCTACGGCTTATTCTAAACAACAATTATATATACATTATAAGTAAAAATAATAATAATCATTTTCTTCAATCCATCCCCTTCTCTTCTTCTTCTTTTTTTTTTTTTTTTCTTTTTTCCTTTTTTTTTCGAGTAAATTTGATTTACAGATACTCAAATTCAAATTTTGAAGCAAAAAAAAAAGTGTTGGATGACATTATGGTGTTTCTATTCGTGTTATGGCTTGCTGATATTAAAAATAGAGTTTTCTACAAGGTTTTAAGCAAAAGTAACTACAGTTCTAACTACAAGAGTGGCACGGACACGAGGTGGAATGGACGAACGTAAGAAACAAAACGATGTTTCTACACGTGTTATAGAACTCCAGATTCTATAATCCTAAACTATTGGGTTTCTATGACTACTAGTTTTAGTATTTTATACACCATGAAATTTACATTCACGTTGTCCGGGATAGAGATGAGAGTAACTTCAATATTCAACTACTTTTTGGACAAAAAAAATACCCCTAACATTGAAAACGAAAGTCTTGTTAATTGAACTTGAAAGTTTCAATATTTGAACAATGTAAAAAATAAAACTCACTTTGAAATGAACCTTAATAGACCCACAACAATCAAATACAAGTACATAGAATATGTTTCTCCAAAAAAGAGGAGTTATTAAATTCTATCTAGTTGACATTTTCTTGCACACAACTGCCCAAAAGCATAAACCATGATCTTAAGTTATTAAAAAGATCCTCGCATATTAGAACTCCCTTCATAATCAAGATTATCACACACACACACATGCATATATATATATATATATATATATATATATGCATGTGTATTTCTTTTGCTTACACACTATGTACTTGCACATTTTATACTTAGGTAAAAAGAAAACAAACCATATAAAAAATAAATGAAATCCAATGGTTTTGACGTGGAATAGCACAGATATCGTATGGAAGTTTCAAAATAAATAAATAAATAAATTGTAGAACTTTCACAAATTTTCATAAAAACTACTACAGAGATTGGAACAAAAGCAGATCACTTGACTATGGATATCCTGGTACCCAATTCAGTATATATGTGTGTGTGTGGAAAGAAAAAGAAAATGGAAAACAATAAATATCTTGTTTGAGTTAAAAAAAAAAAGGGCAAATCCATTTAAAAAAAACCCAAAACACAATTTACCCAAAAAGTAAATTCCAATGAACCACTGAAAAGGAAAATGAAAAAACCCTAATTTCCTATTGAGTCCAGAGCATTGACTGAAATTAAGGTTTAAAGAACAAATTTGATAGGGCGTGTTTGTGATTATTTAGCACATCTACAAATACAACAATCAAGTGGAAATTGAAATTGAAAAGGAGAGTGAGGTGGAGTGGCGTACAATAGCAAAACCAGAGAGCGTTGAAGCAGGTTGCGCACGAGAAGCGCCGTCTAGTAATGGAAACTTCTTCCTGCTCTGCGTTCATCCTTCTATCACTCTCTCTACCTGGTCAGTGTTGGATTTGAATAAAACTTCAAATTGGTCTTGGTATTGGGATACTAAATATATCTATATATATATATATATATATATATATATATACACACACACATACATATACTTGCTTGAATTTTCAAGAATCCTTGAATAAATAAGAAAATGGAACAACTTTTTTAGGAATGGAAAAAAATAGAGTTTGATCGAAGGAGCAAAAATTAATCTTTTCCGTTCAAGGAGGTTAAATGGAATTGAAGATTAATGGATTTGAAGATTTATGTTATTATTCTAAGGTTTAGTTTTTTCAACCAAATAATAAAGGTTACAATTTTAGGTTTCATGGTTATTAATGTGTTAGGTCAAGTTTTTTAGATTATCAATTTATCACACAATTTATTATTGTTCACATGACTATATCCAATTATCACCAAAGAATTATCCATGAACTTTTTATATGAAATTGTTATTTCACAAGACCAAATTAAATTTTACACTTTGAAATAGTTCGAGAAATATAAAACAACATTACAATTGATTTCAACCTTCACTTGTATTCTTAATTAATATTCCCGTCGCACAAAATAAGTGTCCATTTTTATTCTTTTCTTTGTCCCAAAATAAGTGTCTATTTTTCAAAAGTCATAACACTTTATTTAGTCAATTTATCAATTTAACCTTCAAACATTAAAGTTATAAAACATATACACTATACACCACCACATCACTATGGTGAGACCATGGGTAAAGTTCATATTTCATCCACTAATACTACAATAAAAGACATCCTCTTAAAAAATTGAATTCCCCAAAAAGGACTTATAATTTGGGACGGAAGAAGTACAAACTAAGACCTAAAATAGTTTCACTATAAGAAATAAGGGTTTTAGTGACGGACATGTCCGCCACTCAAATGGGTAAAAAATGTCATTATAACCTATAGTGAGCGCTTAGCGACAGACATTCAAGTTGTCACCTAAAGTCCTATCGCTAAAAGTTTTTGGACTATAGTGGCAATCAAATCCGCCACTATAAGTCAAATTTTTTACATGAAAAAATAATAATTTTTATACCTATAACAACAGTTTTGTTTGTCATCTAAAACTACAAAACTAAAACAATATACAACAGCCTAGAATGACACCCTACAGTGGCAGTCATGTGTGTCATTATGTACAACTTCATTGGTGAGCTTAGTGACCTACAAGGCTACAATAAGAGAGCTCAACATATACGTCCATTGTTTAAATATTGCACCTAAAAAAATGTTATTCAACATCAATATAATTCATTACAATAAATATTTTCGTAAGTCAATCATTCACTATTATAAAAATTAATAAAAAAATAGATGTCCAAGTCATTCTCATGCCCAAGTCAAAACTTACAAAATATATATATATATATAATAAAATAAATAATTGTTATCATAAGTTCTCTTCAAAAACCAACATGAAATGAAAAAGAAGTTCTCTTTAAAACCAACATGAAATGAAATCTCAAAGTTAGATCAAAATCTTCTGCAATCACAAGTAGTCTCAACATTTAGACTTTAATTAAACAGAGTGTAGTGAAACAATACTCAAGAAGAAGTCAATGTATTAAGAAAAACATGATCTAGCATATGAGATCTGTTTATAAACACATATCCAAATTATCAAGACGAAAAATACAAAAATTTTGGAATAGATATTTGATGACTAAACAGATCCAACAATCCATAAATAAAATATATAGATACATATAGGGCCCATTTGGAAACCTTGTTTTTGTTTTTGCTTTTGTTTCTTGGCACTGTTCATGATAACAGAACATGTTTTGGAGAATTTTCAACATTGTTCTTGTTCTCAGTTTGGAAACAATAATGATGAACATTGCAGAAAACATAAGGAACAAGAAAATCATGATTTTCTTATTTTCTTTTGAGATTTCCCTAAAAAAAACAGAAAAAAAAAAAAAAATTAATAACCCAAAAATCTGCAAACACCCGTCGCCACTACCCTCTGCACGCCACCACCACGCCACTACCCTCCAATACACACATATACACACACACACACACGTATATATATATATACACACACCAATCGGCCCAAACACCTCCACCACCATCAAACCACTAATCGACCACCACCTGCAACCTCCAACACCACCAATCGACCACCACCATCAAACCCCCTTCGACAACTGTGTGTGTGTGTGAGAGTGAGAGTGAGAATGAGAGAGTCGACTGTGTGAGTGTGTGTGTGTGTGTGAAAAAACAAATATATATTTTTGCCCCAAACATGTTTTTTGTTCTTGCTTTTTTGGGTGATAAAATAAGAATAGGAATAAGAATTGTTCTTGTTTTTTGGTTCCCAAAACAAAAACAAAAACAAGGATTTCCAAACTGGCCCATATAGTTCTGTTTAAACGAGATATCCAAAGTGTGAAACGATCAGTTCAAACAGAGACTTACATGAATGTAGAAACAATAGAACAAATAAGAAAAATGAATACGATTAAACAAATCATATTCCTAATTCGATACAAATATACAAAAACATATATCTATATATATATATATATATTTATATGTCCATATAAATATATAGAGAGAGAGGAACCTGGAGCTCTCCCACTAACCCCAATACTCTCCTCTCTGAATTATTCAACACCAAGATAGCTAAAGCTCTATCCAAAACTCAGGCCCCGACCGTGATTTTTGAACCTGCAGCTGTTCCAATTGGCATCAAGTTGGATGGTTCCAACTATGCTTTATAGTCCCAAGTTGTCGAGATGTACATCTCCGGCAAAGACAAGTTGGGCTACATCAATAGCGAGTTACCTTCGCCATCTCTGACCGACCCTTTCTCCGCAAATGGTGCACTGACAACGCCATTGTAAAAGGCTGGTTGATCAACTTCATGGATCCGGCGTTAATCGGCAATTTCATTCGATTTCCCACAGCCTAACAGGTTTGGGATTCTGTTGCTATCACTTATTTTGATGGTAGTGATACCTCTCAAGTCTATGATCTTCGGCGCCCCGTCTCTCGTTTTCATCAAGTGGGTGGCTCCCTGGAAAAATACTACACAGACTTGCAAGGCCTATGGCGTGAGATTGATTTTTGACGTCCCAAGCTGATGGAGTGCCCTGTCGATATTCAACGCTATAATAATCTCCTCCAAGAAGAACGAGTCTATATATTCTTGGATGGTCTTGACGACATGTTGGACAATATTCGCAGCGACATGTTGCAAACGCACCCGTTTCCCATCGTGGAGCAAGCGTAGGCCCATGTCCGCAGGGATGCCCTTCGTCAAACAGTGATGAACGTCGGTGACCATAAATTATCTCTAGGGGTGGTGCTTGCTTCGAGAGGCCTCAAACTTAGATTGTCCGGTTTCTCTGGATCGGCTTCTCAGCATATTGGGAAATCTTCCTTTAAGACCTGGCTATATTTGATGAAACATAAGGATGAAGTGTTTCGTGTTTTTCAGTCATTTCATGTTATGGTTCAAACCCAGTTCTTTGCTCAGATCCAGATTCTCCGCTCCAACAATGGTGGCGAATATGTTAATCACCATTTTCATTCCTATTTTCAACAACATGGTCTTATCCACGAGACCTCATGTTCCCAGACACCTCAGCAAAATGGGGTCGCTGAACGGAAGAATCAGCATATTCTTGAAACTGCCCGGGCTCTCCTCCTAGGTGCTCATGTCCCCACACGTCATTGGCCCGATGTTGTTACCACTATCGTGCATTTAATCAACCGTCTTCCTTCCAAAATCTTAAACTTTAAGACCCCACTACACTCCCTATCAGCCTCGGTATCTCTACCTACGACACTAATGCTCTCTCCTCGTATATTTGGGTGTGTGGCGTATGTGCACCTCCATAAGAACTAGCGCACCAAACTCGACCCATGTGCCCTTCGATGCCTCTTCTTTATCATAGACGGTTATGTCATATTTCTAAGGAAATAATTGAACAATTAATAAAAGAAGAAATTCTTCCACTACTAGATTTTGGTGTTTGTGTTGACTGCATTAAAGGAAAGTTTATCAATTAAAAAAAAAAATTTAATTGAAGTCATCAACTTTTGGAAATAATTCACACCGATATCTATGATCTTTTTCATGTGCCCACTATAAGTGGACATCGTTATTTTGTAACTTTCATCAATAACTTATCTCGTTATTTTTATATTTTTTTGTTATCTGAAAAATCAAGTGTTCTTGATGTCTTTAAAAATTTTAAACTTATGGTTGAAAATCAATTGGACAGAAAAATTAAAATTGTACTATCCGATCAGGGTGGGGAGTATTATGGTAAATACAATGAGTCTGGTCGTCATCTTGGTTCTTTTGCTATATTTCTTCAGGAGTATGGTATAATGGCCCAATATTCCACACTTGGGACACCTGAACAAAATGGGGTTGCAGAAAGGCGTAATCGTACCTTAAAAGATATGGTTAGAAATACGATTTCTCGATCTTCCTTACCTGATTTTTGTGGGGCGGAGCTCTTAAGACTGCCTGTTATATTTTGAATAGAGTTCCTAGGAAAGTGATACCCAAAACTTCTTTTGAGTTGTGGACTGGTAGGAAACCTAGTTTAAGGCACTTTCACGCTTGGGGATGTAAGGATGAGGCTAAAATTTATACTCCGCAAGAAAAGAAGTTAGATCCCAGAACCATTAGTTGTTATTATTGGGTATCCAGATAGGTCTAAAGGCTATAGATTCTACTGTCCTAGTTCAGGCACTAAGATTGTTGAGACAAATCGTGTTAAGTTCATAGAAGATCTTAATGTTTATGAGAATTTAGGTTCTCGCCAATTCGTTTTTTATTAAGAGCATACAACTACTCCCACATCTACTCCTATGGGGTTTGGGTAGGTTGATATTACGATTCCTTGAGAAAATATAAAACCTAATAAACCAGTAGTTTATCAGGAGCTTCCACAACAACATTAACCAAATTTAAATATCCCAGTGAGAAGATCCCAAAGAACAAGAAGGCAAACTATCCATGAGGATTTTGTCGTATATTTGCAGGAATATGATTTTGACATAGGAGATGAAGATGAAATAATCTTAAGTTCACAATCATAGAAATGGTTGGAAGCTATGGAAGCTGAATTGAAATCGATGAGTAGTAATGATGTTTGGGAACTAGTAGATGTCCCCAAAGGTTCAAAAGTTATAGATTGTAAGTGAGTGTTCAAGACTAAGAGAAATTCAAGTGGAAATATTGAAAGATATGAAACGAGATTAGTAGCAAAGGGATTCAATCAGAAGGAAGGAATCGATTACAATGAGACTTTTTCTCCCGTGTCTTCAAAAGATTCCTTTAGAATTATAACGACATTGGTAGCTCACTTTAACCTAAAATTACATCAAATGGATGTTAAAACAACATTTCTGAATGGGGATCTGGATGAGAAAATCTACATGATGCAACCTGAAGGGTTTGAAATGAGTGATAAGGATAATATGGTATGTAAATTGAAGAAATCTATATATAGATTAAAGTTGTAACACCCCACTCCAACACTTGGTACGATATTATCCATTTTGGGCCCAGCGCCGCACGATTTTGTTCTTGAGCTCCTCCCAAAAGTCCTCATACCAATTAGAGACAACACTACACATATAAGCACATCCCCAGACCTATACCCGAGCGATGTGGGACGTTACAATCACCCCATCTTGGTACCCAACGTCCTCGCTGGTGTTACCCACGAGCTTATGCACGTTCCCACACTCAATTCATGCCGGGCTATGACTCTAATACCAATTGTAACACCCCACTTCAACACTTAGTACGATATTGTCTGCTTCAGGGCCATCCTGCACGATTTTGCTCTTGGGCTCCTCCCAAAAGGCCTCATACCAATTGGAGACAACACTGCACATATAAGCACATCCCCAGACATATACCTGGGCGATGTGGGATGACACACTTTTACCATAAATTATTGGCATGAGTTGTCAATTAAGAGACAAATCAGAGTTATTATAGGAATAGTAATAAATATAAAATCCCATAATTATAGCCCTACCATTTGTATAGCCAAGAATAGGGTTGATAATCTCTCTATATATGTGTACAATATCTCTGTAAATGATATACAAAACATAATGTTTGACATAAATGAGCTTATAATGTTTGGTTCGTTACAAATATCATAAAACTTTCTTTATAGCAACCCAATGCTCATTACCAGGATTGGCTTGAAATCTCCCAAGAACACTAACCACAAATCCTAAATCAAGATGGGTACATACTTGAGCATACATAAGGTTACCAACAACATAAGCATAAGGTTTATTCTTCATCATTTTCTTCTCAATGTCATTTTTAGGACATTGATCTATGTTTAATTTATCACCCTTTCCAATAGGAAGCTCTCCTGGTGAACAACCATCCATATTAAACCTTTTCAGTATACGCTCAATGTACGACTTTTGCGAGAGTCCCAACAAGCCGCAAGACCTATCCCGATGAATTTCAATCCCAAAAACAAAAGATGTTTCACCAAGATCTTTCATCTAAAAAATTCGAGACAAAAAATCATTGGTTTGTCTAAGAAATGTAATGTTACTACTGGCCAATATTATGTCATCGACATACAAACCGAAAAAATAAAGTGGCTTCAAACAACTTTGAGATATATGCATTCATCAATAATATTCTCAACAAATCCATAAGATGTCGCAATGCAATCAAATTTTAGGTACCACTGCCTCGATGCCTGCTTTTGTAACACCTCGCTCCAACACTTGGTACGATATTGCACATTTTGGGCCCAGTTCACACGGTTTTGTTCTTGAGCTTCTCCTAAAAGGTCTCAAACCAATTGGAGACAACACTACACATATAAACACATCCTCATACCTATACCCGGGCGATGTGGGACATCACAATCACCCCCTCTTGGGACCTAACATCATCGTTGGTGTTACCCACAGGCTTGTGCACGTTCCCACACTCAATTTTGGTCGGGCTCTGGCTCTGATACCAATTGTAACACCCCACTCCAACACTTGGTACAATATTATCCACTTTGGGCTTAGCCCGCACAGTTTTGTTCTTGGGCTTCTCCCAAAAGACCTCAAACCAATTGGAGATAACATTGCATATCCCCAGACCTATACCTGGGCAATGTATTTAGATTCTGATTTTGTTGGTTGTCCTGATGGTATGAAATCAACCTCAAGCTGGATGTGTTATTTCTTAAAAAAGCGTTAAACAATCATGTGTTGCTTAGTCTACTATGCATGCTGAATTTGTAGCATGTTATGAAGCCATTGTTCGGGCTATTTGGCTAACGAATTTTATTAAAAGAATTCGTGTCGTGGACTCAATTAGTCAACCCATGAAGATATTTTGTGATAATAACTCTGTAGTATTTGGTAGTAAGATAAAATGTATGAGAAAAGCAAATAGTGATCCATCATATAAAGACTGATACAATGGTAACGGATCCACTAACCAAAGCCTTACCCATTGGATTATTCAAAAGTCACGTCAATAATATGGGTTTGATGGATTCTTTTGATATGCTTAGATAGTGGGAGTTTAATTATTTATTTGTTATCATTTAGTAGCATTCATTATTGTTTTAGTAGTCTTATTTATGAATAGTTGATCGCTCATTCAGTTTTGGAGCATTGTTATCTAGATTTATTTATGAATACATATTTATTTTGTGCAAATATATTTTCATAAATTATTTGCAATTCATATTTGAAAGACTACATTTTGTTTTCAGCATATAGTTTAAAGCTAATTTTATCCATGACTCAAGTCATGATGGTCTTGGTTTATAGACATAAAGGCTTCGGCTTGAAGCATAAAGGGTTTTCTAAAAAACAAAACATAAAGTTGGACTATTATAGAAGTGACAAAATTAATCATATACGGATGTTACTTCCATGTAATCCATATTTGTTGGGGATCCATGTGGATAATGACCTAATTTTGTGATTATAGTTGGTTGTGTATATTTAATTTTACACATACCAGTGTAGTTCGCATTGGTGTTGTTATTTTCCCGGATCTTGAAACTAAAGTATTTTCATATTGTGTCTCTGTGGCCACTACAATTATCCAATTCAGATATTTTTTTTATTTGAAAATTGTATCCAATAATCAATTTTGCCCAAAGTGGGAGAATGTAAGATTTTGGGCTTTAATTGATTATTATTAATTAAATTTTATCGAAAACCCGTATTGAAGATTAAGAGACGATATAGAATGTCGGATGCCCTATTTTGGATGTGATTACAAAGTTTGGATTATGGCGTACCTTAGTCACATGTATAATATGATATTGAGATATGGATAAAATAAATATGTATACATCGCTCTTTTCTTGGTTACCAAGAAAAAGTAGTTGGTGGTAATCTGATAAGATCAATTGATGGGAATGATCTTATCAATGATATAACAGTCCACACCCTAACACAACTACGCTTTAATTTGGTTAGTCTTGCCCCATTAAAGAGACGTATTGAGCAATGTAGAGAGGGTGGAAAATCGCGTAGAGGTTGGATCGACTCAAAGTTCCAAAACAGGAAATGTCTTCTGCAGTTATGATACAACCCTACTGTTGTATTATTGTATACTGGTGTATTAGTGTATGAGAAATGTGCATATATTACTTCTGTCATATAAGTATGTGCATATATTATCTTTGTTATGTATTAGGTTATATTATTGTATTATTGTATTCTAAGAACGTGTATGCAAGACATTTGTCATCTAAATATTCTATCGCCATACTAAATAGAGTGAGGGTGGGTGTGTTTTATGGGGGGGGGGGGGGGGGGGGGGGGGGGGGGGGGGGGGAGATGTTGGATCAAAAATCGTTTTTTCACGAAGTCATAACATATTTGAGTCTCTGTTGTAATTTGCGTAAATTTAAGTCTATATTTTTAAGCTACTAAATGGATAAACAATGCCCTCAAAATTGTTGTGATATAGTGGTTAAGCACTAGAAACAAGGGATGGGTGAATGTAGGTAGGTGTATCGAGCTTGAATTTGATTTTTGTTTTTTTGTCTAGTTGATAGTTTTAACATTAATGTCATTTTCACATGTATACATGTGTGAGAAAGAGGTGGTGAGTGCAATTGATTTAGGGGGGTTTATATGGAGAGAGAAATCAAATTGTCAATGTGTGGGATTAAGCTAGGTAATCAGACTAGTGAAAATGGTCAGAATTTCAAATTGGAAGGCTTATTTAACAATGTTGGCCGGACAAAGCAATTAACTGCCAAACATTAAAGAGAGAGAGCAGATAACAACAGTCAAGGGGATAAGGGCATTTTGGATATCCACATAGGTTAATTGTCACCTCATTTTGGCCCGCATGTTTTTAGTACTTTCTCCTTATAAAATATTATGTATGATGAGATATTTAGTACATGAATATTGTACATGATGAGAAAACTACTACATTAATTTACTGTTTCGTTAATTGTACAATATAGTTTTTTTTTAAGATTTTCTTGTTTTTTTAATTAAATTAAAGAGTGATAATTTAATTAGTTAAGAAAATATATTTAAATTATTAGTCATTTAATATTGTCCCCTCTAAAAAAGAAACGTACTTTTTGACCTTTCAGTTCAATTCATTATTTTGCATAATAATTAAATTAAATTGCACAATAATATAAAAATTACATTTTAATACATCAAATTACTTCATCACTAAATTAATTTCACAAATGCTCCATTAATTTTTTGAGAGATTAACATTGTCCACACTATTACGAATTCCCGATCGCTTACTTCCTGGCCATTAATGCGCTAATGTGATTTTCATGTTCGAATTATCTGTCGGTGAAAGAAGCAAAATGAAGATCTCTCAATCTAGTAAATGAGTTTATGCCTCTTGCTAAGATTATGCACGTGAACGTAATGGTATAAGCCTGCCTAACTCAACCATAGTGATACGGGAGTACCGTGTGGAAGGGCTCTCGCTCTTAAGTGCAAGTGTTCTATGTACGTGAACGTAATGGTATAAGCCTGACCCGTTTAAGTACATGTGTTCTTTATGACCCGAAGGAGATGGAGGCACAACTGAGCAAGCAAGGCCAGAGATAGAGATTGATGCTCTTTCCTTTAAGATCGATGAGACTAACTGATGAATGAGGCAGGTGAGTCCATGCATCCTTTTATGAATGTATGAAGTGAAGCCTTAAGTTAAATCATTCCTTATTGTTCGGGTTCAAATGTATTATGAAGGGATATAGGCTTATCCGTAAGAGATGTCTATTGCAAGATATGGTTGTGTGCTCGTATATAATAAGTCTTATTGTACAATATGACATGTTCTCATTATATTCTTTAGGTTTCCTTCCTCACATTCGCGCATTACTCCCTGCATTATAGCCCACTTGATGTTTCAATGTTGCTAATCAAAGCATGAATCTGGACTCATCAAAATACATTTTTATCGTGTTTCAAACAAGGAGACGATTATATACACTAGATGTGTATATATGTATTTTTTTTCACTTTTTCTTTATTTACGGGAAGGTTTGAAATGGGATTTTTATTATATGTTTTCTTATATTTTTAAATATCTTTTTATGAAAATATTTTCCCAAATATAATAAAATAATTTAATTTTTTTTTAGAAAAACACAAACAAAAAAGGAAAAAAACATTTTCAATAAATAAACTAAAAATAATAAAGTGGGAGAAAGATAGTAAATTAATCACAAATGTATACCTATTTAAATAAACTGTACAACCAAGTCAACATAATCGTTGACAATATCACTGAGTATTTTCTTAAAAGTGAAAAAATATTACTCCCCCTGTCCCAAATTATAGGTCAATTTTGGGGAATCCAATTTTTTAAGAAGATGACTTTTGTTGTAGTGTTAATGAATGAAACACCAACTTTACCCATGGTCTCACCATAGTGATGTGATGGTTTATAATGTATATGTTTTATAACTTTAATGGTTGAATGTTAAATTGGTAAATTGACCAAATAAAGTACTTTGACTTTTTAAAAGTAGACACTTATTTTGGGACAAAAAAAAGAGGCAAAAATAGAAACTTATTTTGGGACGGAGGGAGTACCTCATAACCCGTTAGAGATCCTTTTAGATGTGAAAAAAGAAAATTATTCACTACTCCAGGATTCATGCCACGTGGTAACCACAAATAATAACAGTGGACGTGTTGCACAACACGCAAAACTCATCACTTTCATGTGTAATGCAATGCCCTTATTGCTCTAATGTGATATCATTTGCCATATGTTCTGGGGTAGTAACATGCCCCTACCGGTCTAATAGAGATATTATGTGTCATATACTCTGGGGTATTGAATACCTAATCGTGAAGGAAGAAAGCGAGTTGACATTTAATAATTTCACAAGACTAAGAAAAGAGAGAAATAAAGAGGGAAAAAAAAGGAAAAGGAGAAGGCTTACTGAATGAAATTTAATATATTTTGTAATTTTTTAATAAAACCCGAAAAAAAGGAAACAAAAAAAATGTGCCGCCAAGGCAAGTGACCGTTGGCCAAAAAAAAGTTTTGATTGATTGGGGAAGCCAATTTTTTATAGTACCATTGGCGGGTAATACGAAAAAAAAAAAAATTCACGCCTCCCGCCAATTTGTTTCTGTTTGTGATGTCATGTCAAGACATATTAACATTAGTGTACCTAGATTGTGTCTTTTTTAGTATTTTGCAGCTATAGTCCCTTTTCCTTTTCCTTTTCCTTCATCATTCTTTTAGTACGAATCAAGAGAATGATGATCTTATATAGAATATTGTGTGGCTATATTTGAAATCAAAATTTACTAGGGTACCAAAGTGAAAATCTTTCAAGTATATATATTTATATTTTTCTGATAAGCCAATTTTTAATAGTATTATCAAACAACACTCTTAGGTGATAAATTATTAACATTTAAGATAAATTATTTCAACATTTTTTAATTGTAAAATTATTGCCGGAATAAAATCTCAATTGCATTAACATTTAAGATAAATTATTTCAACATTCATTGGATTAAGTATGTCTAATGACATAATTTAATATTATTAAAAACGTAAATGATATTTAAAGTAAAATAAAACTTGAAGTGATATATAAATTGCGTATCATTAGAGACTGACTACTAAAAATTAAAAAATATTTAAAAAATATTTCTTAATTTTTAATTTATATATTTATACTACTTAAGGTGTGATTTGATAAAAAAATATATATAATTGAGTCTATGACAATAATTTACACATTACTTGCACTCAAAATTTATTAAATTTCTATTTATTAAATTACCAACAAAATTAGTGTTTAAAATAAATTCTATCCTAATTCAATATTATTACTTTAGATATATAATTATCTTTGACTTTTTAGATCATATCTCTTCTATATCATATTCGTTCTTCTTATTCTTGGTTTACAATATTTCTTCTTCATTAAAATCACTATTGAGTAAAATTATCAAGTTCACTCTCTTCTTATTCTTGTTAATTTTTTTTTTTAGAGTTATTTATTTTATTTTTGATTTGCGATTAATTTTATTCATATGCTTGATTATGTCGTATAAGAAGTATGACTCTGGATATGAAAAACTTAAAAGAAAAAGAAGAATAAATTATTTAATTGAACCTCAAAAAAATACTATTGATAATTTTATTATAAGTAATAATCAAAATATAACAAAAGACCACTTTTATATTTTTCACATAAGGCCTCCAATTTTATTGAGATGACCCTAACACGATAACAGTGGACGTGTTGCACAACACGCAAAGCTCATCACTTTCATGTGTAATGCAACGCCCCTACTACTCCGACGGGATATCATTTACCATATGCTCCGGGGTAGTTACACGCCCCTACTAGTCTAAAAGAGATATCATGTGCCATATACTCCAAGGTACTAAATACCTAATCGTGAAGAAGAAAGAAAGTGAGTTGACATTTAATAATTGCACAAGACTAGAAAAGGAGAGAAATAAAGAAAAAGGAAAGGAAAAAGGAAAATTTAAAGGAAAAAGGAGAGGAACGGAAAGGAGAAAGCTCATTGAGTGCCTGTTTGACAACCGGTGCCGTGTTGATTTTTTGTTTTAGTTTGGTTTCATTTGGGTTGGGTTGGGTTGAGTATGGTTTTATTATGAATCTTAAACCAACGGAAATGAGAAAGCTCATTGAGTGGCTGCTTGACAACCGGTGTTGTGTTGATTTTTTGTTTTAGTTTGGTTTCATTTGGGTTGGGTTGGGTTGGGTATGGTTTTATTATGAATCTTAAACCATGTTTGGTGCAGATGGTTATAGTGTGAGAAAAAGTGAAACTGAAAAACCAAACCATATTTGGTAGAGTTGGTATGGGCTAAAATTCAGAAACCAAACCATGTTTGGTAACTTGGAATGGTTTGACATTTTATTTATTTATGATAACATTTTCTAAATATATATGTTTTAAAAAATAAAAATACATTAAGGATGAATTTTTTTTACAAAAAATATTAATATTGGATAATAATATTTCACCATATTGTAAGAATTATTCAATTGGTTCGTATATGTAGTTTGAAAATTTATAACCTTTTTCCATTTGAAATTTCTATATTCTTTTACCAATTTATTATTTTTAAATATTTATTATTCAATTTTTATTAATTATTTATTCATATTATTTTTGTTTATTATTTATTTGGTTTTACAATATTTATTATTCTATTAATTAAATTAAATTTGTAATTAAATAAATATATATGTATATTTAACTATTTATTTTTTGTACAAATTTATTTAATATTTAACTATTTATTATTTATTATTAATTATTTATTCATTTTATTTTTGTTTATCATTTATTTGGTTTTACTTTATTTATTATTTTAAAATATTTATTAGTCAATATTTATTTATTTATTATTAATTAATTATTAATTCTATTCTATTTATCATATTTATTTATTTATTATTTTTAAATATTTATTACTCAATATTTATTTATTAATTATTTCTATATTATTTATTTAATATTTTACTCAAAATATATTTATTTATTATTAATTACTAAAAAAATATTAATTATTATTTTTGTTTATGATTTATTTGATTTTACTTAATTTGATTTTATTTATTCAATAAAATGACAAGCATGACAATATTGATTTTTGTTGAGAATGAAATGGTACACCAATGATGGATTTGGGGTTGTGAGTTGGTTTTAATTTGATGGTTATGAGTTGTGAATAGTAAACGCACCATCCAAAATCATGTCTTAAGATGATTTCTAATTTGCTTCATTTGGTGCTAATGAGTTGACATTGTTGCACTAGAACCAAAGCTACCAAATATGGGTTGAGTTAACTTTTCCACTCCAAAATCAAAAATTTGGTACCAAACCCTTCTGCCAAAAACGCACCGAATGAAATTTAATATATTTTGTAATTATTTAATAAAACCGAAAAATAGGAAACAAAAAAATGTGCCGCCTAGGCAAGTGACCGTTGGCCAAATTAAGTTTTGATTGATTGGGGGAGCCAATTTTTTTATAGTACCATTGGCGGGTAATACGAAAAAAAAGAAAAGAAAAAAAGATTCATGCTTCCCGCCAATTTATTCTGTTTGTGATGTCATATCAAAACATATTAACATTAGTGTACCTAGGTTCTGTCTTTTAGTATTTAGCAGCTCTAGTCCAATATAATTTCTTTTAGTACGAACCAAAGAGAATGATGATCTTTTAGAATATTGTGTGGCTATATTTGAAATTTAAATTTACTCTGGTACCAAAGTGAAAATATTTCAAGTATATATATTTCAATATATATTATACATTTTTCTGAACCAATTTTTAATATTAACAAACAACACTCTTAGGCGAGTTAGAATTGTAAAATTAGTGCTAGAATAATTCTTCAATTACATTAACATTTAAGATAAACTATAACACTCATTTGATTAAGTATGTCTTTTAAATATTATTAAAAACATAAATGACATTTATAATGAAATAAAACTTGAAGTAATATATGTTAACAAACGAGCTGAACAAGTTCGTGGAAAGTTGAGACTTGTCATCAATTACCAGCCAATGGAAATAAAATGAAGGGTTAATCTCGAAATGGGTTAGGAAAGGGGAGACAGGGTGGAAAGACATGGTTCTGACAGGGCCAGATTCTAACCCATATACATAGCATATTATTAGAGACTGACTGCTAAAAATTTAAAAATATTTAAAAAATTATTTTTTAATTTTTTTAAACTATATATATTTATAAAGAATTAAGGTGTGATTTGATAAAATTTAAAAAAATAATTGAGTCTATGACAATAATTTACACATTACTTGCAATGAAAATTTTATTAATTTTCCATTTATTAAATTACCAACCAAATCATGCCAATTTTTTTTAACCAACAACAAAAAAAACACTTGTTTTCACTTTAGTAAAACAATTACTTCACAATCATGACTGCATTCTATTATGTGATAGTATAATCCAAAATTCTTTTAACAAAAATGTGATATAGAAAGCACAAACCACAAAAATTGTAAGAGTTTGGAAGGTGATAAATAAAACATTTTTGTTCAATTTTTAATAATAAGGGCGTGCCATCGCAATAAATAAAGTAAAATCGAGGTTTTCTGTAATAACAATAAATCCCAGGGACAAATTGTAAATTAATATAGTTCAGGGGTTATCAGTAATATTGCAAAAGAAAAAACCATGTTTGTTCTCCACTCGGATTAGCCCCTCAGGAATCTCTATATATATCTCTCTCTCTACAGAGCACTTCAATGGCGGCGATTCATCTCTAACAAGGTACAATACGTTCCTCTGTTCGCAACACACACATATATTATAGATATATATATATATACGTGTGTATTTATATATTTATAACTATATCTGTATCAAATCACGTGTGCCTGATATAGAACCCTAATTTTGCCTCCATCTCAGGAAAAACGAATCCACATTGAAGCCTAATCGATGATTGAAACCTTCACAGCACACGCTTTGATGCTCAGTTTATCATAAATTGATGATTTATATATAGTTCTGTTACCTAATTGAAACAATCTCTCAAAGCCCTAAAGTTTGCAACCAATTGTGGGAATAGGTGTGTTGAAAGCCCTTGATTGGTTGGTTAAAGCAAAGCATTTTGAAAACCCTAGGGCTTGTTGGGAGTTTAGATCTGATTTACGCGGGGTTGGGTTTGGGTTGGTCAGATGCAGCTTGCAGTAACAAGATCTGAGACTCGCGGGAGGAAACGGAGAAGGAATGGTGTCGAAGATGCTGTGGTGGATCGACAAGTGGCGAAGAGGCAGGTGGTCGGGACGAGGTTGAAGGCGCTGGTGGGACGATATGTGAGGAAAGAATTCGAGGGTAGTGGTGTTTTTCTTGGGAAGATTGTGTCAT
This sequence comes from Cornus suecica, assembly GCA_963922005.1. NCBI lineage: Eukaryota > Viridiplantae > Streptophyta > Magnoliopsida > Cornales > Cornaceae > Cornus > Cornus suecica. Next base: position 60,196,098 of record OY998243.1, read on the forward strand.
GTGATAGTGGATTGTGTAGAGTTGATTATGAAGATGGGGACTGTGAGGATTTGGGACTTGGCGAAGTGAAGGAGTTTCTGATCAGTGATGTTGATTTTGATAGTGATTGGATAGAGAGGAAGAATAAATTAGATGATCTAATATTGATGAGAAGTGTAAAGGCGAACGAATTGTTGCCGCAGAATGTGGTGGATAGGGTTGAATCATCTTTGTTATGTGAGACTAGTAACAGTGGTGCTAACGAAATTGTTGGATTTCAAGTTGATGACGATGCCGAGTCATTGAGTGATTTGAGTGAGTGTTCTCGAGATCAGAATACTGGTTCCAAGGTTGAGGTTCCACTGGTTCCGCCACCGAAGTTGCCTCCTTCTTCTACGAATATTGGTGTACCCGAGGAGTGTGTTTCTCACCTTTTATCGGTTTACAGTTTCTTGCGCTCTTTTAGTATCAGGTTGTTTTTAAGTCCCTTTGGACTCGATGATTTCGTGGGATCGCTTAAATGTCCTGCCCCAAACACACTATTTGATACTATTCATGTTGCTCTCATGCGCTTGCTAAGGCGTCATCTTGAAGCTCTTTCCTCAGATGGTTCTGAGCTTGCGTCAAAATGCCTGAGGTACTTATCTTCATCTCTTTGACTTTTTTAAAAGGAAATACAAATGCATAATTTTAATCACATATCAAGTTTGAACTAGCATATAAAATGTCTCTTTGGTGGATTAATGTCCTGTTTCTACAAGTTGAATGCCTCGTTTTATGACTACTTTCCAATCTTTTTGACATATAAAAGAAATATTTATAAGTAGTTATTTGATATATATGTGTATATATATCACTAGAAGCTTTTATATGTCGGCTATCCCTAACTGTATATGCCCTGAACAAATAACCACTGGGCAGCTTCTTTGCAGAATTTATTGGACTATACTCTCCACATGTTGCGTTTGTTTCATTGTTGATTTACAGCTGAAATATACTCCTGCATGCAGGTGCACTGATTGGAGCTTGCTTGATACAATTACCTGGCCAGTTTACTTGGTCCAATACCTAACATTAATGGGGTATACGAAGGGATCTGAGTGGAAAGGATTTTATATTGATGTTTTACAGAGGGATTATTACAAATTATCTTTGGATAGGAAGTTGGTAATTCTGCAAATCTTGTGTGATGATGTTTTAGATTCTGCAGAGCTAAGAGCAGAAATTGACATGCGTGAGGAAGCAGAAGTTGGAGTAGATGCTGATGCAATTACATTTGTTCCTGAAAGTGGGCCGAGAAGGGTCCATCCTAGACCCACTAAAACTTCTGCTTGCAAAGACCTAGAAGCTATGAACATCATTGAAGAAAGCCATGAGACTAAGTTTGTTTGTAGCTTCTCTTCAGGTTTTAAACATAGTGAGCCATGTGCTGGTGATGATCTTGAGCAGGATGGTAATAGTGATGAATGCCGGCTTTGTGGCATGGACGGGACATTGCTTTGTTGCGATGGATGTCCTTCAGCTTACCATTCGAGATGTATAGGCGTGACCAAAATGAATATACCAACAGGAGCATGGTATTGTCATGAATGTACAATTAATAAGATCGGACCAACATTTACAAAGGAAATGTTTTTAAAAGGCGCAGAAATTTTCGGTGTTGATTTACATGAGCAAGTCTTTCTAGCAACTTGCAATCATTTACTGGTGTAAGATTCTGACACCAAACTCTGAGAACTACTTTATTTTTTCTTTTACTGTAGATAGTTATATATGTATGAATGATTCAATAGTTATATGAATACTTTGATGGGTCCTATTTCAACTTGGCCAGGCTTAATATTGCACTTCTATAACTGTCTTCTCATATTCTGAAATGTTTTAATAATATTTTCCAACAAAATAATGCAGGCTTCAGAGTTCAATCAACTCGGAACCATGTCTCAGATACTACAACCAGAATGACATTCCAACTGTCCTGCTGGCACTCCATTCATCTATGGAGCATATAGCTCTCTACTCGGGGATATGCAAGGCAATATTACAATACTGGAAAATTCCAGAAGATGTCTTTTCTCTTCCTGGTACTTCTGAAATGGGTATAGGTCTGGTGAGCAAAAACGAAAATGATGAGTATTCTACTCCATCACCTGCTATGTTGGGTAAGGAAGGTCATGAAGTTCTAGATGGGCTTGAGAGTGAGAATTTTGCAATTCGTTTAACTGAAAATGGTGCAGGGAGCGTGGCAGAATCATGTTTAGCAAATTATTGCAAGGAACCTGCAGTTAACAACATCTCTTTGGATGCAACCAACCAATCGGTGCATCCTATTTCGGAGAGGAATATTGATTCAATAACAAAGCAAGATTATCCTTCAGCGGAGGCAAAGTCCGTTAAGCAGATTAAGGTGGAACCTGCAATTAACCACACCTCATTTGATGCAACCAACCAATCTGTATATCCTGTTCAGCAGAGGAATAGTGATTTTACAACAGAACAAGTTTGCCCGATAAGGGATACAAAGTCCTCTAAGCTGATTAAGGTGGAATCCTCCCTCTCTGCCGGTTCAGTTAGCCAGCAGGCCGGTCCATCTGACTTCTTGCATCAAAGGTTGACTGACATATCATGTATAAGTGGTGTTACTCTGTCTGCATTAGGAAACAGCAACCCGAGTAACAGGGGTCATGCTAATGATGCGACACTCGTAGGAAAACTGTCTTTGCAAAAAAAGGAATGCAACGATCGATTTAGTGGAAGACGTGACAGTAATTCAGTGGCTGATTACTTTTCCATGCGTACATTGTTTAAACCTCAGGGGTACACAAATCACTATGCCCATGGAGATTTTGCTGCATCTGCAGCTGCAAATCTAGCTACTATTTTATCTGGAAAACACCTGTTTTCTGATTCTCATGCTTTAGACAATCCTAGGAAATTAATGTCTGTTAACTTCTCACTTCAAATAAAAGCATTCTCATCAGCAGCCATACGTTTTTTTTGGCCACATTCTGAAAAGAAGCTTGTGGAAGTCCCAAGGGAAAGGTGTGGTTGGTGTCTCTCTTGCAAGGCTTCTGTTACAAGCAAGAGAGGTTGCTTGTTGAATGCTGCCGCCTCAAATGCCATTAAAGGTGCTGTGAAGATACTCACCGGCCTTCGTGTAAAGACTAAAGAGGGAAGTCTTCCTAGTATTGCAACATACATCATGTTTATGGAGGAGAGTTTATATGGTTTGACAATTGGTCCATTCCTTAATGCAACTTATAGAAGGCAATGGCGTAAACAAGTAGAGCAGGCTACAACCTGCAATGCTCTAAAGATTCTCTTGCTTGAAGTAAGTATTGTATTTTGTTAATAGCTCACTTATGGGGTTGCTGTCTTTTGTTTGGCTTCAAGCAAGTCATTTTTCCTTCAACGATTAAGATCTTTTCAAAATGATGGTTTGCCTAAGAGTCCACGTGCCTTTTCTTTTTTATTTTCTTTCTTGTTTTCTTAATCAAATTGAATGAACCTTCATGTTGTTACTTTCATCATATATAAATTACCTACTTGCTACATGTATGTTATCTAAACTTGGATTATATTTGCTCACGAATTTACTAGTAAATAAATAATTTGAGGAAGTAGTTTCGCCTTGGACAAATTGTAATGCTGGAGGATATTATTATGAGAAAATTATGTATGCTTGAGTTTGGTAAGCTCACATTGAATAATTAATGACGAACATGCATCTTTCCCATTTAATTGGACTTTCGTGAATCTTGCTGACATTTGTTTTTGTATATATGTTATATTAGAGATTGTGGGAACAGTGCCAATAACTTTGCAAATTAGGTATATCTTTCATCAGTTTTAGCATATGGTTTCACGCATCACTTAGGAAATAGAGATGTTCAATTCCAAGGTGGGCATTGTGGAAGGTGAATATGGAGTTCAGGAATCTAGTAGGACCCCTCTACATTTAGTAATAGTTTTTCTTTTGGTTCATGAGTATTGTGATGTGTTAATTACTTGGTATCTTTTCTTCTCATGAACGATGGTTAATTTTGATCTAAAATCCATTCGACTTGGAAGTTGATTCTTCATAAATAGATATATTTATATATTTTGTCCTAGCTCATCTGAATGGCACCTTCTTGTCTCTTATGGAAGATATCTGAGAATGTATAAACTGTATATAGGGTCAAATGTCTTCTGGTAATGAGTAGACGGTAGCATAAGTGTGAGCAAAACCATTAGCCACTTGCCTGGCCTTGTACCTTTCTACAGAATCATCAGTCCCGTGCATTATATTAAACACCCAATTTCAGCTAACTGTCTTATTACCCTTTGGAGAAGTTTGTTTCTTGAGGGATTAAAGACATCTTTTGGCACATTCATAGAAGACAAGTAGGCTTTGAAGGCACAATATCTTTACAAACTATGATTTGAATTCGAGAACATATACCTTTACCAATTATGATTGGGACATGATAGTTCTTGTTGATGCGAAGATTGGTTGGGTTGGAAACGATGTTGCACCTGTCGAGGAAAGGAAGTCGTGACCTTGGAGGCACCGGCGTGGTAGCGGCCAAAGAGGCTCCAACAGTCGAATTAGTATTTGGAGTGGCGCCAACTGTGGTGCAAAGATTGATCGGGTTGGAAACAGCGTCGTACTTGTCAATGAAAGAATTGGTGACCGAGGAGGCATCGGTGTGGTACCGGCCAAGCTCCGACGATCAAATTAGCAAGGGAGGGAAAAGAAAGAAGTTTGAGCAATTGATTTTGTGCGTACCTCTTTACACCCCTCGTAGGGATTTTAATGCTAGAGTTCCCTTAGGAGTCCAGTTCTAGTTTCTTTGCGCTGACACCTCTCCTCCCCTATTTATAGGGGTTTTAATGCTAGATTCCCCTTGGGAGTTCAGTTTCAGCCGCTTGCCCTTCAAGATTGTAGCTTTGTAATCCTTGATGATAATGTATATCTCCGGTCATGTAGCAATAATTCGTCTCTTTGTAGAATTGTAACTCCCCTATCTTGTTATTACGGCAGGACTCGCTTGTCGGGCATAGGGAATAACATTTTTCTCATGCTCCTCCTTGAATAAAATGTGAACAAATATTTCTATTTTCTTACTCTCACTATCGAATAATAGAGTATGTTGGGCTAAAACTCCCCAAACATAAAGCAAGTGAATATTCCATATGATTAATTTAATAACTGAAATCTGGATGTATTTTCATATAAATTTAGGTCATACTATATATTAAACACATGAGCTAATTGGTTCAAGTGTTAGTGCTCTTCTCCCAAACCTAAGAGTTTAGGTTTCATAGCCTCATAGCTACACACATTTTCTCTAAAGCAAATGAACCAATAAATTGGATTGAATCTACCCTTGGGAGCATTAGCCAATATAGGTGAGCCATGTATTTATATACATATATATAGGGGGGAGAAAGAAAACAGGGGAGATTGGAGAGAGAATAAGTATATTTATTGATGGAGAGGAGAGAGAGATTGTGTAATTATATCTATATATGTGTTATATGAGTAGAGGAGAGAGAAAATAGGAAAAGGTGGACTGAGGGGGAAGATTAGCTGGTTGATGTGAGAGGAGAGAGAAATAGGTGGAGAGAGAAAATTGGAAATGGAAAGAGAAGAAAGAAAGTGGCGCGGAGAGAGGGGGAAAATGTGGGGCGCTTGTCCCCCACGCACCAGCGAGAAAATAAAAAGGTGGGGGCGCATGGCACATTTTATGTTTGTTGCTTTCTTGCTCATGCTACTGCTTTGGCTGCCTGAGGTTTTGATAAATAATTATAAAGGAAGAGTTCTACATACATAAATAAGGGGGCTTCCTTGATACTGGCTCTTGGAGCATAACTTTTCATGAATAATCTCCCTTCGCATAGGTTAACAATTCTTATCAGACTGAACCTAACCGGAGAATCTATTACTTGAACTTAACCAAATTAATAAAAATAATCTTATGATTAGATCTGAAAATTAACAGAGTCCAGCAAATACTCTTATCTCTTGGCAAATATCGTGTGAACGATCAGAATACCCTAATGACCGAAAAAGGGTTTCACCTTATGACCGAGTAAGATTCTCGCATCACAACAACGTTAGTTACTCCCATTTCCAAAAGTTTAAGAAAACTCCGGTGGAAAACTTTCAGGCGCATTATGAGCAAGCTGGGATACTTGGCTCGAGGATGGAAAAATCCTAGGAGCAAATAATTATTAGTAGATGGTAATTACTGAACAGCGTAGATGAACAGTTGTTGGTGTTGCAAAGGAGAACAGTTGTAATAGAATGTTGGAATTGTAATGATTGGAAAAATGATGTTTGCCGCAGAGTTCTATATTACGATCATTAGTAGGTGTTGTCAAGGACAACAACGCATTGCTGAAGGAGGAAAGAAGCAAACCCGCTGATGATGAATCATTCTTTGCTTTGGAGCTCATATTTGATATCAGTAGCTTTGCAACCTAAGGAGATGTTCTGTGTAGGTGGCTACTTATAGTTCAACAGGTCTTCAGAGTTCAAGATACCTTTGCAGATTACCTAGGTGCATTGTTGTAACATTAGAAGTGGTTTTCTTTTCCTTTCCTTTCCTTTCCTCTAGATAAATCTAACAGTTTTTATTATTTTGGCATGTTAGTTTTATTATATTTAAAGTAATTTTATGTTATGTTCTAGGGCTAGAACTTGTTTGGCTCCATGCTTTCTCAGTAACCACATTAATTGCAGTTAAGGATGCATGCTTTTGTGTCCTATATGGATGCTCAGGCATACCTTTTCTATGTTATTGTTAACATGACCTTGTTTATTTTGGCAGTTTGAACGAAACATACGCATTATTGCTTTTTCTGGGGATTGGGTTAGGCTTGTGGATAATTGTTCAGGTGAATCTTCTGTTACCCGGAGTGCTGCATGCGCTGTCGGATTAAGTCAGAAACGTGGACCTTGGGGGAAGCGAGGTAGGAAAAGGTCTTCTGTCTTTGAACTCACAACGGACAATTACCCAGACAATCCAAGTGACTTCATTTGGTGGCGGGGAGGAGCATTATCAAGACTTATATATCAGAAAGGGATTTTGCCACGCTCTATGGTTATGAAAGCAGCTCGCCAAGGTAACCTCCAAACTATTTCTTTGTTATTGGGCAGAAAGATTGACTGCATTTGTTTTGCTATAAGCATCTTGGGACTATGTTAAATTGATTCAACTATTCTCCTTTCTTATCAGCTATATTTACATGGTCTTGGGTATGTGTGTTGGGTATAAGTATGCCTCCATGTGTTGGACTTGTCAAATCTCCACACTTAAGGACACATGGGAAATGCTGAATATTCATCTATTTTTATTTTCTATGGCAAAATAGGTTCTTTAAGATAGCTCTCAATATGGTACTTCACTTGTTTTGAAGGAATAATATGATAATAGTAAATTTTTGCCTTATATGATATGTTATTAGGTGCTTATTAGGTACATGTCCAACCAAACATGCCGGACACATTCCATTCTCATGTCTAAGTATTGTGCCCGATATGGGTACTTCGCCTACTTTGAAGATCCCATGTAACATTAATTATAAGCATTAAATTATGCTAAAAAGACAGAAAAAAAATTCACGGATAATTTTGTTTCTTATCAGGTGGGTCTAGAAAGATAGCTGGTATATATTATGCTGAGGGCTCTGAGGTCCCTAAAAGAAGCAGGCAATATGTCTGGAGAGCTGCAGTTGAAATGAGCAAAAATGCCTCAGAGCTTGCACTTCAGGTATGTTCTTGCCATGCATAATACTATTAAATTATGCTTCTCTTCCTTTTTAGTATAGCAAATAATAGCCTGCTCTGGCAGCTTTACATGTGTGCGGTGAAGTTTGTACTCTCGGATAATTGTAACCTTCTAATTTGGCCCTGGCTTCAGGTCAGGTACCTAGACCTTCATCTAAGATGGAGTGATCTGGTTCGTTCTGAACAGAACCTTCAGGATGGAAAAGGACCAGAGACAGAAGCTCCTGCTTTCACAGATTCTTTCATCTGTGAGAAGAAGATTGTGGATAACAAAATTAGATACGGAGTTATTTTTGGGAATCAAAAGCAACTCTCTTCTCGCATTATGAAAGCAATCATAGAAACAGAGCAGAGCCAGGACGGAAAGGACAAATATTGGTTTCCCGACAATTGTATCCCGCTATATCTGATCAAAGAGTATGAAGAAAGTAGAGATATGATGTTTTTGCCATTGGCTGACAAGGTTATGAATGGATTTTCAAAGTTACAAAGGCAGCTGAAAGCATCGCGTAAGGATATATTCTCTTATCTTTCCCGAAAGAGGGATAATTTGGGCAAGTGCTCTTCGTGTCAACTGGATGTGTCGCTTGGGTAATTTTCTGTCTGTCACCTGAAAATTTCCTTTCAGTTCCCAGTTGTTTTCTGTTTGTTTATTAATTTGGTATCTGCTGTGGTGTTCAGGAATACAATCAAGTGCAGTTCATGTCAAGGTATGATAAGCTTTGATTTATTATGTGCAATCATTAGCGTGTCTATTGTTTTTGAAGCATGAAGACTTGGGTGTTCATTTGATTTTCTCATTCCAATATTGGTTCTTGATTATGTCTTTTGTGCTAATACCTAATAACATGCTTCACCATACAACTTCATTTTGGGCCTTCTTATTTTCCAGATGAAACACACTCACATGAGGTTATACATGCTCCTTGAATCCGAGTATGCCTAGTAATTCCGTTTGTTGATCTTCCCCAATTACACATTCTTAAGACTTGGGGCAGTTGCATTAAATTTGAGGCACTGAGATTATCAACTGTTATTCCTTTTTTTTTTTTTTTTTTTTCTTTTGAAGAGAAAACAAATTAAGCTTCTTGCTGTTGAGGTTGTTGTATGACTATGCCTCTGCTAATAAAGACCAAAAAAGATCAAAAATATATATTGAAACTGCTTTTGTAGTTATGCATATATTGAACCTGAATAATTACTAATTTGTGAATCATGAGGATAATGCTAAAGGGCTGGTGGTTAGGCGAGTAATCTCATATTATAGGCGATTGTTTTGAGGTAGGTTTATTGATCTTTCACAAGTACACTTTTTTTAGGCTTGGGCCAGTTATGTTAAACTTTAGCCAATGAGCATAATCAACTGCTGAAATGTCCTAAATGAAAATAGTTAAGCTTCTCACTTGTTGAAATTGTGGTGTGACTATTGCTCTGTAAAACAAATACCAAAAAGGGGATTTAAAATATTGAACCCGCATTTGTCATATATTACATAAAGACTATTCTATATAACATGAGGTTCATGCTGATTGCCTGATGGTTAGCGAGAAATCTAATAGTTTCTTTAACTATTCAAGGTCGGTTGTATTTTAGGAGAAATTAGGAGAACTCGGGGAGTTTTCTAATATTTCACTTGTATCTTAATTGTCTAGGCAGTAGCAGGATCTCACAATGGAAATTATATGCTTCTTTGCCATTTTTGTCGCCAGGTTACTGTCATGAGCTATGCACCATAAGTTCAACAGTTCACGTGAATGAGGATGTTGAGTTCATTATCACCTGCAAGCAGTGCCACCATACCAGGGATGTCGCCGAAAATGAAAACAGTACTGATTCACCGACAAGTCCCCTGCTCTTGAAAGGGCAAGAATTGCAGAATGTGGCAACCGTCACTAAAGGTGCAAGGAAAAAAGGTCATCATCAGCAAGTAACAGCTGTTGAAACTTTGGAGAGTTCTTCCAAGGTGAAACCAGCCACTCGTCATTCCACTGTGGCAACAAAAAACCGACGGGCACCATGCTCTTGGGGTCTGATATGGAAGAAGTCGGAAGAATTCAGGAAAAAGAAGAAAGCGGAAGAATTCAGGAAAAACGAGAAGCCAGACGATGGCACCGAGTTCAGATTAAAAAATATACTTTTAAAGGGCAATCCGTATACAAGCTGTTCAGGACCTGAATGTCACCTTTGCCATAAGCCCTATAATCCTGATCTGATGTATATCCATTGTGAAACTTGCAAACGTAAGCCTGCTTTACAATGGTAAGATTTCAGCACTTGTTTTTGTCAATTGTACTTATGCGTTTGTTTTGTGGTCATTTGCAGATTGGTATCATGCTGAAGCTGTTGAACTTGAGGAGTCAAAACTTTTTCACCTTGTGGGGTTCAAATGTTGCAAGTGTCGTAGGATAAAATCACCTGAATGTCCCTATATGGATCCCGGAAGCAAGAAAAAGTCAGAGGGCAAGAAGCCCCAGACAAGGGCTCCAATGCAAGGATTTCCAGGAGTGGGCCCGGATACTGGAACAATTTATGAACTGAAAGTGGAGGAACCCACTAGACCAGTATCACCCACAAAGGAGGAACTTCTGCAGGTACAGGATGATGGTCCTCTTCCTTTTGCCCTCTCAAGGGTGGAGCAAGTTACAGAGAACAATGTAGAAATGGATTCGGGATGCAGTACTACTGCTTCTGGGTATGGTCCTCGTAAACTACCAGTCAGAAGGCATATGAAATGTGAAAATGATGTTGATGCATTTTCAGCAAATAAAACATTTCATGTTGAATTATCCGCACCCCTTGAAGCAAGCAACCTCTCGAATCCTACTGAGGAATCATTCTCTCCTCATGTGGAATGGGATGTTTGTACGAATAGCTGTGACAATGATTTGATGTTCGACTGTAATTTCGAGGATATGGAGTTTGAACCCCAAACCTATTTTTCAATTACAGAGTTGCTGGCATCAGATAATGGTGACCAGTTGAATGGAGTTGATGCATCTGGGGATGTAACAAGGAATTGGGAAAACTTATCTGCACTTCCGGTGGATGGAAATACTGAGCACTATGCATTGGGCACTTCCACTAATCAACAAGAACCTACAATTTGTGTAGAACCTACTGGAGGTAGCGTGCCTTGTGGGAAATGTTCCCACATGGGCTCATATCTTGATCGGCCCTGCCAGATTTGTGGGTTATGATACACAATAATAGTATTGCTTCAGCTGTTGTTCCACAGTATGTTATTTTAGGTTCAAAGGGAAGTTTGTAATGTCAGCCATGTTTGATAGTCTATTGAAGTAAAAGTGACTTGCAAATTGAGAGGGCATTGCCCAGAAAAAAGATGAGGGGCAGGTAAATTGGTGTCGCCTTACTTGGAGGAGAATTTGTCCGAGACCAAGGTCCATGGTGAACTTGATCCAACTACGTTATATGGCGATTCAATGAGCTCCTATTGGTGATGTTGCTCGCTTTTGTTGGCTTGTGGCGGTGCTGCTCATTGGCAAGGTGCTCTGTTCATAGATTCTTTTTTGCCTCATTCCAAAATTAGTTTATAGTTTGTCGCTCTATTCATTGATCAGTGGTGGGGGGTTGTAACATTTTTTAAGCTTTGAAATGTCTCTGAACTTGATGGATAAGCAATTTTTTTGGTTCTTATCCGATTGTTTATGGACCCCCATCAAAATTTATTTTGAGACGAGTAAGGATTCCTTTCGATTGTTTGGTAGTGTTCTTGTCTACATGGGTTGAATGTTGATTGATATCTTCTGGCAATGTTATTGCAGTACTCTTCGGTGATAGAATTTCGTATGCAATTCCAGCCCTGGAACTAATTTTGGATTTCGGGCTTGGAACAAAGTGGCACAGGTTGAAAATTCTCTATGTTTCTCAAATGTTTGATGTAATTTGTAGGGTTTGAGGTATGAAGCCTCCCATTATTCAGGGGCTGTCAATATTGTAAAACTGAAATTTTGAGTCATTTTTGTAGTATTAATTATATCTGAAAGAGAATTTTTTGTAGCATTAATTATATCTGAAAGAGCATTGATGTTCTCTCATTAGATGTGTACTTTCCCCCACTCTCATTGTCTCTTCATGATAGCAAGTGAATGTTGTTACTTTCATTTTTACTAATTTAGTACAATATTTAGATTAGGACGAGTTAGGAAATTTGCTTCACTGTGTTATAAAACGTTTTCTTGTGTTTGCATTACAATATTCAGATTTTGACCAAGTTAGGAAAATTGTCTCACAATGCATTCTGAAACTTTTCATACGTTTGTTTATAGGAGGTATTATATGGACAAACTTTGCCAAAATAGTTCAAAGCAACGTTACATAATATTTAGGGCAAATTTCAGTCAACCCCCCTCAAGTTTAAAACTATTTTAGCCATAGACAAGTTTTGATTCAACTTTCACTCACACCACATTTTGAAAAGTCAATAAAAAATGACACTTTTGCTCTTATTTAATGTTGGACACTATACTCTCCTAAAAGGATCTCTCTTCCAATATGGACACGTGACACACTATATTTTTATACAAAAGTTATATTTTTTTTCTCTCTCTCTCACTTTCCCTCTCTACAAATATATATATATATATATATATATTACAAAACTACTTTTATTCTCTCTCTCTCTCTACCACTTTCCCTCTCTACAAATATATATAACAAAAAACTCATCATTAATTTTTTGGACAAATCTATACAAACATATAACTAAAATTTGAGTCAAAGTTTGCATTTAGTATGGACAAATCTGTCACTAATTTTTAATTTTTAAACACTATTCAAATGTATTGTGTGAATTCTTTGCCCAGAAAACCCAAAAAATCAATTAAATAAAACAAAAATTAAAAATAAATAAATAAACACTAGTGTGCCACGTGTCCATATATGTAGAGAATGAAAGTGGTAGAGAGAGAGAATAGTTTTGTAATATATATATATATATATAGTGTGCCACATGTCCATACTGAGAGAGAAAATTAGAATCAAAACTTGCCTATGACTGAAATAGTGTCAAACCTAAGAATGTGATTGAAATTTGCCCTGATATTTAAAGGAATATGATTGGGCATAAAATCAAGTGACCTTTTTCGGGTATAGGTTTGTTTTAGGTTTAAAAGTTCATTACTTCATCTTTCTGCTATTTTTTATTTGATTTACTCATTATTCTTGGTAATAGGATTGAGGAATTCAGATATTGGATATCACAGAGAGTTTGTGAAGAGTAAGCAACTAGAGCAACAGATCAGAAACAAATATAGGAGCTGTTAAAAGACCAGACAGACCTCGTCTGTCTGCTATGTTTGTTATCTAATTTCTCCTCGATTCTATTTCTATGAGCTTCACAAGCTCAAGCACAACAAAAAAAGATCACACTACTGTTACAATATTATTTTTCTTCCTCATTAAACAACTCATTAAAGATACAAATGTGGATTGAGAAACAAAACCCTTACAACTGGTTCTACTATTATTCATGCAATTGCTCACATGGTAATCATATACACAAACCCACCCACTTTGGCTACATGAAAAGGAGGAAGAAAACTAATAAAACCCTCTCCCGGAAAATATAGAAAAAGAAAAGGAAAAAAGAATAATAAATATAATAAAAAACACTCACAGAACCCTATATTTGTGCAGAAAGAATCTCAAAGTGCCGATCGAATCCCACTCAAACTCTAAGCCGAATCATAATCACCTCGCATTTAATTCCGATAGCTCCTGCATTGTACTGTTCATCACCCCTCTCGACTGGACACAGAGGCGGATGAGCCCGTTGTATAATCAGTTTCACAAGCGCCAGTACTAAATAGATCTTCAATCAATCCCATAAACCTTTTCAAAGCAACCCAGCAAGAATAGCACCAGGATCCGACGATGCAGTGGGTGAATTGGTGGGTTGAACTTGTGCAGGAACTGGTGTTGGTACCCGGGAAACTGTCGGAATGCTAACTAATTGTTCCTTGATGAACTCCTTTAACCTGTATAGAGGTGGTCAGACCACTGCTATTTCAGATAAAGAACAGAAAGAAGTGGCAAACTTTTGTAGACATACTCAAATGTTAACATAGGGTCCCCCGAGGCAACTGTCATGCGCAACTGCGTTCTGTCTGCTGGATCCGTTTCAATTCTCATCTGAATATCATTACCAATAAAAGAAATTATATACATATATATAAAATATATAGACAACCAGCTAACTCTTTCACTTATACCAGTACAAATAGATTGACATCATAAGAAATTAATGCCTTTTTGACATCCAGCTTTAACAAGGCCAAATGGCCAATCATACCCATCAAAGAGCTAAGAAGCATGAGTTCAAGAAAGAACCTTAAAGCTCGGCAATATAAAACAATGTTTCCCAACACTAGCATCTAAATGCTGAATAGCCCAAATTTGATAGTATAGAAGTTCAAGCCCACGAGTTTCACCTTAAAAACCCAGAATGATATCCCCAGCACAAGTAACCTTTTTACTGCAATAAATATCAAAAGCAAAGAAACCAACAACTCAATCATGCCTTACCAAGCACAACATGGCTCGTGTACTCTCTGAGTAAAATGTTGTACTTGCAACCAAATTATTTGGATTCGGATCCTGAAAAAGGAAAGCAAGCAGTAAGCAAATTTGCACATGTACGAGGGACCAACCAGGTTAGAAGAATTGAGAACTTACAAGTCCTGGGCAGACCATTATCCGGCAACTATTAAATAAGTTTTCCATTTCAATGAGAGGCATGGGTCTTACACCTCTAACCTGCTCCATTTTAAAAAAGAAGACGGTTACAACCAGGTGCATTTGCAAATGCTACAACATGTCAAGCACTATGTGAAGATTAACCATCGGTGTCCCCCCTCTTCCTTCTCAGACACAGAAAGAACTCATTTTTCTGGTACAAATTTAAAATTACTACGTAAACCAAACCATTCTTTTTAGAGGCTGATTTCCTAAAAAGGTTTTGGTAGCATAATAAGTGTTGGATTATATTTATTTTATATTATTATAGGTTTTGGTCCATTTAGATAGGCCCACCTATGTTATATTAGACTTAGGGTGGGTTTGTAGCCGCCTTACTCTAGTTGCCTATTTTTTCTTGTCTTGTTTTCCACTCCTTTTCCCCTGTATATATAGATGGTAGTTCTATTGTAAAGTTACAACAAGAGATAATAAAATGAACTTAATACAATTCTTACATTATCTCTTTCTTTTTTTCTCTCATATTTTTATTCAAACATGGTATAGCTTTTTTTTATTATAAAATGGTATCAGAGCCTACCGATTCCGCTTATCGTCGTCTTTGCCAGGGATGGTACTCCATCTCTCATCCCCGACAACGATCTTCAATTAAAATATTCACATATGTATATATAGAAATATATATTCTTGGTGATATTTATATTTCACCACCAAAATTCCTTTAGTCTTCTTTGTTCTATGGGCTTTCTCTATCGTTCACAATAACTCATTCATGGCCGATCCATCACTTTGTTCTCTGGCTACCCATACCGGAGTTCAACCCATCACGATCTTCCACATCACCTTTTCATCGTGATCTCAAATCTATAGCTCATCATACAAGTTAATATGAAGATCAAATATGGTGCTTGTTTTGGTATAGCCATGGAATCGTGATCATATTGCTATGTCTTAAACTCGACTTAACAACCCGGTTGCAATCAAAAGCAACCAACCGGTTGATGACCACGTCAATGAATCTTTTAGCAATCCCGTCATTGACTTTTTCTGTAACCACATCTACACTTCTCACTAGATTTAATGGTCCGAGCCACCTTCAGAATTTTGTCTCCTAACTCAATATGCAATCTTGAGTTCGTTTTACATTATTATAGGTTTGGCCCATTCAGATAGGCCCGCCTATATTATATTAGACTTAGGGTTTGTAGCCATCTTACTTTGTTGTCTATATTATCTTGTCTTGTTTTTCACTCTTTTGACTTGTTCTCCACTCATTCTCCCCTATATATATAGGTAATAGTTCTATTGTAAAATTACAAGAAGAGATAATACAAGGAACTTGATACAATTCTGACATTATCTTTTTATTTGTCTCGCTCATATTTTTATTCTAACATGGTATCTGAGATTTTTTTTATTCTAATAATAAGCTTGATTAGAATCACAATGGGAAATCCATTTACTTATTAAAAACAAATTCCTTACATTTCACAAAGCCTGGGCAAAATAAAAACATGAATAACCAGAGAAGTTTGACAAGCAATATATTTTCACCTTAATGTTCAAATAAATGCGACACTAAGACTTTAAGGTCCCTCCAATTTAGCAACTGGTATAGTATTTTAGGACCCAGTTTCAGGCCCAACATTTTTTCATCTTCCAACTAAATGGGAATTGTTTACAGAGAAGCCCAACATGGGATGTAAGAACTATTTCTAGAAAAAAACAATCATCAAATGTTTTAAAAATGTGCATGAATTCACTATATTAATGCAAATCTATGATGAAATTATCTTGACCAATATAAGCAGACGACTTGTATTTTTAATATAATTAATGCTACAAATTTTGTCATATAGCAAGAGAGGAGATAAAAGTTCAAAACACAAAAAACAAATACTTATTACGTAGGTTAAACAGAAGGCGGGTTATACATACCACTTCTTGTAGTTTCAAAGGTGGTCCAGAAAGAGATCTCCATTGTGGGAAAAAGTCATCAGCAGACATCGATATTGGCTGAAGAAACTTATTCAAGACAGCAGGAAGGCGAAGTTTGACGTTTACCTACAGAAAGGAAACAAGAAGATTGCATTAATTTTTATAGTGATTTACCTAGATCTGTGCATAGTGGAAGCACAAAGCAAGGAACTTCTTATATAAGCAATACCAGATGTGTTCCAAACGTGTAGGAAAAATCAAGAACTGCTACGTCCCTACTCGGTCGGACGTTGACAACTTCAAGTGGGCATTGCACCTAAATAACCCAAAAATTAGTTACAATTAGGAAAGGGAGAAAAAATACAAAAGATAAAGAGCAGTAAGTGATTTAACAAACAATGATCAATTAAAAGTAAAACCAGTGATATGACCTGTGCACGTGGGGGAATGGTTTCAGGTACTAATGACAGTTCCATCTTCAAATGGGAAGGTGGCAATATCAAAGCTCGCACTGAAACCAGTGGAGCAGTATTCTTGTTTCCCAAGAAAAGAACAAGTCGCCCATGCTGTGCTCGCCATTCTGCTTTAATGCCAATCTGGATGTCATTTGAAAAGAATGTTGCTGTCAACTCATATTACCATTCAATCAGCCTCTTGGAGTAGGACAATAATTCATAATAAGTTCCAACACATTCTATAGACACGGAAACCTTAGGAGGACTGAATACCTGAATATAAGTATCCTCATAAAGAACACCACTATCCTTCAAGCATAAAGCATTAAATCTCTCTGCAATATTTCCTATTGGCTGAAAGCAAATACAACAAACCAAATAAATAATTCAATTGGGATCACTACTTCAAATAAATGATTTGTATATTCAATATTGTAGCTAAGAAATGAAGTATGGCACTGACAATACATCACTATATGGATAAACAAGAATATGAGAGATATTACAGCATAATAAAAGATACTAAGATACAATACCAAGGTCTGAACAATTCCCAGTTAAGTGACCAACCAATGCACTTGGGGCTCGGTAGTTATGAGCTGCCTGTCCAATGACAAAAATCAGGGATCAAGTCTTTCAAGTCCTGATCGGCCCAGTGCACGAGACTCCCTCCACAGTGAGGTCAGGGGAGGGATGTACGCAGCCTCATATTCAAGGCTGTTCCCTCTTTTGAATCCATGATCTACACACAGGTAAACAAGGAGCAACATTGCTACTGCGCCAACACCAGCCTCCCGATTACAGGCTCAATATATCGGATAGGACTCTAGCTTGGGCTGCATGGGTAACAGGGGAAAAAACTCGAAAAGTTTGTCCCGCTAACATCCAATTATACATGTTCCGGGGAGTATTTTGCTGTAAGTTTGGCAGTTCGCACACTTCCAAGAGCCCATAGTCCAGCATATCAGTAGCGGGTTCTTTAGCAGGAGTAGGCGTGACATTTTGGCTCAACCAGGTTTTAGTATTGTGTTGCTCCCATTGTCGTGCTAAGTTTAATAGGGTAGCAACATGAGAGCTTCCCGTGTCATGTCAATACTAAAGCTCTGATACCCACCAGTGTTGGGTGGCAAGGAACCGTACAGTTGCTGACATCCCAAAAGAAAACGAACCCAACAATAATAGAAGAGAGTGATATTGATGTGCACATTAAAAGATACTTTCACAATAATTTAGAAGGTCAAATTCGATCTAGCCGAATCAAGACGAGTAATGGCGGAAAGCAACCTAGTCAAGGCAGGATCTTGCAGGCCGCTAATTCAAACTGAAGAAATTGACATATGGAAGAACCAGCACGAGAAGGGGAAAACATGCTAGACACCTACCACATTCTTCCAACTAAGGGGCATATTCATGCGTCAAATTTTGCTGATTAGAGCAGCAGCTGAATATGGGATTTGACTTGGTTGAACGGCATACATATTTGATCTTTTGAGAAGTGAATTCACACTTTTTACTGAAAAAATCAGAGTGGGCAAAGACTGAAATGCCAAAGTCTTTGCTCCTGTTGTACATACAGACCGCTAGCCAAGGGTTCAAAGACTCTTTCATCTATCGAGACTAGTAGGCACATAAACATGTGCTAAACAGGAAGCACATATATGTACAATTGTAATATGGATACTCTCACAAACTTACAATATTAGTAAGTTCCTGCTCTCGCTCTATGCTCAGGTAACCAAGCAAGCATCTCATCTCTAGGTCACACAAAACCTCCACAATGCAACTTCTAGTTATTCTATTTAACATAGATGCTATTTGTGGAAAGTATAAGCCATGACTGTAATCTTTCAGAGTAACAAGAAAAATGTATTTTCTATTTAACCATTTTTTGAGTCAGTGCCTCAAGCAGATGATGCCTAACCACGAAGTCACCTAGCTGACATAAGATTGCTTGCCAATAATCACAGTCCATCTAGGCAGAAAGGCAAGCACTAATGTACCCAGCAAAAAACTTTAAAAGAGGCAAATGCCCAGGCAACACTCTGACTACATTGAGACCAATCTTAAATATCAAATACAGAAGTATGTAACTATTAACTTCTTCCAGGAGTTCCATATTTCAAGAATTTCTTTTACTGGATACCAAACACTAAAATGCTTCTAATAAAATTTGTTATGCTTGCTAACAGATAGCAACTGCAACCTCTACATCCGTAAAGTGCCTTGGAGACCAGAATAGTAAGGAGTCACCAACATAATCCAGTGATCAGACGCAACATCATAATTGTCACTTAAGCATGAATTAAATCAACCGAAAGTAGTACCTGGACAGTATTTGTCTGCTCTTCAACAGTTGTAATGGTCAGGCTCTCTTCTGCGTTTGAAGCACCTTCCGATCCAGCGACCAAATTATGCTCTGAAGGGATGGCAGCACCAGGAGGGCCTTCAATAGCTGGTGGACCTAAAAGATCACTAAGGATATCAGGAGGCTGAGGATCCACTACGGTTAGAGCCCCATTTTCCCGAGTCACCCCTCTTTCTGCTACGTTAGGATCCTGTAAAATAAATCAAGCTTATACTAATAATCAAACAGAAACTGAAAAAAAAAAAGAATCTTCAATGTCCCTGCTATGGATCACAAAAATACATTGAAAGAAATTGCACCACATTACTCAGGCTGGGCACTTTTACCAGACTAAGCTGGTTCACAGGTTGTGTTCCATTTACTGGGCGTTGGTCGGTGACTACCAAAGCATTAGAAGTCTGCTGCTGGGCCCGCAACTTGATAGCACTTTGCTCCGCAGTATCAGCTTCAGCGTCTTCGGCTTTTTTGATCAATGCCGACTTAATTTTATACAAGATATTTCAGTTAGGCTAAATAATTTGTATACATGTATACATAAACTAATAAATACATTATTTATGTAACCAACAGCCTATCAGCTAAGTGTCATAGTATGTATGCATATATAATATAACGTTCTTTAGAATGTGACAAACCTACTAACACAAATATATATCTCGAATAAAAGAAACTAGCCTTTCAGATTTTAAATCTCTTGGGAAGGTAGACATGGGCTCTCTAACAACGAAACCCAAAAAGATTATAGGAGAGCGACCTGTTTACAATTAAATGTAGCACAAGACCAAACACATACCTCGCGCTCTGGAAACTTTGGCATTTCAGCCAATATATCCATTAAAGCTTCACCTTTCCTACTCAATGCAAAATATTCGGCAGCTCTTTGCTGAATCTCGACATCAATGCAACTCTGGTACCTGAAAAAAGAAATAAGTGTAAATAATTTCGCGGGATTCTGTGACAAGTCCCAAACTCTAATACCTAAACTAACATCCAGTATTGGGTAATCTCACTTGCTGAATATTGCCCAGATTTGATTTTGTAGTTCTGAGTCTGGGGGTTGAGTGTGCATCAAAATCTTGGCATATGTTGAAAGAAGAAGAGGAATTGTTGAAGTCCTGAAGGATGCATCATGTCAATTAGGATTCTTATGCAATGAGCAGAAAATATCATCAACAGAGGAGAACAAGAGCAAATATTTGGAGTGCCCTTACGAAACAGTGGGAAGTTTCTCATGTATAAGGCTAAAAATTTCCTTTGGACTGCAACCAGGCCGTCTAGCCAGAAGGTGGCTGTATTCACCAAGGAGATAAGAGCTTACCTGATCCATACAACAAATCCCAATAACATTCCATTGCGACAATATTACTAGAAAACAATGAATAAATTAATTACTATATCTATTGTAATTTGGAAAAGCAGAACTAGCAAAATATGCCTGTGTGTGACATATCTGACTCAGCATTGACCTACTACTGAATTCAAAACAATCCAAGATTTCAGCAGCTTTTCAGTTTGGGCTAAACTACTCACAATGTGACAGCCCTCTTGCTCGACTGACGGGCAACAAATTCTCAATCATATCCATGTAAAGAGTTATTTATGTAGACAAGATGTAATTCAAAGCACATGTTAACCCCAGAGGTTAAAAGCCCAAGAAAGAAATATGCTAACATTTTGCACAGGTACGGAGCTCAAGTTAACAAGGTGTGCAACAATAGAGAAAGAAAACAAGACAAAACTAAATTTTAGCTCAGTCACAGAGCTCAACTCAAAAGAGTGTACATAAAACTTGGGGTTCAATGCCCGCTTTTCTGCCATTCAGCACCACAGATCCTTAAAATTTTAAATCAAACAGAGATTTATCATTACGAAAAACAACGTAAACTTTGAAGGTTTTCTCTTTCACATTCTGCAAAATATATATATATATATATATATATATTTATATAATCATAGCAGAGTTACGCACCTTGACCATTGTCTCATGTATAGCAGGCTTATCAAGATACTCTCTGGCCTTTACTGCTGCATAAGGCTGCATAAAGTGTAAGAGAGATAGGGATAACTGAACCTCACATTAAGAGACAGTCACCAGAGAACTATGAAGCATGTCTACCAAAGGTTTGTCACCTGTAGGTCTTCGTTATTGGTAACGAACTGCACAACACGAAACCAAATGTCATCACTGACAAAATCTCCCGCTTTGTCGATCAACTGAAGGATCACATCCACATACCTGCATGGTGACACAAAGATAATAAGGATACCAATATTATGAAAGAACGTACTTTCAATTGCATAACTACACAAACTTTTTAGTGAAGGCACCATATGACTAAAACTCGAAAGTTCAATAATTAAAGGCGATACACTGGACCAACAGGAAATATAGAATAAGTCTGTTACTTCAATTAGATGATTGCCAACCAATTAATTGCGTCAACCTGCAATCTCCAAAAGATTTATGAACAGTCTCATTAAAATACTATCAACATTAGCCATAAATTACGGCAATACTTTGGCTTTTGTATGAATGATCCAGCAAAGAGGACCATTTGATGGCTTTTAAGTGGTTGAACTTTCTGTTTGTGTTGTTACCAATAACTAACTACTAAGTATTTCATTTTTTTAAATATTTTGGCTTTTGATTTTAACATTTATATCTTGTTGGACCTTGATGATGATGAATTTTCCAAGGCAAAAGAAAGTTCTTTTGGTCTTTACTCATTTAATAACTAAAAGAGTTTAAGTGGAAGGTTTTCCAGTCGTTTAGCTCCAAATTTAATGTAAATAAACTCTAATGTCCTCAAACAATCTCATAATGCTTATAGTGATAAAACCCAGCTCCTTTATCAATAGATTTTCAAGATTTAAAAGAGTCATCTCTTCTAAACTTCCAACTCGGTCATTTGACATGTTTGATCGTCTTTTATATCAAAACTAACAGCAGAATCGAAAGGTGATGTAGCCAACCTTTAGGTCATAAGGGTTCCATTTTCTACATGGGATAGGATTGTGAGAGCAATGAATATACAAAAATAATTACAATAACAATTAATATATAAAAGAATGAGACAAAGAACATCCACATGGGTATGGTGAACTGTATGATGACGAACATCCAGATGGGTACGGTGAACTATATAATGAGGACTTAAGTGTACTTGCATATTAAAATTTTCTACATATTATATCCAGCAATTCTGTTAGCCTATTAAACTAATGAAGCCAAATGTTTTTTCGGCAACTATATTTAGTCATATAATACTGCAGCAACCACGATTGTGTACAGAAGAGCACAGATCATTCAACCTGAAGGGCCTTTCTCATATCAAAGAAAGAGTTTATTGTCCTCACCATATTTTCCAATATAGATGAAAAACAGAAGCAGTTACATGACATATTGCTATCTAGCCATATAAGATTATATTGGTAACTACACAAGCAGAAATTTTAACCACAGAATTGTTCATGCTCTTTTAAAATGAACAGGCCTCTGTTCAAGCAATTGAAACTCAGACCAATATTCGCACCACTCTGAATGTTGTATCTTGTCCATCCATGTACTAAGCCGACACATGTAGCGTAAGACTCTCTTAAAATTTCTTCTATATATAGTCTCACAGCTCACACAATCTACTTGATGTAATAACAAGCATTTTCTTTGTGATTTGGAATTGACCAATGGAAGTTCAAGACATGCTTTCAAATACAACCGGAGCATGCAGTTGCAGTTCAACTAGGAAACTCTATATTTAAGTTAAAACAGTTTCTTCAAATATGTTAAACGATTACAGACTGCTCCTGGTTTCATATTCTTGAATATTTGTCTAAATCACGCAATAAAAAAGCTTCTTTTTTTCGTGGTAAAAGAAAAAACCTCCAATTGAGTATTCCTACCTGTGGGTATGGTTTCAAATAAACTTGACTGAGAAAACATTAGGAATGCCAAAATCTAATTTAAAACAATTTAACATCCTCAGGTCGTCATCTAAATGGTTAATTGTGATAAGGAATCGCTACTGGCAGCTATTATTTCACAAGGTTAAACATGTAAATCATTCTGTCATTTCCTCAGATAAACCAAAATTTTACAAAAATAAAATAAAATAATTCCACGCCCATGCATCCTAGAGATTCAATGATCGAAATCATGCATCAATTCATACCCCCTCTGGTTATATTTATATAATCTAGTATTATGTTCTACAAGCCATCCAAGTATTAAATATCTCATTGATAGAGAAAGCATACTTACCATGATAGATCAGGCGCAAACTTCTCCGCAAGGATAGCAGCTTTCAAAGACAATTCCTCACGCATTGCAAAGTCTGCTGTGCTGAGATACTGAAAACAGATGCATATCAATTGCATGCTTCTTATGGGCTCTTGTTCTCAGTCTTGTCAATTGAAAGCGCAACTATAGATATTTCAAAAGGAACTGTCAATTATAACCAACTGATGTTACTATTTTGTCTAGCAATACTGTACCAGCAACAATTCTTCAACTATGTCCTTTGCATTTGAAGCATCACACATTCCATATAGTAGATCAAGGGCACGCCTCCGGATACTAGGGGCATAAAGAGACATCATTAGTAAGAGATGGTAAATTTTACTCAGCAACTCTAAAGCAAAAAGGGATTACAAAATATGTTTGAACACTAATACTAGCACAATACAAATTATATATTATTATGACAATTACTTCAATAATCATTTGTTTCAAGAATCTAGCGATACAACCAATGGTAACTGGACGATATATAAGAGCTAGTTAAGATATCCTTGATTTTATAATCTGAAACATGGTCTAATTGATGTATCCGTAAGGATGAATTCAGCAATTCAGCAATTCAGACCACTGAAGCAGTGCAGTACAGGCTATGGTGATATAAAGAGATCCATGCAAAAAGTAAGAAGATACACATTAAAATGCTTTTCCGAATCCAGGATGAACATTGTACAGTATGGATACAAGTTCAATGAAGCTGTCACCTAACATGTGCCTGACTTAATACTAATATATGCAGTGATGATGGCAAAGAATATCTCCAAGGAAACACAATACTCCAGTCAACCTGATGTCAGGATCCTTCAACGAGGTTATGATCTGGGCTTGGTGTCTTTTAATAATGTCCTGAACATCCGTAACCATTAACATTCGAGTCATATTCTCCTGCACCAAAGCAATACACACCATACAATCAGACAGCATAAACAAGATCAACCTTCTAAATTCAAACACCACACACTCAAATTTGGCATGCTTCAGACAGAGGTTGTATCGATAAGAGACCATAGAAGATTATGGGGAAAAATCGGAAAAAAAATAAAAATTTGAGTTCCCACACACAACTTACCAGACCAAGATATCTAATATTTGGCTCACGCACAGCAATAAATTTCCCAAGCAAGGCAACACATTGAGACATCATATCTTTTTCAGCATCAAGATGCATGACCTGTGATAAGGTTGGTAGAACAAACAAAACCATAATTAATCCCCCAAACAACCTCCAAAAGGCAAGAATCATTTTCAAGCCACACTGCAAATTAAAATTCCCTCTAGAGTCCATAATCCTTCGAGAAATTATCAACAATTTAAATACGAATTCAGAAAACTCTGCATCTTAAATGGGAATTCAACCAACAGTAAGTGGCTAAACATGCAAAATGCAGGATTTTTATAACTAGTTTAAGAAATATATATCTGGACCATGAGAAGTGCATTAAAATAAAAAAGACATAGGAGAAAAAAACTCAGACACTGAAACAATGGCAAAGGATGACAGGGAAAATTGAGAGAGAATCCACAATATCTGATAACCAATTTGGATTTATGACAGCGAGATGCACAATGGAGGCTGTTTGTCGAATAAGACAACTAGTTGAAGAATGAAAACATAAGTCACGAAATCTACATATGTTCTTTATAGATTCAGAGAAAACATATGACAGATTGCAAAGAGATATGATTTGGTGGGCTTACAACACATAAAATAAGATAAAATAAATCTCTAGAAATGATAAAGATTGTTGAGGATATCACAGTCTGCAGTGAGACTACTGATTTTTCTATTTATGTCAGATTGCCAAAATGGATTATAGGAGGGACTAGAAGAGATAGAGTTACAAATAAACATGTTAGGGAGAAAATAGTTGTGCTTATTGGTAAGAAAACGAAACATGGTAGACTTGGTCGTATGACAGACAAAATAGAGCTATGGATGCACTGGTAAGAAGAAGTCCCATCTCTCAAAAATTCTGAAGACTACATTTCAATGCCCCAATCATTAAGTGCATCAACTGAAAACCTTCATAGAACATCAAATGTCAGGGCAAAGACAAACCATAACATGCATGACGCTCATAACTGCATTGTCACAAGGTACATGAGAGTTTGTGTGCTCCAGTCCATTGTGACAAGAACACTAAAAGCCTTGTATGCACAACGAGTGGAGAACTCACAGATTGGACCTAAGTGTGCTAAAAGGTTGAAGCATCTTCTCACATGATGAAAATAGCAAATCCATTTGATGTTCCATGTGAAATTCCATAGACAAATCTTCTTAGGTCTCTCCAAAATCAACAAGATTTCAGCTCTTATGTATTCTTTTGGGAGCGCTCAGGAGGGGAGCGCTTTGCATTAAAAAAATATTTATAACAAAATAAAAATAAAAACCAAAAATGTAAGATGATCTTATGAATTATAATCCAGACACTCGGAAGAGTCAACTCGTGCATATTATTGTCAGTGCTAACTCACTTGTACCGCTATCTTAAGGATCGCCTCACCCCCAACTTTTCTTTCAACAAGAGAACATGATCTTTGTTGATTTGAATAACGAGTCCCTCTAGGTAAACATATCATATGCCCCTCTAACTTACTACAACACTAAAGTTACGTCTTGACATCATGTTGCTCCAACTCTCTTCAAAGCAAGCAACCTTGGCAACCATCACCCAAATATAGCAATGTTTTACACCTGTTGAGAACCCTTCACCAAATCCTAAACCCACCATTTGACTATACCTCTGCAAATATCCTTCTACCTTAAATCTCCAATCGCTGGCGGTCCTACATTCTTATTAAGTATATTTTGTAGCCAGCAATCTCTTACTCGATCACTTCAGTGACAGCAACAAACTAATAAGTCGAATTATGGTTGGGACTGCAAACTTACAAGAGCAAGGGCTTCAAAGAGAACAGCATGTGATGCATTGTTCTTGTTCACATTTTTCACAACATCGGTTCCCATAAGTATCCGTTGTAAAACCTAAGATTAAAGGAATAGACATCAGTTAAAAATATATAATCTAATACCATATAAAACAATCTCCTTGGAAAGAAGAGAACCTCAAACAATGATCTTCTAGTATTCGGATCTTCGATGGATGGAAAATATTGTAGAGCCCTCATTATCTTTACCTGAACTGACACAATACTAGTAAGCATCAAATTTTAGCTTACCATATAAGTCCATTAAATAAAGATATTACATAAAATATAAAACAACCAAGGAAATCAAACATCCGTTTTGCAAAAAAAGTAAGGCATTGGATAGGAAGGAAGATAAAAGTAGTTGAGAAAATTAACTGGTATAATACTAACACGTCATATTCTTCCAGAGGATTGATGGCTTTGTAGATATATTATAGAAAAAAACGCATGATCTTATTTCTATTTATACATATATATATGTATATGAGTGCATATAAAAAATAATAATCAAGGAGAGAGAGAAAATCAGTTAAGTGCTTAATTTCATGCCTGTTTACTACTCACTTTAGGTGCACCTACAGGAGCAACCTACAAAACAACGACAGTAAACCAATGTTACATGAACTCTTCGAAGGTTAGTGAAGTACCCATGTCGTACACGCAATACTTTGGACCTGGGTTTAGAATATGTTTCCGACACTTTGGATTGGACATGCACCTAAAAAACATATTCAGTGATTCAAAATTATTACTACCTCTGTCCCACAATATTTGTCCAATGTTGACTTTTCAATAATTTTTTACAATTTTTGTGTTGTCATTTTTGCCCTTAAACATATAGTATAGTTTTACTTTTTAGTGGGGTCCACTACTTTTTGAAGTTAATGAAGAGGGATAATTTGGGAAAGTATAAGAGTATATTGTATTGGGATTCGAAACTGGACAATTATTTTGGGACGGATAAGTTATTAAAGTGGAGAACTAATATGGGACGGAAGGAGTATTATTACTACTTCAGACAAGCAGAATGCCTATATTAAACAATATGTTACCTGAAGACGTGGCTCCAGAAGTAAATATGAACACTAAATATTAGCGGTACTTATGTGTCCTTTGTCTTAGCACTTGACATGTCGGATGCGTGAACACGTATCCATATACCACAGCATCTGAGTCCATATGACACAGCATTTGATATTTGCACCTTTATTATTTTAATTTTCTTCCAACACTGATAATATAAACAAATATTGATTGTTTCTCTACTAAGAGAACAACTCTCCCTTTGAGACTAGTACAAATGTGATCCCCAGAAAACAGAAAATAACAGACGTGAGAGAATTGGTGACAATTTCCAAGATACACGCTGTACACTTACATGGCAGAAGGAAAAGTGAGTGCCTAATCAAAGAAGAGTTAAAGTGCTTACAGTCTCAGCCTACTTCTGCTTAAGCTACCACATGTACAATAAACAATCCTTACAATCTTCAGCCTTCAGTTCTGCTCTTTCCTATTCTTTTCTTTTTCTTTTTTTTCTTCTTCTTCTTTTTTTTTTCCTTTTTCCTCTTTTATATATTTTCTTCCTTTTGGGGGACATGAGGCAGATCCTCCAATAAGTAAACCTATTATTGCTTTTAGATATGTGAGTCTGATTGGAATCCATTAAATAAATATCTAACGTTTCAATTAGACTTCCAAATATAAATAAGATATATCATGAAATGCGTGAGTCCAAAATAACAAAGAGTTGTATTTCGTGCACCCAAAAATAATTTCTTAACATTTGGTTGTTGTCCACAAAATGCATTTTTCCAACACACGCCGGAGGGGGGGAGGGAGAACCATCAATACTCTTACATGAGGTAGAGAAAAGATATGAAAAAGTGACAAAGATGGAAGCAATAGAGCAAACACAAAAACATCTTTTTTCCTCTCTAAGCCAAACCCGATAGACTAATGTCTGTCTTCCTTATTGGCTCTTTCCACCCCTACTCAACCTCCTCCTTAACTTATCAAACATTTATTGTTCAAACTAAAGTCCTATTTCACATAAAAGTATAAAATAAACTTTTCCTTGTTCAAAGATAAGTTTTGGATTTTGTCTTTTTACTGAAGAAAAGTATCATACAAAAAATGGACGAAACCATGTGAATTGCTACTTGATTCAAATGGCGTTCCCTGCTTGCAGTGCTTGCAGGATGTATTTTTATATACAGTGCAAATTTGTAGCAAATGTACAAATTTTCTTGATTTCCCTTTCCTTCCATTGAAAATTTGTATTAAAATATCTCAGTATCTATAATCATTGCTGAAATCGGATACCTAGACTTGCTAAGTTTGAAAACCAGTTCCAATATAGCTAATGTGCATGAAGCATATAATTCATGAACACAATATAATCCTAATTCAGTGGAATTTGAATTTTTATATTTCAAATCTGCTAAGGTAAAAAATCCCCCTTCCAAAACCTAATCAATGTATCCCACTCTCTATCACGACAAAATGTAGGATTCCATCACATTTTTGGTTTACTACAAACTTTGTGTTACATATATTTGATTCTTGAGCCACGGGCATTGACCAGACCAAAACCAGCTGGTTCGTAAGGAAAGAGATTGAGGGAAAGTGTACACAAACCTGAAGCCAGGGAGAAGGGATGCCATAGTAAGTGTATTCCTGCGGAACATCCTGATTCCTAGCAAGTCTTTCCAAATTTCTAACACACTTTGGAACACAACTCCAATATGCATCATGGTTATTCGACACCAATGCAACAAGAAGGCTCATAGAAGATGTCAAAACACCAAGATCCCGTTCATCTAATAGCTGCGCCATTTGATCTGACCTGAAAAATGAATCACAGAAGACTTGATAGTATAAGCGTAAGAAAGTTCTCAGAAGGAAAACTTCCTACTTCAAAGAATATAAAATTCATCCATACCAGCCATCCACATTAACGACATCTGGATTTTTCCTATATAGGCACAGGAGACACAGACCAGCCTTCTTTCTCACTAGCGGTCTGCAACTGCTGGAAATCTGAAGCAAAAATGAAATAGTTACCAGCATTCATATTCTATAATTTAGCAATTAAAGGCTAAAAATGTGTTCTCTTACAAGTAACTTCTGGACATCAGGGGCTAACGATTCAGCAAACTCTCTTCCACCAATATTCCCAACCTGTACAGAGGCACACACATATATGTAACAGTGGAAAGTATAGGGTTACCAATGGGTGAACAATAAAATATTTCTAACAAGGAATAATGCAAACACACAGAATCCAGCCCCCCCCCCCCGGCGAAGAAAAACAAAGATAAAAGAAATAAAATATATATATATGAGAGAACAAATTCAAGTAGAATCAAGTGGTGAAAATATTCGATATGAATATGAAATATTCAATGGAACGATCTCTATACTTTCCTTCCATATATCATTACCAGCAACAGAAAGAGAGCAGTATAAAAAAACCATTTAAAATTTCACATTTATTCAGGCAGAACATCAACTTTTATTCTTTTGTTTTATTTTATCTTGGTGGGGGAAGAAAGGTGTTTGTTGTGGATATAAACCATGCGAAACTGATTAGGAGAGGATTGTAGAACGGGAAACAATAAGATATAGTTCAAGCTCTGAAAGGAAAAGCTTAAAAGATACCAACATATGATTTACCTTTCTAACGTGCCCATCCATGAATAAGAAGAACTGCCTCCTTATCATTATTGTCGAGCAGCCTACTTAGCCATAGTATCGCTGGAACATCGATGGACCCCAGAAATCCATCCAAACTCGAATACTAAGGCCATAAACTGGTCAACAATCTCTCTAGTCAAACTATTGCATGTGTCGAAGCAAACAGACCGCCATCTTACACTTCCAAAACAAGTATCCTCCACTACTAGGAATCTGACGCTGTTAAGCTTTGACAACATAAAAAACACAACCATAATGAACCTCAATAACTTGATTTCCAATTGGCTCAGATTCACGAAGGTCAAGATTAATTTAATCCTCAAAGTGGAGGCCACCATATAGATGGCATAATGCCATTCATGACTGACACAAAGACAAAATGATCCAATCACTCACGAAGCGGCTTAAGGTCACCTCTGTAATACCCTTCGAGATAGGCACCTGCAAGGAAAATTAATAATGAACCCTTCTCCAAAGATCCTCTCCATGGCAATGTCTATTTATGTTAATCTTCCATGCTCGCAGTGCACAATTACAATTCCAGAAGCCAATATCTCCTAGTGTAAGCTATTCCTAGTCTCTAAACCTCCTTGTTCCTTTTGAGCTTCCTTTGAGGATGAATCCCTCTTAAGAGCAAGGGCTTGTCAAAGTATCCCAAATTCTAGTCCCCCAGCCAAGTTTCCTAGGATCTACAAATCAACATGCCAATATTAATTACACTCTATATCTTGCTCTTGACTGTGAATGACCCCTAGTGTTCTAGTATTTCTGTTGACCCCCGGAAAAGAGAGGCTCTGAACCTTAAGGGCTTATCCTTAAAGAATAAGGTCCATGTTGTGGAGTTTATCTTTAATGCGTCCTTGAGGTTTATTAACCACAGAAGCTCTGTGAGGTATTTGGTGAATTTATGCTTGTGGAGACGGTGAAAGTGGTAAGTCATTAATCAAGGCTCGCTTAGAGAAGGGGAACACAAGGTTTTGACTGTATCTTTGATGTTATCTGTGAAAGGGGAACTCCCTGAGGTCCTCAAGAGGTTATCCGTGGGAAAGGAGTTCCTTAAGGTATACAGCAAGTCCTTGAGGTTTATCAGTAGGAGAGGAACTCCTCAAGGTATTCTCATATACTAGAGATCTATACATATTAAAGCAGCTATATGAAGTTTTTGACATGTTCTTCAGGATTTATTTGTTGAAAATGAACCCTCAATGTCTTAACACATATATCGATGGGAAAGGAGCTCTCTAAGAATTTAATGTGTCCGTGAGGTTTATATTGGGTAAGGGACTCCTGAAGGTCTTCCTAGTGGGAAACAATGTCACAAAAAGACACTGATGTGGCAATCTAAATTCATCACAATTAACTGGCTTAGTGACACTCTCAGAGTGCTTATATGCAGGAAGAGCAAATACAGGGTGCTCATACAGATCCTTACTAACGAAGTACCATTACACATACGGAACAGTACATGCATCATATAGTGCCACAATCAGCCTCTTAACTCTCATAAAAGGTCCTAGATATGTCAGAAACACAACAGGGGAAAGAAAAAGGAACTAATATTACAATATGGAGAACGTCAGGCTTAAAAAATATTAATGATTGGAATCAATTCAATATTTTAGTTTTTAAAACATTCAAGGACAATATTAAACTAAACATAAATAAAAAGAATTATACATATGCATGACAAAATGCACATAAGCATTGAGCATACTGTATTGCTTATAAAATAACGCTGAAATGATGATAGGATTTGCTCTATGCTCCACCATATTTGCATATCTTCCGACTTGAATTCAAATAAATCTACAAATCAAAACAGATTTTTGGTAGACATACCATGGTCAATGCCATGCACTGAAATGTTTCGTTGCGACCAATAATATCATTGCGGACGGTGTTAATTGCTAATCTCAAAAAATCATGATGCTCGTTGAGCAAGCAAGACGTCACTATGTACCCAAC
This sequence comes from Cornus suecica, assembly GCA_963922005.1. NCBI lineage: Eukaryota > Viridiplantae > Streptophyta > Magnoliopsida > Cornales > Cornaceae > Cornus > Cornus suecica. The sequence continues at coordinate 60,228,212 of OY998243.1, forward strand.
CTGCAGCCATTTGTAACATGACAATGTTAATTAAACAAGAGACACACCATTAATGCTAAAAGGGGAAGCGAACATCCGAGCACACGAGTGGCCACAAAGATGCTGAAGGTATTTCACTTAAGAAGCAAGTATGATTAAATTAAAGTTCAAAGCCATAATGATACTGAATCTAACGATATTTCCTAACCTCCAAAATTCATTTTCTCACATGTTCCATTCACAATTCCCACTGAAACAGGCATACAAAAACATCAATTGGTGAGAACTTGACTATCATCATCATCATTTTTTTTTTGGTAAGTATATTATAAAAAAACACTCAAAAGGGAAGTGCATCCCAAGATTACAAGACACTGCTCTATGAACTAAGTGAGCCCAAAAAAACAATCTTTTCTTCTATAGATGAACAAAATCTACCCTCCACCCAATAAAACAAAAAGAAAATAAAAGAATCCTTAAAGAAACCAATTGGGGACTCTACCCCCTCAAAACACCTCTTGTTACGTTCGAGCCAAATTACCCACTAAAGACACAAAGGCGCCACTTTCCAGAAAGGACGGGCCCGCAACCTCGCGAAACAATCCCACCAACCATCAAGGAACTCACGGACCGAAGCCGGCATCACCCTATTGACCACAACGAAGTTGCGGCGCTGAAGGTTGTCTAAGGTTAGAATTCTGCCCCAAACCGCCGACCATGCAAAAAAGGCGACTCTAGGAGAGACACCTAACGCAAAATCTCCTTCCAAGGAAAAACCAAGCTCGGCAACTGAGAAAACATCCTGAAGAATGAGGACACCAAAAATCCTTCAATAGGAGAAAGACACCACACCATCCGATCAGACCTGCCTCCTGGGATGGGCAAGCTGTACAGTAACCCCAGAAGGCTAGACACCTCCTCTAGCTCCCAATCTTGAAAAGGTCTCACAAACTGAACATCCCAAACGATCCTACCGTTATCAAGCCGATATCAGTCAGCAACGCAAACATGTCGATCGGGAGCAATACGAAAAAGCATAGCAAAGGAAGAAGCTAGGGTAGAGTCACTGCACCAAATGTCAGACCAGAAACAAACCGAACTATCAGTACCAATGCCGAAGAGAATATGAGAAGAAAAAGCAGTCCAACCACGACTAATATCCTTCCAAACCCCCAAACCTCTACGAAAGCGTACCAGACGGGAGCACCAACCCCTATGGTCCTCTCCGTAGCGGCATACAATCACCTTTCTTCATAATCGGTCCCTCTCAATCCCAAATCTCCAAAGCCACTTCCCCAACAAAGCTTTATTGAACAACACCAGACGTCGAAGTCTCAACCCCCCTTCCTGTAACGGGTGATAGACTAACTCCCACCGAATAAGAGCAATAGAAGAATGCTCACGATCCCCTCCCCATAGGAACTGCCTCTGAAGTCTCTTAATCTTAAGAGCCACACTGATGGGAATCTGATACATAGACAGAAAATAAGTGGGAAGATTGGACAATGTAGACTTTCCCAAAATGAGTCGGCCTCCTTTGGAAAAGACTATCATCATCATTACCTTTACTTGTTCCAACATGGTCGGCCACAAGGAGAACTGAACTATCAATTGACCTCCCTAAATCGGGAGGGAGGGAGCGAGGGTGGGGGAAAGGGAAAGATAGAAAGAGGAAGGGGGAGAAAAACAAAATTACGAGATCTGATTGAACATTAAGTTAAGGCCTCAAAAGGCAAACACACCTCTGTGGAAGCTTTAATATTTGATTCACGAGCTCAAGTATACGTTTTGTCCATATCAGTTGGACGTCTGGTGTGGGGCTAGAAATTAGAACCATGGATTAGGATTTTTGCTAACCTTCCAAAGTGCTCATAAAATGCACAAGATTGATAAACAAAATATCTCTACCTCAACACTATAGTTCTTGTGCCAAAAATTTCTTAACAACTTGCATTTGGAGCCAACTTGGTAACAAATGTGAAAGCCATGGATTGGTTACGATAAACCAAGAGATATATAAAAATATTATAATCAAGAACAAATTCGTAGATGGACCATATTAATAATTTTACATTTTTAGCTAATAGATTCTTACATGGACATTTTCTTACCTCTAAAGGGATTTCACCTTCTTTTGAAGAATAGTTGGTCGAATAATACAATTTGGAAATTACGTTCAAATAAGTTTAGGTTTTATTCTTTATCGCTATCTATTTTTCCTATTGTTATATCCAACAATGCAACTTGAATTGTTCAATGCTTTAGGAATTGTTATGGTTGCTATTTTGAGTTACTTGAGAAAAACTTTTGCGAAATTGAAGGAAAATTGGAAATTTTCAAAATTGAGAACTTCGAGTCAACTCAATTTATCTTCTTAATAAGAAGATCATAAATCTCACTTGTTGGTTTTCTTTGAAAGATATATAAGCTATTTAAATTGTTTCTCCAACATTACCTGCATTTGATTACCATCAGATTTGCCTAGATATTCTCAAACGAAAAAATGAGTGATAACATATCATAGCTAAACAATGAAGACTGAAGTTAAATCATTATTATTTTTTGTGATAGGTAAATCATTATAACTGATCTAGATCATAATCACAAGATAAGAAGTACGCCTTTATTAGAAAAGAAAACGCACAATGCATTCTTTACACAAAATTTTACTATTTTGATTGCAATCAATAACGGAACCCAGTTATAGATGCCAAACCCAAAACCCACATTGCATGGATTCTTCAAAAGCAGTGAAGTACCCATGTCAGACACATTGCTCGGATTTGGGTATGAGATATATGTCCGACACTTTGTAGGACACCTCCTTAAAAAGATATATCAAGTCTTTTAATTATATTGTATTGTTAATTTAAAATGAGTCCAAAGCCTAATTTGAATACTATGTTAGAGAACAACATTACATGCCTCTAAAAAATTATATAAAATAATAAAATAAATTTAATATTTATCGTGTCAGTGTGTGTATTTTAGAGATTTGACATGCCCTATGCATGGATACATATTTGTATGACACTTGTACCCGAGTCCATATAAGATAACCCAAAACTACAGCATATTGGGCCCGGTGGAACCAATGTTGTCATGGGCGCGCCTAGGCGCTAGGCGACGCGAGGCGAGGGTTTAGCACCTCGCCTGAAACTGGGCGAGGCTACCTTTGAAAGGCGTCGCCTGGGGGCGCCTAGCGCCTAGGCGCTGAAAAATGTTTTTAAATGTCTTATATTTGATATTTTTGTACTTCTACATTTTAATTTATTGGCTTTTAACTTTCTTAGCAATGTTTTATTAGTTTAAATGTCTTATATTTGTTATTTTTATTAAAAGTTATTTATTAATTTAATTGTGAAAATAATTTATTATTGAGCGCCTCGCTTCACTCAGGCGAGCGCCTGGCGCCTAGGCGATAGGAGGCCTCTAGCGCCTAGGGTCGCCTCACGCCTTTAACAACTATGGGTGGAACTTGAAATGTCCTACACACCAATAAAAAATATATTTTTGAGAACATTTTATCTTTAATTGATGAAAGACATCCTTTCAATTTTGACACTAAAAACTTTACAAGAATGACATAAATAAAGTAATGATTAATTGGAAAAATACACATTCAAATCAGCATTCTCAATTCAAATATGATTAGTCTACAGGATTCACCAACACGTGCTGGTGTATTCTTCAATAAATTCTTGAATTTTATACTAAAATTCCAAGCATCATGACCTCTTTCAATAAGAATTCAGCATCAATGCATTTAAATACAAACATTTTTTTTATCAGCATAAGAAGGTACTATGACCATCCTTATGCTATAAACATTGCACTTGATTACTTATTCAAGCTGATTATAAGCAGCCACATAGTCACTAAACAAACCAATTATTTATGTGAAAAATTGAGAATGCGCAATGTAATCTGAGAAATCTGAAAGGTACCTGCTTTTCTGGATACTTTGGTGAGGATATTAAAGAAACAGCTTCCATATGACCAAAATCTACATCATAGCCCAGCATAAAAATGTAAAGCATCTTCCAAACATATTTCTTCTTCTCATAGGGGGTCAAACTCTGTCAAAAGGAAGAGAAATAAACTAATAACCCAGGGCTACCGTGCAATAATCAAATGTGGACATGCAGATATGGACAACCATAATATTAGAAAGACTCGACATAAATTAGAAGCACTAACGATCAAAAAAATGGAAAGGGAGAACAGAACATATGATGAAGCATTTTTTATTCTGTCAGAACCTTTGTAGCATAGGAATAAATAATAATATTGGAACAACACCTAAAGAAAGGTGGGTGGCTCAGAAACCAATTCTTGATGTTTGTCAAAAAAAAACTTAAAATAAATAATAATGCCAATAATAATAGAAAGGAAACTCCATAGCAGATATGGGAGCCAAAGAGAATTCAAAAAAACATTGGAGGCAAAAAATAATCACGGATAGAAGCTTCAGACAAGTTGTTTCAGCAAAGAGAAACTGTTGTTAAGTACATAAATACATGATTTCACACCTGGCCCCTCTAATTTAATTTTCCATGTGACCAGCAAATTTAATAGTATATACAACACTACATTTACTTTTAAATTAGTAATTGCAAGTGACAATCTACAAGGGAACTGAATCATACAAGCAGGAGGCATAAAAGAGAAATATCACATGACTAAGGTTTATGCAATGAGGATAGATGTTTGTTCAAGAATCCAATTAATCAAACACCAACTCTAAAGACACGGGTTATTCTTGACTTTTAACATTCTATTTTAATCGTGGACAATACAATGCCACGTTATGTAATATAGTGTGTCAAACGCAGGTACCCAAAGGGCATACAAGTGGTAGCTCCTCCTCCTCCCAAATGGAAGGTTGAGGGACTCTCAAACGCCACATAACTTTGTGCGTGTATGATTAATCTACCGCAAAAAAATATATATATATAAACAATAATAGATTAAAAAAAAACACGGGCACTTCAACAATTCTGAAACAAAGGTTTGAATCAAAGATAAGAGATTTTTAAATACAAATATGTAAGATGTGCTCTGTAGGTACATGTCCAACCAGATCTGGCGGCAACATTTCTTGGACCTCTATCAATTTTTTTTGTTTCTTACAGGAATACTTTATTTGTTTAGAAGAGATTATGTCACATAGGGACAGATAGCAGATGAGAAAAGTAAGAACTTAGAAAATATAAATTGAGCTACACATTAAGAAAATGACCCTAACAGCCTCAATGAAGAACAGTGATGTCAAACCATGGTACCTATCCTTAGCTATAAATAGATACATCTCCAAGAATTAGACAACAATGTGTAGCGCTGTCATAATGGCTGAATCAGAAAGTGCAGTTCTCTCCTTACAAACTGAAGACTGGACTATTAATGACATCAACTACCTCCTCCCTCTGATCTAAAGAAAAACTAAAAAACACAAGTCTACTTACACACCAAAAATGAATTATTAATACTACTTATTCAGTACAAAATTCCAGCTGAATTACCACCTAGACATACTTCTCTGACACAACAGCATACAACCAATATTCCGCACACTTTTATCCAACCACGAATAATTAAAACTCTTAAATGAAAGCTGTCACATCAAGTGGACATGATCTCACGCAAAATGGGTTGTTCCTAACAATTATGTTGTCATACAACCCTTGCCCTTGTCCTCTTTGACAAGAGGCGAGCGTTCCATTTATTGAACCACCGAGTAATCAGAACCTCAATTTTAGGTTCCTACTCAGTTACTATCCATGTACTTTGAAACATATACAGAAGGACAGAGTCTCCATTCATGATAAATACCACATCTTAATAATTTGTGATCCACTGCCAAACTTACATCTACGCCAACAAATCATATTTCACCCTGGTGATTATCAGAACTCTCAAAATAGGAGTACTCATGTGTCAACGTTCCCAAAAAAAAAATAGAGAGAGATATTGAAACACCCTCAATAAGCATAAATGACATAGAACCAAAAAATTTACCAAGAGATGTCTATAATGTAATAAAATTATACCATATTATAATCAGAATTAAAATTTCAGTCCCAATCTTAACCAAGGGCACTCGTTCTGGATATATGAAACTGAAGGAGCTAAAACCAAAATCATGGTTTTGAAATTCATTGAATCAATGTGTAAGTTTGAAATGTTCGAATATAGAAGCTTGGTGTCACAAAGGACGTTTTCGCTTTACTTTTTTCATTTTCATGTTGGCTTTCATAGGTCTGTCTCTGTCAATCCCAGACCCTTGCCAGTGAGTTGATATTGACTTTAGACTGAGTCTGACCCTCACTTACTAATGCATTCTCATAAAGTGTCAAAACATATGTGGGTTTTCCCCATCATCATAGAATCTATAATTTGATTGGGTACATCCAAATTCCGATCAATGTGATGATTAAACCACTGACTTCAATTATTAGATTTCACTTGTACGGATTTAAAAACCCACAAAACCATATTTGGAAAACATGTACAACCTTGTTCCTTCCGATGAAGAAAAGCACACGCATACTTGTTATTGGCTTATGTTTACCAATACTTTTCATTACTTGAAAAGCACAAGGTCAGCACCATGAGTCAGCTCTCTAACAAGGAAAATTCACATAGGCTCAGCGAATGTGAAACTTATCCAAGCGAAAAATGAGAAAAAAATTAACTCTGGCAGCACTGCCAGTACCTTCAATAGTTCAACTAAAATAGCTCCCGAGTGAACAGAGACTGCGAAATGCCACTCATTCTTTCAATTTTCTTCTATAAACTGATAACAAAATGATCATTAACCAGTATGATTAGAAATAGTCTCTTAATTAATTCAAGGTTTTTGCTTAATTAGCTCACCAATAGAACAATTAGGGTAGAAAACCAAGTGGCACAAATCTTTTGAACAGGTTCACTCTCCAGCTTTGTGGGACTTGTATTGAAAACATCTCTGCTAATTAACAAGATACCCATTCCCAATTACCTACCATTGGCTGCCCCTAACTAGCTAATGCCCCAATTAATACATTGAAGGAAAAAGGCTATATAACACATATATACATACACATATATAATGTATTAAATAGGACTCAAAATTGACACCCTATCTGTCTACTCGAAGCAAACTATATGGACTAAATTAAGTTATAATCCACAGAACTGAATATGGAATTGAAGAGCCTCAAGAATTAAAGACATATATATACATAAATGTATATACACACATAGGTATTTATATATGTGTGTAAAAATGATAAACCCTAACCTTCTCATTTTTGAAACGGGTACGGATGTTGCCGAGCTCTTTATCGACCCGGAGGCGTTCCTGTTCTTTGTTCTGGCAATTGCGAATGTCGCTGATGAAGACGGAGAGACCTCTCATGCCAGACCACGCCATGAGAGGACACCTGACTTGCTTCGAATCCTCTTCGACTGTCTCTCTATCTATATATATACACTAGTCTTTCTCTCTCTAGATCGTAGCCGTTCGGTCAGGGGGAGAGAGAGAGACGAGAGCGAGAGATCTCGCAGAAGAGCTTCGAGTGTGTGAGAATGGCAGTGATCTAGAGAGAGAAAGAGAGGGAGTTTCTAGAGAGAGAAAGAGAGGGAGTTTCTAGAGAAAGAAAGAGAGAAGGTGAACTGAGGAAATTTGAAAGAGCCGTCGGGCCAGTGCAGATGACCACTTTTACCAGTTGTGCAGCATTTTATTTTATATATATATATATATATTCAATTTATATGCATATATATATACGTATATATATATATATATATATATATATATATGTTTATAATGATTTGTATACATGTACTATATTGTTTTAACAATCGTGTATGTATTTTAATCCCGGCCAGGGGTATCTTTATTGGCCGATTTCGTAGCCAATATTCCTTTACAGGCAACAGCCTATATCCAGTGTTTGAAAGAGCATCAAAATGTTTTTAAATTTTGAATCAAATAAATATAACAGCCTATATCTATAACCAGGTAAATATATACTGAAATTAATACAATAATTTTTTTTTTACTCACAATATTAATATAAATCACAGAATTATTGAATGTTGTAAGATCTGATTGGTTTGTGCTTTTGAAAATTAATTTTTTGTTTTTGAAAATGAAAATTCCGGGAACCAGCTATTAAAAAAAACACATATTTATCTTTAATTCTTCTTTGAAGAAAAATCTTTGTTCCAGAACTCTTAGTGCATGTTTGGCAATATGGAGTGGAGCCAAAATTTTGGGTTTGGTTTGAAAATTTTGCTCCACTCCATGTTTGGTAAATGGTGTGGAAATTTGGAGTAGACACTGTAGCAATTCCATGGTGCAACTTTTGTGAAGGAATGAGCCAAAATTTGGAACCATCATTTTTTATGGTTCATGGTTTTGGTTTTGGTACCAACACTGTAGCAAATTCATTTTTGATATTAATAAATTTCGAAAAATTAAATATTCTGAAAAATTAAATATATTAATATATTATAATATTAATATATTAATATATTTTAATATTATAATATTAATATATTTTAATATTATAATATTAATATATTAATATTAATATTTATTAATAAATAAAATGTGAAACCCATATATTAATATATTTTAATATATATTAATAAATAAAATGTGAAACCCATATATTAATATTATTATATATATTAATATTTATTAATAAATAAAATGTGAAACTCATATATTAATATATTTTAATATATTAATATTATAATATTAATATATTTTAATATATTAATATTTTATTAATATATTAATATTCAGAATTTCAACCCATACCAACTCTACCAAACATGGTTTGGTTTTTCAGCATCACTTTTTCTCACACCAAAACCATCTGCACCAAACATGGTTTGGAACCAAAATAAAACCACACCAACTCCAACCAATCCAACTCCAACCAAACCAAAACCAAAAACCAACTCCACACCGTCTACCAAACAAGAACTTAATGAAATGTAAACTGCAGAAAACTATAAATTATATGTTACTTTTACTAAAATACTTTCACTATTAGTGATATAATTGATAAATGGACTTTTAGAAACTGCTTTTGGCTTTCTGGAAGAAAAAGCTGTCTTGAACAGTGTTTGACAAAATTTTTAGAAGAGTTTTTGGACCTTGAAAGAACATTTTAAAAAAGCTAGGGGGTACCAGCTTCTCAAAACGGTTTCGGCTTCTCTTCTTCTTTTGTAGAAAGCCGAAAACAAAAATTATGCCAAACGGGGCCTTAGAAAAATTTCAAATTGAAAGTTACATATTTGGTGGTAGTAAAATATATATATATATAATTATCTTCTTTTACTAAATTTGGACAGATGAAAATCTATGAATGAAGAAAAAATGTTTTATTCCTCTTCACTTATCCCTCTTTTATTTTATCCAACTAAACACAAAAAAATATTGGATCATTCCTCTAATCCTTCCTTCCTAAAGTCTTAATCTCCAACCAAACATAAACATACTTATGATATACAATACAGGGAACGTAAAAAGAATTCCCTATATTGTATATGAATTTATATATAACCTTTTTGGAATGTTTTCTATGCAAAATATTTTTGATATTTTGTAACAATTAATGCTCTATTATTCTAATGTCCTTATCAGTCAATTTCATTAAATTTATTTTTCTTACTAGATTATATTCTTAAAGAAAAGTCATAGTATTTTGATTATATATACCTCATCAACTTTGCATAAATTCATATGTAATTCTGAAAACAAATTGTTTAATTAAAAGTCATTAGTAAAAATGTTATAATTGGAAATTAAGTTAATTGATAGTTTTTTATGAATATGTGCATGGAAAGGAAGTTATTTTCTATGTTAAAAATTGTTCAAATCAAGTACCATCTGAGTTGCCAAAAGATGTTTTACATATATATATATATATATATATTCATTTTCTTTTCAGGCTGATCTTATTTATGTATTCATACAGAAATGTAACAAATTAAACTCTTCATTAAGAATATAAAAGCTCCACATTTTCCCTTCTTTAACACTTGCATTAACTTTGATCATATCTCAATATCCATTTATAAGCAACTATAACAGTAGAGCCTATTAATAATTAAATTTTGAAATTTGTTGACATTTTGAATGTACCGAGTGAAATTTTGAATGTATTGAGTGAAGTTCAAGTTATTTTTCGTAATTAGTATGGCATTCAAAAATAATGTTGTAAAATAAAAATAAGATGTAAGTTTGGAGGGGGATGAATTCACCCCTTGAGTAATGGAAACAAAAATCCATCATTTCTGTTAGATATTTCAATTGAATTTTCAAATCTTTTAGTGCCCTTTTCTTTTTGAGTCATACTCATATTGCAATTGGAGCTTTTCAATCGATTTTTCAAATCTTTTAGCGCCCTTTTCTTTTTGAGTCGTACTTATATTGCAATTGGAGCTTATCGGTGTTGAAGGATATAATATTTAAGTTACACCCTCTCTAACAGCTTAAGCTTTTAGAGTAGTTGGTAATTAACATGGTATCAGAGCCAAAGATTTACACCCTCTCTAACAGCTTAAACTTTTAGAGTAGATGGTAATTAACATGGTATCAGAGCCAAAGATCTCGTGTTCAAACCTCATCGTCACCCTACATGTTGGATCCAAAGAAGGTCACCCTTGAGGGGGCGTGTTGAAGGATATAATATTTAAGTTACACCATCTCTAACAGCTTAAGTTTTTAGAGTAGTTGGTAGTTAATAATCGGCATGAACAAATCAATTTAGATAGTCCTTTGTGGTTCCAATTATATGACCTCCGAGTGGTACAAAGTACACCTCTTCCGTAGAGGCGGAAAAGCAGCTTCGAAATCTGGAAAGAAGACGCTCGAGTTGTTTAAAAAAAGAATAAATAAAAAAATTAATCAGACCGTGTGCAATTCTCATAGGAGGTCAATGTAATTTACCCTAAAAATTGATAAACCTTAGATAGTCTAAAAAAACTAAATTAAAAAATTTATCAGATTGCGTGCATAATTACCAAAAAAAAACCAAAGATAATGCAAGGAACAAAGAGCATAAAGCGCCAATAATGAACCTTTCATATCTCCCATTGCTTGACAATTTTACAATATTGTTTATAACATCTGTACATGTATAACCCAAAGAAACAATAACAAGAGCAATCAACTTTGTTTTGGAACTGAAACACACTGTATAACTATCTACCCCTCCACAACCTCCAACCTGAAACAGCATTGCATATTTCAGGCATAGAAGAACCCCACCCCACCTTCAAAAGGTAAAAAAATCAACCCCTCCATGCTCTACAAGAAAAAGAGGAACAACATTTCGCCTAAACGAGAAAAAACCGACATTGACATTTCACCAAAAACCATTATACAGCACAGACTACGGCTTCAAATTAGCCAACACATAGACTTCTGAGCAATGATACTTGCACCGAATTTTTAGACAGAATTGCTCGACTGACTTGATAAATTTCCATATGATCCATGATTGTGGGACCCAAGCATATTTATGTTCATCCACCATAACTATTCGGTGTCTCAATTCTGTCTAACTAATCGGTGTAAGTAACATTTTCCTCTGCTATAAACAATCAAAATAAGGAGAAACTCTTCCGATGGCTGGAACGACGGGAAAGCCGTACCTGCTGCTCCGCTGATGTCCTTGGAGATGGCTCGGTGCTTTCAATGATGTCTGCTCTAGCATCCGAGGACCGTGGAAGGAACTTGCTCCCAATTCCCCGCGTGATGAAGTTTGGAGAACTGAGGGAACTGTGTGATTTAGTCACCTTTTTCATCTCCAGCTTTATTTTATTGAATTCTTCTTCGAGTTCGCCAACTTTAGACCTCATTTTTTCCATGTCCACCTTTAGTACCTGGTTCTCGCGCACCACTGACACCCACCCATCTCGCTGTACGAGCTGACCCACCATGCCAGCTGGGATGGTCGCTGGACCAGCAGGGGCACTTTCGGCATCCAAGACGTGAAGACAACCAGCTAGAGCTGTTCTCAATTGCAACTGCTCGAAGAAGAGAACCTGAAGAACTATTCTAAGGGGCAACCTTTCGTTTTGAGATGCGTGGGCACAAGCATCAATAGATAGCTTCTGATAGTCCATGATATTGCACAGTTGTTCTTTCTCTTTATCCGGGAGCCAAGGGTGTGCCTGCATAACACCATGGGCACCAGTAAAGACTCCAATAGAAAATTAAGCATTTATTTTAATAATTAATCCAGCAAAAGCTTTGACCCAGGCTAATTGATATGCACAAACAAATGAAAGTAATTCTCAACAGATATGAAGTCAAAGAGCTGAGAAATTTAACAAAAGACCGCAATCTACAAAAAATAATGCAGGGCAATGTACATCAAACAAATAAAACAAGAATGATCGTCGAGGTTGCAATCCAGAATAATCGTCCCAAAAGGACGGTTTACCCATTTTCTTATTAAGCTACCTCAAATTAATTGAAATGTATAATCCCAAATGTGGAGGCCTTAACTTTAAATTGAGTAAGCTAAATGAAATGCACTAGGCAAGCTTCTGAGATGAATCTAGTTTCCCAAATATGACTATTAGTGAAAAGAAAAGTGTTCAAAAGACATTATTTCTCTCCCTCTTGAATTGGGTGGATAAAAATTAAGTAGCAAAAGAAAAAGAAAAAGAAAAAGAAAAAAAAACCCATACAGTCTAGAGGTTTCAAGGGGTGGGAAAATATCCTTTTTCTTATCATTCGAGAACATAGATCATTTCTTTGGAAAAGTTTATGATATAAAGAAGAGTCCTTAATAAAGTTCAAGGAAAACGAAATCATTCATATATTAATTTGGAACAAAATGGTCTAATTCCATGGGACATCTGAACAGGCCATTGGTCTATCAGACTATGTTTGGAAGAGAGTGAGTAGATTGATTCAAACCTTGAAATATATATCCAGTGCTCTGTACAGCCCATCATGCAAGGGTCTCGAAGATTCTGGTACGGATTCTGCTAGTGAGCGCATCTTTCCAGGTTTCAAGTTCACGTCAGAAGCAACCTCTGCCATGTAAGTGTCTATCAACTTTGCAACTTTTCTTAAGGGTCCAGATGATGGTGATGATTCTAGGTCAAATGATAATGGCGAAAATGAAGACGCGTTTGGTTCTAAAGAGATGAAATGATGGATAATTCGTTCAACACAGTCGGTGTTATATAATGCATCAGAATCTGAATAAGAAGGTATCAGTAGACAATCAAGGGTTGCCAGTTCCAGCTGCATCCCTATTCTCCTCTCTAGACAGTCCTGACAATTATGATTAACACCCAGTATCAATGCAACACGAAGAAGTCCCAATAGAAAACGGCAAAAAGATTTCCCCTTCTTTTCGGGAAGCAGCTTTACAATGCTTTCCAGCAGAACCTTCTGGTCCACAGTAGCTGGTGTCATGCTGAAACTCGCCACTGTCATACTCTTTCCACTAGGAACGCCCTGCCACCGGCCCAAACCTGGAAGGTATTTTCTAGCATAATACATTATAGACCCTGCTAAGTTTTCAGGTCTTATTCCTCTTTCTTCCATTCTCTGAATAAGTCTTTCAAACAAAACCACACCAAGATATGAGATGTCTTCAAACCACCAATCAGATTCTGAGCTCCGAATTCTTGCACCAGTGTTTATGCCGTTCCATAGTATACTTCCACCAGGGCTCTGAAAGCTACCGTACATCATCATAGGCCATCCAAATAAACTAGGATCCGTGCAAACCATCATAGATATAACATCCAAACATTTTTTCGTTATTTGGAGCTTGTCAGCTCTTGGTATAACAGGTTCACAACTTTGAAGAGCCAAAACACAATCTTTCCAGTTCTGGAGTATATTCTTATGGAAGAAACTCTCTGACTTTGACAATAAGTTACCTTCTCCAATTTCATCTGTCATTTCGAGGTAGTCCGCTACACAATACACCATCACTATGTTCTTTGGTGTAAATTCCACCCGGACACCGTAGCAGAATTTAGCTGCAACCAAGAAATTGTCGGGACCACCAGGGAATTCTTCTAAAGCCATGGTGAATGTCCCCTCGTGGACACCTTGAGATTCTTCAACAATTTTTGCTATCTTCCCACAATTTGACATAAGAGGAAACTGGAGAATCATACATTGTGTATATTATCAGAATACAGACTAGAAAGGATGACACATTCTTTTACCATATTAAAGATAGGAAAACAATAAACATAAATGTAAAGCACAAATCTCAACATTTTCCGAAAGCAGTTTGTTCCGATATTACCAACTAAAAGACTAAAGGGGTATCACACAATTTATTACTAACAATTTATTTTCTTTGATAGATACAATAACTACCGATAAAACATATGCAATAAAGAATCAAAGAAGATAGGGAAAGAAATAATGAGCAAACCAACTATAAATCCTCTCAACCAAAGAAGGAAAGGGGGGAAATCTTTTCAGAAAGTTTACTCTTCACCAGTGAAATTGTTCAAGCACCATATTCAGTTTCTTTGGAGTTTATTTTCGAGCTATTTCAAGCGCCTGTAAATCCGGAAAATTACACGAGACTTCGGCACAGACACAACTATGAGCAACTGCGATGCTCTATTCATAGTAGAAACGCAAATTTAATGATTTAGACAGGACGTGACCACAATAAAGGATTCATTAGACCAATTTCTTAGCACTTTGATGGGGACATTCCCACAAAACAAAAGCAATTATGGGCTTCACTTTCAAAGATTTTGTAGAAGTAGTTGTTTCAACATGCCATTGTGAATCAGAAGGGGAACATCTGAAAATGGAAATGAGGCTATGAAAATGAAGGATTCGGATGAGGTGTCTCCAATGCAAAGGCACTTGTGCCAGTTTATCCTGGATTATTCTGTCCATCTGCGGATGAATTACCAAATCCGTAATGGCTAATGGCTCACTTACAACATAAAAAAAAAGGATGATACTGTGAATATTCAAATTATTTACATGTTGGAGCAGATTAGACCACCTCAAAGGTATGCTTATGCAGATCTAGTTGCTTATTCTTTGTCTATAGCAGAAAATATTGACACTTGAGGGCCTTCCACCTATCAAGAAGCTGATATAAGAAATGAATATGCAAAGTGGAGTGTTGCTATGACAGAAGAGATTGAATCTCTTCACAAAAACCAAATGTGGGAATGGGTCTTCAAGAAAAAGGAAGGAACTCAAGGTTTTGAAGAAACAAGGTTCAAGCACACTGGTAGCAAAGGGCTATAGTTAGAGAGAAGGTGTAACAACCCGCTCCAACACTTGGTATAATATTGTCCGCTTTGGGCCCAGCCCGCACGGTTTTGCTCTTGGGTTCCTCCCAAAAGGCCTCATACCAATTGGAGACAACACTGCACATATAAGCACATCCCCAGACCTCTACCCGGGCGATGTGGGACATCACAATCACCCCCTCTTGGGACCCAGCGTCCTCGCTGGTGTTACCCACGGACTTGTGCATGCACCCACACTTAATTCCGGCCGGGCTCTGGCTCTGATACCAATTGTAACAACCCGCTCCAACACTTGGTATAATATTGTCCGCTTTGGGCCCAGCCCGCACGGTTTTGCTCTTGGGCTCCTCCCAAAAGGCCTCATACCAATTGGAGACAACACTGCACATATAAGCACATCCCCAGACCTCTACCCGGGCGATGTGGGACATCACAGAAGGTGTGAACTTCAATGTAGTGTTCTCACTAGTTGTAAATCATAGCTTTATTTGCGTGTTGCTTGCTATGGTTCCTCTATCCGACTTAGAGCTCGAGCAACTTGATGTCAAGACTGCTTTTCCACATCTTGAACTTGAAAGACAGATTTATATGCATCAGCCGGAGGGTTTCGTTGTTTAGGGTAAGGACGATTAAGTTTGTTTATTATAGAAATCCTTGTATAAGTTAAATCAATATCCAATGCAGTGGTACAAGAGGTTTTAGCCGCACAAATCTCTCAATATTCAAATGCTCATATGAGCTCTCCACAACACTACATTCTTGTCGCTTGCTCTTGCCCTCTGTGGCAAAAGGCCTTCTGCTATTTACAGGAAAAGCTATGTAATCATGCACCATAATATATATGGAGAAATATGGCATGTTATTGTTGAATTTACAATAACAGCCAATTCAATATTGTAGTTGCACAATATACAGTAAGCTAGAGAGCTGGTGGCCTATAGCATGTGGCTAATTGTGCACATACTATTCACCACTAAATTTTGGTTGGTTGAGCCACCAACTTTGACAAAAATCCACCTTGGCGAAATATCTAATTATTCAACCTGTCTTCTCCATGATAAGATTATCATAATGCAAATTCAGAACCCAATGAAGAAACTATATAAGGTGTTTTAGGCCTTACTCGGGAGCACTAAATAACTACCCTAATGGTTTTGGGGCTAGTGATTGCCTAAAACGGAGTGGTTTTCTAGTAGAAGGAAAAGAAGCGGTGACAAAAAAGAAGACTCATTGTTTTTCCGGTGTCTCTCTATTAGTTCTTTCTGATGGGTCTTCTTGTTTTTCTTTGAATAAAATTATTACTTATTCAAAAAAATAGAAGAAGCTGTGACATAATTAATTGCACAACTTAACAAAGTGTGATGCTGAGACATTTATTTTCTTGAAAACTAAATTTCATTTTTTTTTTTGATAAGTAAGAAATTGTATAAAAAACACACAAATGGGGAGTGCGTCACAAGGATACAAAAGAAAAGTCACTATGGGCCAAGAGAACCCAAAAATTCTATTTTTTCGTCTATAGATTTACAATTGCGACCCTCCACCCGACAAAATAAATAAGAGATAAAGACATCCTTCAACAGCCCCAAAGGAGACTCAACCCCCTCAAAGCAACGCCGATTACGTTCGAGCCATAAATACCACCATAAGCACATTGGAGCTACACGCCAAAAAGATCGAACATGAGACCCCACCACAACACTGCTCCGAAAGAGAGAGAGAGAGACTCAAAAGGGGACTGCACCAACTAACAAGCGAAAAAAACACACACCTAGGACAGCTACGATTCAGCTTATCCACCTCCTAGGACAATGAGCACGATTTATTTCTCCCAACAATTCTAATTGGAAACTAGAAGTTCTGCAGGATTTGGAGTAAGGTTACCCCGCATTCCTAGGGAAGGGTGGAGGGTGTTACAGGCTATACTTAGGTTGACAAAGATGCAAATACATAAATCACTACTGTTTATCCGGTTAAATTAGAACAACTACGCACCAAAACCCCCTCCCAGGTCAATCTTGATTCCTCCTTAAGGGCCAATTCAAAAACCCATTGCAAATGCTTGACAGCTAAAGAATGTAGGCAGATGTGGGAAAAAAACTGCAAGATGCTATAACTTCCCGTAGCGATTAGATTGAAAAAAAAAAATTTGGTAGCGAGAAAGGAGCAATAAACTGTCAGTAGCAAATTCAAACATTCGAATTAGAAAACAAAAACATTGTTCTAGGAACTTCAACATCTGTGGCCTCTTGAGATAACTCTTAGCCAAATCTAACATTTTACAAATGCATTTCATCTTAAACACATTAAATTTTTCTTAACCGATATAGAACCAGGAAAAACTAATACAACATTACAAGTTTCATACAAGCATGAACCTCCATAGACATTTGAGAATTGGAAAATATGTATAACATCAACTAAGCATTCACACTAGAGATTTAAGCAGAGATGACAATACCTTGTGAAGATGGAAGTTCACGCCATCTATGGAAATAGTGATGTCGCTCGGCAAACCTGCATTGCAGAACCTGTCATATCCATGTAAAAATTTTCACACAACGCATCCCTCTCTTTAACTCCATAAAAACTATATAATTCATTCCACAAAATTGATCATCCTCACCAACGGGCGTATGAACCCAAATTGTAAGGCGATTTTGAGCGTTCAAGCCCACTAGGTCGATATTGTGGGTGTATCATCGCATTTGCTTGAAATTTCGAAAAAAAAAAAAAATTAAAAAAAAAAAAAAAATCACCCTCATTGGCAAGGGAGTCAAACATCTATGATATGGATTCCTCAGAAGCAACTAGGCCCACATACTACTGTGAATGGTTGGACTGGAAGCTTTTGAAGATTGGGAGAAAATATTTCCCACTTTATTTCACAAATATCATTCATCCAAATTCCAATCCGAATTGGTTCATGAATTTCATTTGTCAATTTATTATTGATTTTATGAATGAAATTCTGTAAAGATGGAGTATTTATTTCTGAAAATGAAATTCAAGCCTTACTGTTCTTAGACTCAGAGCGAAACATTATAAAACATGAAATTGATATAACACATGATCAACAATTGAATCAACACAAAATACAAAAACTGGGTTTGGAGAGAGAGAACATACCAGTCAGTTCCCACACGGTAAAACCCAGAAACCTTCCCAGCAGGAGCCATAATTGACCCAAAACAAACTCAACTTTCTCTTCTCTGTCTCAACTCAATTCACAACATCAATTCATCAAACACCCAAGTACCGACATCATATCAACAAATCAAAAAGTACAAAGAAAAATATTTAATATATATATATATATAATAAAATAAAACAGAAAGAAAAGAAAAGGAGGTAAGGTAGACCACCAGACAAGCCTGTGGAAGCTAATGAGTCCACTGGGTCAGTGAAAAAGTGGTTAAATTATAGAGAAAGCAAGAATGGGTCTTTACAGCTAATTGTGTGTGATTATAAAAAGGGAACATAGTGCTAGTAATAACCCCAACACAATCAAACACCACCACCAGTGGTCAGTATATACCATAAAATATATGTATATATATATATACCCGTCTAAACGAATACGCGCAGATGAGGACAGGGAAGCGGCTTAACAAGAATAAAAGTGGGTAATTGTGAGAATGGAACATTGGGTTGTCAATTACTGTGACAGATAACTATAAACTTCCAATACTATTAGTGTGTGTTTGTCTGTTTGTGTGTGTGAGAGAGAAAATTAGGCAAATTTAGGACAGCCGACTATGGGGGTTTTTTGGGTATCTATAATATAATACACATAGTATTATGTAGATTCTATATTTGAGTAATTCGTTGATTTTAAGTTTTTTTGGTTTGTCCTGTGTTTGTGAATAAATAAAATGTCATTTGTTATCTAGATAGAGCTTGTTAATGGCTGTGAATGTAGCCCTCACCTAACCAGATCATCTGAGCCGACACTAGTCTGGCTCCAATCCACCCATTCTTTATTTGCTATGGTCAAATAAAGAATTTAGAAACCATCTCAAGAAGTGGATTTTATATGATTTTATTACTGTTCATAATTTATAATTATTAAATTTAAATTAATTTATAATCCTAAATTCATCATTATTTTATCATTCCATTCTCAACAAAAGTTAACATTGTCATGTTTGTCTTTTTATTAAATAAATATAATAAAGTAAAGTAAAATCAAATAAATAATAAACAAAAATAATAATTAATAGATAATTAGTAATTAATAATAAATAAATAAATTTTGAGTAAAATATTAAATAAATAAATAATAATTAATAATAATAAATAAATATTGAGTAATAAATATCTAAATATAATAAATAAATAAATAAAATTGATAAATAAAATAGAATTAATAATTAATAAATAAATAAATATTGAGTAATAAATATCTAAATATAATAAATAAATAAAAATGATAAATAATAAATACTTAAATAAATATTTAAATATTAAATAAATTTGTACAAATAAATAAATAAATAAATAAATAGATATTTAAATTAGTTCATTTTATTTTTATTAGTAATTAGTTCATAATTTATTAATTCTTAATTTTTTTGGTTACCAAACACATTTCAAGTTACTAAACATGATTTGGTTTCAAAATTTCTGACCGCACAAATTCCACCAAACATATTTTGGTTTCTTCAGCTTTACTTTTTCTCACACCAAAATCATCAGCACCAAACATGGTTTCAGTTCAGAATAAAACTAAACCACATCAAACCCAAACCAATACCAAAAACCAAAACCACACCATTTTCCAAACATGCACTTATTGATCAAGAAATTGGCATGAAATCGGATTAATAACGACAAACGTAAGTCATCCTTATAGTCGTATGACCCAAAAAAATTACTTCAAGGAGTAGAAGAAAAATGATGAAAATAACCACTCAACCTTGTAGTAAACTGAGAAATTTTGTTTCAGCATAAAATAAAAAAAGGGAATAACTAGAAGTAAACACAAGTAATGAAGTTACCATCTGAATAAGTTATGTAACCAGTATTAAACTTCAAAAGAAGGTGGGGGGGGGGATTTCATAGTCCATACTATTAGTGGTGCCTAATAACTTTAGACTTTAAAAAACAAACTAAAATTCGAATTTGTTCACTTATGTATTGGTGGTAGGGTTTGTACAGTTGTTTTAGTGGACTTTGAAGGAAAAAGAAATGAATTGTGTGAAACTCGGGATAAGTTACAAATACCTTAAAACATGACAACATTAAATGAGACAATTTTTTAAAGAGCACAAATCTAGTAAAGTTAGGAAGCGGAAAGGAACAAATGCAAAGAAAAAGGGAAAAACATGAGAAGTGAAAAAGAAAATTAAACCACCTATTGGCAGAAGAATCTATAAATATACATCTTTCATGAGTGCAATATGTTTTGTATGTGATTTGTGCTAGCACAATAACAATTGGTGGTAGGGTTTAGACTTTAAAAAACAAACTAAAATTCGAATTGTTTCACTAATGTATTGGTGGTAGGGTTTAGACAGTTATTTTAGTAGTGGTAACAAATTCGAATTTTAATTTCTTTTTCTTTCAAAATCCACTAAAACAACTGTCTAAACCTTACCACCAATACATTAGAGAACAAATTCGAATTTTAGTTTGTTTTTGAAAGTCTAAACCCTACTACCAATTGTTGTTGTGCTAGCACAAATCAAATACAAAGCATATTGCACTCACAATTCAAATTTGTTGAAATGTTTTAAGGTATTCGTAACTTATCCCGAGTTCCACACAATTTGTTTCTTTTTGCTTCAAAGTCCACTAAAACAACTGTCTAAACCCTACCACCAATACATTAGTGAACAAATTCGAATTTTAGTTTGTTTTCGAAAGTCTAAACCCTACCACCAATTGTTGTTGTGCTAGCACAAATCACATACAAAGCATATTGCACTCACGAAAGATGTCATTTTTCCTTTGAAGCCCTTGGGGAGAAATCCACGACTGGTAAAATCCCTTTGTGGAGCGATGATGCCCAAGTGATAGTTGAATAACTGTTCAACAAACAATTCAAACTTGAATAAATTAAATGATCACGCAAATAGGTTATGAACACAACGAGGGTTTTTGTTGCGATTAGAATTGTCACTATAAGAGGTAAAAACTGCTCATACATATATATATTTGTAGTGGGGCATTTTTAAATCAAAATAATACGAAAACTAGATTGGCAGAATAATCTGCAAGTACAAGTAGGTTTAAGAATAAAAGGACATACGTTGTACACGAGGTTGTCGTCATGCTAAGTCCAGGAGGTCAGATGCACGTAGCCTTATTCGACTATATTTAATCTTCACAAAAGTTTACTGTGAATTTTATTTGGTCTTATAATTGGGTTAATATTGCCAAAACAAAAAATGATATTGTTGAATCAAACATCCAAACAAGCTTAAGTAAAGCATGCACCCAATATTAAAATACACTTGAGTTTACCCTAAAACTCACACAAACATGAAAAAAAATTCAGGTTCAGTTTGCCTCTCCCTGGACTTTGGTCTAGTTGAGATCCAACGGACAAGACTAGATCTAGTGGTTGATTGTGGTGGGGTCGAATATGATTGGTTGGGCCCAAAAGCCACATGTTAAGGTACTTACTGTCGGCTAAAATCAAAGATCATACAGACCCCAAAGGAAGCTTTAGCTGGTTGAATGGATTACATTGAAGTTGTCTTTGTATCATTGAGCAGACCGGGCTTTCCGTTTGTCTATGACTGTTGGTGTTTTCTATTCTGTTTGTTCGGAGTTCAGCCTCGGTTTGCGATGTTTTTGCTTCTTGGAGGAGCGTGTAGATTGACTTACATGACGGTTTTTTTTTTTTAGGGTGGCTCCTCTTTGCCTACGGTGGATTATATGGCTGGAACGCAATAGACGTTGCTTTGAGGATGGAAAATTGAGTTTCTAGGTTCTCTTGGCCCATAGGGGTCTTTGTATATGGGATGCATTCCCCTTTTGAATATGTTTCGTTTATAAAATACTTACTTTATAAATATTAGAAAGTCTGCAAGCTTTATTTGTAATGTTACTATTAGAGAATTGTTCGTTGGGTTCAAAAGATAATTCTTTTATTTGATGAAACTAGGATATTTGGTGGAACTTTATGAGATGTATTATAGTAAATGTGGGACAAGATAATTCGGTCATTTGGAGTCGATACACGAATGTGTTTTAGGGTTGATTAAAATTGTTGATTTTTCTTGAGGATATAAAATATTTTAATTTATTGATTTATGTGATTGAGATGTTAACTAGAAGACTTTGGAAGTGCAGTAGTGGAGTTAGTTAAAGACTGTAGTCTTATGGTTGTAAACTCGGTGTCGACTTGAGACAAGGAATTAAGATTTCGAGGACGAAATCTCTTTAAGGAGTGAATGTTGTAATGACCGGATTTATTTAATTATTTATTTCGGTTAATTTTTTTTTTCATGATATCATTCATTTGTGACATTATGTGGCATTATATGTATTTTCAGACATGGGAAAAATAATCTGGTATCATATAGTTATGTTTGGTACAGTTTATATTTTTTCTTTCTAATATGGTTAAGTTTTAGTATCTTGAAATTTTCTATTAAAAATGGGCCATTTAGAAATTTTTGCAATTATTTTGACTTGGGGGTAGAATGAAATTATTTTTCTTGGCATCATTGAGAGTTGTTAACCGAAAGATTGAAAGTGACAAATTAAAGGAATAGAATTATGTGCATTTGATATTATTGTATTCATAATCTCCTCATAATTTTATTTTATTTTCCTCTTCCTTCTCTCTACAAATTAGGTATCTTAGAGTGAAAATATAATTTTGTGCTCGACTATGATGTTGTCTTACACGTTGAGATCTTTGGTTTGATACCAAATTCTGTATATGATGTCCATTATTTGATTTTAATTGATTTTATGAAAATTTTAGATTCTAGAACTACTTATTTAGCAAAATTAAATCTTTCGATCTATGATTTTTTAATCTATGTTAGGTTTATTTTAATTTTCTAAAATTTTTACAGCATGTGTATATTTATGTTATAATGCATTCCTGAAAATTTCAGAAATTATTAATGAGTATATATTTAATTACAAATCTGAAGGTACATGCTATTGGGATCCGTGTTGCTGTTGCAGAACTGTTTTTATTGTCTCTGTTGATCAATTTATTACTTATGTTCCTACACTTATAATTTTCTAAAAATTTTACAATATGTTTTAATTTATGCGTATTACCATCCCTGAAAATTTTAAAGGTTTTGTTAAGTATTTAATTTACTAAAAATTACGAAAGTAGGTTATCTAGTTATGTTTTACTACTTGCTGATATGTTTCTGATTTTTATTTAGTCATTTGTTTCACATGGTTTACTATTATTAAAATTATTAAAACTTTTATTATAGATTACCATATATGTTTAATACATACATACCAAATTTCTTAAATTTATCATGTATAGATCTTCATATAAAAATTCAGGAGTACTTGATATTCGATTTACTACGCTATTACGAAAACTTAACTTTGATTACTATTTGAGAGGTTTAGACATATAATTTTGTCATGAAAATTTTATACAATTATTATCAGTAAGTATAATGTAAATATTTAGAATTTTAGATTTTATTTACATACGGATAAATTTTGAAAAATCTGAGAATGATAGATATTCATTATACGGTTCTGTTATGAAAGCCTACTTTTATTATCAAATTCGACCACTTGCACTTAATAAACATTTCCAAAAAATTTACAGCAGGCTTATGTATATGGATAAAGTGTACCCTAAAATTTTTAGATCATTTAGTAGATTAAGTATTTTTCAAAAAATCTGAGAAGTAAAGGATGTTCAATTTACAGCAGGCTTATTATTTTAGACCATTTTCCCTTGATATAAACTTCTGAAACATTTACAGTAGTACCATGTATGTGTCTAAAGTGAATTCTGAAAATTTCATAATTTTAATTCATCAGGATATTTTTATAAAATTCCTTGATAACCTGTTGTCTGTTTTCTGTAACATGCTAAAAATTAAACATTTCAATTTTAATTGATTAGCTTATTTTCATCAAAATATCCTGAAACGTTTTGTGTAGATATTCCTATATATCAGGTTGATTATTGATAAATTTCACTATAAAAATTAATATCATTTTGGTGGTATAAATTATTCAGTATGTTTTTTTGGTTTCAGGCAAATTATGGCGCAAACGAAGGCGTGAATGACGCAACCTTATTATTTGATATTGGTATTTACTAGATTTTCATCCAGGTTTAAGATAGGGTTTATTGGGGTATCGTGTGAGTTTAAGAATATTCATTTATGCATTTTAATGCTTATATATAGCCCGACCATGACATTTTTGTTATTTTTTATATAAGTTGTGAAATTTCATTAATCTGTTTAAATGCAATGATACATGCGACGATAGAATTTTATTAGGTGAATCATGGAGTGCAGATATATATTTATTACTTACGTGCACATGTGAATGACATTTATGATGTGATGAATTGTGAATTGGTTGTTAATTTTGAAAAAATATCGTGTGGTGTGAACAAGAGGGGACAAATGAGCTCCAGGGGTGCAAGACCTCAAATTATCACGTGATTGGTTGACGTCACCGTATGGTTAGTAGTCCCAATGTGGTCATTTGACTAGGTAGATAGGTCGGTTGTCCATGCCCTAGGGTTTGTATCGCGATAGAATTTTTTCACTACGTGATTTTGATATTTTATACTATCTAGTTGTGATAGTGGTACTTGATGATTTCAATATTTTATAGTATTTGATTTTGATATTGGTACTTGATGATTTCGATATTTTATACTAACTAGTTGTGATAGTGGTACTTGAAGATTTTGATGCTTTATACTATCTGGATGTGATAGTTGGACTTGATAATTTTGAAGCTTTATACCATCTGGTTTGTGATAGTTGGATCTGAGTTCATGCTGAGATTATTGGTTTTGATTTCATAATTTTGAAACTTTTTAAGTTATCTTATTGGTGATATTTAAATTGTTATATATGAGTTTATACTATGATTTTTGTTGCATTATATTATGGCATTGGACTAGGGTAGAGACATAACCCTATATGTATTCATTGATTTACATACTTGCGAAATCTTACGCTTCATGATTTTTCTCTACTGAGCCATCGTGCTCACCCTTAACATTTTTCAGGAAAATGATCGTCGGTTGAGGATTTATGAGCTATCAAGGATTGTGGAATTTTAAATTTGTACATAATAATGAAATGGAAAGTGGTGATTATATATTCATTGTGATTGTATTTGGGTTTTTGGTTATTAGAAGAGGTAACTGTAATTGATTTAATATTGATTTAAAAAAGGAGTATTCATCTGTTTTAATATAGCAAGCCTAGAAGTTGGTGTAACAATTGATGGATGAGGTTGGGATGATTTTGGAGTTGAACTGATTTTGGAACGTGTTAATAAGAGGTTTGTTAAGCTTTAGCTACTGTAAATAGTGGCTCGTGAATAGTAACTTATGAATAGTGTCGGTTGACTAAGTTTGATTAAATGATGATTTATGATATTTTGAAATTGTTTCCGCATTAATTTTATTGGGTTTTGGATTTTGGATTTAAATCATTCTCCGGGTCTTTGGATTCGGGGCGTGATAGTGATGGTACCAGAGCATTGAGAATCGGGTCGTGACAAAATGGTATTAGAGCTCTAGGTTTCACTATCTTAGGGACGACGGGTGAGGGTTTTAGATATTCCGACTTATTTACAACTGAGGTGTGTTTTAGAATTTTGAGGCGAGATTTATTTTAAGGATATTAGGATGTAACGTTGATTAATCTATAATATTTGATTGGAGAATTGTTAATGGATGATGTGGTAAAATGTTTGTCTCAGTATTTGAGGATTAAATTGCGTCTTAACTGGAATTGGAGACTTTGTTATCTTAGAAGACTAATTATGTTATAATTTGGAGATTTTGTTTATATGTATATGTATAGGACTAGTGATTGGGAGTTGAAGGCATCAATAGAACATTATTGTGTTGGTATAGAGATTGAGTGACTTCACAGAGATGGATCATTATTGATGTCATGAATGGATTGTCGACTACTATAACATTTGGAGACTCCGTTTGCCGCCGTTTCTTTGACGTCATCTCATGGTAGTACCTCTCCCCCTCGACATCTCGCCATCAGACGTCAATCACACGCTTTCCTGTCATCGAGTTACAGAATTGATTGAATTAGGGATCCCAGACAGGATGCAGGTTGAGGATTTATTATTGATTGTGGTGGTGATGGGGGCGTGTACGTGTACAACACTTGTATTTTTTATTTTCTTTTTGTGGATTCTGCAATTGTTCTGAGTGATATTATGGGTACTTCGTTCTTGGAGCAGGTTGCAAAACTTCCTGCCTTATTCAATGGTGGACAGGTTAGAGTGGCGAGACCTCATCGAGGACCCTCTCTTTATGTTGATGGTCCATCAATCATGTGTCGAAGGGAGACTTTGCGTTCTTGTTCAGTTGAGAGGTTTGATAAAGATGTTGGGAATGTGATGAAGATTGTTGAGTGGGTCAGTCAGGCTTGGAAGGTTGCTTGTGGTCTTTCTGTTTCATTATTGGCGGAGGGTTCCTGCAATCATGGTTGTGACAGACTCCTCATTTTGGAGCAACCTTGCAAGTCCAAAGTCACCAAAATGAACATTGTACTCTGAGTCCAAAATTACACTGTTAGGCTTTACGTCATGAGGTACAACAAGGTTGTCGCATTCTTTATGGAGGTAAACAGGGCGAATGCCAACTTTTTATCTGGTTTTCCAATCGAGAAAGGCGTCGTTCTTCCCGATGAATCGATCAAGTCTACTATTGGACATATAGTTTTAGACAAGTAGTAGTTGGTGGCACCAACCTTGGAGCTGCACTAAGTTCTTGTGCTTAAGGTGCCCGATTGTGCATATTTAAAGATAAATGTACGGATTTAGGTATGGAAGAAATTTCCGACACGCGGATATTGGAGTTAATATATTATTAGAATCATCACTATACTAGGTAAGAAATAACAATAATGCACATATAATTACCCCATCATCTTCTACCAAAAACTACTCAAAACAGTCACTCTGTAACTACAAGCACAACATGATAATTAACATCATGAGAATTACATTCCTGAAATTCTAACTGCAACAACAAAGTTAAATCGAATGAGGAATGTGAAATCACACCCTCACGCCAAATTGGCTAACTATCCCTATATAAAACTTGAAAATTGAAATTACATTTAACTAAAATAAATAAATAAATAATCTAAAAATGAACAATGAGCAAGAAAGAAGAAATCACGGTGCTCGAAGAACTCTACGCCACTTACGTTGCAAAAGGGCTAAGCATTGCAAATGATGTTGAAGATCCAGTTTGGATTGAAATCCTCGCGTCTCGAGCCCAACTGAGAAAGCTGGCTCACTCTACTCTCAGTCAGTTGACCGTCAAGTGACCATAATACGGAGAAATGGAGTATTGGGACCGGTGATGGAATGAGGGGGTTTTATTAAGCGATTTAAGGGTTTTTAAGTGGGTTTTATTTGTCATGTCGTTTATTTTATTTTTTATTCAAGTAATGGTTTAAGAAATATTATATAAATGGTTTTCAGAAATATTTATTTATATATATTTATTTAGTATTTCAGTTTTATTTTCATAACACTCTCTGGAATGGAATGGAGATTACTTTTTACCTTTTTTGGGAAAACATTAAAACCCAAAATTTAATCTATATAATCAATCTAACTCTATGTTATCAAATATATATATATTTTCATCAACTCCCCTCATAAAAGGCTATAATCAAACTAACTCTAGGCTGTCAAAAAAATAAATGAAAAAGAAGATATTCATATCAACTCCCTTCTTATAAAAAATTTGGGAAATTTTATAATATTATATTCATATTATTAATTTACGCTTGCCCTTTTTCTCCAAAACTGGATCGATTTGGATTTTGACCATTTTTTCCCCTCAATGTATTATGTAATGTCCGTGTTATTTTTTGAAACAAGATGAAAGCTAACCGTTGTTTGGCCTCACAATAATTTTCCAAAAATAACGTTACCAATAAATAAATAAAGGGATTATATATAAATCCAAATAGTAGTTATTAGTTTGTAATTAAGTTGACCTCCTCTTACAATATCATTTATGAGCAATTAGACCATAATAACATATTTTACGTCCTCATGTACAGGAGGACCAATCAAAATGGTATGAAAATTGTGTAAGTTGTGTCATTAGAAGTATGTAGGAGAGTAAAAGTCGGTGTGAAGGGAAAACAACAACGTACTTCCTCAATTGAAATATTAAATGTCATGTTTCAATTATTTTTTTCCCAATTAAAGTGTACATTAGAATTTTTTTTTTAAAAAAGATGTTGTACTCTTTTAGTGGACAATTATTTTGGACACATATTTTGAAATAGCCAAAATCCAAAAGGTAAAACTCACACTTGCTTTAAAACACCCAAAAACACAATAATAATAATAGGTAGCAAAGGGAAATAATATATATATATATATATATATATATATATATATATTTTAAAGTTAAGAAGCTCACACAACCTACCTCCACTCCCTAGGCCTCCCATTTGAGAGGTAAGGTTCGGTACCACTTGGCCACTAGGCCTTTGGTAATAGTAACAGAAAATAGAAACACCCAAATTTAACGCACTCGCAACACATGCACAACATACTACACATATGCAGCCACAATATTTGATTGAATCTTACAAAGCACAAAATTAGCCCATGATGTCTTGACCTCCCCCATCTTGACCTAATCTGAGATGACCAACTCTCTACAAAATCACTAGATCATAACACTATTAGTTCAGTCCTTGGCGGTAATTTTGTTTGCAGTTCTGCAACAATTCTCTCTTCTACCATTTAAACATCAAACTTCGGTTATTTTCTCTAACGATGCAAAGTTCTCAAGTAAGTAAAAGACCAGCTCAAAATCAATTTCGTTGCCAACGAATCCAACAAATTTTATCACCTTAAGACATTTATGCACCCGATTCTTAGCTTTTTGTTCCACATTTCCTTGAAAATGTTGGCTCTCGTCATAGCTAGGCCCTCGAAAAATCACCTATGAGAAAAAGAAAAAAAAGAGTAGTTAAAACGTGCTTGTCAAGAAAAGGAAGCGTCAGTTTTCAAAATTGACTAATAATAAAACAATCCAAAGTCTTGCACAATTATTGAACTAAATAGATCATCTATTATGATGTTTAATAGATATGGGCAGATTAAGTAGTTCTGTGGTGTTTAAAGATGGAATGTGGAACAAATTGCAAAGTATCACTACTATAAATACTAGTATTCCGGCACTTTTTAGTGCCGGTAAAAATAAAAATAAAAATAGCCGGGAAAACTTCATCAGAGGTAAAAGTTATCTCTGCAAAGGTACCGGTAGGAAAAGCTAGGACCCAAATTGACACATAATATATTAGCCATAATACTTGTATGGCTAGCCTAGTCAACAAAGAACTATCATCTTGAATATAGTACCTCTACCATCAATTTCATCTAAGAAAGACATCATTTATTGCCTTCATATTTGTATCTACTTGATAAATCACATATCGTTGCTCATAAATTCACATGTATGAGGCCGACAAAGTAAGTAATTCTTCCGCTAACTTTCCTTAAAAAATAAATAAATAGAGATACAGATAATGTGCCACGAATGTCATAACAGGTATAGATAATTTAATAAGCACCTACGAAAAATAAAACTCAAGATGTCAAAAGCAGAAAGTAAGAACACTCATCACAAAAGAAAATTTATACAAACAAGGAGCTGTTTCTATCAGTGAAATGCAAGGAAGGAAGCTATTGACTAAATATGGATTCACTTCCAAGGTTAATTGCTTTAGAGTCCTTAATTCGGGAAATCTAGGGAAGACATGATAACCAAATGCTTGAAGAGTTCAACAAAGGAACATAATAACAAAATGTGTCAAAAAGAAAAGAAAAAAGATAAATAAAAATAGATACTAACCTCATGACGCACCCTCAATACAAGTGTATGCAGCTAAGAGATATAATTATAAAATTGAAATAAGTTACATATGGTACTTTGGGCAAAGGGACCTTCCAGGGATACTTTAGAAAGTTTGCACGGATTGTTGAAACATAAACTTGTATTACGACCACCATATTCAAATGACAAAAGATTTATCGTTGAAATCTCAATACTTGTCAAACCGAAATAGTAAGTTATTTTTAAATGCTTGAGTGATTGACTATAGGCTTTAAGATTTACTAGACATGTCGACTGAACAACACATACTTCTTCAAGAACTGGATAGCTTGACAGAAACAATTCAAGACATTTTTCAGTCACATCTACGTGCGTAAAAGAAATCGCAGTTAGGGATTTAAGTCCTGAAAAATTGAGGGATCTTTGGGGTAAAACATAACGCCATTTTCGGATAGTATCAAATAATCGGGTAAGATTCAACTGAATCATTTTGACTGTCTTCTGCGTTGCAAATTGAACCCAATTATCAATATCAGATGTAAAGGTATAATCCACATCAAATCGAACTATGAGTTCATCAATGGTTATAACCTTGTGCGAGTTCAGGACATGATTCACCCATCTTACATAGTTAGACCTCTCCACATCTAGAGGCTCTTTACTTGGTTTACTGAAGACTTCATCTAATACCTTGGAACCATCAAAATTTAATGAACCAGTTATATATGTCCACAAATCTTTCCATCGAGTTAAGAGTAGACTAGTTCTTGCAGCCTCTTTCATTGGCAAATGAGAAAGGATGAGAATCAGTATTTCATCAGGCAAATCGGTGATTGAGAACTCTTCCAAATGATTACTCTTCACTTGACACTGATTATTGGAAGCCAGAGAGAGATGGTAAGTGGGATTAAGGAGAAACTATATAAACTGAAGAAATAAAATCCAACAACTATTTATGACAGAGATGCAAAATAATTCGCCACAACAAATAAGAAATTGAAGACATGCCAACCGACAAACAAACTATCATTCAACCCAACAACGAAGAATGAAAACAATCAAACATTGGCGCACACACAATAACTCACCACAACACCGAATAAGTTCACCTACATACATATATGTCAAGGGCTAAAACCATAAAATCCCTTATACTTTCAAAAAAATAATCAACTAACCGTTATACTAAAGAAACTACCTAATTAGCCCCCAACTAGGTTTCAGAAATTTATCATATTGCTCCCATTCCGTTTGTTTGCCGTAAAAAAGTGACAAAAGAGTAACATGTGCATGTCACCTGCGAACACCTATTTCGTAAATGACATGTGAAATTAAAAAGATTGGCCTCCTTGGTTTCATATATAAATTAAGATATAAATAAAACTTTTGTCCAAAATAACACATCATTTAAAAGAGAATTATGCAATTATCTTAAAAGATAATAACATTTTATAAATTTAATTAACATCGAAAGCAGAAACTTACTGTATATCCCATAAAATGAACAATCCATCAATAAAAATCGAATATGGTATTAAAGAAACTAAGGAAATAACACACACTGGAGATATCGAATCTAACTTTGATTTGAAAAGCATAAGTATGGAAAAAAAGTTAACTCGAAAGATCATATATATGCTTTATTCATATTCAGTTTGAAAGCTGGAAACCACCTCTATTTCTTCGTGCTCTTCATATGTTGAAGAAGTTTGTGTACAAGAAGGATGTTGCCAGTAATATATGTATCCCAAACAAAATCACTTGTTTCTAAAAACAATCCCATACAAAATTAGTTTCAGTCAATAAAACAAAACTTTTTTACAATTTTTTAAAGTAGTGTCCATAAATCGAGGCCTTGTGTAATTGGATATAATATGAACAAATCTATGAAATGAGTGGTAATAAATTAAGATTTGTTTTGGTGAAAATAGGTTATTTGAGCCCAAATTTCAAAAATAATGTTAATACTGTTTTTTTTCCATTTTTTTTAAAGTAATTGGATTTAATATGAACAAATCTATGCTTTTGCTTTATATATTTATTTAGGCAAATAAATAATGTTTCCAATCTGTATGTTATGTAACTCAATAAAGTGCCCAAAATGTATTTCACTATTGTTCAACTCAATTTGAATTTTCTTTTATTCCCTCTACAGAATTGATGATTATAAATTATCTCAGTGATTTCATCCGATGATCAATTTCTATTCTAACCATCTTAATATATTATATATAATACATATATATATAGAGAGACAATATCAATCTCGATAATTTATCCATAGTTTCAATATTGAACCGTAGATTAAATCTAAGAATCGCATTATGAAAACGCTAAATATTTCTCAAATATTAGTTGTACGCTGGCATCAAGATTTTTTTTACTTTTTATTTCTCATCTACTGCCATGATGTCTAATTTTTTATTAGGAAAAATGGTTAGATAAATTAAAAAAATACAAGTACCCATAGTTTTCAAAGAGGGGACAAGATCATAGACTATGATTCATAGTAGTATAATGTAATGACCGGGTTAATTTAAATAATTTATTTTTCTTCGGTTAATATATATATATTTTTTTATCTTGTGCATTACGTGGCATTGCATGTGTTTACGTGCATTAAGGATTTCATGATTTGAGTTTTTGGGTTCATTCCTATGTTTTGTAAAATTTTCATTTTTGTCGTTGACCTGGTAGTTTCGATATTTTAATTAAATGTGGGGGTTACTTTTGAGTTTGCTAAAGATGAGGGTAACTTTTGTAATATATTCATTATATGTAAATGTGTGACCGAATTCCACATGTTTATTTTTATTTTTATCTTCAACTTTCCAAAAGCATATTCCTCCATCATTTATAGGTTCAATCATACATCTATTATATTGACACCACTTTATGACATTATTGATGAAAATTTTCAGCTATTATATTGATGTGTTGAGGTTAGCTTTTGCATATTCTCAACAATCAAGCAAAACCATTTTTTCCATCATTCTCTATTTTTCTCCTATCTTCTTCTCTCTACATTTTGGGCATCTTAGAGTGGGAATTCAATTTTGTGCTCAACTAGGAAGTTGTTCTACGTGTTCCGATCTTCGGTTTAATACCAATTACGGTATGTGATCTATATTATTTAATTTGATTTGATTTTTCAAAAATTCCAGATTGCTAGTTTACATGTTTAGTGAAAATCAAGGCTTTAGATCTCTAATTTATAATATATGTACGCATCAAAATTAGTTTATGAAAATTTTACAAATCATATATAGGTATGTGATTATATGTTCGTGAAAATTTCAGAATTTATAGATAAGTAGAGAGTTAATTAAAAATCTAGGAATAACATGTTATTCGGATATTGTTGTTGCTGCAGACCGTTTGTTTTTACTCGGTTTGAGCAATTTATAGACCATGTTAAATTATTTATAAATTTTTGAACATTTTACAGTATGCTTTTGTATATGTATATTATCATCTCTCAAAATTTCAGATCATTTAGATAAATATCTAATTTTCTAAAAATCATGGAAGTAGGTTGTCCAGTGATATTTTACTGCTTGCTGATCCGATTTCGGTTTCGGTTTAGCCAATTGTTTCATATGGTTTCGTATTCTTATAAATCTTGAAACTTTTATTATAACATTTTGTATATGTCTAGGACATATTTATTAAAGATCAAGAATTTTAAGTTAATTTATACTGGTAATAAAAATTGTTGAGTAGTAACTGTTCAGTTTCAATCATAGTTTAAAACCGGAACTTGTATTACCAATTTGAGCTATCTATAATTCTAATTTTGTACTTATAATTTTATCACCTGATCTTGAGTATATAAGATGTAAATCTGGAGATTTTGCTAGTCATGTAATTCATGGATAGGTTTGTAAAAATCTTGGAGTAAAGGGTGTTCAATTTTCGGAATTGTTAGGAAAGCTGTCTTTTATAATTATTTTGGACCACTGTCCTTTGATTAAAGCTTTTGCAAATTTTACAGTAGACCTACGTAGAGGTTTGTAGTGTATCTTGTAAATTTCATATTTTTATCAAACCTGTAGATTTTTCTAAAAATCATAGATTACCTGCTGTCTGTTTTACGGTAGTATTCGAAACCGAACTTTTCGATTCTTAATTAAGTAGCTAAATTTTGTCTATTAATCCCGAATATTTTTGAGTATATATTTATATATATTAGAATGTTTATTGACAAATATTATTATAAAAATAAATATGGTTATATATAAAAAAAAAATTATTCAATATGTGTTAATTGGTTTCGGGCATAACAGGGTACAAATGAAGACGTGAAGGGAGAACCGTTCGTTTCTTCATTCTCTACACAACCATATTGTTTTGATTGTTGGTATTTTACTGGATATTTTATCAAGTTTGAGGTAGGGATTTATTGGGGTATCGTGTGAGTTTAAGAATCTTCATTTATGTATTTTAATGTTTATATATAGATTCATTATCATATTGTGTTATTTTTACATGAGTTGTGAAATTGCATTAATGTGTTTAAATACATTGATTCATGCCACTATAGAATTTTTATTAGGTGGATCATGGAGTGCGGATATATTTATTACTTATGTGCGCATGTGAATGACATTTATGAATTGTGAATTGTGAATGGTGGATTGGTTGTTGATTTTGGGAAATGGTCGTGTGGTGTGAGCAATGGGGGGACGAAGGAGCTCCCGGGGTGCAAGTCCTCGAATTATCGCGCGATTGGTTGACGTCACTGTAGGGTTAGTAGCCCCAAGACGGCTAGGCAGATGAACAGGTAGTTCATGTCCTAGGGTTTGTTTCACGACATAATTTTCCCATTTGATGATTTCGAATTTGATGCTATCTCTGTTGTGATAGTTGGATTTGAATTCGTATTGAGAGTATTGGTTTTAATTTCGTGACTATAGAACTTTTAAATTATCTTGATGATATTATTTAAATTGTTTTACATGAGTTTATACTGTGATTCCTTATGCATTTATATCATGACATTGGACTAGGGTAGAGACTTGAACCTATACGTATTCATTAATTTACATACTTGCGGAATCTTACGCTTCATGATTTTTCTCTACTGGGCCGTTTGTGCTCACCCCTTAACATTTTTCAGGAAAAGAACCGTTGGTGGATGATGCATGAGCTATTGGAAATTTGTGGAATTTGAACTTATAATAATTACATCTTTATGTAATAATAAAGATTGTGTGCTTATTATGATTTGTACTTGTTTGGCTTTGGACTATTGTGTTCGTGTTGTAATTTGATTTGATTTCTTGATTTGTGTGTGATTTTATTATTTCTATTTCGCTTCCGCGCTAGTGAATTATAAACAATGTCGGTTGGCCAGTTTGACCATTTGATATTTTTATGAATTTTAATTAAATTTAAGTCATTATCCGGGTTTTCGGATTCGGGGCGTGACATACAATGTTTGAATTAAGGAGTTAGATGACTAAATTCTAATGTAGCCTAAGCTTGCAATAGATCATAACCATATATAATTCGTGGTATTGTAGCCTAAGCTCATACGCCATAGATCATAATCATAATTTATCATATTGAACGATACGTTCGGTATATACCAATATCGTTGATACTCATTTTAAAGATCGATATTATTCGAATATGTTACTCTGCCACTGCGATAATCACACCAAATGATACCACAACTGCGAACCATGCACGCAACAAGTTTTTCCGCCAAGAAATACAAAAATATGGTAGGAGAAACTTAACAATAAGCCATACCATAATATAAAATTTGAGAACATCTAAATGGCAAATTTAAATTAGAATTAGAAAATATTTGTACAACATTTAATAATTTTCCTCAACTACGATGAAAAACGAGTACCTCACGATAAGTATACATTTTGAATTGCACTATAATTGATTGCTGAAAAGACGGGGAATAAAAAACTTTTCCTATTTCAGTAAATCCACAAGGAGATAGGTCTTCCACCAAAATGTTCATGTTTAACTAAGTGTTACCTTTATTTACACCCCTAAAGTATGTTTTTATTTCAATCACATCCTCAATTTTGAGAATCTTCATTTACACCCTTATTTATTAAACCCACATCATTTACACCCCCTTAGGCATAACATCATTCTGAAATTTTATTTTAATACCTAAACTACCCTCTGTAGTGGGGGTCACAGGAACAGGCACACGACATGATATTTTGGTATGTCGCGGGAACAGGCCCACGACTTGGTATTTTGGCATGTCGCGAGAGCAGGCCGCGGCCTGGTATTTTAGTTTGTCATGGGTTTTGGCCCGTGACTTGGCGCTCTGGTATTTGGCTAAGTACCGGGATTCAAAAGAGAGTATCACGAGAAATGGCTCGCGACTCTTGTACTTGGCTAAGTACTAGGCATTAAGGGAGATTCAGCTAAACAGGCCCAAGATACAAGGCTTGGGAGGTGATGCGATAGGCCCAAGGTATAAGGCTTGGGGGAAATGCATCAGGGATTGTGAAGTAAACACTACAAAGAGGTGCGCATGAAGGCCCGGTGAGAGACATAGACTCACCGATATTCACGCCCCTATGTGTTGTAAAATAATAGAGGTCCTGAAACAGGGCTTTAAGGGGACCTTTTCAAAAGGACAAGTGATAGCCGCAACATCACTTGACATCATTGAAAAGAGGACTTTAAAGGGGTCTGGCAGGACTCAAGAGTCATGAAAATGTATGCATGCAAAAGGTCATGACTCAGGCGCATCCTATGTTATCAGGGGACAGTATGTCCAAGGCACAAATATATAAGAAGGGCAAAAATGCTCAATGGTAGAGGACATGGAATGTCCAAGGTAAAATGGCTCTCAAAGATAGGATTATGAGAAAGGGCTCACACGAAGGCTTGTGAGAACAGACTCACAAGAAGGGCTCGTGAGAACAGGCTTCTGAGAACGGCTCATGATTTGATTCTGCGAGATGGATTCGCGAAGGAGGATCAAGGAATGTTCATAATGAAGGAATCGGATTGAAGGATGATGTGGCATAAAGGGGATTCCTTAGATCAGTGCTGACTGCAACGTCTATAAATACCAAGGCAAGGCTATGGTTTTGGGGGACTTGAAGAGAGAGACTGGGCATGGACTCTGGATGGACTCCATTTGAGACTCCAATTTTGCTTTGGTTCAGCTTTAGATCTAGAGAAAGAAATAGTGAGGAAATGAGAGATAGGCATTCTCTTGTAAGGTTCTTGTTGACTCTCTTTTCTCTGTACTTAGTATTTATTTTTTGAACATCAATAATTTTTTTTTTTTTTTTTTTTGCAGGTTGGCTAGTTGAGAAAGTATTCCAACATCATTCACATCATGAACCCCCCTACACCCTCAATGTGTTATCCATGTTGTTTTTGGAAACAAAGATTATTATTATTTTTTTATCAATTTGACCCTTCCCAAAATTGAACCTACCAGCCTCCAACAGCTGCATCACCCCACCCCACCCCACCTTCCCACCCACACCACCACCACCTGCCCCAATTAGGTCGTCGACACGAGTGGAGGATTATGCAGAAATCGTGGAAGAGCTTGAAGTTGCAAGAGCAAAGATAATTTCCCTCCTCTCATGTGTCTAATTTTCTTGAAATGTGGTGGAAAATTTTGGGTTTTCCTCCTCTCTTGGGTCTGAATAGGGTTTGTCGCGGTAGTGAAAATCAACTTTTTTTTTTTCTTCTTTATTTATGGAATCTTTTATTATGTATACGTATATATTTATATGGGTGAATTGCGCAAAAATCCCTTATGATTTGAAAAATGTGCAGAAAACCTCACTCATAGTTTATAAACCCCCTACACTTTACAATTAGTGCAAATAACCCTCCTCCAAGCCCTTTAGATGCCAAATTACCATCTTACCCTCAAAAAACATTTTAATCCTATATCCCGGGCCGGAGCCACTTTATCCCTAATTTGTTTTAGCCCTAAAAATTATATATATTATAAATATGTCTATAAAAATTGCATATGGCCCCTTTAAATTTAAAAACATTCTTTTGGTAGCCTAAAAAATATAATTTTGCGAATAAATTTATAAAAAATTGCATTACCTCCTCCAAAAGTTTTAAAAAATTTCTTTGGAAACTCAGAAGCATACAATGTTACTAATAAATTTATAAAAATTATATTGGCCCCCTAGATAATTTTTCTAGCTCCGCCCTTGTTTGTACCACTCTGCCTTTTATTTTTTATTATTGTGTAGATAAGTTATTATTATTATTATAGTTACTATTACATAAGGAAAATTTAATTAAAATAATAAAAATATGAATCACGTCATTTTAATAATCCGATCAAATTCGTTTGTGATAAAAGCGGTAAATTACTTTTTAATCTTGTCAAACTTCTTTAAACAATTATACTTAAAATTTAATTATAAACGGAAAAACAATCAGATATATATCGGACATTAAAATTTCAAATAATGTCTCAAATATATTTTTTTGTTAAATTTTAAAAGTGAACTACAAACAAAAAAAAAAATATAGTATGGATTTTCATATTAGATTTTCATGCAGACAGACATTGTAGATTTCATGTCTGATTTTCAAATTTAACATATATATATATATAAGAACCTGTGGGGATGGATAACTCTGGTATTATACCTCATGTGTAGTTTTTTTTTTACTTGTATATATATTATCTTTTTTGTGCATGACATTCCACAAAAATAATATCATAGACTACTTTGGCAATTACAGTAATACGGGAAAGCCATTATGAGTCTTTAGCTGCTATGTACTAATGTTTGATGATGATTCCGAGATTTTCCACTACGAGGAATGACCATGTTTTTTTTGGGGTAAATAAGGAATGACCATTCTTGAAGCCAGTTTATTTTGTTCTCATAAGGGTTGATATTAATTCATGAACAAAACAAATGCAAAAATAAAATAAAAAAGTTCAATCTTGTTAGTGGATCATTCTCCTGCTACGTTAGTGCATCGTTAGCTCTAGAATCTAGATACATTAAAATAAATTTGTGAAATTTAAAAATTAGAATTTAAAATTGTTCTGAAGGACCTTCACCAGCTTGATCCCCGACCGAAACAGGGTCAGCAAGGGTCGCTTCGGTGTTAACATTTTGAGTAATTTCAGGAGGGTTGCCCTCTGTGAACCCGACAACCTCGACATCAGGATCGACAGAGGAATGGACACGATTGCTAATCGACCTAATTTCATCACTATCAGACATGATGAAGAGTTAGAAGAAGGAACTTACTCTTAAGGTTGACTCCAGTAAGAGTTTGGGATCCCCGAGGAACAGAATTGGATTTCGGCAAGAAGAGAGCAAGAAAGCTTTTGTAGAGAAACTTTTGCAAGAGAAACAAACCAAGAAATGTAAGTGTTCTTTGTGTGAGAAGTGGGAGTATATATAGGAGTTATTGAAGAAGACAAAAGGTCTTCTTTCACGTGCTTCAGGGCATGAGCTATCTCCTTAGCCTACGTTTCAAAAATCAAGGGCATGGGCCGTGTATTTGAAATCCTATTGATGGATACAGTTGCCCTATTAATTGCTCATGCCACATCACCCGACAAGGGGAAGAATGAACCTTCCACATGTTATTTATGGGCGTGGGCTTAATTAAAGGCCCATACCCAAAAATGGGCCTATGTACGTGTGAAAATTTTCAAAGCCCATCAAGCATTCCCTTCCAGACCCATTCCGATAAAGCCCTTCCAGACCCATTCCGATAAAGCCCGTTAATGAAGGCCCAACATGGATGGTTAAAGCCATTTAATGAAGGCCCATCCCGATCAGCCCAAGCCCAAAAATAAAGGCCCATTCCAGACCCACTTTAGGACAACTTGAAGATCAAGCAAATATCATGGGCAGGGGAATTGATTGTAGGGCAAGTAATGTAACCCTAATGGGCTAAAAAGCCCAGGGGATGAATGTATATAAGTAAAAGAAAATCTTCAATAAACAGATTTTTTTGTGTTGTGCAAGTTTTGGCATTTACTCATACACCTTTTGGGAAAGTTTAAATATAAATCAGTTAAAGTATACATGTCATATTCTACTCAAAAATATATATATATATACATGTCATACACTATTTGGGAAAAATTTAAAAAAAATCATGTAGACTATACATGTGTAAGCCACTCAAATTGAACAATGCATTGTAAACTTCTTTTCCTTTTGTTAATAAAAAATAAAAAATAAAATAAAATAAAATAAATAACAACACAATTGTGGTTTACTCTGATCCCACCCTGGTAGTTAAGAGGTCACTTGAACGTGACACCAAAAAAAAATTGTTGTGCCATACCTACTTGCTCCTGCCTGTTACGTCATCACACACATTAGAACAAACACATCTTCAAGTATATTATTTGCAGAAAACACTCATATATAAATATATAATCATAAAGATGCAGCCTCACTGTCACACATGTATGGCGTTTATTATTAATTTAGTAACTTTATGGTCTTTACAATTACATAGACAACAATTACATACATGAATATATATATATATACTGATTGATAGTTATCACGATCATATATCTGGTCAAAACCATATTTGACAAATCATGAAGGCAACCTAGGGGAAAATATGTGTGAAGTGTAAACCAAGCAAAACCCTACTTTTTCCACTTTCCTCATTCACTGGTGACTAAATCTTTAAGAATTAGCACCAAGGAAAGAATCAAATAGATAAAAAAAAAAGGAAAAAAAATAATTTTGGTACGAACCAAATATATATATATATAGTTCGGAATTGAAAACAAAATACACTAACCATGCACATTTCTCCACCCAGTCTGTGTCTTGCTTTCTGGCTATTGTGGTAAACATTTTTATACTCAATCATAGACATGTACAGTTGTACTCGAATCTACATCAAAACACGGTCACACATGGTCCAGACCAATTAATGTTCCTTCATATATATATAATGCTATGAAATGAAGATTCTGATCAACAAATTTAAAAGTACATCAAAGTCTGATCATTTCACATCATTTCACATGCATACAGAGACCAAATATTAAACTGATTCTATCATTGTCACAGTGATCAACCATTCCATATGACCATACTACAACAAAACAAAGCTCACAAAACAGAATAAAATCATCTGCAGAGAATAGATTACTCATTCTCCAGAGATTGTATATGAATCTTCAAACCTCTAAGGTATATGCAATGCCCACAACAAACTTGATGCGAAAACTAAGAATAGATGAGGAGAAAGGGGATCAACTTAGGTTAGAAAAAGGGAGAGAGGGGGGATCACCTTGTCAACGTTCATTGTCGTAAACTCCTACTACGACAAAAAAAACCACAAGTCAATCCATCGATAAAAATTGAATATGGCATTAAAGAAACTAAGGAAATAACACACACCGGAGATATCAAATCTATCTTTGATAAGCATAAGTACGGAAAAAAGTAAACTCCAAGATAATATGCTTTACTCATATTCAGTTTAAAAGCTGGAGAACAAAATTAGTTTCTTCGTGCTCTTCATATGTTGAAGATGTTTGTGTAGAGGAAGGATGTTGCCAGTAATATATGTATCCCAAACAAATGCACTTGTTTCTAAAAACAATCCCCATACAAAATTAGTTTCAGTCAATAAATCAAAACTTTTTTACAATTTTTTTTTTAACAAAAAATAGCATACCTCAGAGGTATTTACTATTGACAATGTAACTTGTTAACATATTTCTTTTACGCCTTCAGAATTGCCATGCCCCTAGTGGAATGTATTCTAGTGCATACTAATGGGTTACATGATCAATTTGGACCAGAGGCAGATATTCTAATTCATGCTAAATTCCTAATTAGTAACTAACATGGATAAGTTTATGCCAAATTATTGTTAACGTCATAAATACAGTGTATAACACAGGTGCGGTGCACATGAGTGGAAGTGTTTGTATGACCGTAAAGTAAGAGAATTATAAACGAACGGGAAGTACAAGAATTATAAAGGGTTAAAAAATAACAAAAGAAGTGACAAATAAACTAAGGCAGTAGAATGCAGAGATACCAGAGGGTGAACCACTTTCCTTTAAATCCCAAGTTTTGGCGAATACTGCTCTCGTAACACCAGAGCAACTGAACTGATTCCTGGGTACCAAGAAGGAACAGTGAAGAACTAAAAGCCCTTGGAAGGACTGACACCTAGAAAACAACTTCTGAATCTAAAAGAATAAGAACAGGCCAAGGGTTCTTTAAACCAAGTTTAAAGCCTTCGAAGCACGCACCTTACTAAACAACTGTTTTGACATGAACCCCCAGTAAAGCAACAAGGGCTTGCAACGCCAGGTTGTTGAATTCGTGTGCTTTTGATTTCAGAAACATTTATAAACGACTATATTTCTACAGTTAATCCACATCATAAAGTGCAATCTAAGGGACCCGTAAAAGGAATAACAAAAACATCAGGCCTTGATATCAATGACTCCAAATATGCATAAAGTCATACAAACAAGAAATTCAGAGGTGCTTTGATGAAATCATCATGGCTAAGTGGCGGGAAATATCGCTGAGGCTAATAGCTTGTGGAGGTGACATCTGAAACTCCCAGGAAAGCACACAGTATGAATGTGCATGTCTATAGGTAAATTAACATGAACATGAAGAATAGCAATGTGCAAATTGTTATGAAATCCCACAGCAGCTGCAGAAATAGGACTAAACTGTTATCTTGAAGTAGAATGGAATTAAATTGTCAATCTTCGTTTATCTATGCTTCACATTACCTATTAAAAAGATCTCACAGAGCCAAAGTTCCACTCGTACCTTCATAATTACGATCATGTAATTTTGAAAGGTCCAATTTTTCTTGATAAAGTTTCAACAACAGAGGAGCTTCCTCATAACAGGTCACAAACTTCTTGAGGAACACACTCTCTGTTGACCTCAACAATGTCGCCACACTAACGGGTTTCTTAATCAAACCTTTCGACAACAAAACTTGGAGTATTGAACACCTGGGTATAATCTTCTTACCTAAGCTCATCGTCATTAATTCAGGAGTACCTGCAATTAAGGAAGACTCCCAACCCATTGTGTTTACATAAAAGTTCATCACCGCCATTATCTTCTCCTCCGATACCCCCATAACAACCGCATGTCTCCTAAAAGCCGACATAATTTCTTCCTCGGACCAACCCCACTTCCCATAAACCTCCATCTTTCTTTCCCATGTCGATTTGCTCATTAATAATACCCGAACCCCCATAACAAACTGGAATGTCGAAGGGTTGAAACCCATTTTCCTAATATCCTCCACTACCTCCTTGAATCTATTAGTCTCAAAACAGATTAACCTAGGGTGAGTAGTAATGAAGTTGACAATATTCCGTTCCGGCACGCCATGTTGTCTCAAAATCTCTATGTTGGGAAATGTATAGTGATTAGACCTTACAATATATGGAAATCGTTTGAAGGCCGTGATAAACTTGTCATCTGAATGAAAGAATTTCTTCAGCAAATCGAAAGAGGGGATGATTTGGTTCTTCAAGCTTTGTCTCAATATAAATGGGAAAGCGGATACAAGCTTGGCAAGCTCGGTGCTGGAAATGCCATTGGAGTAGAAGAACTCAAATTTGGGCAAAAGGGTTTTTTCGGGATCCGATAATAGATAGTTTGGGTGCTTTCTGATGAGGCCTGAAATCTGGGTTTTGCTGAATCCATGATTCTTGAAGATGTTGAGAACTGTATCTGGTTTTTCTAGGGTTTCAAAATTGACGTGCTTGGAAGCTGAAATAGCAGTTTCTCGACTTAACCCACATGAATTTATGAGGTAATTCACTGTAAATGAGTGTTGATTTGTGGAAGTTGAGATGGATTTGAGAGACCAGAACAGTGGATGATGGGTTTGAAGGGAATGCAATTTATATTTTGTTGAATCTAAAAGAGAAGAGCAACAAAAACGAACTAGGGTTTGAGTGTATATATGAGTCATTGAAGTTGAAATGTTAAAAGTCACTGCCAAGAAGAATTTACCTTGATTGCTACCCCTTGGTGCCCCTCAACCTCCATAGCCGTTCTCTCGGGTAGGTTACCTTGATTGTGATGTT
This sequence comes from Cornus suecica, assembly GCA_963922005.1. Taxonomy (NCBI): domain Eukaryota; kingdom Viridiplantae; phylum Streptophyta; class Magnoliopsida; order Cornales; family Cornaceae; genus Cornus; species Cornus suecica. The sequence goes on from OY998243.1 coordinate 60,272,578, forward strand.
GAGATTCTACCGCATTTGTTATAAAAAGAGGGTTAAATGCATTAAACCTCCCTGAACTATTTTCTCTCTTCACACTAACCCCTGAACTATACTTTACCCCCCTAAACTATTTAAGTGTTACATTTAATCCATTTATGTCATAATTCCGTTAGTGAAAATTACTTGGATAATACTACCTTTCCTGAAACAAGGCTTTGTTGGGCAAAATAGCTCTTCAAAAAGCAAATTCAATTTTGGACACCATGAGTACAAGCTAGTAAGACCTCAAGAAATGTGATCTCATTTGGCCTAACATCACTAGACATTTCCATTTGCCGAAAAAGGTGCAATGCTTTATTAGATTGTCCATTCATCGCAAACCCCGAAATCATCACAGTTCACGAAAATAAATCCTTTTTAGTCAGCCCGTGAAAATTTTCAAAAGCCTTTTCAATATATCCACCCTTTGAATACATATCAATCAATGCATTCTTTACCACCCAGGTTCATCTCAATGCCACTCCTATCACAGTAGCTATGCACCCACCTACCTTGATCCAAAACACCCGAATGCCCACATGCCGAAAGAACACAAACAACTATTGGCAAATCCGCCTTCACCCCTACAACCTGAATCTCCCTAAACAATCCAATAGCTTCCTTATGAAAATCCGATTTGGCATAACCAGTTATCATCGATGTCTAACACACAACATTCCTCTCCGACATTCTATCAAACACCCTCTGAGCATCATCTAACCGCCCACATTTCACATACATATCAACTAAAGAAGCACTCAAAAACACATCAACAAATCCACACACCACAACAAACCCATGAACCTCCCTTCCCGGATTCAACAACCCAATCCTCCCATAAGCAGTAAGAACACTCACCATAGTCACCTCATTCGGCCTCACACCGCCTTCGCCACCACCCAATAAACCCCCAAACACCCTCAATGCTTCAGCACAACAATCACTTTGCACATAACCATAAATCATGCTATTCCAAGTCACCACATCCCGAAACCAACCCCGCACAGAATCAAACATCCTTTGGGCAAATTCAAACAACCTACATTGAAATCAACCCATTTTGCACAAAAACATCAAAATCAATCCCTAATTTCACACTCAAGCAATGAATTTCTAGGGGTTCGGGCTTTGAGAGTTAGGGTTTGAGAGAGAACAAATTGGGTTTGCGCACGAATTGGGGATTAGGGTTTGAGAGACGAATTGATTGGGGATGGTTTAACAAATTGGGGATTAGGGTTTAAGAGTTAGGGTTTGAGAGAGACGAATTGATTGGGGAGGGTTTGAGATTGAGAGAGGAGCTTGAGTGTTTTGAGAGAGACGGGCTTGAGTCTGTGAATGGGGTTTGTTTCCAAATTGAGCAACGGTCACACAAGGGTAGTTTGGCCATTTTCGCTCATTGTTCACATCACGTGACTTGCACACCACCTCTTTCCAACGGAAGCCTAACTATGCGCATAGATGAGGGAGTGATTTGTAAAAAGCATGATAGTATGGGGGGTTTATGGTAAAAAACGTAGTTCAGGGGGTTAAGTGAAGAAAAAGAAAATAGATGAGGGTGGTTTATTGCATTTAACCCTAAAAAATATTTAAATTAATTTCTTAATTAATGGTATTAACTTCTTAATATTTAAATTAACTTCAAAACATATAATCATAAAGTCGATGTTAAAAATATTACAAAGACTATATGCATATGGACTTAATTATATTTTCTTATTAATCATAAAAGTATTAATTAATATCAACAAATAATCAAGATAATATGAATTACAATTTTTAAAATAAATATTGTGAAGCATTACACAAATAATATATAAGCTTAATTTTTTTATTATATTATTATTATTAAATAGATTTTGTGTATTATTACATAGTTAATATAAAGATTTAGATTTTTAAAATTTTTTGAATAAAGAATGATTGATAGATTTTAATTATTATTATTATTTTTTTTAATCATTTTAAACATAATAACTAATTGTATAAGAATAATTAAGTCTCATTTTTCCTTTTTAGTAATTACATAAATTTGTCCTATCATATAGTAGTACTCTATATTTCTTTAGTTTATCTCTTTTGAAATACCAATTAGAGTTACACTTCAATTAATGAATATTAATTATTATTTTTATGTTTTTAAAAAATTAGAAATATTCCTAACCCCTCACACTTTTAGAATAGTATTAGTAATAAAAGTCACGTGCATAATTAAAAAGATAAAATAAAAAAATAATGATATTAATTATATACATAATTTGGTAAAAAAAAATGAAAAAAAAGTCACGTGTACGTGAGGGAAGAATCATAATTAAAAAGATAGAAAGTTATATATATGGTATTGTTTCTAAACTATTGCAAAAGTGCATGAATAAAATAGTTTACAAATTTCTTATCCATGAGTGGATATATAGATGTATATATTAACATGTACTTGTTTAGGTAAAGTTAATTTTTTTTAAACATTTGCTGAACTTTTTGACTTTTATTAGGTAATATAAAGTAAATAACAATAAATATAAAATATTTATTGCCAATACTTTTAATAATAAAAAAAAACCCTTTTTATATTTTAAAACACATGAAAAAAATATAAATAATAAAATTATGTTACATTTTTATAACTAAGTAAGTATAGATATATATTAGAGATGATAAATAATAAATAAATAAAGTATAGATGAGTATAAACCAAAAATAAGTTTAGACCGGTTATTAATTTTTATTTGATAACTGGTGGGCGTCAGGTGTGTGCAAAATATGTGGTTAAAAATGACACATTAACGACACTTTAGGTTTTACCCTTCTGCAAGCGCACAGATCAATTGTAGACAGTTTTGCTTGAGTAGGGGAATATCGATCCCACAGAGACGAGGATTGTTTACTTCAATAGTCTAAAAATACTGAATTATACTTTTCCGAAAAGAGTTTGTTTTTATGAATTATCTAATACTAATAAAAATAAAACATAAAACAATAATGAATAATGGTTGTGATTCAGAGAGAGAGAAAACTAGGGTGTTCTCACTCTACCACTAACCGCATAATATAGTTCAGATTATATATCAATTGCATGAGGGCGATCCATTGACTGTGAATCATGTCGCACCACGCCAGCAGTTTGATCCCAAAAAGGATTACTCTCAACCGGATCGCGACAACCCATCTCAAGACTAAACTGATTAGTGCATGCCAACTACTAACATAAAGTAAATGCAGAAAAGTAAATTAAAGCATGAAAATAAACTAAAGCATGTCTATATTAGTTTGTCAGGGCATGACCTGTGTCAACCTAGGATTTCGAGTTTTATGACCACCATTGTGTAGAAAATCACAGATTAAGCATCTGAGTTCCAGCCCATAGTGAATAATTGTGATTGTGTAAGATAAATACATTTGAAAAGTCTAAGACAAGAATCAATTCAAATATATAAACTTGTATCACGAATAAAAACGGTCTCTTATCTAACACAATCATCACAGTATAGTCACAGTTTCCCCTCTCTACAATTGAATATAAAACTAGAATTACATTACTTGGCTAGGGTTTTGTGAGAAAATCCTAGATACCGAGTTAGTTGATTATGGCGGAGAGAGACTGCATTGTCAATGTAGAAACGCTCTCCATAATCTTCTTCTCCGGATCTCTAGGTCTTCAATGTTGATTATCTTTTATGGAAGCAATGAAATCAGCCACCAACTCAATGAACGTGCGTGAAAATCAGAACTTTCAATTAAACCTAACCCTCTCATATTTTTAGACAAGTGAGGGAAACCCTAATGATTGCCCTTTTCTATAATTTCATAATACATGAATAATGTCTCTAAAATCTTATGAAAATACGTGTATAAGCCTGTATGTAGAGATCCGGAATCATCGATCACTTAAAATCTCGATGCATGGACAAAACTGGAAAAATCTGAAAACACTCCGAAAACATTCCTGCGCATAAATTGGTCACATGACCACAAAGTGGGACCTACATTTGGGCGTAGGGTCCCCTCTCTGGCTCCCAGACCAAAGTGTAGGTGTAGTCCATTCTACCTCTTTTTCCTTCTGCCAACGTAGGGTATCATGCATTTTTTCGGTAAAAACCCGTTTTTTCATATTTGAGCTAGACTAGTCGTCTTTGATTCCCGATGCTTTTGGTTGAAGTAAAATGTCTGGAAATGATATTTTTGCCCTTCGGTGAGATAACGATGTCAGGAAATGACCATTTTGCCCTATGGTATCTCTTCTTTGCACTGACAGACCTCTTGATTCCTTTCTCGATATAGAAACGAACACGAACTCAGTTAATTCACCGAGATTAGCTATGTTTCTTCATTAAGCTCCTGAAACATGTTTACACACACAAACGAGATAAAAACACCAAGTAACGGACTGTAAAGACATAACAAACACAAGATATGGGCAAAAAATGACCAATATTGAGCACATATCACACCCCCAAACTTACATATTGCTAGTCTCTTAGCAATAAACTCAGACATAACTGACTGTGATGATTCTTATTCTATCTAATCTATCTACTATAACCTAATCCCTTGCTTTCGTGAGGGTCAACGATTACACTTAGCACGTGTAACAATTTTTTAGCCTTTTAAACCCCTAGTGGACGAGTGAAGTCTCGTGAAGGTTTTCAGTGATGGTACCTACAAACATCTCAATTCTTTTGTAATTACGCATTCATGAGTTCACACACACAAGTCAAATAAGCTATGAGACAACACACAAGATAATATGAATGCAAAAACTCCCACTCACTACCGAACAATAACTATCTTGAGCTTTGTGTCATGAATGGTCCCCACTTGAAGTAAATAACTTTGTTACTCACTACTCCCAATCCAGACAACCTTCCGTGTCTTTATGAACATTCTACTACGATATTTCAATCTCTCTAAACTTTTGCTTTTAAGAAATAAAATCAATTTTCCTACTTTCCACATTATCCCTTTTTATTGTTTTTCTAAGCTCCGGACTTTCCAACGAAGATTTTTAGTCCCGACCAACTGGGCCCGAGCTTCTTCCATGGAATTTATGCTCATTAGTTTTCTCCCATTTTTACGTGAACAGTGATATTGGTTATACCAAGGCCCGATTACTCAGTTCGAAGAACTACTTTTTGCATCTAATTATAAAAATAAATTTTCAATAACATCCTTCCAACATTAACACACTGATAGGTGCTCAATATTAGTCATTTTTTGCAACTATCTTGTGTTTGTTATGTCTTTACATTCCGTTACTTGGTATTTTTATCCCGCTTGTGTGTGTAAGCATGTTTCAGGAGCTTAAAGAAGAAACAAAGCTAATCTCGGTGAATTAACTGAGTTCGTGTTCGTTTCTATCTCGAGAAAGGAATCAAGAGGTATGTCAGAGTAAATAAGAGTTACCAGAGGGCAAAATGGTCATTTCCCGACATCATTATCTCATCAAAGGGCAAAAATGTCATTTTCAGACATTATTACTTCACCAAAAAACATCGGGAGTCAAAGGCAACCAGTCTAGCTCAAATATGAAAAGATAAGTTTTTGTAGCAAAAGATGTATAATACCCTACGTCGTTAGAGAGAAAAAGAGGCAGATTGGACCTGAGCTACGCTTTGGTTTAGACCCTACGCCCTAGACCTATGCCCAAGCATAGGTCAAAAGCGTAGCCTACGCCTTATACCTACGCCCAAGCGTAGGTCAGGAGCGTAGCTCCCACCTTGTGGTCATGTGATCCATTTACATGTAGAAGTTGTTTCGGAATTTTCCAGTTTTGACCTTATTTCGATATTTTAAGTGATCGGTGATTCCAGACCTCTACATACATGCTTATACACATATTTACATCATATTTTATAGATATTATTCATGTATTATGAAATTACAGAAAAGGACAACCATTAGGGTTTCCCTCACTTGTCTATAAATATGAGAGTGTTAGGTGTTGTTTTTGGAGGCTAGTTCTGGTTCTGATTGTCATGCACGTTCATTCATAGAGTTCTTACATTGAAGAGAACAACCATTAAAGACCTAGAGATCCGGAGAAAAAGGCCATGGAAATCATTTCTACACAGGCAATACAGATTCTCTCAGCCATGATCAACTAATTCGGTATCTAGGGTTTTCTTGTAAAACTCTAGCCAAGTAATGTAGTTCTAATTGTATTTTCAATTGTAGAGAGGGGAAACTGTGACTAACTGTGATGATTGTGTTAGATGGGAGACCATTTTTATTCGTGATATAAGTTTATATATTTGAATTGATTCTTGTCTTAGACTTTTCGAATATATTTATCTTACACAATCACAATTATTCACTATGGGCTGGAACTCCGATGCTTAATCTGTAATTTTCTACACAATGGTGGTCATAAAACTCAAAATCTTAGGTTGACACAGGCCATGCCCTGACAAATTAATATAGATATGCTTTAGTTTATTTTCATGCTTTAATTTACTTTTCTGCATTTACTTTCTGTTAGTAGTTGGCATGCACTAATCAGTTTAGTCTTGAGATGGGTTGTCGCGATCCGGTTGAGAGTAATCCTTTTTGGGGTCAAACTGCTGGCGTGGTGCGACCTGATTCACAGTCAATGGATCGCCCTCATGCAATTGAAATAGAATTTGGACTATATTATGCGGTTAGTGGTGGAGTGAGGAAACCCTAGTTTTCTCTCTCTCTGAATCACAACCAATATTTATTATTGCTTTCTATTTTATTTTCCTTATTATTAGATAATTCATAAAACCAAACTCTTTTTCGAAAAATATAATTAAGTGTTTTTAAACTATTGAAGTGAACAATCCTCGTCTCTGTGGGATCGATATTCCCTACTCAAGCAAAATTGTCTACAATTGATCTGTGCACCTGCAGAAGGGTAAAACCTAAAATGTCGTTAATGAATCGTTTTTAACCACATATTTTGCACACACCGGGGACTTGGCATTGTTCAATAGCTTTAGTAGTTTATTTGCATTGCATTATTATAAATTAAAGCTAAATTTAATTTTTTTTTGTGATTTTCAGGTACAATTGAAGAGCGTGAAAGGAAAAGACAAAGCTGCTGAAGTTGCGTCTAGACCCTTTGTGAGTTTCAATTTTGCTTGGTTTTTGCATTTAATTTTTAGCTTTGCCTTTTGTTCATAGTTTAGATAAGTTTATAAGTAGTTTTGTTAATTTGCTTTATTTTTAAAAAAAGTTTTTAGTGTATGTTCGATAGATCAACGCGTTCAAATTCAAATTATGCGTTAGTTGTATATGACCCGGAGATTGAAAGAACTCTAAGGCGTTTACAAAATCTATTGAAGAGCGTCGTCAGACAGAAGAAGTCGAGATGGGTGATGAGACAGTCAATCCATGGAGAGTACCAGATACCTCATTGAAGGGATTCTACGCACCGGACGCGTATGAATCGTATGCTGAATTTCCAGAAGAGGAAGGTGCAAAGAATTTCGAGATCAAGACGAGTGTGATCAACATGCTCCCAAAGTTCTCGAGTCTCAGGATAGAAGATCCGTACCAGCATGTCAATGAATTCTTAGAGGTTGCATCAACTGTTAGGTATGATGGTTTGACTAAAAATGATTTAAGAGTGCGTATGTTCCCATGGTCTTTAAAAGACAAAGAAAAAAATTGGTATATTAAATTGACCCAAGAAACTAAACTTGATTGGGAAACACTTAAGCAAGAATTCTTAGAAAAATATTTTCCCATAGGAAAGACTTCAGAAGCACAAGATGCAATTAAGCGATTCAGACAGTTGCTAGGAGAGCAATTTCATGATGCGTGGGAGAGGTACAATGAGATTTTGTATAAATGTCCCCATCATAGGTTTTCAGATCAAGATGTTGCTAGAAATTTTTACATGGGTTTAGGTGAAAAGCATAAAAATCTGATAGATGCCTCTACACAGGGTCAATTTACCTTGAAACCTGCAAGAGAGCTTTTAGAGATGTTTGATAACATCAATGAAAATGCCCTTCAGTATGAATCTGATCTGAGGTCTAAAGGTGAACTGGATAGGTGATCTGAAAAAGCATTTGAGGTTAATCATGATATGAAAAATCCAGTGGCATTGATAGAGGAGAGGTTAGAGCAATTTGAAAAACTTTTTACCTAAATAAGTCATTCTCCTAAAAGAGAAGTGTATGAGGTTGAACCAAATTATTCTCAAAATGAGTGTGAGGACGTAATAACCGCTGATGTCAATGCAACATGGAATTACTCAAATAATGCCCCGTTCTCCAACTCATATTCTCTAAATAATAGAAATCATCCATTCATGTCCTATAAGTCCACAAATGTGGAGAATCCTCTAGAAAAAGTTCAACAAGGACAATTGTCCAATTCTCAATCTAATTTTCAACCAAGGCAACAATTTACCTCGCAACCAAGGTTCTAACAGAGCCAACAATCATTTCAATCTCAACCAACTATACTGGCTCGCAATTCTCAATCAAATTTCCAACCCAGACAACCACCTAATAATTCTCTGGCTCTTCAGCCATTCAATAACAACCAGGCTATCCAACCATTCCAATATCAGCTCCAGCTTCAAAGAAACCAATATCCCCCACCCGATTTTCAAAATAAACAGGATATAGCAGACCTTGGTGGACCTCCAAAATCATATGGGTGTTCATACTCAAGCACTGGCCCAAATCACCATGCAGTTAGGACAAATGGAAAATCAAATAAATACTAAAGAGCCAGGTCAGTTGCCTAGTCAGCCTATCGCCAATCCAAAGATTCAGCAAATGCAAGAGCTTGGATCGTTTACCAATAATAATCACGAGTCTGTTCAAGCAATTATGACTCTAAGAAGTGGAAGGGTAGTGGAGAGCGGAGTGGATGAAGAACATGAGGAAAGGTTGTGTAGAAGAAAATAAGCTGGGCAAGCTCAAAGGAAGGAAGCGAAAAAAATGTAGCAGAAAGAGGATGAGAGTAGAGAGGCTAAAGTTCAGACAGATAAATAGCCAGTAGATAAGAGTGTCGATGAGACATTGCTTGATGAGCCAGATAGGGCGAACTACGAAGAGGCACCACCATTTCCTCAACATTTTAGAAAACCGGCTAAGTATGGGAAGATGAAAGAATCTTATATGTTGGATACGTTCTGACAAGTTAAGATTAATCTGCCGCTCTTAGACGAGATTGCCAAAATCCTACCTTATGCTAATTTTTTTAAGGATATCTGTACGCAGAAGAGGAAAAGCAGAGCGAAGAATTTGCAAAAAATACTCTTGACTGAACAAGTGAGTTCATTGTTGTTAAGCAATACTCCACCAAAGAGGAAAGATCTCGGTGCTCCCACTATTTATTGTATTATCGGTGACCAGAAAATTGGTAGAGCCCTTCTTGATCTAGGTGCAAGTATTAACTTGCTTCCTTATTTAGTTTATAAACAACTATGGTTGGGAGAGCTCAGTCCCACAGAGGTTGTATTGCAGTTTGCCGATCGATCTATCAAGCAGGCGAAATGAATTTTGGAAGACGTCATAGTTCAAGTGGGCAAGTTTTACTTTCCAGTTGATTTTGTAATCCTGGAGACGGAACCTGTCTCGGACTCGAAAACACACATCCCAGTGATCTTAGGCAGACCATTTTTGGCCACTGCAAATGCGTGCATTAATTACCGAACCAAAGCCATGTATTTAACCTTTGGGAACATGAAAGTCACGACAAATGTGTTTGATGGGAGCCATCAATTACCTGAGTCTATGGACTATTTCCAGATAAATGAGTGCGATGAGCTAGATGATATTATACATGATTTTGAAACTCAAATTCTGGAGAAAGACAAGCTTAAAGAATTTCTGAAAAATGAAGTGCCAAATAAGGAAATCGAAGATTGGGATGTGCATATGGAATGGCAGAATAAGGAGTTGGATATAATTCCGACAACGTTATACACTCAACCTTGGAAGCAATAGCCAGTGGAACCACTCCCGATAGTCTCAAGTACTCCCCCAGTTCTATCACTTACGACTTCGCCTGTTTTAGAACTTACAGAGTTGCCAGAGAAGCTGAAATATGTTTTCTTGGGACCCGACGAAACTCTTATTGTAATTATTTCATCAAAGTTGACAGTAGAACAAGAATCGAGTCTGATTGAGGTCTTGACCAAGAATAAAGAAGCGTTTGGGTGGAGTGTTGCTGATTTGAAAGGTATTGATCCATCAATTTGCATGCATTGGATTTATTTAGAAGATGAGGCGAAACCGTCAAGGGAGATGCATCAAAGATTGAATCCGAACATGAAGGAGGATGTAAGAAAAGAAGTAGTGAAGTTGCTGGATGCCAGAATCATCTACTCGATCTCTGATAGTAAGTGGGTAAACCCAACTCAAGTGGTCCCGAAGAAGTCGGGAATCACAGCGGTGCCCAATGAAAAGGGTAAACTTATTCCTCAACGCATGACTACGGGGTGGTGTGTGTGTATCGACTACAGAAAGCTTAACTCTAACACCAGGAAGGATCATTTTCCATTACCATTCATCGATCAAATCCTGGAAAGATTAGCCGGACAGAGCTACTACTGCTTTTTGGATGGATGTTCCAGCTATAATCAAATGGCAATTGATCTTGCGGATAAGGAGAAAACCACTTTCACTTGTCCATATGGCACATTCGAGTACAAACAGATGCCTTTTGGTTTATGTAATGCGCCAACTACATTCCAGAGTTGTATGATGTCTATCTTCTCTGATATGGTAGAAACGTTTCTGAAAGTGTTCATGGATAACTTCTCAGTCTTTGGGGCAACCTTTGAAGACTGTTTGAGGCATTTAACATTAGTACTTGAAAGGTATAAAGAGACCAATTTAATTCTTAGTTGGGAGAAGAGCCATTTTATGGTTCAAGAGGGAATAGTACTTGGCCACATTATATCAAAGCAAGGGATTGAGGTCGATAAAGCAAAAGTTGAGCTAATTTCAAAATTACCTCCTCCCACATCTGTGAAGCAGATACGCTCTTTTTTGGGCCATGCCGGGTTTTACAGAAGGTTTATCAAAGATTTTAGCAAAATCGCCCGACCATTATGAAATTTACTGGCTAAAGATATAGTCTTTGTCTTTAACGAAGAATGTATTCATGCCTTTGAGGAATTGCGTGCTAAACTCTCATATGCCCTAATTATCTGTCCACCAGACTGGTCTCTACCGTTCGAGCTGATGTGTGACGCTTCAGATTATGCAATCGGAGCTGTGCTAGGGCAGAGAAAAGACAAGTTGCCATATGTGATTTATTATGCTAGTAGAACTCTAAACGAAGTTCAGCTGAACTACACAACTACCGAGAAAGAGTTGCTGGCAGTGGTGTTCGCCTTGGAAAAATTCAGGTCATATTTGTTGGAAACCAAGGTGGTCGTGTACTCAGATCATGCCGCACTAAGGCATTTGCTAACCAAGAAAGACTCCAAGCCCAGACTGATTAGATGGATTCTGTTGCTACAAGAATTTGATTTGGAGATCAAAGATAAGAAGGGTACGAAGAATGTTGTAGCTGATCATTTGTCAAGAATTGTCGTTAAGTTCACAAAGGACGATACTCCTCTTAAGGATGATTTCCCGAATGAACATCTGTTCAGTATGGCTATTATGGAACAGATACCGTGGTATGCTGATATTGTCAACTATAAAGCCACAGGTAGAATTCCTAATGGATGGTCTAAGCATGAGAAGGATTGTTTATTCAGCCAAGTAAAATTTTATATCTAGGACAATCCGCGATGGTACAAATATTGCCCGGATAAGATAATTCGTAAATGTGTTCCAGAAAGTGAATTTCAAGGCATACTAATATTCTGTCATACGCTAGAGTGTGGAGGGCATTTTGGTGCTTAGAAGACAACTCACAAAGTCCTACAGAGCGGTTTTTATTGGCCCACCATATTCAAGGATGCGTTCGAGTTTTGCAAATCTTGTCTGAGATGTCAGAAGTTAGGATCCATATCTCGATGAGACATGATGCCACCGAATCTTATTTTGGTGGTTGAGTTGTTTGACATCTGGGGCATTAACTTCATGGGACCGTTTCCAAAAGCCGGCGATAAGCAGTACTTATTAGTGGGAGTTGATTACATTTCTAAATGGGTAGAGGCTTTTGCCACGTCACATGCAAATCACATTGTGGTTGAGGAGTTTGTTAAATCCAATATCTTTTCTAGATTTGGTATGCCACGAGTGTTGATCAGTGACGGCGGCAGCTACTTCGATAAGCAGTTTCTTCCGGCCTTGTGCAAGAAGTATGGTGTCACTCATAGAATTGGAATGCCATATCACCCATAGATGAGTGGTTAAGTGGAGGTTTCGAACAGGGAGATCAAGAACATTATTGAAAAGACAGTGGATCCTGATTTGAAGAATTGGCCGAGAAGGTTAAATGATGCACTGTGGGCATACATGATCGAGCATATTGGGCGATCAGAAGATTGAATTTTGATATGAAAAGATTGGGTGCTCAGAGGAAACTCCAACTTGCAGAACTTGAGGAGTTGAGGAACAATGCACATGAGAATTCTAGAATATATAAAGCCCGAACCAAAGCATTCCACGACTGACATATCAGGTAGAAAAGCTTTGACGTCGGCCAGAAAGTATGGTTGTTAAATTCAAGACTCAAATTGTTTCCCGGTAAGCTCCAATCAAGATGGGACAGATCGTACATAATTACTAAGGTTTACCCTCATGGAGCGGTGGAACTTGACGACTCTGACAACATAAAATGATTTGTTGTGAATGGTCAGCGTTTGAAGCATTATATCGAAATTGAGCCGACAGAGAGTGTTGTTGAGACAGTTGATTTAACAAAACCGGCACCGGAGCCGGATGATTTTGATCCTGAGTATTGAGAGGCAGCATCGTCGAGCCAACGATGTTAAATATTGTTACTAAGTGATAAAGAGTAGCTTTTGATATTAGTTTGTAGTTATAAAATAGTAATTTAATTCAATTTTTGTAAAATTTTAAGATCAAGTCCGAAATAGTCGTCATCATTTGGAGGGGTATTTTCATCCATGAAGCACCAAATTTTGAGGAATCGAAGTCAATCAAGTCAATAGGTATGTATAGGGGAGGTTCGAGTGTTCGGGAATCGAGAACGAGGCAAAAATGGCCAAAGACAAAAATACAGCCTAGGGACCTACGCCCAAACGTAGGTCACGGGACTATATAAATACAGTCCCGTGGATTTTTATTTCAAAATTCTCTTTTCTCCCTCTCCTCTCCACCAAATCGACTCTAGTTCATTCCTATAGCCGAATATCAATATTTCTTATCATTCCCAAGCAGCAGATCATCAAATTAGTGAGCGGTGTGTACGGATTCACGTGAAGAACTCGAAAAGTCTCCGGAATCCAATTTTGGGGAATTTTCCGTTTCTCGTGATTCGGTAAGTTTTGATCCATTCTTTTGGTTTCGATTACGTAATATAACTATTCTAAACTAGTATTGACGAACGAGACCGATCGAAATCGTGTTTTAATCCATTCTCAAAAATTTAAGTTTTCGGCTTTAGATACTAGTTGAATATCAAATTTTTGAGATGAGGTCTTGTTTAATCGTTGTATTAGAATACTTTAGATATAGTTTTGAGTTTGATTCGGTGTTCGGATAGTTTTCGCTAAATTGCGTAACAATCCGAATTCTGTAAGAAAGGCTCGCGTAAAAGGAGCAAGAAAGGCTGCTGAGGGAGTATCTATGTCAGGGATGGCAATACAGAGAGACAGATCATGGTCATCACCCCTAGAGAGTACGCGGCCTGTACGCTATAGTACCCGAGCACCGATACCGATGTATGTTGCACCGGATTCGTCAGATGAGAAGGTTGAGAGGTTGAGTGCACCGACAGAGGGCATTGAGTTAAATTTGAGATATGGATGGATGATAGTTCCACCTGCTGCACCGAGGGCACCATCATGACCCTGGGCACAGTCTCCAGTCCTCGGGCCATCACCACCACCACATGAGTCGAAGACATCCGATGAGCAGACTACCGAGAGTGGTGATAGTGAGGATGAGTTGGAGGACGCTGAGCGCGGCAAGGTGCCGTATCCTGAGTCAGAAGTTGATGGTGACGAGGGTTACCTCGTTTCTTATAGATGGAAGCATTCCATGGTCTCCAAGGAGACGCTGATGACCTAGGCTTTAAAGAAGGGGTTCCGACATGAGCGTACTTTTTCTATTGTGCCACTTGAGCGGATAGAGCCAGTTCCATATTGGACCATAGACGTACTGAAGGAGCATAGATTATTGCCGATCCTAGCCCCATCTACACCATACATTTATGCTGACATGATTAGTGAGTTCTGGCTTCATATGAGGCATTACAGCAGAGGGACTCGGCTAGTGACAGTGGTAACGGGGAGGGAGTTTGAGATTACTCCCGAGACTATTGCTGCTGCGTGGGGTATTCCACACGAGTGCCCTGCAGAGCTAGATGAGAGCTTCCCACCTATGCCAGACCCACTTCCGCCACTTTATGATATGGTGCGACTGTAGACCGAGGGGCAGTGGGCAGATAATAGGCATAATGGGCCAAGAATTCTAACTATCATCCGATGATTTAGCTCTGGGATGTGATAGTTCGGTCCAATGTGTTACCACATAGCCATCAGGCCATGTGCTACCCGTCATTTTCGGTGTTGCACTATACTTTTGAGTTTGGTCACTGGTACTCTATTCCACACGCCCTTTGGCAGACTTTATTCCGGCATTATATTCATTTGCATCGGGAGAACAAGGTCGGGACTACCAAGTTTCAGATGGTTCTTCCCTGCTTTGTGATGAAGTTGATGTTTGATCAGGGATTACAGATGGATGTTGAGGATAACTTTGCACCGCTGAATGCATATGGCAAGGGAGCATGGAACAAGGGGTTGATTAAGAAGGGTCCAGCGACATATGCTCGCTGACGCAGATTTGGAGGAGTTTTATTGCCAGGTGCACAGGAGGATGATACAGAGCATGCTATGCCGAATATGTTGCCTGAGGTGGAGGTGCCACAGTATGAGGAAACTACTATAGGAGGTGATGCACCACAGGCCCCCACTGGGGGTGCTGTTATGATGACTCAGGCTCAGTACAACCAGTTGATTGGACGTATTGAGGGATTGGAGCGCTCATTTGCAGAGGAGAGGCAGGCTCGACAGCGTGAACACTTGATAGGTGCTCAATATTGGTCATTTTTCACCCCTATCTTTGCGTTTGTTATGTCTTTACATTCCATTACTTGGTATTTTTATATTATTTGTGTGTGTAAGCATGTTTCAGGAGCTTAATAAAGAAATAGAGTTAATCTCAGTGAATTAACTGAGTTCGTGTTCGTTTCTATCTCGAGAAAGGAATCAAAAGGTGCTCTAAAGCAAAGAAGAGCTACTGGAGGGCAAAATGGTCATTTCACGTCATCATTATCTCACCGGAAGGGCTAAAATGTCATTTTCAGACATTATTACTTCACCAAAAAGCATTGGGAGTCAAAGGCGACGAATTTAGCGCAAATACGAAAAGATGGGTTTTTACAGCAAAAGTGCATGATACATACGTCACCAGAGAGAAAAATGGGCAAATTGGACTCAGCCTACGCTGTGGTTTTGGACCCTACGCTCTAGATCTACGCCCAAACGTAGGTCAGGAGCGAAGCCCTACGCTCTAGACCTACGCCCAAGGGTATGTTAAGAGCATAGGTCCCACATGATGGTCACGTGATCCCTCGACATACTGAAGTTGTTTCGGAGTTGTTTCAGAATTTTTCAGTTTTGTCCCTACTTTGATATTTGAAGTGATCGGTGATTCCAGACCTATACGTATAAGCTTATACACATATTTACATATGATTTTATGATATTATTGATGTATTATGAAATTACAGAAAAAAGGGTAACCATTAGGGTTTCCCTAACTTGTCTATAAATATGAGAAGATTAGGGTTTAGAAAAAGATATGCTTTTAGGGTTATTTAGAGTTCTGTTTTGGAGATACACGTTCATTCATAGAGTTCTCTTCCATTGAAGAGAACCACCATTAAAGACCTAGAGATCCGGAGAAGAAGGTCATGGAGAACGTTTCTACATCGACAATGCAGATTCCCTCAGCCATGATCAACTAATTCGGTATCTAGGGTTTTCTCGGAAAACCCTAGCTAAGTAATATAGTTCTGATTTTGTTTTCAATTGTAGAGAGGGGAAGCTGTGACTATACTATGATGATTGTGTTAGATGAGATACCATTTTTATTCGTGATATAAGTTTATATATTTGAATTGATTCTTGTCTTAGACTTTTCGAATATATTTATCTTACACAATCATAATTATTCATTATGGGCTGGAACTCGGATACTTAATCTGTGATTTTCTACACAATGGTGGTTAAAAAACTCAAAACCCTAGGTTGACACATGTCATGCCCTGATAAACTGATATAGACATGCCTTAGTTTATTTTCATGCTTTAATTTACTTTTCTATTAGTAATCGGCATGCACTAATTAGTTTAGTCTTGAGATAGGTTGTCGCAATCCGGTTGAGAGTAATCCTTTTTGGGGTCAAACTACTGGCGCGGTGCAACCCGATTCACAATCAATGGATCTCCCTCATATAATTGAATTAGAATTTGGACTATGTTATGCGGTTAGTGGTGGAGTGAGGAAACCCTAGTTTTCTCTCCATCTGAATCACAAACCAATTTACTTTGTTGTTTAGATTAATTTAAGTAATATTAGATAATTTACAAAAATTAACTATTTTTGGAAAACTATAATTCAGTGTTTTTAGATTATTAAAGTGAACAATCCTCATCTCTGTGGGATCGATATTCCCCTACTCAAGCAAAATTATACACAATTGATCTGTGCGCTTATAGAATGGTAAAACCTAAAGTGTCGTTAATGTGCTATTTTTAACCACATATTTTGCACACACCTGGCGCTCATCAACACCGTGAGATGATGGATCGGTGGGATATTATGATGCGATACATGGGAGTGACAGTTCCACCACCACAACCACCTTCGGATGGTGCTATGTAGTTGTAGTTTAGTTTTGTTTATTTTATTTTGTTTTTAGGATTTTTTGTTTTAGTTGTCCATAGTAGAGATCAATCGCAGAGTGGAGAGTCAGTGTTCGATCTTTTGTGACCGCTTTAACGATCATCTCTAACTGTTTGTGATATTTTTGCTTTTGTATAAAATGACAGTTTTTGACCGTTTTTACTGATACGCATGCCTTACTATGATGATTACATTGAGTATGTGATTTTATTTTCGCACTATAAGGACATGTGTGCGTTTAAGTTTGGGAGTGCGTTGGTTATCATGAAAATGTTTTAGAAAACGTGTCATAAAAGAATAAAAAAAAAATTAAACCTTACCCTATGCCCAAACGTAGGGTAGTACGTGGCTGGGTCAGAAAAATTGAAAACTTTATCCATTTTTGGGATGTTTTGGCCTGGTTTGTACTTATATTTGTATTAGGATTTGTTTAAGTTATTAATAGGAATTTGTGTAGAATTTTTATAGAATTTTTAGAGTAATCCTAATATGACAAGGAGACTGTAAATATAAATTGGATTAGTTATTGTTTCCCCTTTCCTAGTCAGTTAAGGGTTTTAAATCCTTTTTCTCTTCTAATTTTGGTACATCCATCTATAAATACATCCATAGGGTAGATACAATTCACAATTCTCAAGGAGTGAGCATTGGATTGAGTATTCTTATTTTATTCTTTCTATTTTGAGGAGGGTTAATATGGATAATGCTAATGAAGATTATTCTAACCCAGAAGAATTTATAGAGGGGACGGAACCATATGTGGCCATGAAGAGCAAGAATAAAGAAGCTACAAGTAAAAAGGGAAGCCGAACCACACCAAAATTGTTTTTGTAGTGTCGGTTGCAATTTGAAGAGATATTTCATCCAGGGAAGATGAATCGAGTATTAGTTGCACCTAGAAGGAAAATCCTTAGAGAACGAGGATTGAAGAGTTTAGAAAAACCGGCGGGAAAAAGGTGTATTCGGACTTGGTCTGAAAATTCTATGAAAATATGATAGTTTCGGGACTGCCAAGATTTGAGGTGATAAGGGCTAAAGTGACTTAGTGGAGTGCTCCTGTTGTGGTTGGAAGAAGAAGTATTGCCGATGCATGGAATTTACCAAATCGGTATTCTGACAAACTTATAAGGAATATTGAAGGAGCATCATGTAGTATGGCCACATAAGGATGATGAGATGGTTTGGGAATTGTGTGTAGTATCAGATTCGAAAGATAAGACGTATGATAATTGGTGGTTGATGTCGGAACTGTTTTATTTGGATTGTGTCATTACGGCTCAACTTTGGCCTAATAATCGAACAAGTGCAAGAGATCACACTATGCTTAGAACTTTGTATACCCTAACTCATGGGTATGAAATGTGTGTTCCAACATTGATTATGGCTGGGATGTTGTATGCTCGAGCAATTGTGAGTAGAGAATGGGCGGGTGCCGATAAATGTGAATATTATCTTCCATACCCGTTTTTACTATCTAAGATCATTGCTGAGCAGTTGGGTGATAGAATGAAGGAATTGGATGAGATGCAGTGGACATTTATGAAAATATATCCGGAGGAAGATTTAGAGAAGTTGAAAGAAACTGCAGATTGCCGGATATGGTTGAAGAGTGTCGTGTCAAGTGATGAAGAAGAAAAGGCGGACTATGATTTAGGTTTAGGATTTTAGGTTATTTTATTTGTAGAGACGGTAGACCCTTAAGGCCACGTCTTTGTTTCTTTTATTTTTATTTTTATTTTAGGATTGTAGGCCCTTAAGGCCAAATCAGTTTTTTTATTATTATTATTTTTGTCATAAAAAAAAGAAATTCAATAATAATAAAAAAATCTTTGATTCCTTGAAAACATGTGTCGATTTATGGATATTTATGATAAATTTCTTTTCCATTGCTATGATTGGGTATGTGTGCTTTGTTGATGATATCTTCAGGTGATCCAATTCAAGTTTGGGGGAGAGGATTTATGTTTTGCTTTGGAATCCAAAATTGAGCTTTAGGGTAACTATATCTATTTTCCTATTTTATTTTTGACCATAAGGACATGGTCTGAATTAAGTTTGGGGATAAAGGTATAGTATTACAAGGAATAAATATTTTCGAGAAAAAATAAAATTTTTTTTTTATTTTTGGAACAATTCTTTTTTTTACGCATGAATATTTGGCATTTACAGTTTGATTAACTTTGTGTATATGATGCATGAGTAGTATGTGATGTGATATTCCTGCTCATGAGAATAATGATTAGATCAAGTTTGTGAAGTGATGTGGTTTTACATGAGTGAGTGAATGAGTGAAATTGAAATTAAGAATGGCTTTGACTTATAAACACAAGCACACATTCACTATGAGAAATAGGTTGATTTTTGACTATGTAGTTAAAAAATAATTTTGCCGCAATTAAAGGGGAGAAGGGGAGATGTTTTGGTTGAAATGGAGAAAATTGAATTTTTTTTTGAGAAAATAAAATGCAAAAAATAGTTCTTTGATTTGAGTAATCGGGATTTGGTATCACCAATATAACTGTACGCATTAAAAGGGAGAAGACTGATGACCATAAATCCCATGGAAGAAGCTCGGGCCCAGTTGGTTGGGACTAAAAATTCTCACTGGAAAGTCCGGAGACTTAGAAAGACAAAAAAGGATGAAAAGTGGAAAGATGGAAAGAGTACGTTTTTACTAAAAATGGCAAAGTTTGATAAATGAAGTAGGAGAAAAGAAACTGAAATATTGTAGTTGAATGTTCACAAAATCAGGGAAGGTCGTTTGGATTTTAAGTAGAAAGTAGCAAAATCATTCACTTAAGTGGGGGCCATTCATAACACGAAGCTCGATATACTTGTTGTTTGGTAGTGAGTGGGAGTATTTGCATTCATATTATCTTATGTGTTATATCATAAATTATTTGACTTGTGTGTGTGAACTCATGAATGTGTAATTATAAAATAATTGAGATGTTTGTAGGTACCATCATTGGAAACTTTCACGAGACTTCACTCGTCCATTAGGGGTAACCTAGGGGTTTAAAAGACTTATTACACGTGCTAAGTGTAATCGTTGACCCTCACGAAAGCAAGGGATTAGGTTAGAGTAGATAGGTTAGAGAATAAGAATCATCAGAGATATTTCTCTGAGTTTATTGCTAAGGGACTAGCAATATGTAAGTTTGGGGGTGTGATAGGTGTTCAATATTGGTCATTTTTCATCCCTATCTTGTGTTTGTTATGTCTTTACATTCTGTTACTTGGTATTTTTATCCCGTTTGTGTGTGTAAGCATGTTTCAGGAGCTTAATGAATAAACATAGCTAATCTCGGTGAATTAACTGAGTCCGTGTTCGTTTCTATCTTGAGAAAGGAATCAAGAGGTGTGCTAGAGCAAAGAAGAGCTACCAGTGGGCAAAATGGTCATTTCCCAACATCATTATCTCATCAAAGGGCAAAAATGTCATTTTTAGACATTATTACTTCACCGAAAAGCATCGGGAGTCGAAGGCAACCAGTCTAGCTCTAATATGAAAAAATGAGTTTTTACAGCAAAAGATGCATAATACCCTACGTCGTTAGAGAGAAAAAGAGGCAGATTGGATATGAGCTACACTTTGGTTTAGACCCTATGCCCTAGAACTATGCCCTATACCTATGCCCAAGTATAGGTCAGGAGTGCAAGTCCCACCTTGTGGTCGCGTGATCCCTTTATATGCAGAAGTTTCAGAATTTTCCAATTTTGACCTTACTTCGATATTTTAAGTGATCGGTGATTCCAGACCTCTACATACAGGCTTATACACATATTTACATATGATTTTATATATATTATTCATGTATCATGAAATTACAGAAAAGGGCAACCATTAGGGTTTCCCTCACTTGTCTATAAATATGAGAGGGTGGTGTTGTTTTTGGAGGCTAGTTCTGGTTCTGACTTTCATGCATGTTCATTCATAGAGTTCTTCCATTGAAGAGAACCACCATTAAAGACCTAGAGATCTGCATAAGAATGCCATGGAGAACATTTCTACACCGACAATGCAGATTCTCTCAGCCACAATCAACTAATTCGGTATCTAGGGTTTTCTCGCAACACCCTAGCTAAGTAATGTAGTTCTAATTGTATTTTCAATTATAGAGAGGGGAAACTGTGACTATACTGTGATGATTGTGTTAGATGAGAGATCGTTTTTATTCGTGATATAAGTTTATATATTTGAATTGATTCTTGTCTTAGACTTTTCGAATATATTTATCTTACAAAATCACAATTATTCACTATGGGCTGGAACTCCGATGCTTAATCTATGATTTTCTACACAATGGTGGTCATAAAACTCGAAACCCTAGGTTGACACAGGCCATGCCCTGATAAACTAATATAGACATGCTTTAGTTTATTTTCATGTTTTAATTTACTTTTCTGCATTTACTTTCTGTTAGTAGTTGACATTCACTAATCAGTTTAGTCTTGAGATGGGTTGTCGCGATCCAGTTGAGAGTAATCCTTTTTGGGGTCAAACTACTGGCGCGGTGCGACCTGATTCACTGTCAATGGGTCGCCCTCATGCAATTGAAATAGAATTTGGACTATATTATGCGGTCAGTGGTGGAGTGAGGAAATCCTAGTTTTCTCTCTCTCTGAATCACAACCAATATTTATTATTGCTTTCTGTTTTATTTTCCTTATTATTAGATAATTCACAAACCAAAATCTTTTTGGAAAAATATAATTAAGTGTTTTTAAACTATTGAAGTGAATAATCCCCGTCTCTGTGAGATCGATATTCCCCTACTCAAGCAAAACTGTCTACAATTGATTTGTGCACTTGCAGAAGGGTAAAACCTAAAATGTCGTTAAGGTGTCGTTTTTAACCACATATTTAGCACACACCTGATGCCCATCACACACCCCTTCTCCCTTTGTATTTCGACAAAATTATCAATTAATGCTCAATTGTTTTTCTCACAGTGAATGTGTGTTTGTGCTTATAGGTCAAAGTCATCTTTCTTGGTTTCAATTTCACTAAACACTCACCCATGTAAACCACATCACTTCACTAACTCGATCTAATCATTACTCTCATGAACGGGAACATTACATCACGTACTACTTATACATTATAAACATAAATTCAATCAACTCATCATGCGAAACACTCATGCGTAGAAACAAATAACTTTTTTAAAATTGTCAATTTTTCAGATTTTTCAAAAAAAAAAATTCCTTCCTTGCAACTATACTCTCCCTCTTAAACTTAAATGAGTCCATGTCCTCATGGTCAAAAATAAAGAATGAGACAAGATACAGTTACCCTTGAAGCGCAATTCTAGATTCTTTGAAATGCTCAACCTTCTCCCCCAAACTTGATTCGGATCACCTGTATATATGCAACAAACACATACCCAAATATCATAGCAAGGGAAAAGAAATTTCAAAAATTACCATTAATTGACACACACTTTTTCACGGAATTTTCGAAAATTCTCTTTTTGGATTTTATTGATTTTTTTTTAATTTTTTTTAAATGAAATAAAAAGGGATTTGGCCTTAAGGGCCTATAATCTCTAAGAATTGAAATTGCAAAAATTAAATTACCTACTGTTATACAAACCGAGGCTAGATAGCCTAGGACCAATGTTTAACGTCTTTGGCACGACGTTCCAGAAAAGGCTATCCAACACATTTCCTCTCTGCTATACTTCCCTTAATCAAAGGACAAAATGTAGGAGGTGACTCTCTAAGCGCTCTTACCCATGGACAATTAGTACTACTTATGACATCAAATACAGAACAGTAATCACCATATAAAGTACCTCATTTGTCCTCTTCTAATTTCATCCCCTGTATGGTCAGTGTATCCATCAAATCCTCCTTCAACACCTTAGACAACAGTTCTTCTGCCAACTCATCATTCTCCGGTAAACTGACATATGCCATAAATTCTGATTCTGGATCAATCTCCTCATAAATTTTCAGCCGCTGACCACGCCTCTTTAATCGAACATCCTCTTATGCGCAATTTCGTATCCCCTCACACTCAGTCCTTAATCGCGGATCTTCTCAGGAATACAACTTATCTACCATGTTTATGCTTAACACTCGCTAATCTGGAAAGGGATCCTTAAGAGGGGTGTCATCCTTGATAGGCTCTATGACAA
Organism: Cornus suecica; assembly: GCA_963922005.1. NCBI lineage: Eukaryota > Viridiplantae > Streptophyta > Magnoliopsida > Cornales > Cornaceae > Cornus > Cornus suecica. The sequence goes on from OY998243.1 coordinate 60,295,780, forward strand.
TTCGTGGCAAATGATCAGCACTAACATTCTTCACACCTGTTTTATCTTTTAATTCATCATCCTCCACACGTAACACTATCTCAGGAAGCTTACTTTCAGGCACCAACTTCTGTGGAGGAATAAATTGATGTCCAAGCGACTCTCTTGATGCTCTCTCTGACGGTGAATACAACGCAACTTCCAATGCAGCAATATCTTTCCAACTAGATCGCTGTTGGTCCTCTCCATTTTCAAAATTCACCCCAAACTTTTCATCACAATCTCCAAATCATCTCTTACACTATTTTGAGGTACAACTTTTTCAACCATCCCCTCTATGTTAAAACACTCAGCTGGTTCAAGTAGTTGAAGGGTTGGTATCAAAGATATTCATCCTCATGTTTAAATTCTCAAAAGATATGTCCATAACCCCAGTTCTGCAATCAACGCATGCATTCGCCGTAGCCAAAAATGGTCTTCCTAAGATAACAGGGATATGTCTCCTCGATCTATGGTTACGTTCCATGTCTAATACTACAAAGTCTACAGGATAGTAAAACTTACCGACTTACACTATGACATCCTCCAAAATTCTTCTCGGTTGTTTAGTTGATCTGTCTACCAATTGAAGCACCACCGAGGTAGTATTGAGATCTCCCAACCCTAGTTGTTGATAGACTGAGTAAGGTAATAAATTAACACTCGTACCCAAATCAAGAAGAGCTCTACCAATCTTATAGTCACCAATGACACAAGAAATAATGGGAGCACCGGGATCTTTCCTCTTAGGTGGAGTATCACTCAGTAAGATCGAACTCACTTGTTTAGTCAATAAAATCTTTTTCGGGACCTTAGTTCTATTTTTATGCTTTTGAGTACAGAGATCCTTCAAAAATTTGGCATAGGGTGGAATTTGGTCAACAATGTCTAGAAGAAGTTTATTGATCTTGACTTGCTGACATGGATCCAATATGTCCTTCTCCTTATGCTCTTTATACAAAATCGACTCTCGGAGATGTTGAGGGTAAGGTGCTACTTCCTCATATTCTGCCCTATCCAGCTTTTCCTCCTCTTGAGGTAGATCTTTTTGAACCTCTTCAGTCGCATTTCGCTTGTTCGCTCTCTCCTCAAACTACTCCTCAGCTTTACTATCCATTTATCTTCCACTGCTCAAAATTGTAATTGCTTGAACTATCTCATGATGAGTCTCAACAAAGGATCCATGCTCCAGTGCTTGTTGCTGCTTTGGGTTATCCATTGGCTGAATAGGCAACATTCTTTTTATCCCATCCATAACATTCGCTAGTTGTACCATTTGGGCTCCCATTTGAGTCATGGATTAAGAATGATTATTATATTAATTTTTAACCTCCCTCAGAGCACTCATCATCTCTTCTTCAAAGCCAGGTGGTCTTTGTGGTGAATTTTGATGTTGGAGATGGTTTTGAGGATATGGAGGGTAAACTTGATTTGGGTTGAATTCTTGGGTTTGGTTTCCTTGAGGATGGGTCTGGTACTTATATGGCTGGACAACTTGATTATTGTTGAATGAATGGAGAGCCTGAGAATTATTGAATGACTATCTGGGTTGATAATTTGACTGATAATTTTGAGCCATGATTGTTGGTGGAGATTGGTATGATTGTTGACTTTGTTGGACCCTTGGCTGTGGATTATATGATTGTTGTTCCAAAGGGAACCTTGATTCCACATTCGAAGATTGAGATGATAGAGAGGGATAATTTTGGACATTTGATGTGTATGAATTGGTGAAAGGAGCATTGTTTGGGTAGTTCCATGCTACATTAGCATTGGTAGCAACGAATTCACCATTTTGACACTCATTGTGAGAATAATTGACTTCTACCTTTGACACTTCTCTTCTAGGGGAATGATTGCTTTGGGTAAGAAGATTTTCAAATCTCTCTAATTTCTCCTATATTAATGCCACTGGATCTTTACCTTTATCATGATTAACCTCAAAAGCTTTTTCTGATCTTCTATCTAGTTCACCTTTAGACCTTAACTCAAATTCACATTGAATTGCATTCTCACTAATACTATCAAACAAGTTTAAGAGTTCTTTTGTTTGCTTTAAGATAAATTGCCCTTATGTTTTCGCATCTATCAAAGTCCTATGTTTATCTCCAAGTCCCATGTAAAACTTTTTAGCCACATCCTATTCAGTGAACCTATGGTGGGGATACTTATACAAGATTTCACTATATCTCTCCCAAGCATCATGAAACTGCTCACCAGACAATTCTCTAAAACTTTTTATTGCATCTTGTGCTTCTAAGGTCTTTCCAATGGGATATTTATTTTCTATAAATTCTCTCTGAATGGATTCCCAATCAATTTTAATCGCCTTAGCTAATTTGATGTACCATTTTTTAGCTTTGTCTCTCAACGACCAAGGAAATATACGCACTCGCAAATCATTTTTAGTCAAACCCTCAAACCTCACTGTAGATGCAACCTCTAAGAAATCATTTATATGCTGGTATGGTGCCTCTATCCTAAGGCCAAATTTTTTTGGAAGCATATTGATAAAGCTTGACTTAATCTCAAAGTGCTTCGCGCCTTCTTCTTCTGGGAAATCAATATAGGAATCATACGCCTCCAGTGCGTAGTATTCTTTCAGCGATATCTCTGGTGCCCTCTTTTGATTCACTCTTTGGTCACCCATCGCGCTTTCTTTTGTCCGATGACAACGTTATTCAATATCTCGACGTAAACGACTTAGAGTTCTTTCGATGTCAGGGTCGTAAACAACTAACGCTGTACTTGGATTAGAACGGGTCAATCTATCGGTCATACACTGAGCTACCAAAAAATTTTCTTTTTTTTTTTTGAATTTTTTTTTTGAAATAAAGCAAATTAACTAAACTACTTTTAAACTTATCTAAACTATGAACAAAAAGCAAAGCTAAAAATTAAATGCAAAAACCAAGCAAAATTGAAACTCACAAAGGGTCGAGACATAACTTCAGCAGCTTTGTCTTTTCCTTTCATGCTCTTCAATTGTACCTGAAAATCACACAAAAAATTTAACTTTTAGCTTTAATCTACAATAACACAATACAAATAAACTACTAAAGCTATTGAACAATGCCAAGTCCTCGGCAACGGCGCCATAAACTTGGTGGGCATCATGTGTGTGAAAAATATGTGGTTAAAAATGACACCTTAGTGACACTTTAGGTTTTACCCTTCTCCAAGTGCACAGATCAATTGTAGACAATTTTGCTTGAGTAGGGGAATATTGATCCCACAGAGACGAGGATTGTTCACTTTAATAGTCTAAAAATATTGAATTATACTTTTCTGAAAAGAGTTTGTTTTTATGAATTATCTAATACTAATAAAAATAAAAACAGAAGACAATAATGGATAATGGTTGTGATTCAGAGAGAGAGAAAACTATGGTTTCCTCACTCCACCACTAACCGTATAATATAGTTCAATTTATATATCAATTTCATGAGGGCGATCCATTGACTGTGAATCAGGTCGCACAGCGCCAGCAGTTTGACCCAAAAAAAGGATTACTCTAAACTGGATCGCGATAACCCATCTCAAGACTAAACTGATTAGTGCATGCCAACTACTAACAGAAAGTAAATGAAGAAAAAAAATTAAAGCATGTCTATATTAATTTGTCAGGGCATGGCCTGTGTCAACCTAGAGTTTCCAGTTTTATGACCACCATTGTGTAGAAAATCATGTGTTAAGCATCCAAGTTCCAGCCCATATTAAATAACCATGATTGAGTAAGATAAATACATTCATTCAGTTCAAGACAAGAATCAGAATAAATATATAAACTTGTATCAAGAATAAAAACCGGTCTCTTATCTAACACAATCATCACAGTATAGTCACATTTTCCCCTCTCTATAATTGAATATAAAACTATAACTACATTACTTAGCTAGGGTTTTGCGAGAAAACCCTAGATACCGAGTTAGTTGATCATGGTGGAGAGAGACTGCATTGTCGTTGTAGAAACGCTCTCCATAATCTTCTTCTCCGGATCTCTAGGTCTTCAATGGTGATTCTCTTTTATGAAAGCAATAAAATCAGCCACAAACTCAATGAACGTGCATGAAAATCAGAACTCTCAACTAAACCTAACCCTCTCATATTTATAGACAAGTGAGGGAAACCCTAATGGTTGCCCTTTTCTGTAATTTCATAATACATGAATAATGTCTCTAAAATCTGATGAAAATACGTGTATAAGCCTGTATGTAGAGGTCCAGAATCATCGATCACTTAAAATCTCAACGCAGGGACAAAACTGGAAAAATCCGAAAACACTCCGAAACCATTCCTGCGCATAAATTGGTCACGTGACCACAAAGTGAGACCTACGCCTGGGACCTACGCTTGGGTGTAGGTCTAAGACGTAGGGTCCCCCCTCTGGCTCCTAGATCAAACCGTAGGTGTAGTCCATTCTGCCTCTTTTTTCCTCTGCCAACGTAGGGTATCATGCATTTTTGCCATAAAAACCCATTTTTCATATTTGATCTAGACTGGTCGCCTTTGACTCCTGATGCTTTTGGTTGAAGTAAAAATATTTGGAAATGACATTTTTGCCCTTTGATGAGATAACGATATCGGGAAATGACCATTTTGCCCTTTGTTATCTCTTTTTTGCATTGACATACCTCTTGATTCCTTTCTCAAGATAGAAATGAACACGAACTCAGTTAATTCACCGAGATTAGCTCTGTTTTTTGATTAAGCTCCTGAAACATGCTTACACACACAAACGGGATAAAAATACCAAGTAATGGAATGTAAATACATAACAAACGCAAGATAGGGACAAAAAATGACCAATATTGAGCACCTATCAATAACGAGTATAGATAATGTAATGTCCAGATTTATTATTTACTTATTTTTAGTAACATTCCATATTTTATTTAGTCTATTTAAATGTTAAGTGTGAGTTTATTAATGATTACTGATAGGTACTTAATATTGGTCATTTTTTGCCCCTATCTTACGTTTGTTATGTATTTTCATTCCGTTACTTGGTATTTTTATCCCGTTTGTGTGTGTAAGCATGTTTCAGGAGCTTAATGAAAAAGCAGAGCTAATCTCGGTGAATTAACTGAGTTCATGTTCGTTTCTATCTCAAGAAATATATCAAGAGGTGTGTCAATGCAAAAAAGAGATATCGGAGGGCAAAATAGTCATTTTTCGACATCGTTATCTCACCGAAGGGCAAAAATGTCATTTCCAGACATTATTACTTCAACTAAAAGCATTAGGAGTCAAAGGTGACCAGTCTAGCTCAAATAAGAAAAAATGGGGTTTTACCGCAAAAATGCATGATACCCTACGTTGGCAGAGGGAAAAAGAGGCAGAATGGACTACACCTACGCTTTGGTCTGGGTGTCAGAGGGGGGACCCTACGTCCTAGACCTATGCCCAAGCATAGGTCCCAGGCGTAGGTACCACCTTGTTGCCACGTGATCCCTTTGTGTACAGAAGTTGTTTCGGAGTTGTTTTAGAATTTTCCAGTTTTGTCCCTGCTTCGATATTTTAAGTGATCGGTGATTCTAGACCTCTACATATAGGCTTATACACATATTTAAATAATATTTTAGAGACATTAGTCATGTATTATAAAATTAAAAAAAAGGGCAACCATTTGGGTTTTCCTCACTTGTCTATAAATATGAGAGGGTTAGGTTTAGAGAGGTTCTGATTTTAACGCACGTTCATTGTGTTGGTGGCTGAGTTCTTTGCTTCCATAGAGGAGAATCACCATTGAAGACCTAGAGATCCGGAGAAGAAGATTATGGAGAGCGTTTCTACAACGACAATGCAGTCTCTCTCCACCATGATCAACTAACTCGGTATCTAGGGTTTTCTCGCAAAACCCTAGCTAAGTAATGTAGTTATAGTTTTATATTCAATTATAGAGAGGGGAAAATGTGACTATGCTGTGATGATTGTGTTAGATAAGAGACCGGTTTTTATTCTTGATACAAGTTTATATATTTGTTCTGATTCTTGTCTTGGACTGAATGAATGTATTTATCTTACTCAATCATTGTTATTTAATATGGGCTGGAACTCGGATGCTTAACACATGATTTTCTACACAATGGTGGTCATAAAACTCGAAATCTTATGTTGACACAGGCCATGCCTTGACAAACTGATATAGACATGCTTTAGTTATTTTCATGCTTTAATTTACTTTTCTGCATTTACTTTCTGTTAGTAGTTGGCATGCACTAATCAGTTTAGTCTTGAGATGGGTTGTCGCAATCTGGTCTAGAGTAATCCTTTTTGGGGTCAAACTATTGGCGTGGTGCGACCTGATTCACAGTCAATGGATCGCCCTCATGCAATTGATATATAATTTGAACTATATTATGCGGTTAGTAGTGGAGTGAGGAAACCCTAGTTTTCTCTCTCTCTGAATCACAACCATTATTTATTATTGTTTTCTGTTTTATTTTCGTTAGCATTAGATAATTCAAAAAAACAAACTCTTTTCTGAAAAATATAATTCAGTATTTTTAGACTATTGAAGTGAACAATCCTCGTCTCTGTGGGATCGATATTCCCCTACTCAAGCAAAAATGTCTACAACTTATCTGTAGAAATTGAATAGAGGGCACCAGAGATGTCGCTGAAAGGATACTATGCGTCGGAGGTGTATGATTCCTATGCTGATTTCCTAGAAGAAGAAGGCGTGAAACACTTCGAGATTAAGTCAAGCGTTATCAATATGATTCCAAAATTTTCTGTCCTTAGGATAAATGACCCATACTAGCATATAAATGATTTCTTAGAGGTTGCATCTACAGTGAGGTTTGACTAAAAATGATTTGCTAGTGCGTATATTTCCTTGGTCATTGAGGGACAAAGTTAAAATATGGTACATCAAATTAGCTAAGGCGATTAAAATTGATTAGGAAGCCCTTTAGAGAGAATTTATAGAAAAGTACTATCCCATAGGAAAGACCTTAGAAGCACAAGATGCAATAAAAAGTTTTAGAGAATTGTCTGGTGAGCAGTTTCATGATGTTTGTGAGAGATATAGTGAAATCTTATATAAGTATCCCCACCATAGGTTCACTGAATAAGATGTGGCTAAAATGTTTTACATGGGACTTGGAGAAAAACATAGGAATTTGATAGAAGCGGCAACACAAGGGCAATTTATCTTAAAGCCAGGAAAAGAACTCTTAGACATGTTTGATAGTATTAGTGAGAATGCAATTCAATGTGAATTTGATTTAAGGTCTAAAGGTGAACTAGATAGAAGATCATAAAAAGCTTTTGAGGTTAATCATGATGAGGTAAAGATCCAGTGGCATTAATAGAGGAGAAATTAGAGAGATTTGAAAAAATTCTTACCCAAATCAATCATTCCCCTAGAAGATAAGTGTCGGAGGTAGAAGTCAATTATTATCACAATGAATGTTAAAATGGTGAATTCGTTGCTACCAATGCTAATGTAGCATGAAACTACCAAAATAATGCTCCATTCACCAATTCATACACATCAAATGTCCAAAATTATCCCTCTCTGTCATCTCAATCGTCGAATGTGGAGTCAAGGTTCCCTCTGGAACAACAATCATATAATCCACAGCCAAGGTCCAACAGAGTCAACGTTCATACCAATCTCCACCAACAATCATGGCTCAAAATTATCAGTCAAATTACTAACCCATACAACCATTCAATCATGGAACTCGGATGCTTAACACATGATTTTCTACACAATGGTGGTCATAAAACTCGAAACCCTAGGTTGACACTGGCCATGCCCTCACAAACTGATATAGACCTGCTTTAGTTATTTTCATGCTTTAATTTACTTTTTTGCATTTATTTTCTGTTAGTAGTTGGCATGCACTAATCAGTTTAGTCTTGAGATGGGTTGTCACAATCCAGTCTAAAGTAATCTTTTTTGGGATCAAACTGCTGGCGTGGTGCGACCTAATTCACAGTCAATGGATTGCCCTCATGCAATTGATATATAATCTGAACTATATTATGCGGTTAGTGGTGGAGTGAGGAAACCCTAGATTTCTCTCTCTCTAAATCACAACCATTATTTATTATTGCTTTCTATTTGATTTTCGTTAGCATTAGATAATTCACAGAAACAAACTCTTTTCAAAAAATATAATTCAGTGTTTTTAGACTATTGAAGTGAATGATCCTTGTGTCTGTGGGATCGATATTCCCCCACTCAAGAAAAATTGCCTACAAATGATCTGTGCGCTTGCAGAAGGATAAAACCTAGTGTCGTTAATGTGTTGTTTTTAACCACATATTTTGCACACACCTGACGCTTACCAATTACTTGTGCTTAAATTTAACTTAATGAAATTGGAAGAGGAACATAAATATATATATATATATATATATATATGTATAAATAATAAAAGTTGTATAATGTGTGGAAAAGTGGCCACATGGGCAAGCTTGAATGTGTGGTGGACCGGATGTCATAATGCATGTGTGAGGTGGGTGAGGTGGTTTATTAATTCTATTCATTGACAATCAACAATTATATGCATGTATTGGTCACATATTGATGGAGCATGGCTTGCCATTTCCAGTCACATTTCATTTATCTTCCTCCATCATCTTGACACATAAATTAGATGGTTCACCATTCATCTCCTTAACTAAAGCTTTAGTCGACAAGAGGAAAGCCAGTTTCATTCTTTCACCTTCATTCTTCCTCCCTTCTTCTCTATGCAATTTGAGGTCCTTGGTGTGGGAATCGTGTCTTGACCGCAACTAGAAATTTGTTCTCCTAGTTGAGATCTTCGGTTTGATACCAAATTCGGTATGTGATATCCTTTGTTTTGATTCATTTTGTTTATAGAAATTTCAGATTCTGGAACTACTTGTTTTAACAAATCCTAAGCTTCCAATCCATTAATTTTAATTGGTGTTCGGTTCATTTATAATTTTTGACACATTTAGAATACATTTATATATATGTTGTGATATATCCCTCAAAATTTCAGAATTGTTTGATGAGTAGATATTTAATTAAAAATCTGGAAGTACATGTTGTTCAGGTTAGTCCTGTTGTTGACAAAACTTATTTTTGTTTCTGTTTGGTCCCTTATTAATCATGTTCTCATATTTAGAAAGTTTTGAAAATTTTACAACATGTGTTCATATATGTCTATTATCATCCCTGAAAATTTTCAGAGGTTTTAAATAAGTATTTAATTTACTAAAAATCACAGAAGTAAACTGTCTAGTTATGTTTTACTACTTACTGATCCGATTTTGGTTTTAGTTTGACACTTTGTTTTACATGTTTTAGTACTCTAAAGAAATTCTGAAACGTTTATGGTAGGCTACCATATATGTCTAGTATATGTCAACCAAATTTCATAGTTTTGTAATGAATAAATATTGGCAACCAATTTTTTTTATAACTTTGACAATAAACTTGTGTATATGTCTAAAGTGTATCCCAAAAATTTCATAATTTTTACGCATCTATATATTTTTATAAAATTCATTGTTTACCTATTGTCCGTTTTGCGATAGCATTCGAAACCAAACTTTTCGATTCTTAAATAAGTGGCTTATCTTCATCGATTTATTCTGAATTGTTTTGTGTAGATATTCCTATATATCAGAATGATTATTGAAAAATTTTACTATAAAAACCAATGTGGTTATGTTTGTGGAAATTATTCAATATGTGTTATTTGGTTTCAGACAAAACTGGGTGTAAGTGAAGGCGTGAAGGGAGAACATCTCACTTATTCGTTCTCTACACAACCTTTTTATGTTAATAACATATCACATAATATATTATTTTAAACTAAATGATAATATCTTATATCACTAATATTTTATTTCAAGCTAAATCATAATACCATATTTTACACTAAATAATTATCTATTTATATCTATAATATTCTCTTTAAAATGTACTATTAATAATGTATTATTTAAATATCTATATCTTCTTTTAAAATGAGATATACTATTCACTTAATTTCACTACTTTCAATTAGGATTTACTCAATTGAACTCAATTGAACTACTTCGAATTGAGGATTTACTCAATTGAACTTAATTTTACTCAATTACACTACTTAAAATTGAGAATGTTGTCAATTGAACTCAATTAAACTATTTTGAATTGGAGAATTTTCTCAATTTCACTCAATTAAAGTCAATTTGACTAATTTAGATTGAGGATTTCATCAAATTCACTCAATTGAAGTCAATTTAACTACTTTGAGTTGGGGATTTACTTAATTGAACTTAATTTCACTATTTTTAGTTGGGGATTTTATCAATTCCACTCCAATTGAACTCAATTAAACTACTTTAAATTGGGGGATGTACTCAATTTCCCTAATTTAAATTGGAAATTTTATCAATTTCACTAAATTGAAGTCGAATTAACTTCTTTGAGTTCGGGATTTACTCAATTGAACTTAATTTTACTACTTTGAGTTGGGAAGTTTATAAATTTCACTCAATTGAAATCAATTAAACTATTTTGAATTGGGGGATTTACTCAATTTCACTCAATTGAAGTCAATTTGACTACTTTGGATTGGGAGTTTTATCAATTAAACTCAATTTCACTACATTGAATTGGAGAATTACTCAATTGAATTTAATTTCATTCAATTTCACTACTTTAAGTTGGGGGTATTTCGTAGTTCTCTTTCTCCTAAAATTGTTGAAGCCTTGATTTGTGCACAAGATTGGTTACGTGCCTCGCGAGTGACGATTCAAATTGAAGCACAATTGGATGAAATTAAAGCACTTGACTCTTTTTATGTTGAATCAAGTATGCTTTATTTTTTCACTATAAATTAAATATATTTTATTTATTCACTATAATTTATTTATAATTATTTGTTAATAATTAACTAAATTTTATTTTATTTTTGTAGCCATAACTAGTATTTGAGGACTTTTGAAGGTAGTACTGGAGTGCGTGCAATGTCACAAGGGGCGGTGCTACTGCAGTTTCATTTGTTGTTGTATTTTTAATTTTCTTTATTTTTTTTGAGTTGTTGGATTGACATTTCAGTGTGCTACTATATTTTTAAGTTTTTATGCTACTGCAGTTAATCAACTGCTCTGTAATGTGCTACTGAATATTGTGGTTCATTGTAGTATTACTGAATATTGTGGTTTAAGTCGTTATGCTACTGTAGGTTTCATTGAATATTGTGGTTTATTGTTATGGTCCTCATTTTAGCTACTGTAGTTTCAAATAATGAGAGGAGTTTGATGCCTTGCTTCAATTTTGTGTTATGAGCAATCTTTTAGCCTTTTTTTGAGGCCATTGGGCTGTTTTTTAGGCATGTAGAGATGTAATAACTTGTCAATGCCATAACTTGTTACTTTGTCTGACAAATGAAAGTGGTTTGACACTTATTTAAAGAATATGCTCATTTGTTGTTTTCTTATTTTTATGATTCTGTTGATTATAAAAATAAGTCTAATTCAGTGCATCTTATTTTTATGTTTGATAACATTGAATCAACTTTTCAATCTAAATTGGAAATCCAGTTTCTGGTCCTCATTTTAGCTAATATAGGTTTATATTTCAATCCGTGAAACAGATCCGAACCAATCCGGTTCATTGCGGTCTGATTTGGATTGGTTTCGTTAGACAAATGGATTGGATTGGTTCTAGAAATTTGAAATCCTGTAGTAGTGGATCGGATCCAAAAGATCCTCAATCTAGTCCATTCCGATCCGTGTCCACCCCTATATCCAACAATAGCTACATTTGATGTAGAGACAAAAACTTAGATGTTCACCGATAATCAAGAGATTAATTTTATGTACAAAAAATTCAAAGTATGAGAGAACTGAATTTACAATATGGTCTTTACGTAATATCCAACAATAGCTACATTTCATGTATAGATCAAAACTTTGTTGTTTAATTTCAAAAAAATCAAATAAAAATCTTTGTTGTTCCCCAATAGGTAAGAGATTAATTTTACTCACCACAGTGCAAGAAATGAAGTTTATGTACATATCAAACCTTAACATCCCTTCTCCAATAGAAAACATACAACTTCTTGGTTTGTATCTCTAAAAACTGTTTACGAGAATTCTGAAAATTGAAAACTATTTTTTCTTCTTCATAAAACTCGACCAAACAACTTTTTGTACATTTTAGTTTTCAGAAAATTGAAAAATTCTTTTAGAAACACAAACCAAGTAGGTTCTAAATATCCGAGTATGAACAATATACATACACCATATTAAGCTTCAAACTTGTCATCAATCTGAATAAGGGCTGCATCATTACTCAATTTCCATAGAACCTCCAACACATTGCTAATCAATTTGTCAGTAATCATAGTTCATATCAGATCATCTCATATGCCAAGGACTCCACAAAACCTCTAGCATTAAGAACAATAGTCGAGCTAAAATTAGTAGTAGTTGTGTCAGCAGATGAACGAAATGACACACATACTGAATGATAGGAGCCGAATGTTATACATTCTAGGCCCTTAACTCGATGTTGTTAGTTTGTACATTCTACTATCTTGGTGCTTTTATACGATTTTTCTTGTTTAGTGTGTTTCAGGAGTATTATGAGGAAAACGAGTTAATTTTGGTGAATTAACCAGAATGATAATTTGAGATGATTCAAGAGACGGAACCACTATAGAATGGAGTAAAGTTGAGCTAAGAATGTAAATAAAATTCCAAAAGTGGACCAGAAGCTAAACAAACAAAAGATCCCATTCAGATAGACCGAGACTGCAGTTTTAGTGTAAACTGTCAGAATGCCCAAATTTAGCAAGAAATGACATCTTTTCAAGTGTGAACGGGCCAACAAACAAAACACACTATAGAACAACGAGTCTAGATGATTTTGGGCTAAAACGAGTCGTTTAGAGCGTCAAATCCATGATTTTTTGACTGTTAAAAAGCCTGCTGAAGTTTTCGTGAATTTTATTGGTGGTCAATATAAGCTTCGACTTGGCTGATATTTTAGGATTAATATTATTTATAAATTTATATTCTTGTGTAATTATTTTGGAATTTTTAGAGAAACTTTAGTTTTAGGTTAGTTTTAGTAATTAGGTTTATTTTAATTATATCTCCCAAATAATTTAGGAGTGTGACTTATTTCTCTATAAAAGGCCACATATATCGTAATAAGGGGGCTTCTTCTCTGCGACAAAAATTAGTGCGTAGAAGAACACATCTGGAGAGCGACGAAGAGGAGAAAACCAAGAGAAAATAGAGGAAAACACCAAAAGGTCCATGGATTCAGGTTCAACACCAACGATGCGATCTCCGACAGACATGGCCAACTGAACGATATCTAGGATTTCTAGTAAACCCTAGCCCAAGTAATGTAGACTATGTTTTATTTCTTCATATTGTAAAAGGGGAAGCTAAAGAACATCATCGTGATGATTATGTAGATGAGATAACGAAATATCATTGTTATATAAAGTTTTGCATTTATTCTATTTCTTGTCTTAGATATAATGCTTAATTTTTCCCAACTATGCTTAACCACTACGACTAGAACTCCGAAGGTTAAATTTTAGTTTTCTACATAATGGTTTGTAAAATAGGAAGTCTTGATTTAGATAGACCATGCTAAGGAGAGGTGAAATAGACATGTTTTAATTTAATGCACCGTAGGAGTAGAGTAGAGTAATCGCATGCACTAATAACACTCATTCCGAAGATGGTTTGTGGCTGAATCCGATTGAATGTATTTCTTCGGGCACTAGGCACTAGCTTGTAGCAGTACTAGTCTGATTCACGAGAGCTGTATCTCCATTATATAATAGAATGAATATAATATTTACATTACGAAGCTAGTGGTGGCGCTAGATACGCCCTAGACTTTCTCTATTGAATTTTCACAATTTATCTTTACTTGTTTTATTTAGTATAGTTATTTATTTAATTAGTTTAATATCAAAAATCCAAATTAAATTATCAGTGGTAATTCAAGAATATTATTTTATTAGAATTTAGAGTACGAATTAGTCCTTTGGGTTCGATAATCTGTCTCAAGCCATACTATACTATAATATGACTCGTGCACTTGTGATATTATTGTATAGTATAGTCTTATAGTCTTATTTTTAATCATATTTTTAACCGACCTAAGACACCAATCACTGAACTAGGCCTAGACAGTGGCAAATGCACCAGTGGCTCATCCTGATTAAAGAAAATCTAAACCACTTTTCTCACTTTTGGCCTAAATGTATGATTTGGATGCAAACAAGCAAGTCCAACCACCAAAGTCCTTTTCACTTGTTCCTCATCATAAGTCCTTTTTAAGCATTTGATCCTCATAATCAAGCAAAGTACCTTTTTTCATATAAACACCAAACAATATCCACCAAACTATTTTCTTCCATGAATGTAGTTCTCGATCTTCGTCCACACACCACCTTAGCGCGACCATTCCAAAGTTGTAGACCTTGAATTCAGGAGTAGCCCTTCCTGTTAAGCTGACTTCGGGGGCTAAATATCCCAGGGTTCCTGCAATCATGGTTGTGACAGACTCCTCATTTTGAAGCAACCTTGCAAGTCCAAAGTCACCCAAATGAGCATTGTACTTTTTTTTTTGATAAGTAAGAAATAGTATAAAAGCACTCAAACGGGGAGTGCATCCCAAAGAATACAAGAAGCCTCTACGAGTGAAGAGATTCCAAAAAACCTATTGATAGGTGCTCAATATTGTCCATTTTAAGCCCCTATCTTGCATTAGTTACGTCATTTCATTCCATTATTGGTTGTTTTTATGTCGTTTGCGTGTTTAAGCATGTTTCAAAAGTTTTATGAAGAAATAGAGCTAACTTTGGTGAATTAACCAAGTACACATTCGTTTCTATCCAAGAGGAGAGTCAAAAAGATGTTTCCGAGACAAAAATGGCTCCCGGAAGGCAAAAACGGCATTTTCCGAAGCCGTCACTTCAAGCAAAAAGTATCGTGGAATCAAGACGGTCATTTTGGCACAGTTGCGAAGAAAAGTGGTTTTCATGAAAAAGCCTACGCTCAAGCCTACGCCTACAGAAGCAAAAAGTGGCCAGAAAGTGAAGTTCTTTGCTTAGGGTACGCCTGAGCCTACGCTCAGGGTACACTCAACCTACGCATAAGGCGTAGCTAGGCTACGCATAAGGCGTAGGTGCGGCTATAATTTTATAAATTCTGTTGCAATGCCAAATTTATCCCCGTTTTAATTTTATGATGCGTCGATGACTCATATACCTCAAAGTGCGTGCAAAACACATATTATATACCAGAAAGTAGGGTTTGGGTGGATTGATGATGAAATGAACAAAAAGGGTGAACTTAGGGTTTGCCTCCACCTTTGTATATAAATACAAGGCTTTACATCAAAATTAAGGGTTCGTTGGTGAATTTGTTCAGAGAGTTCTTCCACGTTTACATTCAGATTTGATGTTGTCGTCAAGGTGTGGAGATTTCATTTAGAAGAAAGAACCATTAAAGACCTAGAGATTCAAGGAGGTGGATTCTTCAAGGCGATTCTACACCAAAGATGCAGTTCACCTCAGCCATGAGTAACTCGGTATCTAGGGTTTTCTAGAAAAACCCTAGCCAAGTAATGTATTTTTTATCTTTGTTTTCAATTTTAATGAGGGGAAACTATGACCGTACTGTGATGATTGTAGTAGATAAGAAACCATTTTTATTCTTGACACAAAATTCTATATTTGTTCTAAATTCTTAACTTAGATGAAATGAATATATTATTTTACACAATTATGATTATTCACTATGGGCTTGAACTCGGATGCTTAATTCATAATTTTCTACACAATGGGGGTGATAAAACTTGAAACCTTAGATTGACACAGGTCATGCCTTGATGAGTTGATATAGACATGCTTTAGTTTCTTTTCATGCATTAGGAGTAGATTAAAGTTATTTAATTGAAATGTACTAGTCAGTTCAGTCATGAGATGGGTTATCGCAATCTGGTTGATGGTATTCCTTTTTTGGGTCGTATTTAATTATTTGCGGTACGACCTGATTCAAAGTTTACGGATCGCCCTCTTGTAATTGTTACATTGATAGAACTATGTTATGTGGTTAGTGATCGAGTGATGAAAACCCTAGTTTCTCTCTCTCTTGAATCACAAACCAATTTACTTTGTTTTTTAAAATAATTTAGTTAATTTAGATAATTTGGTCTTCGACCACCAAAACAAACAAATTTTCAGAAATATAACTCATTATTTTGAACTGTTAAGGTGAACAATTTTAGTCTTTGTGGGATCGATATCCCTTACTCAAGCTGTTGTTATTCTACAATTGATACGTGTGGTTGCGTAGGGTAAAATGCGATCACAATGGTGCTTCAATTGGCGGATATATCAACTAAACAACCGAGAGGAATCCTGGAGGATATCATTGTTCAAGTGGGTAAGTTTTACTGTCCTGTAGACTTTGTGGTGTTAGACATGGAACCTGACCACAGATCAAGGAGACATATCCTTGTGATATTAGGAAGACCATTCTTGGCCACAGCCAATGCGCATATCAATTGTAGGATAGGGGCGATTGATCTATCTTTCCGGGATATGAAGGTGAGGATCAATGTTTTTTATACAAGTCATCAAATCAATACACTGGTCGAGTGCTTTAATGTAGAATAAGTCAATAAGACTTATAAAGAACTGGTACCTCAGAATCGAGCAAGAAATGACCTGAATGCTGTTATTGAAGGTCAAATTCAAATTTTAACACGTGGGAGGATGAACACCGCTCTAATTTAGAAGTGATCACTGCATTTGAAAGAGATCTAGGTTTACAACCAGGGGAGGAGCCAAGAGATTCGCCTGAATCTCCATTTGTGTCACTAGCGGCATTGGTGCCCAACAACTCACTTTATAAGATTGGGTTGTATGATGGCACTGAAGGTCAAAAGAAGAACTTAGTGAAGAATAAGCAATATGTGGAGGCGAAGTTTGAAAACTGGGAGGATCAACAACAATCAAATTTGGAAGTTATCATGGCATTGGAAGTTTTTTTGTACTCGCAACCAGAAGAACACCAAGAGAGTCGGCTGGACCTCAACTTATTCTTCCACAAGAGTTGATGCTTGAGAGTACACTTTAAGAAATGGTGTTGTGTGGGTTAATTGAGGATCAAGAGGATGGCGTATAGAAAGATAAAAAGGGTGTGAAGACTGTGAGAGCTGGTCATTTACCACGAACTGTCATAGAGCCTACTAAGGATGACACCCCTCTTTAGGATCCCTTTCCATATGAGCGAGTGTTGACTATAAACATGGTAGATAAGTTGTATGTCTGGGAAGATCCGCGATTAAGAAATAAGTGTGAGGGGATACAGAATTGTGCGTATGAGGATGCTCGAATTTACATAGTACATTATGCTAACCATGTTCATCTTAAGTTCCTTGAGCTTGGCAGGAAGGGATAGCGGTATAATTCGAAACTGAAATTGTTTCCAAGTAAGATCCGGTTAAGAAGGGATGGACCATTTAGAGTTAAATCGGTTTACCCTCACGGAGAGGTAGGTTTTGGAAATAAGAGGTTAAAGAGCCGTGGTCAGCGGCTAAAGATTTATAAGGAGATTGATCCGGGACTAGAATTTATGGCATCTATTAGTTTAATGGAGAGTGATGAATTAGTGGAGGGAACATTACATAAGGTGTTGAAGGAGGATCTGTTGGACACATTGCCTGTACATGGGGTGCAGTTAGAATGTGACAGAGGATGTACTTTATATGGTGATTATTGTTCTATATTTGATGTCTTAGAGAGTACTAATTGTCCACGGATAAGAACACTGAGAGAGTCGCCTCCTATATTTTGTCCTATGATTAGGGGAAGTGTTGCAGAGAGGAAGGGTGTTGGATAGGCCTTTGAGTGGCCCTGTCGTGCTGACGATGTTAAACATTGGTCTTAAGTTGTGAAAGTTAGTTTCTAGCCTAGGTTTGTAAAATAAGATATCATTTAATTTATGTAATTTAATTCTTAGAGACTGTAGTCCTTTAAGAACAAGTCTTTGTAATTTCAATTCTTAGAGACGGTAAACCCTTAAGGCCATGTCTTTGCAATTTAAATTCATAGAGATTGTAGGCCCTTAAGGCTAAATCTTTGTTATTTTATTCTTAATAAAATTTCTCATTCCTTGAGCAATGTGATTTCAAGATATTTTTTATGCAATTTATTTTCCCTTCCTGTGATATTGGGTATGTGTGTTTTGTTGAGCATATCTACAGGTAATCCAAATCAAGTTTGGGGGATGAGCTCAAGTATTGTATTGTGAAAGTTCGGAAGAACGCGTCAAGGGTAACTGTATTCTCTCATTTATATGATGAATCATGTGGACATGGTTTGTTTTAAGTTTGGGGGGGGGGGGGGAAGGTATAGTTTAGGAATGAAAATTTTGAAAAGAAATTTTTTTTTTGAAAAACTTTTGGAAAGAAATTCTTTGTTTTCACACATGATTGCTTTGCATTACAAGTTAATTGAGTTTGTGTTTATGATGCATGATTAGTATGTGTTGTGATATTCCCATTCATGAGAGTAATGATTAGATCGAGCTGAGTGAAGTGATATGGTTTTACATGGGTGAGTGAATTAGTGAAATTGAAACCGAAAAGGATGACATTGACCTATAAACATAAGCACACATTCACTATGTGAAGAACAATTAATCTTTGACTATGTAATTGAAATAATAATTTTGCTATATTAAAAGGGGAGAATGGGAGATGTTATGGTTGAAATGGAGAAAGTTGAAAATATATTGTGAAAAATAAAAATGCAAAAATTAGTTCTTCGATCTGAGTAACCGGGCCTTGGTATCACCAATATCATTATTCGCGTAAAAAAGGGAGAAGACTAATGAGCATAAATCCCACTAAAAAAGCTTGGGCCTAGTTGGTCGAGACTAAAAATCCTTGCTGGAAAGTCCGGAGCTTAGAAAGATAAAAAGGGATGGTAAGTGGAAAGATGGAAAGATGAGTTTTTATGAAAAATGGTAAAATTTTGATCAATGAAGTAGGAGAAAAGGAATTGATATACCATGGTAGAATGTTTGCAAAAACACGAAGAGTTGTCCGAATTAGGAGAAGAGAGTAACGAAGTCATTAACTTAAGTGGGAACCATTCACGACATAAAGCTCGAGATAGATACTGTTTAGTAGTGAGTGGGAATATTTGCATCTATATTGTCTTATGCATTGTATCATGGCTTGATTAATGAGTGTGTGAATGCTTGACTGCGTGATGATGAAGAATGGAGAAGTTGTGGGTAGTATAGCTAACCCTCACGAGACTTCACTCATCCACTCGGTGTTGCCAAGGGGTTTAAAAGGCTTCTTACAAGTGCTAAGTGTAATCGTCGACCTTTACGAAAACAAGGGATTAGTATAGGTTAGTTAGAATAAAAATCATCATAGTGTTTTGAAAGTTTTCCTGAGTTCATTGCTAAGGGACTAACAATATGTAAGTTTTGGGGTGTGATAGGTGATCAATATTATCCATTTTAAGCCCCTATCTTACAGTAGTTACGTTATTTCATTCCATTATTTGGTGTTTTTATGTTGTTTACGTGTTTAAGCATGTTTCAGGAGCTTTATGAAGAAATAGAGCTAACTTTGGTGAATTAACCAAGTACACATTTGTTTCTATCCAAGAAAAGAGTCAAAGAGGTGTTTTTGAGACAAAAATGGCTCTCGGAGGGCAAAACGGTATTTTCCGAAGCCATCACTTCAAGCAAAAAGTCTCGTGGAATCAAGACGGTCATTTTTGCACAGTTGCGGAGAAAAGTGGTTTTCATGAAAAAGCCTACGCTCAAGCCTACGCCTACAGAAGCAAAAAGTGGCCAGAACATGAAGTTCTTTGCTCAGGGTACCCTGAACCTACGCCTAAGGCATGTGCGGCAAGAATTTTCTAAATTATGCTGCAATGCCCGATTTGCCCCTGTTTTGATTCTATGATGCGTCGACGACTCCTATACCTCAAAGTGCGCGCAAAACACATATTATATACCAGAGAGTAGGGTTTGGGTGGATTGATGGTGAAATGACCAAAAATGGCGAACTTAGGGTTTGCCTCCACCTTTGTCTATAAATACAAGGCTTTATATCATAATTAAGGGTTCGTTGGTAAATTTGTTCAGAGAGTTCTTACACGTTTACATTCAGACTTACTGCTGCCGTCAAGGTGTGGAGATTACATTCAGAAGGAAGAACCATTAAAGACCTAGAGATTCAAGGAGGAGGATTATGTAAGGCGATTCTACACCAAAGATGCAATTTGCCTCAGCCATGATAAACTAACTCGGTATCTAGGGTTTTCTAGCAAAACCCTAGCCAAGTAATGTAGTTTTTATCTTTGTTTTCAATTGTAACAAGGGGAAACTGTGACCGTACTGTGATGATTATAGTAGATAAGAGACCATTTTTATTCTTGACACTAAATTTTATATTTGTTCTAAATTCTTGTTTTAGATGGAATGAATATATTATTTTAAAAAATTATGATTATTCACTATTGGCTTGAACTCGGATGCTTAATTCATAATTTTCTACACAATGGTGGTAATAAAACTTGAAACCTTAGATTGACACAGGTCATGCCTTGGCGAGTTGATATAGACATGCTTTAGTTTCTTTTCATACATTAGGAGTAGGTTAGACTAATTTAATTGGCATGTACTAGTCAGTTCAGTCATGAGATGGGTTGTCGCAATCCGGTTGATGATATTCCTTTTTGGGGTCGTATTTAGCTATTTGCGATACAACCTGATTCACAGTTTACGGAGCGCCCTCTTGCAATTGTTACATTGATAGAACTATGTTATGCGATTAGTGGTGGAGCGATGAAAACCCTAATTTTTCTCTCTCTTGAATCACAAACCAATTTACTTTGATTTTTAGAATAATTTAGTTAATTTAGATAATTTGGTAAACAAACAACTTTTCAGAAATATAACTCATTGTTTTTGAACTGGAAAAGTAGAATGTGACCAGTGGCTATGTCACATGAGTGAAAAGAGCTCAAAGTTATGCTCACAAAGGGAAAGCTACCAGGCTTAAATTCGATTGATATCGACTTCTATGAGGATTGCGTATTTGGTAAGTAGAAGAAAGTTAGTTTTCAGAAAAGCGGCAGAGATCTCAGAAAGGAGAAGCTTGAGCTAGTTCACACTGATGTCTAGGGGCCAGCAAATGTCTTATCTATTGGCGGAAAATTCCTATTTCGTCACCTTCATCGACGACCATTCCAAGAAGGTATGGGTTTATTTCTTGAAACATAAATCTGAGGTGTATGACACGTTCAAGAAATGGAAGGCTATGATAGAGAATGAGATGAGTTTGAAGATAAAGAGGTTAAAATCTAACAATGGTGGAGAATATCAGGACACCAGGTTCAAAAAATTTTGCTATGAGAATGCTATCAGATTGGAGAAGACTGTTCCACGTATACCACAACAGAATTGCGTAGCAGAACGTATGAACCAGACATTGGCAAAGTCGTCAAGTGGGAGATTGTTAGATATATAAGGGTGATTCCTTTGTATTAAAAGTTGTCCCACATCGACTAAAAGACAAAACCACATCTATATCCTTCCCTATAAATATAGAGCATCTCCTATTATATTGTGTGCACAAATAGAGAGAGTGAATAGAAGAGATACATGCTAGTATTCTTCTTGGTGAGAGTTAGGAATAATATAAGCTTATATTATTCGGTGATACAGGCGTGAGTATACACTGTATGTGCGCGTGTGTTTGATCTGCTAATCAACCCCTTGTAATCCTTTCTTTGATCGATAGTGAAACGATGCTTTCAGTGGACGTAGACTTATTTTGGCCGAACCACTATAAATCTTTGTGTCCATTGTTTGGTGTGTGTTTGTGTGCGTTTTCTGATTTGCAGGTATTCGTGGCTTGGCTAATAGGGTTAGCAAATCCTAGTTTTGTTTTTGGGCAGGTGTGAAAACCTTAACAAGTGGTATCAGAACGTTTTCTGATCCTAACAAGTGGTATCAGAGCTCCAGGTTGGAGAAAATCCTGAAGCCGTACGTTCTGGTCCAGTCTCGGACGAATAAGTTGCACGAAATCAGAAACCGACCACACCAGGAGCTTCACCTCGACGAGACGAAGCCGGGATTGAAAAGCGCATCGCGAGAAGCACCTTCACACGCCGTCGCAAGTTCCGACAAGATTTTTTGGTTCCAAAGCGCATCAGTTTTGTTTCGGGGTTGTTTTACGAAGCATCGTTGATCGTAACAAAACGTATAATATACCAATAGAAATCTCTTTTGAAGACAGACGTTTCGGCTTAAAAATCAGCCCCATCAGAGTTGGCACTCCCACGTGTGGCTAGAAGAAGTTGTCGGAAAAAGTTATGAGGTGGCCGGAAAATTCTCCTAAAAACCCAGTCCAACGACCGAAAATTTGGAGAAGAAGGTTGCCACGTCATCAGGTGACTTCAGCGCCATGTCAGCAATCTACCACGTCAGCAAACAGTGCCACATTATTAGTTATTTTGTCTTTTAGTGCTGAAATTTGTTTTGGCCCATTTGGAGTCGTTTTTTATCCGTTTTCGACGCGGTCAGTGGCGTTCTTAAGGTTTTGGACCACTCCGGATGAAAAAATATGATTAGTTTTGCATAATTTGACTCCGAACACCTCGTATAGGCTCACTGGGAGCTATGAGAGAAGAAAAAATAGCAATGATCGAAAAGTTTGACGGTGCAAACTTTGCCTATTGGAAGATGCAAGTTGAGGATGTGTTATTCCGGGAAAATTTGTTCTTGCCATTAGAAGGGAAGAAGCCAGAATCGATGAAAGACGAGGATTAGACAATCCTAGATTGAAAGGCTCTTGGCACGATCAGAATAACGTTGTCAAAGTCCGTCGCCTTTAACATCAAGAATGAGAAGACAACAAAGTCTCTCATGGATGCTCTTCTGAGCATGTACGAACATCCATCTGGAGCAAATGCGGTACATCTCATCACTCGATTGGCAAATCTGAAGATGTTAGAGAATGGGAAGGTCAGTGAACACATCAGTGTTCTTAATGAAATTGTTGAGCAGTTAGAATCAGTTAAGATGCCAATCACTAGCAAAATGAAAGCGGATTTTCTTATAAGCCAATTGCCAGAGAGTTGGAGTGCTACAAAGCCTGCAATCAGTAACTGTTCAGGGGTGGAACTTCATAGGCGTCAGGTGTGTGTAAAATATGTGGTTAAAAATGACACCTTAACGACATTTTAGGTTTTACCCTTTTGCAAGTGCACAAATCAATTGTATATAGTTTTGCTTGAGTAGGGGAATATCGATCCCATAGTGATGAGGATTGTTCACTTTAATAATCTAAAAACACTGAATTATAGTTTTCTGAAATTAGTTTAGTTTTGTGAATTATCTAATAATAATGAAAATAAAACATAAAACAAGGATAAATAACGGTTGTGATTCAGAGAAAGAGAAAACTAGGGTTTCCTCACTCCACCACTAACCACATAATATAGTCCAAATTCTATTTCAATTGTACGAGGGCGATCCATTAACTGTGAATCAGGTCGCATCGCGCCAACAGTTTGTGTAACACCTCGCTCCAACACTTGGCACCATATTGCCTGTTTTAGGCCCAACCCGCACGATTTTGCTCTTGAACTCCTACCCAAAAAGCCTCATACCAATTGGAGACAACACTGCACATATAAGCACATCCCCAGACCTCTACCAAGGCGATGTGGGACATCACAATCACCCCCCCTTGGGACCCAACGTCCTCGCTT
Organism: Cornus suecica; assembly: GCA_963922005.1. NCBI lineage: Eukaryota > Viridiplantae > Streptophyta > Magnoliopsida > Cornales > Cornaceae > Cornus > Cornus suecica. Next base: position 60,319,569 of record OY998243.1, read on the forward strand.
GTGACCCACGGGTGATGTGCATGCTCGCACACTTAATACCGGCCGGGCTCTGGCTTTGATACCAATTGTAACACACCGCTCCAACACTTGGCACGATATTGTCCACTTTGGGCTCATCCCGCACGGTTTTGCTCTTGGGCTCCTACCCAAAAGACCTCATATCAATTGGAGATAACACTGCACATATCAGCACATCCCCAGACCTTTACCCGGGCGATGTGGGACATCACAATTACCCCCTTGGGACCCAGCGTCCTCGCTAGCGACCCACGGGTGATGTGCATGCTCCCACACTTTATTCCGACCAGGCTCTGGCTCTAATACCAATTGTAATACCCTATTACAACACTTGACACGATATTATCCATTTTGGGCCTAACCCGCACGGTTTTGCTCTTGGACTCCTACCCAAAAGGCCTCATACCAATTGGAGACAATACTGCACATATAACCACATCCCTACCCCTCTACCTGGGCGATGTGGGACATCACAGTTTGACCCAAAAAATGATTACTCTCAACCAGATCGCGACAACCCATCTTAAGACTAAACTGATTAGTGCATGCCAACTACTGACAAAAAGTAAATTAAAGCAGTAAATTAAAACATGAAAATAAACTAAAGCATGTCTATATCAGTTTGTCAGGGCATGACCCGTGTCAACCTAGGATTTTGAGTTTTATGACCACCATTGTGTAGAAAATCACAGATTAAACATCTAAGTTCTAGCTCATAGTGAATAATTGTGATTGTGTAAGATAAATATATTCGAAAAGTCTAAGACAAGAATCAATTCAAATATACAAACTTGTATCACGAAAAAAAATGGTCTCTCTTCTAACACAATCATCACAATATAGTCACAGTTTCCCCTCTCTACAATTGAATATAAAATTATAACTACATTACTTGGCTAGGGTTTTGCGAGAAAACCCTAGATACCGAGTTAGTTGATCATGGCTGAGAGAATCTGCATTATCGGTGTAGAAACGTTCTCCATGACCTTCTTCTCCGGATCTCTAGGTCTTTAATGATGGTTCTCTTCAATGGAAGAACTCTATAAATGAACGTGGTTTAACCAGCCTCCAAAATCCAACTCAAAAAACAAAATAAAAACTAGAACTTAAAACATACCTAACCCTCTCATATTTATAGACAAGTGAGGGAAACCCTAATGGTTGCCATTTTCTGTAATTTCATAATACAAGAATAATCTCTATAAAATATCATGTAAATATGTGTATAAGCCTGTATGTATAGGTCTGAAATCACCGATCACTTGAAATATCGAAGTAGGGACAAAACTGGAAAATTCTGAAACAACTCCGAAATAACTTCAGCATGTCGAGGGATCACGTGACCACCATATGGGACCTACACTCCTGACCTACGCTTGGGTTTAGGTCTAGGGTGTAAGTTCCAAAACCACAGCGTAGGTTGGGTCTAATTTGCCCCTTTTTCTCTCTGACGATGTAGGGTATAATGCATTTTTGCTAGAAAAACTCATCTTTTCATATTTGAGCTAGACTGGTCGTCTTTGACTACCGATGCTTTTTGGTGAAGTAATAATGTTTAAAAATGACAGTTTTGCTCTTTTGGTGAGATAATGATGTCGCGAAATGACCATTTCGCCCTCTGGTAGCTATTCTTCACTCTGACACACATCTTGATTCCTTTCTTAAGATAGAAACGAACACGGACTCAGTTAATTCACCAAGATTAACTCTGTTTCTTCATTAAGCTCCTGAAACATGCTTATACACACAAACAAGATAAAAATACCAAGTAACGGAATGTAAAGACATAACAAACGCAAGATAGGGGTAAAAAATTACCAATATTGAGCACCTATCAGAACCATTACAGTATGATTCTGTAGTGAGTATGATACTCACGAAAGAGATCAGAAGACAGAGTGAGTCAGGCTCTTCTAGTAGTGGCTCAGCATTGAATGTCGACACTAGAGGCTGAGGTTCGAACAGAAAGAAAGGCGGAAACCAAAGGTGTGGCCATTCTAAGTCGAGACAGGGAATACCACATGGAAGATCACAGTCTCAAGGTCCTAGAAATTCTAAAGAGATTGAGTATTGGAATTGTGGCAAAACTGTTCACCTCAAGAACTAGGGATCTGAAGGTAGCGGAGAACAAAACTGAGGCAAACATTGTCTTAGAAGAAGCCGATGATGTGTTGATATGTTTTTTAGAGAGCAAAACAGAGTTTTGGGTCTTGGACTCTGTAGCATCATTCCATGCCACCTCAAGTCAAGAGCTCTTCTAGAACTATACACCTTGAAACCTTGGCATGGTTTATCTAGGTGATGATCAACCCTGTAGTGTAGTTGGCAAGGGTGAAGTACATATCAGACTCAATGGCGCCAGTCGGACAAGTCGGCCTGAAAAGCACTCTCACCACCTTGAGGGGTGCGAGCACAGAGAATACAACTCCTTTGAACGTCCTTGGCAGCCGCCATCATACCAGGCCAATAGAAACCTCTGCGCTGGATCCTCCGGTAAAGACTAACGTCCTCCACGCCGCATACAATCTGGTGAGTCTCCTCAAGAATGGTGGAACCTTCCTCCTCGGAGACACAACGAGCCAGTACGCCCTCAGGCCCCCTGAAGTAAAGATCCCCTTTGATAAGCACAAACCCTTTGGCCGATGGCCCGTCAAAGTCGTCCTTTGCCAAGCCTTCCATAATAGAGACCCGCCAGTCAGCAACCCTTGCCAAGTCGGAACCTTCCAACGTTGCGGGGGCAGAGCACTTCCGCACCTCCAACGATAAGCCTTCCTGCTCAAGTCTGATCTTTGATGCCAGAGTTTCCAGAGCGTCGGGGAAGCGATTCCTACATCTAGAAACATGGGTGAACTCCATGGCGTCGAAATGCTTAAGCAGCAGCTGCGCCTGAGTACGATAAGGAGCAAGGTTGGCCTCCTTCACAGCGAACTCGCCTGTGACCTGCTTGATAATGAGCTGAGAATCCCCCTTGACCTTTAAACATCGAATGCCCTGTCGCTGTGCCTCTCTGAGCCCTAGGAGCAATGCCTCGTACTCAGCCTCGTTGTTGGAGCACGGAAAATCCAACTGATAAGAAAGATGGACCTGAGGCCCGCCGCCGACTGGTGTGAGGACAATACCAGCCCCATCATTACGGGCAGTGGAAGCTCCATCGAATGACAGTTCCCATTCCTCGGCCTCGGCCATGAACAGGTCGGTCAAGCCCCGACCTCGAGAAGAGTGAGATAGAAGAACCGCTAGAGCCTGCCCCTTGATGGCCGTGGGTCGCACACACTGAATGTCGATCCCTAACAAGCCCATTAACCACTTGGTCAGACGTCCGCCGGAAGGAGGCTGAGTCACCATGTAGCGCACCAGTTCACTTTTGGTCATCAGCTCCACAGTGTGCGTAGACAAATAATGCCAGAACTTTTTTACGGCGAAGACCAACGCAAGACACTACTTCTCAGCTGCAGTGTACCGAAGCTCGGCGCCACGGATGACCCTACTAGCGTAATAGATGGGACATTCGCGTCCCTCCTCCTCCTGGGCGAGGATTGCCCCCAGTGAATGATCGGTCGCGGAAACATAGAGTCGGAGGGGCACTCCCCGCCTGGGTGCAGTCATGGTGTCCGGTGTAGCCAGGATCCCCTTAATGGCCTCAAAGCTCCGCTGGCACTCGGAGGTCCAAACATAAACAGCATTCTTCTTAAGAAGAGGCAAAAACGGTTGCATGAGCTCGGCGAGATCAGGAATGAAGCGTCACAGGTAGGAAATCTTGCCAATAAATCCTCTAAGCTGCTTCAACGAGCGTGGTGGATCCAGAGCAATGATAGCCGCCATTTTGTCGCCATCGACCTCAATGCCTCGCTGATGCACAACAAAGCCCAAGAAATTCCCTTTCGTCACACTGAAAACACACTTGGCCGGGTTCATCTTCAGCTGGTAACGTCTGCACCTATCGAAGACCTTCCTTAAATCATCAATGTGGTATGTCGGCTGCTTTGACTTTACCACCAGATCGTCAACATAGCATTCAACAGAAACATGGATCATGTCATGGAAGACAGCAGTCATAGCCTTTTGGTAGGTTGCTCCAGCATTCTTCAGTCCAAACGGCATTAAGGTGAAGTGAAAATTCCCCATTGGAGTGCGAAAAACAGTTTTGGGTGCATCCTCCTCAAACATCCTAATTTGATTGTAGCCACTGAAACCGTCCATGAAAGAGAACATCCCGTGACCGACAGTGACATCCACAATAGCATCGACATTTGGCAATGGAAACTCGTCCTTTGGACAAGCCTTGTTGATGTCCCTGAAATCGATGCATACCCGGACCTTTCCGTTCTTCTTCCGTACGGGTACCTCATTGGCTAACCAAGTCGGATGCTGAATGGGCCTAATAAAACCGGCTTGCAATAAACGCTGGACCTCCTCCTTAATCTAACCCTCAACCTCTAGTGCAAACACTCGAGAAGCCTGCTTCTTTGGTACAGCTCCCGGCTCAACATTCAAACGGTGCACAACTAGGTCGGGGTCGAGCCCCGGCATCTGGACGTAACTCCAAGCGAATACATCTTGATACTCCTTGAGTAGACCGGTCAGTTGCTCTTTGAACTCAGGAGATAGCTCACGGTTGATGGAGACTATACGGGGTCGCTCCCCTGCCTTGGCCAAATCGACCTCCTCAACACCCTTCTTCTGGGCTGCGGCCAGACCTGCCTGCTGCTCGTCCCGCCTCACTGAATCCTCGAGAGGAACGGATGCCTCCGCCAGAAGATAGTCATTGCAGGGGTCGTGTGCCTGCACCGGGGTGTCCGGCCCCTCGCACCGTCATAACTGGTAGACGTAGCTTCCGTCAGCCTTGCGCACTCTCCTGCAAAGATCCTCATCGTCCTCGACTTTCCGCTTGCCCTTCTGAGAGACAACCACCATAACGTCGTCGTCATCGGACTGGGCAATATCCTCCCAGTCGGGCAATGGAGTAGCATACGCCTCACCTTCCTCAAGGCCCTCGTCCACAGCCGAAAAGTTGGTGAAGTAAATAGCATCGAACAAATGAACCTCACTGAGAGAAAAAGGGTTCCTCATAGCCTTGACGGTGGTAGTCCCAGTGCCCCAATTGGCCTTCATCACCTGATGATACGAAGAAGGGACTACACCGTGGAGATGCATCCAAGACCTCCCCAGTAGAACGTGATAAGATGGTTCCCCCTCAATGATATGGAATCGGACAGGCCCTCGGATGTCCCCAACCTGCAAGTCGGCAGTGACATAGCCCAAGGTCCTTTGTCTGATCCCATTGAAGCCAGAAATGTCAATCGGTCTCCCGGTCACGGCCTCATCCTTAATACCTGCCTGCCTCATGACGCTGACTGACATGACGTTGACTGAAGCGCCATTTTCCAGAAATAACATGAACACCCGCATCGTGGCGTGGGAAAGGGTTGTCGTGCACATCCTGCTTCTTCAAGAGCTCCAGCTCCCCGGACCTCATCTTCTTTTGGAAGAGGTAGCGCAAACTCCAACACTCTATTAAAGGGTGCCTGGTACCGCGGTGGAAATGGCAGAAGCGTGGATCATTCACCAAGTCCTTATGGTTCTCCTCTAGAGCGGGTGGAAGGCTGACGACCTTGTCGCGTATCCACTGGTTCAACACAGCAAGAACCTGCCGACGGCTACAAGGGAAATGCGGTGGAGTAGTCCGAAATCGCTTCCTCTGCTGATCGGCCGATGCCATGAAGGCATCCTCGTCCTCGGCGGTCTCCTCATAAAATTGCTCCTCATCCTCAACAACGACCGCTGTAATAGAGACAGGGCGCGGTGCTCGCCAAACACGACCTCCTCGGGGACTAGCCACCCGGTCAGCCAGACATCTAGTTTTGGCCATGAGATCGGAAAATGAGCGGATATCGAGGGCGACTAGATAGAGGCAGTACTCTCTATCCATCCCGTCGATGCAGATCCTGACTAAGTCCTCCTCCTTGGCGGCCTCATAACATTCCAATGTGCGCTCTCTGAATCGCTTCACATAAGACATCACATCCTCGTTGCTCTTCTGGGTGAGCTTAGTGAGGGATAGCAGAGTGACCTTCTCGTCAGCCTGGTAGTACTTGCTATAAAAACGTTGTGTCATCTCTTCCCAGCTGGTCACCGACCCAGGCTCGAGGTTGTGATACCACGTGTATGCCCGGTCAGTCAGTGACTTGGGGAACTCCCTTAACTTCAACGCCTCGTTGGAGGCATGGTCCCCCAAATGACTAATGAAACGTCCCACATGCTCATTGGCATTGCCTTTCCTTCCATCGAACTGTCGGAACTTAGGCGCAATGTACTCAGCAGGGTACGGATGCTGAAGTACAAAGACAGGAAATGGAGGCAACGGGTCGCCAATAAGATCCGCCCCGGTCGAGACACGACCCGACCCCATCATGGCGCGCAACTGATCAAACGTGACATAGGGGGAAGCGCTATGCTGAGCAGAGCCAAAAGGGGTCAATGACGCCGCCGTGGTGTGGCCCTGGGGTAACGCTGAAGCTGCGCGCAGGGGCGTCACCATGACGTCACGATGAAGGATAGATACAGGCGCCATTGCTGGCGTGAGCGCTGCGCCCGTGGCCGCGTCAGGCCTGGCAGAGGCAAACATTGCTTTCTGTTCCTCCCACATTTGCTGTTGGGTGGCCTGCATAGTAAGCAACGTTTCCATGAGAAGCGCGTCACGGTCGCGCCTGCCAGCTGACCTCGAGGTGGCAGTGCTATGAGACCTGCTCCGAGCCGTCCGGTTGTGCTGCGTCCTAGTGACAGTGCGGATGGAAGAACGAGCACTAGTCGCCTCCTGCTCGCGAGCGACCTGGGGATGGTCGAGCGGTGGCTCCACTACGGTGACGCCCTGGGGTTGTGGCTGGGTCGCCGTCGGACCTGGTGGGGGTCGATTGACCAAAATGAGCCCTCGTGGAGGCTAGCTCGCTTCACCAGGAGTGTGGCTCTCAACTCCCATGGGTTCGGCTGACTCCTATCTGGATGGAAGAGGAGGGGGTGGAGGAAGTGCAGAAGAAGAAGGCGCTTGAGACGTCATGGCTATGCGAGATGACCTCCTGGTCATGCTATATGGCCCGCCTTTCTCTCCCACTGTGGTCGCCAAAAATTGTGGGTGAAAAAGGTGAGAAATTAGAGAGAAATGGAGAGAAGGCTCCACTAGCAAGTCAGTACAAATAGGTCACAATCCATGGTCGAAAATCTCAAGCAAAGAAAAGGAAATGAGAGAAAAGAATCGGTGGAGAAGAGCAAAGAGTGTAGCCTCATCACAGCAAGAGAATGGGTAGTGAGCATTGATAGATCTAGACCCAAAGTCCTAATGAGTGAAATACCCCCAAAACAGCTAAAGACCAAGAGATGGAGAAGAGAGAAGCCAGTGGAGAAGAAAGGTCAGACGTGAAGAAGGCGAAATCAGCTCTCCATGGCCGAAGCACAAAGAACAAGAGTAGTAAGCAAAAATGGTAGCCGTCTCTCTGGAGGAGTAGCCTCCAAGCAAAGAGAGAAGAAAAAGGGAAAAGGGAATGTTGTGAAAAGAAAGGAGTTTGCCAAAAAGATGGAGGAGAGGATCCCTAGACAATGCACTATTGCCCTCTATTTATAGGTAACAAGGCTCAAAATGTTGCCCTAAATGTTGTGGTCCCCAAGTCCTACCAATGCTCCACTTTTCTCTAATAAGGTGATGAGGGCCATGATGTGGGCCTATAAGGAGAATTCTTTCCACATTATAAATAATGGGTAGAATCCACATTATGTGCCTTTATCATTACTAAACTACACTCCAAGCCTCCATGCCACATGCTCTTTCCAATCCCTTCATAATGTGAGGATGGTGTCGCGCTGTCCACGTGTCACGGCTACGCAGCATCTATGGCCACAGCCGGATCAGTCGTGCAACGGATCACTCCCCAATAGCCTTCGCAGTACATGCATATACCGCTAGAGCTGTGCATAAATGGTGGTAGACGCCCTTGAGAGACTGTTACGTCATCAGGACCCGTAGACCATGGAGGTACTACTCCCGTGTACGCTCTTCAGCTCCACAGGTGCGCTACCACAATAGGACCACCTTTAGAAGGCTTTTGAGTTGCCACGAGTAATCCGCCACAACGTCAGACACATTGGGTCAACCCGTATACCAACTTCGGTGGGGCGGGTCCGAGGCTCTACCCAGTAGCCCAGTACCCTAAATGAGACCCCTCTACGAGTCGAGTGCAACCTAAAATAATACCTATGCCTATACACTCAATCCAGAAAATTTGAAATCTCTATAGGACGAAAAGGATTCAGCCAGTATAGCAATTTCTCAACGTAATTCCAGCAGTACGAAAAAGCTTTATCAAACCATTACAATTAATTTTGCTGTCACCGGATTATTAAGGAATAATGACAAATAATACAATCATTCATCCAACTTCTCAATTATCCAGAATTCATGGGTCAAAGGAAGAAAATTCACAAATGGTGCAAAGAAAATCCAAAAATCACCATAGAATTAAAGAAGACAAGCACGAAAACTAAAAGAATAAATAAATAAATAACAAGGAGACGTAGCCTTTCCATATATTCATAACATCATGTATTTGTTCGCTCCAAAAAATAATCGGCCGAAGGATTGGCCGATTCTTTTCCTTTCTGTGAGATGCGGGCGTGCCAGAACCGGTGACGGAGTTCAACCAGTCCAAAAGGAATGAGTTTTCATCTCTTTTGAACAAATGGAATAGAATCAGACGATTTACAAGAGAGATAACTCAACTCACGTGAAGGGGTCTGATTGCCTCATGAAATAGGACTTTTGATAACCGAGAAGAATAAGAAAAGGGAGAGCAGAGAATTGAAAAGTGCAATTGCAAAAAATTTAAAGGACCGGGAATTGAAATATTGCAAGGAAGTAAATTGATGCAAGGAATTGAATGAACTGTAATGTAAAGATTTGCTGGAAAAGTCAAGTGATGCAAGGAATTGAATGAAATGATAATGTAAAGTGGTGCAAGAATTGAAAAGATACGATACATCATGAAAATAAGTAGGGACATTTTTGTGTTTGGTGTTGGACCTACAAAACAGAGGTCTACATATTTTATTTATAGAGAATGCATTACAAGATAACTGTTAAATTAAATAAATAAACTAATCTAATAATTATCAAAAACTAACTTAACTCCTACGTAAACTAACCTATCCAAGCAAATAGCATAAATCACTACAATTCATATAATTAATCTATTCCAAGATGATTTACACAAAGTGTCGGGAATCTTCCGTTTTTTATATAGGCTATCCGTTGGGCGGACTCTCCAATTTCTTATATGGGTATCCGTTGGGCCGAAACTCCAATCGGCCGGTCGACGATCTTTATCAATTAATTCTTAAATTTTAATTTCACGTGTTGGCTCATTTAGGGTGTTAACAGTATCTTCTACAGTAGTCAACAAAAGTTTATAACTCTGATGACATAGAAGAATAAATTAAGAATACTACCATGTTGTCCACTCAAACATCTTACAATTCAAGAGAATAACTCCATTGGATATCTGAAGCAAATATTCTTTTGCCCAAAATCCTTATCTATTTCTCCTTCGTATACACTTCAATGAACAACAACGGACGTCTAAAGAGGGAACTTACTAAAGAACAAATACAACTCTGCTTCACGAATAAAAAAGGGTGGGGCACTGATGTCAAATGAGCTAGAGAATCTGACTAATAAAAATCCCAATAGGTAGAAGTGTTGATGAACTTGAAAGATGCTCTAATGAAGGCGGGGTTGCTGCACTTATAGAGGGAAGTTACTAAATAACATATACACCTCTGCTCCCCGAATAAAAAGACCACTGATGTCACGTGAGCTAGAGAATCTGACTAACAGAATAGCAAAGCTATTAAAAAACCACAGGTTATGAGCTCAAAAATAAACTCCTAATAATAAGAAAATAATAGAAGTTGACTTGGTTTCTCAAAGTATTTCTGACATTTTCCCCCGACATTTTTCCTAGCGCATATATATAGTTGCAGCAACATGGTCCATAAGTAGATTTGTATTTTTTAAGTAAAAGCTCAAAACAGTGACAGCTACCCTACCAGCAACAGTTATGGTTTAACAAACATAATGCAACAAAGATTGCAGAAGCCATAGATATTTTAGTTGGACCCTTAAAATGTACTTTTACGCATATCTGAATCCCAAAATCCATAAAATTGTCTTATGATGTCTTATGATAAATCTATAGTATTTAAAAAGAAAATTCAATATATGTAATAATTTTAAATAATATTTTTAGTTACTCTAAAACTTGAAATTCTTATAATCACAAGCTAAACAACCATTAGAGCTTTGCAACAGTCATTGTAGCAGTTCTCAAAATGGAAACTTCAAAACATGCCACCCAAAAGCCCAGGTAACTTCATTTGCATAGGCAAATGGTTAGCACACTCACTATCTCACCAAGGTGGCTAACAGAATATCATTCAACTAGATAACACAGAGAAATATGAACATATATTATGTGATGTGGAATTTATAAACCTTGTATAAAATTAAGAGCTATCTGTTGACAACAATTAGCTAACAAGCAGCATGCACTAAACTATCAAGAGACATAAAATCAACATAACCAAAAAAGAAAAAAAAAAAACAATTCCTTGCAAACAAGATACACAAAAAATGTATTTGTATACTGCAGTTTACCTATTCATCAAGAAAATGGTGCTAAATTATTGGAAAAATGAGAACGAAGAAAGATAGAACCGGAATAAATACTACAAAATAAAAAATGTGATAAACATTTTGCGAATCTTCTGCCCATATACAGATTAAAGCACAAGAGATCAATGTGTGTGTTAAAAGTGACGAAAGAGATTCAGTGAATGAAAACTCTTATAACATATACAGGAGAGTCAAACATTAATACTCTTTTACTACTGAGTGTGTGTGAAGTCCATTTCTTTCAATTTGATTACACGACTCTCATACCTTTGTTAACCAATCAAAGCTCAAAGACAGAAGGGGAGAGGGCTTATGCCACAGATTGAATGTCAAGTCAAACCGACCAAGACTATAACAAACAACTTTTACAGAGCTTGAACAGGAAAAAAAAGGGACAAGAAAACAATTTCCATAACATAAAATCAAATCAAATGGATAAAATTTTCCGCCCATAAAAAATCCCGATTCAGAAAAATATAAAGAGGGTTTTATTCAAGGGAACAGACAAAAAAGCTGAAAAAACAAAAACGAAAGAAAACTCAAAAAAGGAGACCCTCCAAATATTTCAGCGTCAAAAATGTAATTTCGTCCGAAAAAACGAAAAGGAAAAAAAAGAGGACATGATATAAAAAATTCAATGATTATTTTCTTATTTACAGAATAAATACAAGGGGACACTCGGCTATTGTTGCCTTTTAATACAAAAAAGGGGCATCCGTGTTTCCTACAGGGAACCATGTAAAAATGGAATCTCTAGAACAGGAGATTCATCAGCCTGTATAGCCCCTGAAGAGAAGCTCATTAGTGAAGGTAGACTATTGTCACTGAAGAATCATCTTAACATGCAACTACAATATTCTCATGTGTTGCAACTATGGTCATTAACTTCCAACAAGGCACAGATAACTCTGCCAGACAAGTGATTGCAATCAGAAACCAACGGTTAAATAAGGTAATCAGCTTTCCTGCACATCGCATGCACTGCAATCATCTGATTAGTACCAACAGTTAAAAAGGCAATTGGTGTTCCTCTAAATTTTGTGCACCACCCGCCATCTAGCTAGCTATAGTCATCATGATTAGCCACAAAATGTCTGCGAGATGGTGATTCACTGAGTTGAATAATTTGCAAAAGCTGTATGAAAAAGTGACAAAGGAGTAGCATGTGCATGTCACCTGCTAACACCTATTTCGTAAATGACATGTGAAATTAAAAAGATTGGCCTCCTTGGTTTCATATATAAATTAAAATATAAATAAAACTTTTGTCCAAAATAACACATCATTTAAAAGAGAATTATACAATTATCTTAAAAGATAATAACATTTTATAAATTTATTAGACATCGAAAGCAGAAACTTACTGTATATCCCATAAAATGGTTTTAGAGTAAGAAGTCTTGTGTTGAAACCTCATCGTTACCCACAAAAAAAAAAAAATAGTTGTTTGCATGTGTTGGATCCAGAAGAATCCATACGTGAGGGGGCGTGTTGAAGCATATAAATACTTAAGTTATACTTTCTCTAACAACTTAAGCTTTTAGAGTAGATAGGTAGTTAAGATGGTGTCAAAGCAAGAATTCTTATGTTTAAACCTCACTGCCATTTGTTTCACGTGTTAGACCAAAAAAATGCCATAATTGAGGCTTTTAGAATAGATGGATCGTATTTTCATCCTTAAATTAGTACTAAATGTGGAGGTATTTATATTTTAATCATTAAAATTAATACTAAAATGTGGAGGTTCTTATTTTAGCATGACGTTAACAACTACATCACTGATTGCGAGCAATGTGATAAATTTTTAATATCTTGGGAGGTCATTTGCTACTGCATGAAGATACATGACATTCTTAAAAGGTAAGAGGGGTTTTTAAGATTTTAGGCCAGTGCATGAAGCTACATGACATTTTTGAAAGGTATGAGGGGGTTTTATGATTTTAGGCCTCTAATCAATGATGAGACTGACTATTATATGAATTTGTTTTTGTTACATTGAATAAGATACAATCAATATTATTAAAGGCCTGAGGCGCCCTAAGGTGTTAGAGGTTCTTTGGAGTCTAGGCGCGAGGTGAGTCCTGAGTGATGTGAGGCACACAATGAAAAATATAATAAGGAATTTACATTATTTACTCTGCCTCATAATGGAAAATGCAATTTGAAATAACATTATTACGTATAACATTTATATTTCATAACAAAATAAAAATTGTCCATTTCCACACACAAGAGGTACAAGTCTTGTGCCTTAGAGAGTATGGAGAGCCTTTAACAACACTAGATACAATTTCTCAAGAATAATAATAATAATAAATTACCTTTCCAATTGCAAATTTGGAGCTGAGCCGTATTTTTTTTTCATTTTCTAAGCCGTGCCAAGTAATGAGGGGATTGACCGCTAAGCCAATGATTGGGCTTTGAAACAAATTGGAACTCCCACTGATAAATTGTTCATAAAAAGACAATCTCAGTCCATAAAATCAATTATAGGAATAGGAATGCGTGGGTGTGTGTATATATATATATATATATGTATATATGAACATCTATCAGTATTAAAAAAAAGTATCAAATACGACCCAAGGATGAAGAAGGGATATTGAATGATCGAAACAAAAAACTTTTCTCACACGAGCAATTAATTAAACATTTATATCATTATTACTCTTTTTATTTTTATTTTTGAACTATGACAATCACAAGATAAAAAACAATTTAGCATTTTTAATTCTGATCCGTAAGAATTAATTGATTTCTAATTTCAACATCACTGTTATTGAATATAAAAGGTTTAATAAATAAGTTATAATAGTAATATATATATATATATATAAATATATATAGTTTTTGTATTATCTCATGACCTCATCTTCGATCCATCATGAATTGTATATCACTCTCTACCTACGAAACACTTAGGTAGATACATATATATATATATATATACATTGCAAAATCTGTCGGGTTACATATTTATTTACATGCATGTATTAATTGTTTTAGGAGACTGCTTAATGGTTGTCAGTTTTATTGACAGTAAAAGGAGTAATATTGGAGACCTGGGCGTTGATCTTTCCAGCTATGGCGTGTAGACTTGGGCATTGCGTCTTTCATATGCAGTGGTCACCATTTTCAACACTTCCAAAATCTAATCTCACTTCTCTCATTATCACAGTTAGTCTCAAGGACGTCCTTAGTGGGTTAAGCTCTCTACCAAGTAAAAACCCACTTTTTTCTAAGTCAAAGTCTTTCTAGAGTGATCCCCACTTGCATAAATAAGCCACAGATTATTTCTGCACACACTCATCTATATATATACACATATATTGCTTTAACATAGTATATATAACTTCCTCTCATCCTCTGTTTAGTTATTTCGTTAAGCCTTGAAAAATAAAACAGAAAAAATGCGAAGCAAAGTTTTTCTTCTACTATCATCCTATTCTACTTGTTGATGATTTAGTTTATTGTATCGTCTAGGGACCGTAAGTATATACTCTCTCGCTCTCTCACACACACACACTCTTTGAGATTCATTATCTAATATGAGTTTTTTTATATGAAGCTACTGAACCGGGCTCTCCCGATCCTGGACATGTTCACGGCTCAAGGGGTCATCCATAGAACTATAGTCAGTGAAACAAAGAAAGATGCCGATGCACATGTTTGTGGTGGGAATATTTGTGATTTGTCAAATGTAATATATACTTATATAAAGATGTGAGAGCGAGCGTGTATTATGGATGCTTTTGCTTTATATATTTAGGCAAATAAATAATGTGTCCAATCTTAATGTTATGTAACTCAAAAAGTGCCCAAAATGTATTTCACTATTGTTCAACTCAATTAGAATTTTCTTTTATTCCCTCTACAGAAATGATGATTATAAAGTGTCTCAGTGATTTCATCGGATGATCGATTTATATTCCAACCATCTTAATATGTTATATATAATACATATATAGAGAGAGACACGATATCAATCTCGAGAATTTATCCATAGTTTCAATATTGAACCGTAGATTAAATCTAAGAATTGCATTATGAAAACGTTAAATATTTCTCAAATATTAGTTGTACGCTGGCATCAAGATTTTTTTTACTTTTTATTTCTCATCTACTACCATGATGTATAATTTTTTATTAGGAAAAATGGTTGGATAAATTTTAAAAAAATACAAGTACCCATATATAGTTTTCAAAGAGGGGACAAGATCATAGACTATGATTCATAGTAGTACAATGTTTGAATTAAGGAGTTAGATGACTAAATTCTAATCTAGCCTAATCTCGCAATAGATCATAACCATATATAATTCGTGATATTGTAGCCTAATCTCATACGCCATAGATCATAACCATAATTCATCGTATTGAACGATACGTTCAGTATATACCAATATCGTTGATACTCATTTTAAAGATCGATATTATTCGAATATGTTACTCTGCCACTGCGATAATCACACCAAATGATACCACAACTGCAAACCATGCACGCAACAAGTTTTTCCGTCAAGAAATACAAAAATATGGTAGGAGAAACTTAACAATAAGCCATACCATAATATAAAATTTGAGAACATCAAAATGACAATTTTAAATTAGAATTAGAAAATATTTGTACAACATTTAAGAATTTTCCTCAACTACGATGAAAAGTGAGTACCTCATGATAAGTGTACAATTTGAATTGCACTATAATTGATTGTTGAAAAGACCGGGAATAAAAAACTTCTCATATTTCAGTAAATCCACAAGGAGATAGGTCTTCCACCAAAATGCTCGTGTTTGAGTCACATTAACTATGATAATTTAACTAAGTGTTACCTTTATTTACACCCCTGTAGTATGTTTTTATTTCAATCAAATCCATAATTTTGAGAATCTTCATTTACACCCCTTATTTTTTAAACCCACATCATTTACACCCCCTCAGGCATAACATTATTATGAAATTTTATTTTAATACCTAAACTACCCTCTGTAGTGGGGGTCACGAGAACAGACACGCGACATGATATTTTGGAATGTCACGGGAACAGGCCCGCGACCTGGTATTTTTGCATGTCGCGGGAGCAGGCCGCGACCTGGTATTTTAGTTAGTCACGGGTTCTGGCCCGTGACTTGGCGCTCAGGTATTTAGCTAAGTACCAGGATTTAAAAGAGAGTATCACGATAAATGGCCCGCGACTCTAGTACTTAGCTAAGTACTAGGCATCAAGAGATATTAAGCTAAACAGGTCCAAGATACAAGGCTTGGGAGGCGATGCGATAGGCCCAAGGTATAAGGCTTGGGGGAAATGCATCAGGGATTGTGAAGTAAACACTACAAAGAGGTGCACGTGAAGGCCCGGTGAGAGACATAGGCTCACCGATATTCACGCCCCTATGTGTTGCAAAATATTGGGGGTCCTGAAACAAGGCTTTAAGGGGACCTTTTCAAAAGGACAAGCGATAGCCGCGACATCACTTGGCATCATTGAAAAGGGGACTTTAAAGGGGTTTGACAGGACTTAGGAGTCATGAAAAGGTATGTATGCAAAAGGTCATGACTCAGGCTCATCCTATGTTATCATGGGACAATATGTCCAAGGCACAAATATATAAGAATGGCAAAAATACTCAATGGTAGAGGACATGGAATGTCCAAGGTAAAATGGCTCTCAAAGATAGGCTTGTGAGAACAGACTCACAAGAAGGGCTCGTGAGAATGGCTCATGATTTGATTTTCGCGAAGTGGGATCCGTGAGGTGGATTCGCGAAGGAGGATCCGCGAATGTTCATAATGAAGGACGCGGATTGAAGGATGACGTGGCATAAAGGGGATTCCTCAGGTTAGTGCTGACTGTAACGTCTATAAATACCAAGGCAAGGCTATGGTTTTGGGTGACTTAAAGAGAGAGACTGGGCATGGACTCTGGATGGAATCCATTTGAGACTCCAGTTTTTCTCTGGTTCATCTCTAAATCTAGAGAGAGGACGTTCTAGAGAGAGAAAGAGTGAGGAAGAGAGAGATAGGCATTCTCTTGTAAGGCTCTTGTTGGCTCTCCTTTCTCTGTACTCTCTGTACTTTGTATTTATTTTTTGAATATCAATAAAATATATATATATATATTTCTTTTTTGCGGGCTGGCTCGTTGAAAAACTATTATAGCATCATTCATATCACGAACCCCCTTACACCCTCAATGTGTTATCCAAGTTGTTTTTGGAAACAAGGATTAATTTTTTTTTTTTTATCAATTTGACTCTTCCCAAAAATGAACCTACCAGCCTCCAACAGCTGCATCACCCCACCCCACCTTCCCACCCACACCACCACCACCAGCCCCAATTAGGTCATCGGCACGGGTGGAGGATTATGCAGAAATCGTGGAAGAGCTTGAAGATGCAAGAGCAAAGATAATTTTCCTCCTCTCATGTTGTCTAATTTTCTTGAAATGTGGTGGAAAATTTTGGGTTTTCCTTCTCTCTTAGGTTTAAATAAGGTTTGTCGTGATAGTGAAAATCAACTCTTTTTTTTTTCTTCTTTATTTATGGAATCTTTTTGTATGTATACGTATATATTTATATGGGTGAATGGCGCAAAACCCCCCTATGATTTGAAAAATGTGCAGAAAACTTTCCTCATAGTTTTTAAACCCCCTACACTTTACAATTAGTGCAAATAGCCCTCCTCCAAGCCCTTTAGATGTTGAATTACCATCTTACCCTCAAAAAATATTTCAATCCTGTATCCCGAGCCGGAGCCACTCTATCTCTAATTTGTTTTAGCCCAAAAAAATAGATATATTATAAATATGTCTATAAAAATTGCATATGGCCCCTTTAAATTAAAAAACATTATTTTGGTAGCCTAAAAAATATAATTTTGCCAATAAATTTATAAACAATTGCATTATCTCTTCCAAAAGTTTTAAATTTTTTTTTTGGTAACTTAGAAACATACAAATGTTACTAATAAATTTATAAACATTATATTGGCCCTTAGATAATTTTTCTAGCTCTGCCTTTGTTTGTACCACTCTGCCTTTTATTTTTATTTTTTTATTACTGTGTAGATAAGTTATTATTATTATTATTATAGTTACTATTACATAAGGAAAATTTAATTAAAATAATAAAAATTTGAATCACGTCATTTTAATAATTTAAACAAATTCGTTTGTGATAAAAGCGGTAAGGTACTTTTTAATATTGTCAAACTTCTTTAAACAATTATACTTAAAAGTTAATTATAAACGGAAAAATAATTGGACATATATCAGACATTAAAATTTCAAATAATGTCTGAAATTTTTTTTTTTTTGTTAAATTTTAAAAGTGAACTACAAACAAAAAAACAAATCGTACATATTTCGGACATTAAAAATTCGATTATGTCCAAAATATTATTTATTTGTAAAATTTAAAAAGTGAACTATAAATGAAAAATATATATTCAGACATAATCCACTCATTTATTTTGCTACTTTTAAAATTATATTTTATTTATATAAGTAATTTATTTTTTTCAACAAATACAACAATGTCTCTAACTATTAAAATAATATATACATATATATAATTACTTATTATTAACTTAATTTTAAAAGTAATTATATATGCAAGAAGGATATTATGTTATGAGAATAAGAGTATTGTTGGTATTCAGGAAGAAAGGATGACACGTGAAAGTCAAAAAGTGAACAAAATCTTGTCATAGGGGGTCAATCTGCACACTTTTAGAATAGTAATGGGGCTTATCTGAACAAAATGAACTTTGGGGGAGTTTTCTGCATATTTTTCAAATCATACGGGGTTTTGCGTCATTCACCCATTTATATATATATATATTTATATATATATATATATATATATATATATATATATATATATATATATATATATATATTCATCTCTGTTAGGGCACCATCTTGTAAACAACCGGAGCAACTAAAAAGGTGATACAAATTTATTTTTGTCCTTAGAATGCGTCAAAGGACATGTTTGACATTATAGAGGAAATAACGCATATGTCACTCGCTAACAAGTGCATAAGAAAATTATACAAAATCTATGAAGCACGAACACTTCATCAAGGTCACCGTACCCGTGTCGGACACGCTAAAAATATGTGTCCGACACACCAAAAACGTGTCCTGGTTATTTTTTAAATTGGATACGCAATGGACATGCGGATGACATATTATGAAACTTCAATACCCCTTATCCGATCTTTGGCTTTGAAGATACTTCAATATCTTTGATCTTCCTCATCTTTGGGAGGAATTGTAGCACCTATTCAATTATCCGTTATTTGAAGAGGAACAAGATAATATCATAAAGAGCCAAAAATTGGTATTTGTACATTCCAATCTTTGTCTTCAATCAAGAAAAGTTTCACAATATAACGAGAGAGAGACTAAGATGTCGGATGTTGGAGGAGATGCATATGATTCATTGGATTGTAGTGAAATGAAGAATTTATAACATGTTAGACATTTCATTTAACCTATTTGTTTATAAGTTTATTTGGTTTTCATTATTTAAGTGATAAATGAAGTATTTGTGAAATATTATAATATGTATATATATAAAAAATTATATTTTTTTACAGACGTGTCGGAGGCGTGTCGTGTCCTACTTTTTTTAAAAATTATTGTGTCACCGAGTTCGTGTCCGTGTCCGTGTCGTGTCGTCTTTATAGCACAAAATTGAAGGAACTTAAATAAAATTTTCATAGACATCAATAAGGATAAGTAGAATTTATCCAACAAAAACAATTATAATAATCCAAATTTATAAAGTGACACAGATCCTGAGGCCACTATTGGCTCCTAAGAAGATTAATTACTTATATTATTCAAAAATTGATAAGTTATTTGGTTTTTTCCTTTCTAATACAATGTATTTTTCTCTTTCCAAAAACAAAAATAAAATAAAATAAAAAGTTATCCACCATTGATGCATCTGTACTCTCAAATAGTTTTGTAATTTCAGAATGGATACGGTTAAAAGTGCATTTTAAAATATGAGGCACTTAATAATGGTGGGCTCTCAAGTGGACAAGGTATAAATTAGAGTTTTTCTCTTATACGTGCAAGAGACACTCGTTGGGGCTCACATTATGGTATCTTTGGTTAATTTACATTATAGTACACTCATAAGGTGTATCCATTAGTTTATTTGCTTGTATCGTTGGCGTTGATCTTACCAGTTGCGACTGCCACAGTGGAGAGGACATTTCCTGCTATGAATATTGTGAAAACTAATTTGTGTAATCGGATAGGGGATCCATTTTTTAATGATAGCTTGGTTGTATACATTGAAAGAGATATATTTTGGAGCATTGATAACGAGGCTATCATCCAACATTTTCAAAAGATGAAAAACCGTCGAGGCCAACTGTAATCGTTATCAATGGTGTATTGAGTTTTCTTTATTTAACTATAATATACATTTGTTCAAGTTTGAAGTTGAATAATATTTTTGATTGATTTTATTGTTGCATTACGCCCCTTCTGACAGAGAATCATGGCTCCGCCACTGTGCATATAGAATATTTCTTTGGAAAACCATTAAGAAAAAAATTAGATATTACAAAAAGATATAGAAATTTTATAGACCAAGTGTGTAATTCTTGAGCGCGTGAAAAACATCCAATCACATAACATTATAATAACTAAATGAAAAAGTAAGAAAAAAATATATAACAAAAAGAAATGAAATATTGAACTCTAGGGTGCGTTCACGAACGTTGAACGTTTTTCATTTATGTTCCTTTTATTGGGAACGAGAAATAGAAATGATGTTTATTAATCGTTACTATCCTCATAATATTGAGAACAAGAAACAAAGAACATGTTTAATAAAATACGTGTTTCACAAGTTTCTTATAATATTTATTTATAATATAATTATAGTATGTTATTTATTACACACTAACATAAAAATATTATATTTAAGAAATAAAAATATATATCATAAATTATATATTTTTGTCTCATAAATTCAAACTAATATATAAAAATTTATATATAATTTTTTTTATTAATTAATTTTTTTATTTAATAATATATTTTTATTTCTGTTTCTACTTTTTGGTAGGTGAGAATAGAAAACGTGAAACGTTCCACGTTAGTGAACGCACCCCTATATTCCAGCTATGATCAAAGATTCCCACCCAATTACCTGGACTGGTCAATCTGAGATGAAAATAAATTCAAACATAGAATCTTACTCTAAATTAATAAATACTAAACAACAAATCAAATCCACACACACTACACATACATACATATATATATATGAAAATCAAAACATAGTAACAAAATGGCATACCAAGATGAGATTAAGGAACAAGAGTGGTGTGAGTTTGATGACCAGGAAATAAAGCGGTGCGAGCATTTAACTCCCCACACCCTCCACCTCTCACCAGATATTATGCGGTTAGTGGTAGAGTGAGGAAACCCTAGATTTCTCTCTCTAAATCACAACCATTATTTATTATTGCTTTCTATTTGATTTTCGTTAGCATTAGATAATTCACAAAAACAAACTCTTTTCAAAAAATATAATTCAGTGTTTTCAGACTATTGAAGTGAACAATCCTTGTGTCTGTGAGATCGATATTTCCCCACTCAAGAAAAATTGCCTACAAATGATCTGTACGCTTGTAGAAGGATAAAACCTAGTGTCGTTAAGGTATTGTTTTTAATCACATATTTTGCACACACCTGACGCCGACAAATTACTTGTGCTTAAATTTAACTTAATGAAATTGGAAGAGGAACATAAATATATATATATATATATATATATAAATAATAAAAGTTGTATAATGTGTGGCAAAGTGGCCACATGGGCAAGCTTGAATATGTGGTGGACCGGATGTCATAATGCATGTGTGAGGTGGGTGAGGTGGTTTATTAATTATATTCATTGACCATCAACAATTATATGCATGTATTGGTCACATATTGATGGAGCATGGCTTGCCATTTCCAATCACATTTCATTTGTCTTCCTCCACCATCTTGACACATAAATTAGATGGTTCATCTCCTTAACTAAAGCTTTTGTCAAGCCCCGTTATTCCTGAGACTCCAATCAGGAGAATCAGTGAATCCCGGAGTATGACGTCACAGAAAACGACAACCAAAATCAACGATAACACCGAAATACATGGAATATGAATGAAAATGAAGTATTCCATGTCACCTGAGTGATAGAAACTCAGTAAAGAATTCTAACAAAAATTCGGCAGAATTCTGTTTGTAAATGGAACATCCGGACAACCTAAATTCAACACAACATAACAACTTGCCCATAATAACAAAAATAAAAGCAATGGCACGTAGCCCAACATTCCAGAACCTTACTAGGGCCGAGGTAGTGGAAAAGAACACCAATACCTCTCCAAAACCCTTCTAAAATCAATAGAGCCCCAAATGCTCAAATGAAGATATAAAGAAAATCATATGGCGATGCCGAAAAGGTATAAAGACACCCCAAAACAACAGGTACCGACTGAGCCACCAAGCTCAAATAAGAATACAGAAAATCATACGGTAGTGCCGAAATGATACAAAGGCACCCCGAAAATAATGAATACACAGAATATAGATACAATACAAGGGAATCTGCCAACAACCTGGCTCCCAAGAGAATGAAAGAATACATAAGTATGACTACGATAGGAGGGGTAAAACTATCGTCCCAAATCACCCGTATCGTCGCTGCCGAGCATAAGCCGTGTTGCGTCCACCTGCAAACCTGCAACCTGTGTGGGGGTGAGCACAACCTCGGGGGCTCACCATAATATCAAAACATCACACTCATAGCCGTCTAGAAAATGCTAACCATCCCGTGTGCATGCATCTATCCTAGGTCGGTCAGTTGTCTCATGTGGCACCCACGCCAAACAGA
The DNA here is from genome assembly GCA_963922005.1 of Cornus suecica. Classification (NCBI taxonomy): domain Eukaryota; kingdom Viridiplantae; phylum Streptophyta; class Magnoliopsida; order Cornales; family Cornaceae; genus Cornus; species Cornus suecica. Next base: position 60,342,220 of record OY998243.1, read on the forward strand.
GACCCCAAAATAATCTCATCAACAACCTCGAATCTACTACGGATATTGTAAGAACTATAGACCAACTCAAATATAAGCAACACAGGTGTACGTGTATATATATATACATAACGTCCTGTAAATAACTAAGCATGTCACCTGGGCTTATAGACAACCAATCCGAACTCCACTCTCATCTAGAGATACAACAAAACTAAAGGTCTACCATACCGTGCACCTATCACGCTGCTCAAGGTCCCTAGGAGGTAAATGGATCACTCACTAGGACTACCGAAGGTAAATCATCATAACCATTCTTCTACTTACAATAACTAGTGAACCACCCCGTTCACTCGAAGAAACATAAAAAGGAAGGTACTAACACCTAACCGAACTATCTCTAACTCACAATGCCTATCTAGGCACTAGAAGAGGTATTGGAGTCGTTTAGTTCCAAACAGATGCCATGGTCCTCGGATTTTTAAAGAAAAATGTTGAACCCCGAAGGATTCAACCGGGTTTTAAGAAAAAGTTAGGACCCGGTCAAATCTTATTTGGTTCCAACGCCTCCGAACCCAACTAGAGTACTAGAAGCCGCACTATGTGTGCATAAATTAACACTAAGTCACATACCCGAAACATAACGGGAAGAGCATCAGAGAAGATAAACATAAGGATCGCACTAACAGCTGAGGTCCTGAAATACCCAAGGAATAACTATAAGAAAAAGGAAGAACTTCTAGAGTTCAAACTGAAAATCATTTTAAAATCATTTTTGAACTTCTTTCAAATCTGGTCCTAATACCTTTAACATTTATTTTAAAACTTATAAAAAGTATCTTGAAAGAATGCCCAAACAAAACCGGGCACAAGAAGGAATCCTAGACGATAAGCTAGGATAAACCTGGATTTCTCGACCTTTACGATGCTGAGATCTCGGAAATAACCTTGAAATTTCTAGAACAAGGGCAACCCGTGCCCTAATTCACCGATTTTATAAAACAATTTCAAATAATATTTTTGAAATTTTCTTTCAAAAGCGAATTTGCATTCGGTACTCCTGGTCCCAAGAATTTAAACATATTTTACAAAACAAGTTTTTTAGATTTCTGACTTTCAAAAATAGTCAACGGGCACCAGGGAAATTAAAGAACACGATTTATAAAAATTCAAAAAAAAATCTTTAAGTTTTCAAAACTTTAAGAAAACCCTAGTTTGGTCCCAAAGATCCAAATCATGACCCAGATTTCAAGGCACCGGAATAACCACGGTTTAATACTCAAAAATACTTCCACAAATGGGAGGAAAGAATAACAAACCCATAAATATCAACAGTTGAAATAGAGAGATGACAAGATTCATAAGCCTAGGACAACCTTTGAATTTCTATACTCCTCACACCACCGAAGTGGTCTAACAATCAACCCGTAATAGTACCATTCACCAACTACGAAGGCCTATATGGCCAAGATCACAATGTCAACAAATTCTCAATATACTGCTACCCAGCTCAATTAGAGCCTAACATACGGGGAACCCTTACGCCCCAATGTCACTTTACTTTTTAACTTTAAGTTTTCACGGCTTCCTTTACACTAGGAATTTCACAACTTTCATTATAATTTAACCACAGTTAAAATATCAATTACAAACACCGCGCCCTAGCGCCCAAGAGAATAATACAAATCTTTAATTACAACTCAGGCATCACATGCTCAATATCAATAATCAATAATAACGGATAAGCACATGTCAAATAAATGCTCAATATGTATGTCAATGCAATGACGATGCAACTCCAATGCAACCCTAGCCACTAAAGGGTGAAACAAATATCCAGGAATCCCAAACCGTTCACTGCTGGGGCAACAAACCCACAACAGGAAGGGTGGGCGTCGCCAAATAAAATGCGGATACCACGACCGCGAGGAAATCGGCAAGTGAGGCCCAAGCCCTCACTCCCAAATGTCTGGAGAATTGAGAATTACTAGCTCCTTGGGTGCTAGACCACCCCCTGGCCAGTTGTTACGACATTCCAAACGATCCAGACATGCACATGATATAACTGAGGCATGCAACGTGCACCGAAACAATATATATATAACATGGTGTTATATGAATGCAAAATGCCTCCATATGAATTTAATATGTTCAACAACACGGCATAACAACCAAGCAATCTCATATAAAGCATGCTTCACAATTTAAATTACATAGTAATTAAATTCCATTTCTCACAGAAATTTCCTGGTTCTCGATTACCCAATCTTTATAGATTTTATATGCCAGCATGCTTTTAATTTAATTCCCAATAATTATTTTCAAATTAATTCGCCTTAGGGAAAATTAGACAATTAAATTCACAATTTAATTTCTTTATAATTTACGAGAAAATACAAGGGAACTAAAATCAAGTCTAAGTTATAACGTCTCTCATTCTCGTGAATCCCCCTAACATATTTTTAATTTAAATAAAATATCAACAACATGGGAAAACTTATTTATCGGATTTACTTCCCTATACACTTTCTATAAACCTATTTCGAGCTCAAGGGGGTACTAAACCGCCTATATCGATTTAATTTAAATAGGTTTATAATTATTTTAACTTATTCGAGAAATAGAATCTATTTAATTTCTCATGGGAAAATAATCTATTTAATTCCTCCGAAGTATTTCTATTTCCACCAATTATCTAATCCAACTATCGGTATTTCATAAATTTTATAAAATTCCTAGATTTCAATCTATCACTAGGAATTTAATTTAAATGTATTTATTTACCCAAGAACATGTAATGAGGTTGATTAGCATTTTCTACGCACTATTAGTGAGTGCCAGATATGAATATATATATAAGAATATATATATAGATTCCCACCTAATTATATATGCTTACAAACAGTCCCGCCGTGAACAGTACCGGCCGTGAATAGTGTTCGCCACCCAAAGTTGTCCGAAAAATATTTTGAATATGTCAAAACGACCGCCTTACTGTCCTATTGAATATAGTTGAAACCCGTTAGCAATCGATAAATAATTCGGAACAAATCTACAGAAAACGAAACTAAAAATCATATCAAAAATCTGAAATTCCCGGAGAACCGCTCAACGGTTTCGCACCAAATTCGGATATAACGTACACAGTACCGAAGCCGAGCTATCCTCCGAAAATCAGCCCAAACCGAGCCCGACTCGCCACTGAGTCAACCTGACTCGGTTGGGCCAAACTCGAAACTGGTTCACTACCACGTACGGCTAAACTGCGCCACCACCGGCGCGCCACCTCTGGCCGTCGTCGACCTCCAGCTCGCCATCACTCCGGCGAGCTATGCACCACCTGGGTCGCCATGTCCGGCGACTAAAACCTCCAACCAGGTCACACACCTCTAGGCGCGACCTCCCTGTCTCTCCCGTGATCTCTCTCTCTCTCTCTCTCTCTAACCGAACCAGAAAAGAAGATGATGGTGAATGATGGTCTGTGCGTGAGGGAGAGGAAAAGTAAGCTTCGTCAAACTGTGTCTGTCACAGAAACTGATTCATATACATATACATATTTTGGACTAATTACAAAAGTGACTCCCCTTTCTTCCAAAATCACTCTATCACCCCTATATACACATATATATACATATATTTAGTGTCAATTGTCATTTCAACTCTTTACTCTTCCAATATTATAAAAGCAACTCTCCAATTCTCCATATTTACAAAAGTGACTCCCAAGTTTTCCATAGTTACACATGTGACTCCTATCTCTTGCCAATTCACCTTTTTAACCTCAAGACATATATTATATCCATGTATATATATTCATTTTCCATTAGGCAATAATAATCCAATATATCCATATCCCATAAAATATACTGGGGACACTCAAATAATTCCACGTGAACCCATAAAATTTACCGGACTCCAAATAAATAATATAGGCCCAAATAAAAACTCTGGGGCACAAATTTTATCCACCAATTAAATCACCGAAAACCCCATGGTACTCCGAATAACTAATAAAGTCCGGAATAAATAATTCGGCTATATAATCGGATATAAACTAAAATAAATCACGAATCGACTCGCAATGTATATCACGCAAACTCGAAAAATAAACGGGATACCCACTAATCCCAATATATATCGGGAGCCTCCAAATAATAACACGTGAACTCGTAAGTCCACGGGACGTCAACTAAATAATATAAGCCTAAATAAATACGTCATGGTTCGAAACTCATCCACTTATTAAATCACCGAAAAACCCACGATCTCCGAATAACTAATAAAATCCGGAATAATTAACTCGATTGCAAAATTGGGTATGAATATTTATATAAACCAAATTAAATCACTAATCGCCTATCGGTTTACAGTACGCGCTCCCCGTAAACTCTACAGATAGTCAAGAAATAATACCAGTCAAAATAAACACTCCGGGTACGAGACTCAACTACCCGGTCATCGGAGTCGTCACTAATCCAATCGAATCAAAACCATAAGTGCCGAACAAACCAAACGTGTCGTCAAGTCGAAGTACTAAACACTACAGGTTTAAAGAAAACCGTATTAACACTTATCACGTACGTATAAACATGAAAAACGAGCATAGCAATACAAATACACATAAGCACGTAAGTCAAGCAACTAAGACACCTAATGCCTCATCAATACACAGGGCATCAACACACAGAGCATGTATATACAAACATAAATAAAACGAGCAAAAGGACTATCAATACTCTTAAGCACGTCAGCTAAACAAGGCACGTACTAACCCCATAACCAAGGGAAACAAAAATGTCGAACCCCTAAAACACTAACTACCGAACTCAAATCACTGAGTCGAAGCCCTAAGCGTCAAGCGTCGAAACAAATCCATTTAGTCGATAACACTAGCTGTCAATCGTCACAACTCAATCACGTAGTCGATAACAAGAACACACGTAAACGTTTCACCAAGTCCGAAACTACTAAACGTTACTGTCAAGTCACATAGTCATCATCGATACTCCACAAAGTCGTTAAGGTGATGATCGCCAAGTCGCGCAATCGAATCCAAGCGTAAACGCGAAAAATTTACTCGTAAAATACACTGAGTAACCATGACATCATGAACAAGTCACGCCATCACCGAAAATAAATCGAGAATAATTCAGAAAAAAGGGAAAATGAAACGGGGTGTTACAACTTTAGTCGACAAGAGGAAAGCCACTTTCATTCTTTCACATTCATTCTTCCTCCCTTCTTCTCTATGCAATTTGAGGTCCTTGGTGTGGGAATCGTGTCTTGACCGCAACTAGAAATTTGTTCTCCTAGTTGTGATCTTCGATTTGATACCAAATTCGGTATGTGATCTCTTTTGTTTTGATTCATTTTGTTTATAGAAATTTCAGATTCTGGAACTACTTGTTTTAACAAATCCTAAGCTTCCAATTCATTAATTTTAATTGGTGTTCGGTTCATTTATAATTTTTGACACATTTAGAATACATTTATATATATGTTGTGATATATCCCTCAAAATTTCAGAATTGTTTGATGACTAGATATTTAATTAAAAATCTGGAAGTACATGTTGTTCAGGTTAGTCCTGCTGTTGACAAAACTTATTTTTGTTTTTGTTTGGTCCCTTATTAATCATGTTCCCATATTTAGAAAGTTCTGAAAATTTTACAACATGTGTTCATATATGTCTATTATCATCCCTGAAAATTTTTAGAGGTTTTAAATAAGTATTTAATTTACTAAAAATCACATAAGTAAACTGTCTAGTTATGTTTTACTACTTGCTGATCCGATTTTGGTTTTAGTTTGACACTTTGTTTTACATGTTTTAGTACTCTAAAGAAATTCTGAAACGTTTATTGTAGGCTACCATATATGTCTAGTATATGTCAACCAAATTTCATAGTTTTGTAATGAATAAATATTGGCAAATAAATTCTGGAGTATTAGTTGTTCGTTCTACATTCTTATTGCAAAACAGTAACTTTTAGTATTGATTTGAGGAATCTATACTTATACTTTTGTATTTAAAGTTTTTTCACAAGATTATGGATGTATATGATATAAATCTGGATAATTTCAGATGTTTTTAACTTACGGATATTTTTGGAAAAAGTTGTGAGTGAGAGGTGTTCGATGTGCAGTTTTGTTATGAAAGTCTAACTTGTGTTATCATATTCAACCACTTGAACTTAACAATTGTTTTTATAACTTTGACAATAAACTTGCGTATATGTCTAAAGTGTATCCCAAAAATTTCATAATTTTTACGCATCTATATATTTTTATAAAATTCATTGTTTACCTATTGTCCGTTTTGCGATAGCATTCGAAACCAAACTTTTCGATTCTTAAATAAGTGGCTTATCTTCATCGATTTATTCTGAATTGTTTTGTGTAGATATTCCTATATATCAGAATGATTATTGACAAATTTTACTATAAAAATCGATGTGGTTATGTTTGAGGAAATTATTCAATATGTGTTATTTCGTTTCAGACAAAACAGGGTGCAAGTGAAGGCATGAATGGAGAACATCTCACTTATTCGTTCTCTACACAACCTTTTTATTTTTAACTTGGTATTTATTGGATTTTTCATCTAGGTTTGAGGTAGGGATTTATTAGGGTATCGTGGGAGTTTAAAAATCTTTGTAAAGGCGGTAACTCGCGATAAAAACTGATTCGCAAGGCTTATTTATTTGGGATATGGCCCAAGCTTTAATTATCTGGGATATGGCCCAGGATTGGAATATTTGGGGAAACGGGCCCAAGTAAAAGATTATTTGGGAGATTGGCCTAAATAATTGATTACTTGGGGAAATAGCCTAAATATGGTTTTACGCGAGAGCTTGCATTATATAGAGGAAGGTATGAGGGGCTGATGTGTTTTATAGCTCGTATCAGAAACTTATAACCCTATATGTTGCTCGCGTAGGGAGTACTACTCCGAATCTAGGGGAAAAGCTGGGGATGAGTAAATAGTGGGTCGCGACCTTATTTACACCATCCTAAACAAGAGTACCTTAGAGAGGCCGATAGTATTCAGGGACATGACCAAGACATGCATGATTGGTCATGACCCAGGAAAGCTATAACGACATCCTTGGCTAAGGATAAATCAGATCCGCGATGAAATAGGCGCGGATCACGGGGCATGGCGCATAGCATGACCCATGCATGAGATTACGTGAATCCGTTTCGCATAGTCGAATGCGCGAGATAACACTGTGCAAGGTATTTATGGCGCATTGTATAAATCCGCGCATAAGATTACGTGAATCCGTTTCGCATAGGCAAGTGCGCGAGATGATACTGTGCAAGGTATTTATATCGCGGATTGGTACACAGGAACCATGTCGCGAGACAGGTGCTGACGTGGCAATATAAATCCGCGAGGATTACTGAGCACTCACGTCTATAAATAGAGGTGCGAGAGCTCATTTGAAGGGGAGTTTTCGGAGACTAAGAGAGAGAAATTCCTAGAGAGAGAGAGAATTTCTCAATCACTTGTACTTGCTATCTTTTCCTCCATTTTCTCTGTAAAGCAAATCAAAAGCAATAAAAGCATCATTGCCGTTATTTTACTGACGTCCTTGTGTAAAAACTATCTTCACATCATCTAAAACTTGCGAACCCCTACAATCTTCATTTATGCATTTTCATATTTATATATAGAATGATCATGAGATTTTTGTTATTTTTTACATAAGTTGTGAAATTGCTTTAATATGTTTAAATGCATTGATTCATGGCACGATAGAATTTTATTAGGTGGATCATGGAATGTGTGTATATTTATTACTTACGTGCGCATGTGAATGACATTTATGATTTGATAAATTGTGAAGTGATTGTTGATTTTGGAAAAATGTCGTGTGGTGTGAGCAAGAGGGGATGAAGGAGCTCCAGGGGTGCAAGACCTCGAATTATCGCGTGATTGGTTGACGTCACCGGAGGGTTAGTAGCCCCAAGGTAATCATTTGACTAGTCAGATGGACGGTGAGTTCATGGCCTAGGGTTTGTATCACGACATAATTTTCCCACTTGATGATTTCAAATTTTTTTTGACTAAGCAGATGGACAGCGAGTCTTGGCCTAGGGTTTGTATCACAATATAATTTTCCCACTTGATGATTTTGAATTTTTATGCTATTTGGTTTGTGATAGTTGGATTTGAGTTCATACTGAGATTATTGGTTTTGATTTCATGATTTTGGAACTTTTTAAGTTATCTTATTGATGATATTTAAATTATTCTACATGAGTTTGTATTGTGATTTTTGATGCATTTATATTATGGAATTGGACTAGGTTAGAGACCATACCCTATATGTATTAATTGATTTACATACTTGATGAATCTTACACTTCATGATTTTTCTCTACTGGGCCGTTTGTGCTCACCCCTTAACATTTTTCAGGAAATGAGTTGGTGAAGGATTCGCGAGCTATCAAAGTGGTGGAATTTGAACTTAAACTAATTGCATTTTATTGAAACGACAAGTGGTGATTATATATTTATTGTGATTGTATTTGGGTACTTTATTATTAAAAATGGTATTTGTAATTGATTTAATTTCGAATCAAAAGCTATATTTATTTGTTTTACTTACTTATTTTTTTTAGTACGCCTAGAGGTTGGTGTAGCAATTGATGAATAACCACTGTGATAATACAATGTTTGGAACCACTATACAAAAATATAGGATAACGTGGAGAAGGATTGTAACAATAAAACGTTGAGGCACGGGATTCTGTCAACAGCAAAGACCAAATCAAATAAAGTATTTTGAAATACCATATATACCCTCAATAATACAACAATCCCCCACATATTTCAAAATACAGAATAATTATGAAATTTCTTAAAGGACTATAAGAAAACAATGCATCAAAACTAGTGTCTTTTGGACTATGAACCGGCCCTAAGGGAAGTAAATTGTGATCTACAGAAAAATTGGTAAAACTATGTTTCTATGAACCAAGATTTCTTAATCGTAAATCATACAGTTAACCAGTCACGTTGTTGTCTCGATACCGAAGTTGTTCATAAGGGGTTGGCACGAATAGGCCTTGCACCCTACCTGGATTTTCATAAGTGCTCTAGAGAGCATGCCTAAACTCTTATAAGAGGCGGCCCCACTTCTACACTATATAGGTGAATCTATCAAGTGTGTGCTGTAACTAGACACACTATCCATAAGGGCTGTATAATTCATTAAGAATTTCAATTCAACCTTTTACGTTACAGTTTTGCACTATCAACACCATAGGGAGGGATTCTCAAAACATTAAAGTGATAGTGAATTGCCAGATCAACCAATAACTTGTTTTTACCCATATAAACCTAATTCATGGGATCTCCATTCACATAGGTTGGGTTACCATCACTGTTGACCTTTGTTATAGTCTTAAGTCCCATCCCCCTTGATGTTTCACTCACTAGTTTCCTACCTAGTGTTTGCACAAATCTTCTACAAATTTAGTAAGGTGTGGGCATGCCAGATTCAAGTTGAATCAAAGAGTAAATTCCGAGAAAACTAGAGACTATTTCCTTGGAAGATGATTATGATTAAGCGATTATTTTTGGGTTCTTTTTACCTTAGTCAAAAGGACTTAAATGTTAAAGTTTTTTAAAAAATAAGAAATTAAGAGTGAAAGTGAAAGTTGGCAGAAATATATTTAAGTTAGAAGAAACGCAAATGGAAGAAAGTAAATTGTTGCTGGAATTTAAATGCTGGAAGATAAATGACTGGAAGAAAGTAAACTACTGGAATTTGAATGTTAGAAGATACGTAAATGCCAGAATTGAAAGTGCACAAAGTAAATTGCATGAATTTAAAGTGCATGAAGGTAAATGAATTGAAAAGAAATGACTTGTATTACAATGACTGGAATTGAAATATAAGGAATTGAAAATACATGATAAAATGAATGACAATTTAAGAAAATTGCATTGTAATGATTTGTGTTGTGCCTTGGGGGGGGGGGGGGGGGGGGGGGGGGGCTTAAAGTTACATAATGTGTTCTATTTATAGCCTTAAGGGTGCATATGTGTGTAGTCTTCAACCTTGCTCCAGAGTGTGCCAAGTGTCCATCAAACTATCCACTTATTTGCTTAATTATCTCATATTCTGCCACGTGTCGGTAGAAGTTACATCTTCCATTTGTGGTTACAAGTGCTATCTTCTAGCTGTCTCTCTTCCAGACTGCCACGTATCCCCATGATCTATTGGTTGTTTTACACTTCTTCATTCATATTTAAATGACTTGATGAATCTAGCCTTAATTTAGGCCAAATTAGTATCCTTAATCTTAGCTTAGTGGCCTCCTTTTAAAGTGCAACCAACTCCCATTAACTCCTTAATTTTAGCAACTAACATATAGGTGATCAGGAACCACTTTCTTCCATTTAGTGTCAGCAACCCTTATCTTCCAGGGCATCAGAAATAACTTCTTCCACATAACTTCCACAATTGTTATCTTCCAAGTTATCAGAAACCGCTTCTTCCAAGTAACTTTAACAATCGCCTTTTTCCAGGTCATCAGAAACCATTTTCTTCCACGCAACTTTCGTAACCACCATCTTCCATCTTCCAGGTAATCAGGAACTGTTTTCTTCCACATAGTTGACTTCAATTCTGCAAAATGCATGCCACGTGGCCGAATAATAGGCTACCACATGTATGGAAATTTTGGGTATCAACACCTAGTGGTTCTGTTAGAGGATCAGCCAAATTCATCTCTGGCCTTACAAAGTCTAGGGATATTACCCTAGTATCAAGCAGTTGTCTCATAAGATTATGTCTTAGGCGTATATTCCTGTTTTTCCCATTATATATTTTATACTTTGCTTTGGTTGTTTCAGCCTATCAATCACAATGCAAAGACACGACAATGTCGATCTCTTTTATAAAGGGATATTTTCTAAGAGGTTTCTAAGCCACTCAGCCTCAGACTAAACCATTTTCAAGGCTATAAACTTAGATTCCATAGTGGAACGAGCTATGCATGTCTGCTTAGAATATTTCTAAGAGAATGCACCCCACAAAGAGTGAATACATATTCACTTGTGGATTCATCTCATTTGAATCAAGAATCCAGTTAGCAACACTATAGCATTCTAATATAGTGGGAGGAAATCCATTTACATTAACTCATAGTCATTTGTCCCTCTCAAATATCTAAGTATTTGAGTTAGAGTCATCCAATGTTCCTTATCAGGATTTGGAGTGTACCTGCTCACTGTATAAACTGCATATGCAATATCAGATCAAAAACATTTCACTAAATGCATTAAACTACCAATTATTTGAGCATACTCATGTGGTGATACACTTTATTCTTTATTTTTATCAGTAAGGTGTGAAAGCAGGTTGACACTTACTATGACCAAATTTTCTTAATATCTTTTCCACAAAGGGTTCTTGAGAAATCATGTTTACCATTATATATTCTAGTAATTATTATTACTAGAAATACATTTGTTTCTCATAAATATTTCATATTAAAGTGAGAAGCTAAAAAAAGATTTTAATCTCATTAAATATCTCTATTAGTTCACATAATGAGCATGTCATCCACATACAAGCACATAATTCCACATGAATTATATATTGAAATATTTATAATATAAGCATTATTCCGCTTCATTGATTATGTATTCATTTGATACTAACACATTATCAAGTTTTGCACATTACCCTTCATCGGAAAATAATTTTCAAATAAATCAGCATTTTTGGTCTCAACAATGGTGTTAACTTCCATTAGGTCAATACTACTTACCTTCACTATTTTGTGTATTATCAATAAACATAGCATCAAATGTCATGGGTCCTAATTTTTCTCTTTCTAGGTTCCGGTTGGAGGACCTTAGCAAGACACCCCCACACTTTTAGGTGTAACTTATTAGATGGATGGCCTTTCTATAACTCATATGGTATTATACCGGTTTTCTTATTGTAAAGAGTAACGATTCGCGAAATAACATAACGGCTAAATAACTCATTGTGATAATGGCCCAACCTGTATTTATTTGGGATATGGCCCAGGTTTGGTATATTTGGGGAAACCGGCCCAAGTAAAAGATGATTTGGGAGATTGGCCCAAGTAATCGATTACTTGGGGAACTAGCCCAAATATGGTTCTTTTTATGCGAGAGCTTGCATTACACAGAGGGAAGTATGAGGAACTGGTGTGTTTTATAGCTCGCATCAGTAACTCATAACCCTATATGCTGCTCGCGTGGCGAGTACTATGCGGAATCTAAGGGAAATGCTTGGGATGAGTAAGTAGTGGGTCGCGACCTTATTAACACCATCCTAAGTAAAAATACCTTAGAGAGGCCGCTAGTATTCAGGAACATAACCAAGGCATGCATGATTGGTTATGGCCCAGCAAAGCTATAAAGGCATCCTTGGCTAAGGATAAATCGGATCCGCGATGCAATAGGCGCGGATCACAGGGTTTGGTGCATAATATGAACCGCGAATTCGTTTCGCGGATGATATGTGCAAAGGTATTTATGGTGTTCAGTATTAGTTACGCATAAGAGTACGCGAATCCGTTTTGCGTAGTCATGGGCGTAGAATAATACTGAACAAGGTATTTATATCACGGATTAAGTACGCAGGAACCATGTCGCGAGACAGGTGCTGACGTGGCAATAGAATCCACGAGAATGATAGAACCATGTCGCGAGACAAGTGCTGACGTGGCAATACAATCCGCGATAATTACTCAGCGGTCGCGTCTATAAATAGAGGTGCGAGGATTCACTTGGGAAAGGAGGAAGAACTTTTTTCAGAGACCGGTAGAGAGAAAATCCTAGAGAGAGAAAATACTTCAACTACTTGTACTTGCTGTCTTTTTCTCCATTTCTCTTTCATTTTTCTCTGTAAAAGAAAATCAAAAGTAATAAGAGCATCAATACTGTAGTTTTAGCTGACGAACTTGTGTAGAAACTATCTTCGTATCACTTAAAACCTGCGAACCCTTACATTAAAGGCGACTCTGCTGGGGAGAAGATGTCTTCTGCACAAGTGGAGCCTCGTCAACCTCGGCGGAGAGGTCGACCACCAACCCGGCATACTGAACAAATGGAAGAGGAAACAGCAGCACAGACACAAGGAGGGGAACCAACCCAACCAGCACGAAGACAACGACGTCGCGCAAATGTTGGTGCAAATCAGGCAGAAACCCCTCCGATGACAGAACCAGTAGTGAATTCGGCAGAATTGCCAACAGTTCTACTGCAAACTCTTCTCAACATCCAGGAAACACAAAAGGCCATACTTCACTTCATGGAGGCCTCGCGTGTTCCACCACAGAATGTTGAATCACTAAGGATGGATAATCAGACTTTTCCAGAGGACTCAGCACAAGAGTTTTTTCGTGAATCAGTAAGAGCTGAGCCCCTAGAGAAAGAGTCATATATCACTAAGGAACAACTGCGAGCTATCCTGAATGAAAAATCTGAAACAGAGGAAGTGGAAATTGCCCTGCCATATCATCCTAGTATTATGGCCTTGCCATATCCGAAAAACTATGGGGCACCGATCTTTCATCAATTCGACGGCAAGAAGGGAAATGCAAAAGAGCACATAGCCAGGTTCGCGGATGCTCTGGGATCACATAGAAACAATGAATATTTAAAACTCTGAGAATTCTCCAAGTCTTTAAATGGAACGGCATATACATGGTATACTGGTCTCGCTCCGGCTTCAGTGACCAGCTGGACGGATATGGTGCTCAGATTCTACACCAAATTCTTTCAAGCTGATGAGGAAGTCTCAATGATTTCGCTCACAAGGCAAAGACAACGCTTTGGGGAGGAGGCATCAGCTTATGTCCGGAGGTTTCGCGAGACTGCTTTGCAATGTCATGAATCAATTTCCGAACTGCAATTGATCAAAATTTGTATAGAAGGGATGTTGCGGGAATACAGAGTGCATCTGGTCAATCACGAAGTCAAAACTTTTTCTGCACTTGTTGATCATGCCCGAAGATTAGGAGAAGTTTTGGTTCTCCCGACACGACCAAATATCAGTACTAGACGGATACCGATGGTAGCAGCTACGCAGAATGGAAAACCTAGGGAGGAGCGCGTTGGGAGATCTGAACCATGCCCTTTACCTTTCAGCGAAAAAGAGGCAATTGCTTTGCTAAATCAATGGGTCGCAGATCATGTCATAACGCTACCTCCAGTACAAAGGGTGCCATCAAGAGAGGAAAAGATGAAGAATAACTACTGTCCCTTTCACAGGAGTGTTCGGCATTCGTTAATGGGATGTTGGGCGTTTCGAAGTTTGGTGCATCGAAAAATAGCATCAGGAGACTTGGAAGTAGCAAAGAATGTAGTTCATGAGCCTTTCCCTGCACATGTGGCTGTGGTGACCGCTAGAGACAATACTGAGGATATGGCCAATGTCACCAAGTGTGATTGCCCACCAGTACGTGAAGCAAGGGAGAATGCTAAGATAGATGTCTTCTTCAATGAGCTCCCAATACAGGAACATGTGAAGGAATTCTTGAAAGAGCAAACAGTTGCCGCACTCAATCATACCATTGAAATTCCGCAGCATGAGAGGGCCTCCAGTAAGATCACATTTTTTGAAGAGGACAGACAAGCACCTTTTCCCCATAATCGGCCCCTGTATGTACCGGCCATTGTAAACGGTCGAGAGATGAAACGAGCTTTCTTAGATGGGGGAGCGTCAGTCAATTTGATCCCGCTAGCCACTTTGCGAATGATCAATTTTCCCGAAGGAAAAATCGTGAATCATACTATTGCAGTTACTGATTTTAATGGAGATCAGCAGGTCACTATGGGATTCGCGACATTGGACCTCAAAATTGGGAAGATCAGGGGGCCCACCAAATTTCATGTCATAAAAGGGGAACCCTCATATCAATTGTTGCTGGGAAGACCGTGGCTGCATGCATATGGCGTAGTGCCGTCATCCTATCACCAAGTGATGAAAGCCAATTGGGGAGAAGGAATAATGACCGTAAAGGCATCCAAAAGTCCTTTCTGCGCGTCAGAGGCCGATTTTGCAGATGTAGTCTACTTCTCAGAATACAGTGAGGAAAATGGGCCCGACGTTTTTTCTACACCATTGCCAGAATGGAACGAACTGCAAAATACTAGTGCGGTTAAACGGAAGCATAAGGAGGTGAGCTGGTCACGGGTCAAAAAGCCCGATGGACGAGTAGTGTATAAATTATGACGGGATTGGGGGTCAGAAGCTTGCAATGTTGGCACTGGCCCCGGGAAAGATAAGACCATACAAAGAAAATTTGAAGCTGACCCTAAGGTGCTGAAAGCGGATCCGCGGTCAGAGCATGGGTTGTGTGAAGTGGACATAGGCGATGGTACGGATCCGCGACCTACCTTCATAAGCAGTAGGCTGCCTGAAGATACTAAGATTGCTCTGATAGAATTGCTCAAAGAATTTCGAGATGTCTTTGCTTGGGACTATAATCAAATGCCAGGACTCAATGTTGGGTTGGTAAGCCACCACCTTCATGTAAATCCCGCATCAGAACCAAAGAAGCAAAAACAACGAATATTTCATCCCGATTTAGAGGTACAAATTAAGGCAGAAGTAGAGAAACTGCTGAAAGCAGGATTCATCAAGCCAACTCAGCATCCGACATGGCTCGCGAACAATGTTCCTGTAAAGAAGAAGACTGGGCAGATACGCGTATGTGTAGATTATCGTGATCTCAATAAGGCTTGCCCAAAAGATGATTTCCCTCTTCCTAACATTGACACTATGGTGGATGCGACCTCAGGGCACGAGATTTTCTCACTAATGGACGGATTCAGTGGGTACAATCAGATTAAGATGGCGCCGGAGGATGCTGAGAAAACTGCTTTTCGCACCCCCATGGGGAATTTTCATTATACGGTCATGCCATTTGGGCTTAAAAATGCCGGCGCCACGTATCAGCGTGCCATGACAGCCATATTTCATGACCTAATGCATAAAACTGTGGAGGACTATGTCGACGATTTGGTGGTGAAATCCAGAGCCATACAAGATCATGTGGGAGATTTGCAAAAGGTACTGCATCGATGTCGCGAGTATAATTTGAAGATGAATCCCCTTAAATGTGCCTTTGGAGTACCAGAAGGAAAGTACTTGGGGTGTGTTGTACATCGGTATGGCATTGATATGGACCCGACAAAGGCTAAGGCAGTATTAGAAATGACTCCACCTGCAACTCGCAAAATGTTGAAAACTTTTATGGGAAAAATATCTTATCTGAGGAGGTTTATCCCAGCACTGGCGGAAGTAACTCACCCACTCATGCCGTTGTTGAAAGAAAAATCTGAATATAGCTGGGGAGAAGAACAACAGGATGATTTTGAGAAATCAAAAAGATTTTGGCATCACCAAAAACAATGGTAGCGCCCGAGTCAGGAAAACCATTGATAATGTATCTCACTTCCACCAATAGATCCGTGGGAGCTCTGTTGGCCCAAGAACATGAAGGGGAAGAAAAGCCTGTTTACTATATCAGTCGGATACTCAAAAAACCAGAGTCGCGGTACACATCATTGGAAAAGCACTGTCTCACTTTAGTATTCGCAGCCCAGAAGTTTAGACACTATTTGCTGGCACATCCATTAGAGTTGATCACAACAAGTGACCCCATACGGTATTTGCTCACAAAGCCCATACTCAGTGGAAGAACTGCCCGGTGGTTATTAGCACTATCTGAATATGAGATCACATGCTCTAGACCAAAGGCAATAAAAAGTCAAGCCTTGTCAGATTTGCTAGCTTTATTTCCTGGAGGAGCTGAACCCAAGATGGAGGAGATAGGGATGGCGAGCATGGCACAGGGCACGGAATTCACATTAGAATTCGATGGTTCATCCACTGAAAAAGGAGGGGGAGCTGGTTTCGTACTGAGAAATGAAGAAACAAAAGATGAAATAGTCATGGCTTACAAGCTCGACTTTCCTTGTACCAATAACATTGCCGAGTATGAAGGATTGGCGCTAGGATTGATGATGGCTCAAAAGCTGGGGGCAAGGGTACTTCATGTTAAAGGAGATTCCAAGCTGGTCATTAAGCAGGTCAGAGGAGAGTATGATGTCAAAGAACCTCATCTGGTGTCCTACAGAACCCTTATTCGTCAGATAATAGAAGACTTTGGGATTGTGAGTTTTACGCATGAGCCGCGAGAAAGAAACCGACGATCGGATGCACTTGCGACATTGGGTTCGCGAATAAATTTCCAAGGAATGAAGTCTTCTGTACAGGTAGTACGAAGAACTGACTCAGTGATCAGTAACGGAGAGGAATCAGAGGAGTATAAAGAACATGATTGGAGAGCACAGATAGTACATGCTCTACTGAAGAACGATAACAATGCCTTGAGACAGGAATACCAGCTTATAAAAGGTGTGTTATATTACAGGGCCGCCGGAGGAATTTTGGCTAGATGCGTAGCAATAGACGAGATAAAGGAACTGCTCCAGAAAGCTCACTGGAAAATATGCGGTCAAACGGACGTCAGTCTCTACCGAGTTTTGCAGCGAGAAGGCTTCTTTTGGCCAAGTATGAAGGATGAGGCAGTAAAGTTACAAAGTAGCTGTCAAAACTGTAATGCATATCCATCCGCGAGTGAAGGTAATATAGCAGACTTGATAGACTGGCGGGACAAATATGTGCACTATTTGAAAGATGGGATTTTGCCGGAAAAAGATCAACCGCGGTTCAGAAAATTGGCCTCGCGATTTGTCTTACAAGAGGAAAAATTGTTCCGCAAAATTTTTGAGGGAAAATTGATGAAGTGTGTAAGCGAAGAAGAAGCGGGGGAAATATTGAAACAGGTTCATGTGTTTGGCCACCAAGGACCTAGAAAAATGTTTCAACAGCTCCTATCATCTGGGTATTACTGGCCAACGATGGAAAGGGACTGCAGTGATTTTGTCAGAAAATGTCACGTATGTCAGGTACACGGGGATCTTATTCATGCTCCGGGAACTGAATTACACAGCTTAGCAACCCCCTGGCCTTTCCATACTTGGGCGCAGGATATAATTGGACCAATCACGCCGCAGGCTCAGGGACATGTGTGGATTTTAGTAGCAACTGAATTATTCACAAAATGGATAGAAGCTATCCCATTAAGAAGAACGACAGCAGACAATGTGGTGCGATTCATAAAGGAAAACATCATCTGTCGATTTGGGATACCAAAGGTGGTACTGTCGGATAACGGGACTCCTTTTGTCAATAGTAAAGTCGCGGATTTGTTGGGGAGATACTCAGTCATTCATCACAAATCCACGCCTTACTATCCAAAAGGAAATGGACAGGCTGAGGCCTCTAATAAAGCGCTAATTCGAATCCTGTCCAGGATGGTGCATGATAATCAGAAGAAATGGGTAGAAGAGCTTCCAATAGCACTATGGGCACATCAAACCGCATACCGAAGCGCGACAAACATGACCCCTTATGCACTGGTATATGGAGCAGAGGCTGTGCTACCTGCAGAACTGGAGTTGGCTGCTAAAAGGCTTGCATACAGCAGCAGTTTGGAGAACAGGATATTGGAGATAGAAGGATTGGATGGAGCTAGGGCTGAAGCATTCACAAATCAAAAAGAGTACAATCAGAAACAAGCAAAAAACTACAACAAAAAGGTACGATACAGATGGTTTAAGGTAGGGGACAGAGTGTTGAAAGTGGTACCAGCAATCATGAGAGGACAAAGGGTAAGAAAATTTGAAGCCAAATGGGAGGGTCCGTATGTGATTGTAAGTGAAGGAAGTAGTGGGTACTACAGAATGGAGCATGAAATTACCCGCGGAAATACTGGACCTCTTAATGTAAAATGGATCAAGTTGTACCAATCTTAAAATACAAGAGGCGAATGATAAAAAATCAGCACAATGTATATAAAATTGCATCTATGAATGTGTATTGAGTACATCATAAATATACATATTCACTCAAAAAGAGAAAGCAATCAGAACAAATTGCGGCTAACAGGAGAGGAAATATGGAAATTTTCATGCTCCTCCTGTAACTCGCGGGAACGCATAGTATGTTCCGCAGCATCCTTAAGTCTTAACGCATCTTGCTCTGCAGTAGCTAAAATAGCACGGGCCTCTTCCACTTTTGATATACTGGCTTGATAATCAGAAAAAGCTTTGACCTCAGCACAGTACTTCGCGTATAGGCGCTCAACCTTTTCAAGATGAACCTCCCACCAGGTCACGTTCATTTTCATATTCTTCCAATCCTTGATACGGGCGCGACAAAGTGGTAAGGTGTTGGGAGAAAGGTCGCGGATGCAAGTAGTCATCAGCGAAGCAAAAGTATCCGCGATTATATGCAGAAATGTAAGCTGGAGAAGGGGATCATAGAGCTC
Source organism: Cornus suecica (assembly GCA_963922005.1). Classification (NCBI taxonomy): domain Eukaryota; kingdom Viridiplantae; phylum Streptophyta; class Magnoliopsida; order Cornales; family Cornaceae; genus Cornus; species Cornus suecica. The sequence continues at coordinate 60,361,603 of OY998243.1, forward strand.
CATAGTAGCAAAAGTCTCGGGATGACTACTGAAAACGCGATCCAAAATGGCCATATCGCCTGAATAACATAAAAAGTTGCGCCAGTAGACTTGATCCTGCTGAAGGTTTAGAGTCAAGGGCGCGGGAATAGCCTGGGGAGGGGATTGATGTGGTTGGGTTTGTGGCACAGATGAGGTAGTAGGATCAGATGTATGAGTATGTAAAGGCTGAGGGGTTTGTGTATATGGCGCGGATGTGGTACCAGGAATGGAAGTATGAGTTTGTGAGGGATGAGGTTGAATTTGCTGCACTGATAAGGAGGATTGGTTATGTGTTTGATCAGGGTGAATAAGAAGAAAAAACGAATCAGAATTAGGAAAGGTCAGGTTTTGTAAAGTGTTTGGAGGTGAGGGAAATTCGTTGAGAAGAGTTTCAGGATCCTCAAATGCGGAATTGGGAAATAAGGATTCAGGACTCTTATTGGTTTGACCTGCGAAAAAAAAATGGATTACCAAGAAGTCAATATTACATGGAGAATTGTATTCGCGGATCCAAAATAGTATAAATGTTTAGTTTTTACCAGCATTCGCGGTCTCAGTTTGATTCATGGCAAGGGAAGATTCCATATCAGTTTCAGGACCCCCGAAAAGGGATCTTTGAAGTTGGGACCCACCCTGGAGAGTGGCAGCAAGCTCAGCAGCGATATCACAAACAATAGGTTCCATATGCCGAGCATCCGTATCAGAACCAGAAGCTTCAGGGTCAATTGCTGCTGCAACGACCACTTCTGAGTCAGGAACGGTGTCATGTGTTTCAGGTATGTCCAGAACATTCGCAATCTCAGTTTGGGCCGCAACATCAAAATTTGTTGTCGGGACCGCGGATTGGTCAATGTGGGATGAAGTCGTGACAGATGGATGAGCATCCTTACGGATAATGGAAGAAATGGGAAGATCATCCCCATCATCTGAATCTGAGAGTAAAATATTCCTCGCGACTTTAGATATTTGCGATGCATTCTCTTTTCCTTGATCAGGGAAGTCTGAGAGTATATCAGCTATCTCGCGATCAGAGTCATTAATAGAATGGTCAGCTTCCTGATTGGCATATGTTCCAAGACCGCGAGCTGTACAAGGGTACATAAAACAATAAGTATAATGAAAGCACAAGAGTATGAAAGATAAAGGAAGATTTAAAACAAGTTAGGAAATACATGAAAGTAAGGGATCAGAAGCATGAATGTCCTCCACGACCCTGGCAACCGTATCCAATAAGGAGCTTGTGTTTTTAGGTAATTCTACAATCCGCGAAGATGGTTCATCCTGATCTTGATGTGACTGAAAAACAATAGGTTCAACTCCAAATCTGTCAGGAGAGATCAAGGTAGAAGGATTCGACCTTCTGCGAATCAAGGGAATAATATCTACCTCATCATCCTCGGAGGAATGATTAGCAGCAGCCTCTAAAATCTGGGCTCTGTGCTCTCTTCTCCGCAGAGACAAAGGGATATAGTCGAGGGGGTCATCCGTAGTATTAACTACTATTGAGGGGGCTATTGGTGAAGAAGGTCGCGATGGCGATGTAACAACCGATCTCGCGGATCTCTGAAAACAAATAAAGTAATCTTAGATATATTAGAAACAAAGTTGACAACAGTGAGTAAGAATAAAGTATTAAGTTATAACTTTATTACCAAGCGTTTAGAAATAGGTTCCTCGTGAACCGGAATAGAGGTGGTGACTTCGACACGCTCGGAATGCTTCCGTTTAGGCGCAGGAGGAGCTTTGGATTTACCCTTTTTCTCCTTCAAAATTTTCTGTTTCTTGTTGACCGGATTCGAAGTACTTGGGCCTGCATGATAGACAGGCGCTGGAAGGGAAACCCTGCTATAAAAGCCGCGGGAACCATGGGGCTTGTGCAATTTCAGAGATGAGTCTCCCATGAATATTTTTACCGGGGCAATTGGTCTAGGAGGACCCATCACAAAAGTCTGAAAATCTGTTGTCACTTGAAGCCAAAAATCAATATATGCCGCGGTTCGGCATCCTGCTCGAGATCTCGCGGGAATAAAAATGGCAAAGGAGAATTCTTCATGTTTTTTCTCATATTCCTCGCGGTACCTCACCAGGGCCGCGTCATAGCTGTCAGGAGAATCACCTGAGGGAGGAGCAACATAGACCGGAATAGCTTGCTCAAAACCCAGTTGACGGGCTACTCGCGAAAGATTATAAAGTGTGGTCCGCGAAAAGGAATCATCAAAAACGGGCAAGCAGCAACCAAAGGAAAAAAAGGCAAAGATGTGCTCCTCATGGTGTTGATAACCATAAGCGGTTTGTTCCTCCATGGGATAGAAAGAAGGAAAATAAATACCATCTAAAGGCATTGTATAAGGCCTCCAAGAGAAATTACTACTAAAGTCAATGAAATCCTCAAGTCGCTTGGTGGAAAGAAGGCCGGACCAGCGAGCGGCTCGCGATCTGAGAGTAGGGGAATCAGGGTTTGAAGATGAAAAACTAAGGGGCTTGGGTGCATATTTTGGGAATCTTTCGAAGATAAAGAGCATAAGGAAAAGGCAGGGGACATGGGTGCTTATGTCATATCTACCAACTGACCTCAGAAAATCGTTGGATAAAGTGTCCAACTGAGAATAGAGGGTACCCAGAAAGAGGGGGGCTAAGGGAAGCCTTATACCCCACGAGGCTATAGAAGCCATCAAAAATACTAGTTTATTGGGTCCATCTTCAGGACGCCCCTGGAAAATGTAGCGGTCCAACCAATAAGCTAAAAATCCAGCTAACTCAAAGTCACCATTGAATTCTGGACCAGGCACCGATTCGCGGTCTTGACCGCGGAGAAGAGGAAGTTTTGGTTCATACTCCCTGAAGAAGTGATGACACCAACTCGAGTACTTCAACTTAGCACTTTTTATTAAAGGTGCCTCGTCAAGTATGGTACCATCCTTGAAACGACTACCTCTTTTCGCGGCATAAGCTGCGCAGGACTGGAGGTGAGAATTAATCACTTGGTCTGCCTCACTGAAGGCTGGGGTATCTAGGGATCGCGAGTCAAAAATAGGGAGCCTAAACAGCACGTACACGTCTTCTAGGGTTGGGGTAAACTCCCCCCAAGAGGTTACAAAGGTGTGCGAGAAAGAGCTCCATCGCGACACCAACAGATTGAGTGCATCCGCGTCTCGACAAACAGATAGGTCCGAAAAGAGTTCTATGGACTCAAGTAAACCTGCCTGCCTAAGAGTCTCGCGGTGCCTGTCCTGACTGAGTATGTGGCTGGACCACATCCTCCAGTGGGTAATAGGTGACACATGTCTTTCATATTCTATAAAAGAATATGGGACATCACCTCTTTCAATAAGGAGGCGAAGAAGTGAGGAAGGTGGGATATTGGCTAGGGGTGTTTCACCGTCAGAATGAATAAACATGGGTTCATCCGCAATATCTCCCGCGGGAGGAAGGTTCTCAATGGAACTCCAGAAATGATCATGGGAATTCTCAAAAAATGGGGCATTTCTCCATTCTGTTGGTTGGGGAACAGAAGGGATAGACCCAAATGGAGGAACTAAAAGTTTGGGGGTAGAGGATCTGGCCATTGAAATAAAGGATTGAAAATAAAAGGAGTAAAGGTTAAAGAAATTAGACCGCGAAGAAAATAGAGGATTAAAAATAACACTAAAAAGATTTGAAGCAGTAAAAGCAGAAAAAATGAAGGCAAGAGGAAAAAGTTAAATGAAATAGACAAGAGCAATTTTTATAGGGGAAGGGCCCGGAAACCTAGAAGGTGCCATTAATGACCGCGGAAGCCGAACCGGCGCCAAGGTTGCCGCAGATTCAAATATCGCGGATCAGAGGATAATAATAATTTACGAAAAATAAGAAAGGTACGGAGAAAGTAAAATAAGCATGTGCACAAAATTCATGGGAAAAACAGAAAAGGACCAAGAAAGAATGTTCGCGGATCAAGAGAAGTGAAACCGGGGAAATAAATCTGCAGGAGAAATGCCGAAGGTTATTGCACTTTAAACCGGGGAAAAGCAGTTTTGAAGCAGGGATTTAATTCGCGAGGCTACAGGTTATTGAACTTTTAATACTTGGCCAAGTATCAAAAGTGAAATGGGGAAAAATGTAAAGAGTAACGATTCGCGAAATAACATAACGGCTAAATAACTCATTGTGATAATGGCCCAACCTGTATTTATTTGGGATATGGCCCAGGTTTGGTATATTTGGGGAAACCGGCCCAAGTAAAAGATGATTTGGGAGATTGGCCCAAGTAATCGATTACTTGGGGAACTAGCCCAAATATGGTTCTTTTTACGCGAGAGCTTGCATTACACAGAGGGAAGTATGAGGAATTGGTGTGTTTTATAGCTCGCATCAGTAACTCATAACCCTATATGTTGCTCGCGTGGCGAGTACTATGCGGAATCTAAGGGAAATGCTTGGGATGAGTAAGTAGTGGGTCGCGACCTTATTTACACCATCCTAAGTAAAAATACCGTAGAGAGGCCGCTAGTATTCAGGAACATAACCAAGGCATGCATGATTGGTTATGGCCCAGCAAAGCTATAAAGGCATCCTTGGCTAAGGATAAATCGGATCCGCGATGCAATAGGCGCGGATCACAGGGTTTGGTGCATAATATGAACCGCGAATTCGTTTCGCGGATGATATGTGCAAAGGTATTTATGGTGTTCAGTATTAGTTACGCATAAGAGTACGCGAATCCGTTTTGCGTAGTCATGGGCGTAGAATAATACTGAACAAGGTATTTATATCACGGATTAAGTACGCAGGAACCATGTCGCGAGACAGGTGCTGACGTGGTAATAGAATCCGCGAGAATGATAGAACCATGTCGCGAGACAAGTGCTGACGTGGCAATACAATCCGCGATATTTACTCAGCGGTCGCGTCTATAAATAGAGGTGCGAGGATTCACTTGGGAAAGGAGGAAGAACTTTTTTCAGAGACCGGTAGAGAGAAAATCCTAGAGAGAAAAAATACTTCAACTACTTGTACTTGCTGTCTTTTTCTCCATTTCTCTTTCATTTTTCTCTGTAAAAGAAAATCAAAAGTAATAAGAGCATCAATACTGTAGTTTTAGCTGACGAACTTGTGTAGAAACTATCTTTGTATCACTTAAAACCTGCGAACCCTTACACTTATAAGGTATTCTATTTTGTGAATAAGAAGCTACTAGAATGACTTACCCCACAAGTTAAGGGGTGCCCAAGAACGTACTAATATAACGTTCCTCAATTTTATTTTAAGCATCTAATTTTTCCTTTTCTTTTGACACACAAATAAAGGCACACCAGTACAATACTTGCAACAAAATAATAAGTAGCAGACAATGGGAAAAAGAAAAATAATAATAATAATAAAGACTCATTTACAACCCTTAGTATAAGCTCATGTCAATTGACATTTTTCACTATAATTCCAATATGATTTACAATCATCATTTTTTTATTATTATTATTATTATTATTATTATTATTTTAACTGCAGTATACACGCAAGTTTAATGAGATTAACATGATTATTTTTTATTGTATAAATAGCACAGCTTCCACAACATTTGAAATGTGCATGCCGCATTCGACCACTCCATATAAGGGACCAACAAGCTCCAAACATACTAATCTTAATCCAATTGAATCCTGATTAAAATATAACTCAAGTACATGAATCAATATCACCGTTCAGCTCCATCAATCAATGTCCTGCCTTTCTAATTTTTTAATTATTATTATTTTATTTTTTATTTTTTAAACACACGGCAACGACAATTCATGTGGCAATGAACCAACAACTAAGAGATGTCATCAACTCATCGATAGATAATTATTCCAAAATATATGTGTATTTGGATTCAAATAGTTGAGACACCATTTCATTGAATTGAGCATACAAAAATAGTTCAACAATATAACAAAGAAAAATCATATCCAAATACTTTTAGTAAAGTGTACAACCAATTGGAACATGTCTCGGACAAGTGTAAGATTTTTTATCAACTTGCTATTTTCAAGACTCTTGAAAATTCTGAAATAGTTCATAAATCTTTAGATGTTGAAGAGTGTTTGAAACAACTTTAAATAAATGATGTGGAAGGATTATAATAACTATAAATAGGGGAGAAAGCACTCATCATCTACCATTCATTTCATGTCAAATTATCGTGTAACTTGTAAACAATAATACTTAATTAATCATGAATTTTTAGAAATAATTTTAAAGATAAAAATGAGATAGCTTTAATTAAATTATATCATAATTTATTTCCTTAACACCAGCACTAAAATTGGGATAAATATAGTGTAGCTTAAAGTAGTATTAAATATATTTACTCTTAAGACTGTTGGAATTATTTATTAAATAACCATTTAAACACTCTAATAGGTAGGAGTACTACTTTAAGCGGGATGTACTATACATAAATATAAGATAACGTAATGTTGAGGCACGGATTCTCTCAACAGCAAAGACAAAATCAGATAAAGTATTTTGAAACATATATACCCTCAATAATACAACAGTCTAAAGCTCAGCAATACCATGTTCTTACTCTCAAATGATAAGACACTTTAGGTATTATTTTGGTGTTAAGCATAAAGCTATATGAAGGGAGAAAAGAGGGACCTGATAATTTGACGATTGTTTTTTTCTTTTTCCTTTTTGATGAAGCGTCGAATGATCGGATAGAAAACGATGTCGTTCCTGTCAAAAAGAACAAACAGTGACCGGAAGAGGTACCGGTGGGGTACCAGCCAAATAGGCTCTGACGGTCAAGTTAGAACTTGGATCGTTCACAAAAATATAGCAGGAGTAATGGTGGGTGATTATTGCGTACCTCTTTAGGTTGACCCGACCCTCTATTTATAGAGTCTTTAATACGGTGGTGTTGATATCGTGATAACCACCCGTAGGTATCTGGTGAGATAATGACATATACCCGTAGGTATTCTGGTGAGATAGTGACATCTACCCGTAGGTATCCTGATGAGATTGTAGAGTCTTGGTAGAAAACAACCGGTTAACACCCTTATCTCCACGTGCCGTACAAGTTACACCTATCAGTTGCCCCCGGTTCCCGAATTCGCTTACCGGGTTTGGGGAACAAAATCTCTTTTTGTACATATATAAATTTGTGAATATACATACTTATATCCTAAAATATTTGTTTGGAATTTACCCACCTTGTAATTTATTTAGTATACCTATATATATATATATATATATATATCTGCAGAAAGTGGGTGAGAAAGTGATATAATATAAGTTACTTGGATAATTATGAAAAAAATTTGGGCTTTTAGGTAATAATTTTAGAAAAGTGAAATGAATTCTCACCAATTACGTGTGGATGTGATGTCTTGACCTTTCTCCATGTTATATATATATATATACCACTATATGCAACATATAATCATGACAGAGTGAGACAAAGAACAAAAAAAATTGAGCATAGGTTTTCACTAGTGTGTGTTTCACACCCTTCCTTTTACTGGCGTGTGCTTCACGCCCTCCCTTTCACAGGCGTTACTTCACCCCCTGAACCAAGCAAGTACAACTTGCTATTGAGTTGCAACGGATATATTTTGTTGAGTCTATAAATTTCTCTTCGGCTCTTCTTTTACCATTCAATCACCATCTCTATTCCTGGCTAACATCCAATAAATCACTAGCTCCATTCTATTTTTCAATAGCTTGCCTCTTCCCTTTTCTTGGTCTACATTTTTCTTTTATTTGCCAGAATATTTCTACAAAAATATTTTATGGCACCAAAAAATGTAGGGGACGTAATTTCCACTGTCCACCCGACCATGCTTGATAAATTGAAGACGGATTTTGTATTTCCGTACAAAGTTGAGCTAAACTGTCCGGGTCTAAATCAAAGGGCGCATCACTCCCTTCCACATGGGATGTTTCTTTACACCTTATATTTTGATGTTGGGCTGCGCCTTCCACTTCCCCGACTGTCGAGAGAGATCCTGGACCATTTTGGTCTCATCCCTTCCCAGCTCTATCGGAACGCCTGGAAGGCTATTCTAGGGGCTCCTCTTCTATGGTGCCTGTGCAGGAATGGATCCATGTCTCTTCAAGAGTTTCTCTCTTGCTATTATATCCAGCACAATGGTGCTTGGGCCAATTTTTTAACTGCAGTAAAGGGCTTCCCACAGGAGACTGGTGACAATCCAAAGTTTTGGTGGAGTCGTTTCTTTCACACTAAAGGCAACGGATTGGAGTTCCTGGACGCGGTCGAAGGCTAGGATAATGGTCCGTCCATTCCAAAAGAAACGGGTGATCTTACGGAAGCTGGTAAATTTTTTTTTTTTTTAATTTTTTAAATACATCTTCTCTTCTCTTTTGTAGAGAAAAAGAAGTTACCCATTATTTCACCGGAAGAGAAAAAACATATGAAGGAGAGACTGAAGAGGGCAAAAGTTTTCTTGGCCCATCATAAGGAAGAGTCTTTTTTTGACTCGAGTGCTTTGTCAGGATATTGTCTTGGCCTTCGTGGAAACCATAATATCCCACCCGTACCTCCTTTCCCTGACTCTCCGAGTTGGAGTTCGTCAGCTTCGCCATCAAATCCGGAGCTCCATTCTCCGGTATCTAGAGGATGTCGGGTAACTGTTGACTCTGGTCAGACCTTCCCCGCTCCTCCGACGACCGACAATCGGGCACTCTTCAGTCCTCCCCCAATTTCTGGTGGGAGTCAGGTACTTTCTACTCCTGGAGATCCTAGTTCATCCCTGATAGTTGGTGGGAGTGGAGCGTCTTCCACACCTGGATATATTGGCGTACCCCCGACAGTTGGTGGGAGTCGGGCACCTTTCACAAGTTCCAGTGCAGGTATCATTTTTTTTTTTTTTTTTTGTATTACTTATTTGTTTTGTGTCAAATACAACATTTTATTGTGTACACAAGGGGATCTCAATGGTTTCCCCAGGATGTGCTTGATAACTTTTTAAACAAAAAGCGTAAAACAGGTTTGTCACCACCGATTCCCTGCTTCTCCTCATCCCTGCCTGGCCAATGTTCTTCTCCCTCTCACCAGATAATGGCGAGAGCAACCTCTGGTCCCGTTAGGATGTTGGATCTTGATGCAAATACTATGAGCAGGGGGCCTACCATTCAGACTGGGTTTAGCCAGTTCTCTGGACCGCCTACTTTCAGCCAGTCTTCGCGACCTGGGTCCATTTTTGGGATGTCCGCCCCTAAGTCCAAGTCTTCATCGGGTGATACCGTGATGTCAAGCGTGCAGGTAGCGACTGAAAAGCTCATGGGCGCTTTGATGGATGAGGACCTTCGGTCATTGGAAAATGAGAATGACTATATTGTAGAGGCTTATCGGAGATCTCTCCTTGATGTAGGATGGGTTAGTATATCTACATTATTTATGGTCTGCCTTTTATATTTTATATGTTGACTCATTTTTTCTTTTTGTAGAATTTGACCCGAGGCCGGTATATAGCCCATAGATGCATGCGAGCTGAGTCTGAGAGAGATCAGATGTCTGTCAATCATCAAGCAGAGATCAACGAGCTTCGGGGCCACTATGAGCGTCAACACCAACAGCTTGAGACTGCCCAACTGGAGGAGATCAGCAACCTAAAGGGGACTTTTGAGTCTGACCTCAAGAGGGTACAAGAGGAACATGCCTCTCTTTCGGCCCAACAGTTGGCCGAAGCAAGGATTGCAGTAGTTGAGGAATTCAAACACTCTCCTGAGCTCCAGGAGCAGCAACTTGTATATTACCTTGGTGGTTTTGAGGATTTCCGTGAGCAGGCGACTGCTTTTTATCCAGCCCAGGATTTCACTGGATTCAATCCTAGTGGACGTCGTAGGCAGTAGTTGTTTCTTTTTCTTTTTCTATGTTAAAATCTTGTATTGTCGCTGTGATGTTTTATTTTCTTTCATTTTCATTTGATGTACTTTGAAAGTTTATGAATGAAACGATGTTTACAGACCCTGATCCTTGGTTTATGTAGGAAAAACTTGACCTTTTATATTAAGGCAATTTTTGTGAGAAGATGAGTAGTAATTTTATTATATTTTATTTATAGGATTTGGGTTTCACTCAGCCATATCCTTTCAATAATAAGATAATAACCCCGAGCTTCACTCAGCCCCCCCTTTCAGCTAGGGGACCCATTTCTTGGGTGAAAGAATATGTTTATGATAACATAGTAGATGCTCAAGAATTGTAGAAAAAGAATTCTCTTTATTGATAATTAGCGGGATAACCGCTCTAACAATTAATGTAAAATAACTTCTACTGCAGAATGCTCAATGACTTATTGCAAACTAAATCTAAGTAAACGAAACTACTCAAAATGATGTTAAAGAAAGAAAATAGAGGGTAGCCTAAACTGACCCTGATGCTACCTTTCCATTTTTACTGGTGATACTTCCTCAAGTGTTGCGCTATCCAAGGACAGGGTAGCTGCTTTCCCTGGAGGGTTTCTAGCCAGTATGCCCCCTGCCGGTATGTGCGGGTTACCTTGTAGGGGCCTTCCCAATTGGGAGCCAATTTTCCCATTTTCACAATTTCACGGTTGCTGGTAAGTGGGGTGACTTCTCGTAGGACAAGGTCTCCTGGCTGAAATCTTCTCTGTTTTACCCGTGCATTATAATATCGTGACATTACCTGTTGGTAGACAGAAACCCTCATTTGAGCTTGCTCCCTCCTTTCCTCAATCAGATCTAGGTTGACTACCAATTCCTTTTCATTATGTTTTGAATCGTAGTGACTTGTCCTGTAACTTTCCAACCCAATTTCAACTGGGGTCACAGCCTCACTACCGAAAGCAAGGAGGAAAGGGGTCTCACCCATGGGTGTTTTGGCCGTAGTCCTGTAAGCCCACAGTATATCGGGCAGTTGTTCAGGCCATAATCCCTTGGCCTTCTCCAGATGTTTTTTGATCATCCCAAGAATTGTTCTGTTGGTAACCTCCGTCTTCCCGTTATCCTGCGGGTGTCCAGGAGAAGAGTAGTGGTTTTTTATTCCCAGACTCAAACAAAACTCTCGGAATACACTTCCTTCAAACTGTTTTCCATTGTCAGACACTATGACCCGGGGGACGCCGAATCTACAAATGATCGACTTCCAAGTGAAGTCTTTGACATTCTTGGCAGTAATTCGGGCTAGTGGTTGTGCTTCCACCCATTTAGTGAAGTAATCAATCCCTACTATCGCAAATTTGGTTTGACCCTTACCCCGAAGAAATGGGCCAACCAAGTCGATTCCCCATTGAGCGAAGGGCCATGACCCAGTCATGGCTGTGAATTCCTCCACTGGAAGTTTAGGGACATTAGCAAATCGCTGGCATTTGTCACATTTCTTCACGTACTGTAATGCGACATTTTGTATTGTCGGCCAGTAGTACCCTTGTCTTATAGCCTTATGGGCTAGAGATCTGCCCCCTGCATGGTTTCCACATAAACCCTCATGAATCTCTTTGAGGATGTAGTTTGCCTCCGTAGTAGAGACACAACGCAAGTATGGAAGAGAAAGACTCTTCTTATAAAGAACTCCGTTGATGAGAGCATATTTGGAAGCACGAAGCCTTATCTTTCGGGCTTCCATTCTTCTGGTAATTCCCCATCCTAGATATACTTGATGATAGGTTGTGCCCATTCCATACCTTGTTCCACTTGCATGATCATTGTAATTTCCTCCTAGTGAATACTTGGTTGATGTAAATGTTCCAAGGGAAATATATCATCCTCTGGCTCAATAGCTGTAGCTAAACGGGCAAGGGCATCTGCATGATCATTATCTTCTCTTGGTATTGGGCAGATTATGCATTTTCTGAATTGACCGATCAATTCCTTTACCTTCAGTAGGTAAGCCTTCATTTTTTCTCCTTTCACCTCATACTCCTCATTGACCTGGCCTGCAACTAGTCGGGAGTCGGTGTTGACCTTCAGGTAGGGTGCCTGCAAGGTTTGCGCTATTCGGAGTCCTGCTATCAAAGCTTCATACTCTGCTTCGTTATTGGTCGCTTTAAACTTGAACCGGAGGGCGTAAGGGAATCTTTCTCCCTCAGGAGTGATTAAAAGAAAACCTGCCCCGCTCGCCTGCGAGTTGGATGAACCATCCACATATAATGTCCAGAGCACCTCTGGGTCTATTGGTTCTTCTGCCTCAGGAATGAGTATTTCTTCAGCAACTTCAGGGGCTTCTTTTAGAGGATAGGTGAACTCCGCCACAAAATCTGCAAGTGCCTGTCCCTTAATTGTTGCTCTGGTCTTGTAGTGGATATCGAACTCTCCCAACTCAATCGACCATTTCACTAGGCGACCGGATGTTTCCGGCTTGTGGAGCACCTGCCTGAGTGGTTGATCAGTAAGGACTGTTATCGTATGAGCCTGAAAGTATGGCCTTAATCTTCTAGCAGAAATAACGAGGGCGAATGCCAACTTCTCCATTACTGGATACCTTTCTTCTGTTCCCCGTAGGGCTCAACTTGTGTAGTAGATTGGTCTCTGAATAGACCCATCGTCTCTCATCAGGGCAGAACTTACTGCCGTTAAGGAAACAACTAAGTAAAGTAGAAGTTGTTCCCCTGGTACTGGTCAGGCCAACAGAGGTGGAGAAGCGAGATAATTCTTCAAATCCACAAATGCTTGTTCGCACTCAGGGGTCCACTCAAATGCCTTTTTAAGCACCTTGAAGAAAGGAAAACATCTGTAAGTAGCTCGAGAAATTAGCCTGTTGAGGGCAGCCACCTTTCCGGTCAACCGCTGCACATCTTTGGTTGACTGGGGAGACCTCATGTCCAGGGTAGCCCGAATATTTTCCGAATTAGCCTCAATGCCTCTTCTACTGACCATGAATCCCAAGAACTTTCCTGATGATGCACCGAAAACGCACTTGGTTGGGTTAAGGCGCATTTGGTGTTCTCGAAGCACCTCAAAAACTTCTTCGAGGTCCGCCAGATGATTCTCTTTTTTGACACTCTTAACTAACATGTCATCTACGTAGACCTCCATGTTCCTTCCAATTTGATCTTTGAACATGTTGTTGACCAACCTCTGGTAGGTAGCTCCAGCGTTCTTTAACCCGAAGGGCATGACTTTATAGCAATAAATGCCTCGATCAGTGATGAAAGATGTTTTCTCACAGTCGAGAGGGTGCATGGGGATCTGATTGTAACCCAAATATGCATCCATAAAGCTAAGTAGTTCATTCCCTGAAGTAGTTTCTACCAGCATGTCAATTCTTGGTAACAGAAAACTATCCTTTGGACAGGCTTTGTTCAGGTCTGTAAAGTCAACACAGAGCCTCCATTTTCCATTCGCCTTCTTTACTAGGACCACATTCGATAACCAGTCGGGGTACTGGACCTCTCGAATGAAGTCCGCCTTTAGAAGCTTGTCAACCTCCGACATTATAGTTGCATTCCTCTCTAGGGCAAATGTTCTTTTCTTCTGCTTTACAGGCTTGGCAGTAGAATCCACATTTAGGCGATGTTGCATAACTTGAGGATCATGTATCTTCATGTGTCCAGGCAAACATGTCTTGATTTTGTTTTAAGAATCGAATAAGTTGATCCTTAACATCATCGGGGAGCAGAGACCCGATGTTTACTGTTTTTCGGTTCCCGCCCTCTTCCAGGCTTACCTCTATGAGGTCCTCTACTGGCTCTGGTTGGGGAGTATTTTGACTTGAGACTGATTCGAGACCTTCGATAGTAAGTGATTCCCGCGACCTTCTATCTTTTAGAGCGGCTGCATAGCATTCCCGTGCCATAGCTTGGTCTTCTCTTACCTCTCCTAGACTATGATCAGTTGGGAACTTCATTAGCAAGTGGTAAGTTGAAATTACTGTTTTCAATGCATTAAGAGTTGTTCTTCCGAGGATGATATTGTAGGTGGAAGGGCAATCCACTACAAAAAAATCTACCATGATGGTATGCTATCTTGGAGCCACCCCTACAGTGAGAGGAAGGGTCACTATCCCCAGTGGAGAAACCTTCTCTCCAGAAAAACTGACTAGAGGCGATTTGGATGGCTTTAACTGGTCTCTTCCTATACCCATCTTGTTGAAAGCTTCAGAGAATAGCAAATCCGTAGAACTTCCATTGTCGATCAGCACCCGCCGGATAGTAAAATTGGCCACTGCCACGTTAATCACCAGTGGGTCATCATGGGGATGTTGTACTCCCTGTGCATCATCGTCGGTGAAGGTAATGACCTACCCTTCTCGTCGTGGTGATTTGGAAGGTGGAGCAGAGGTATCCACCCCTTGAACCTCCATCATATTTCTAGCCCTTCTCGTATGAGATTTTCGGGATGAGCTTGTTTCCCCACCTCCAGCAAACCCTCCAGAAATCACATTGATCACCCGAACTGGCTGTTTATCTGGTGTGCGACTTCTTCAGGGAGCATCCTGTCGGCCTTTTCCTTTATCGCCATTGGTCGTGAACCGGCTCAAACGCCCTCTCTGGATCAGGCTCTCAATCTGATTTTTGAGGTCGATGCATTCATCTGTCGTATGTCTATGGTCGCGATGAAAGCGACAAAATCTATCGGGTGCCCTTTTTGATGGATCCGACTTCAGCCTGGGTGGCCAGGATAATGAATGATCGTCTTGTATCTGAAAAAGGATCTCGCCTATCGGCTTGTTCAATGGAGTAAAGCTAGTGAACTTATCTTGACTCTTTGCAGGTCGAGATGACCTGTCCACAGTCGGTTGGGTTGTCCGGCCTTTAGCTTCTCTCTCGTCCCTAGTAGTTATTGTTGGTCTATTTTTCTCCACCTTCTTTTCTTCAGTCCCTTTTCCTTTTTAGGCATTCATGGCATCCTCCGCATTCATATGCTTCTGGGCTTTAACAAGTAGTTCTGCCATCGTCTCGAGCGATTCTTTTGATAAGGAAAAAAAAAACCTAGAAGACTGTAATCCTCCCATGAAGACTTTCACTGCTACGTTATCATTAACCTCATCAACCTGGAGCATCTCATTATTGAACCGGCTTATATAATCTCGAAGTGACTCTCCTTTATCCTGTTTGATGATAAATTTCCTACTTAACTCGTCGAAGTCACGAATAGAACCGGGCCTCAACTTATTGAACCATACCAGGGCTGACCCCTTTAGGGTGATGGGAAAAGCCCGACACATGATAGCATTTGGGACAACCTGTAGATGCATGAGTGCCTTGAAGGTCTCCAGGTGCTCAAGAGGGTCTTTGGACCCATCGAAGTTCTCCAACTATGGCATTTTGAACTTGTTAAGTAGAAGAACACTCATCACCAAAGCATCAAAGGGGGAATTAGTCTTCTGTAGGAATTCATCCACAATAGCGGGGCTTTTGCCCTTCATTGTTTGTGCCATACCTTCCATCTGTGCTTTCAGATCTTGGATCTGTTGATCTACACCCACAATTTCTGTAAGATCATCGGGTGTCCTACCTCGTCGGGTGCTTCTGATCACCGTCCTCTGATCCTGGTTGTGGCTATGCTCTGCCCCCTCTTCCAAATTATTATATCCTATTGCATCCGGGGCGGGTGGAATGGGACCAGCCAGTCGTTGAAGAAGCAAAGCGTTTTGCTGGGTCTGCTGGATCAGTTGTTCCATCCCTTGGGCCAGAGTTTGAACCTGTTGTTCTAATACTGCCATACGTTCTGTAGGATCGTTTTGTCTGACTGGGTTTGAATTTTGGGGACTTTTGGAGTTGTGTGATGACCTGTAGTCACCAACTTCTTGATCTCCTAGAGAAACACGTGCCTCCTCTTGGCCATCAGGTTAGGGAGGATGCACTGAAGGTAGACCAGTATGGGTCAATGGTACTCCTTGGTTGGTTGGGAGCAGGAGATCATTGGGTTGAAGGGGAAGATCTCTGGGTTGTCCAGAGGCATCACCCACCTTACTTTTGCTTCGTAGTTGGACCATTCTAACGCTTTCTGGAAGTAAGGAGTTGTCGCTTCCTACAGACGGCACCAACTGATGAAGCGTCGAATGATCGAGTAGAAAACGATGTTGTTCCTGTCAAAAAGAACAAACAGTGACCGGAAGAGGTACCGGTGGGGTACCGGCCAAATAGGCTCCGACGGTCAAGTTAGAACTTGGATCGTTCAGAAAAATATAACAGGAGTAATGGTGGGTGATTATTGCGTACCTCTTTAGGTTGACCCGACCCTCTATTTATAGAGTCTTTAATACGGTGGTGTTGATATCGTGATAACCACCCGTAGGTATCTGGTGAGATAATGACATATACCCGTAGGTATTCTGGTGAGATAGTGACATCTACCCGTAGGTATCCTGATGAGATTGTAGAGTCTTGGTAGAAAACAACCGGTTAACACCCTTATCTCCACGTGCCGTACAAGTTACACCTATCACTTTTCTTTTCCTATTTTTTTTCGTTTTCTATTATATCGTTTTGCTGAGTTGGTAAGTATAAATGACACATAGGCAAAAAGATTTTATTTTATTGATTTGGTAATACCATATCAGCTTAATGATATGGTATCACCGTTGTAACGAATAATTTCTCCATGGGTGGGTACTTAATGGTCCAATTTGTCCCCCACGTCAATTGAGTGCAGCCTTTGTGCCTCATTTTCAAATATTTAAGTCCGGCATAAAATTGTCATAAAATGAACATTAAGCATGATTCCTGATCGCGGTATCGATTTCAATCCCGACAGTACTATTTACAAGGGTAATACTTTTTAAAATATTATAAACTGAATAAAATATTATGAACCAAACGGCAAACCATGCATTCAACTTACTTATATATATATATTTCACTTATTTAGATAAGGACATTATTCAGATATGTCTCATTGTCGTTTCCACCGCTAATGTGGTCCAATACAATTTGGACACATGATTAAATCTTTTTATAAAAGAAAGATGACATAAAATTTATAAAAATAGGAATTAGTGTAAATTCCCTTTTAAAAAAGTTTTGAACCACATCAGCGAGAATGACAACCTGATTACGTAAGTCATCCTATAGTCTAATGGCCCAAGAAAAAAAAAAACTTAAACAGTAGAAGAAAAATTATGAAAACAACAACTCAACTTTGTACTAAACTGAGAAAAAAAATTCAGCATAAAATAATAAAAGGAGACAACAAGTAAAGAAGTTACCCTCTGAATAAATTATTAACCAAAACGAAATTCAGAGTATTAAACTTCAAATGAAGAAGGACAAAAAAAAAAAAAGAACAACACAACTGTGGTGTACTCTGATCCCACCCTGGTAGTTAAGAGGTCACATAAACGTGACACCAAAAGAAAATTGTTGTGCCGTGCCTACTTGCTCCTGCATGTTAAAACTGACATTACAACAAACACATCTTCAAGTATATTATTTGGAGAAAACAACACTGATATATAATCATAAAGATGCAGCCTCTCACATGTGGGGTGTTTATTAGACAACAATGCCATACATGAATATATATATATATATATATATATATATATTATATAGTGATTAATAGTTATCTGTTATCAGCATCATATAGCTGGTCAAAACCAAATTTGACAAATCATGAAGGGAACCTAGGGAAAACAGTCATATATGATAAATGTATACATAATTATAAAGATACAGCCTCCAGACAGGGCCGGCCCTGGGCCGCCTAGGGACTCAGCCCCAAGGGGCCTTAAATTTTTTTTTTTTTGTTATATTAGTAATATGTCCAAAATTAAAAATATATATATGTTAGTATAGGTCCAAACATAAAAGGCTTCTTACCCATCTCAATACCACTTCATATGTTAAACTAATAAAATTCAGCACATTCTTTCAATAATTAAATTAAAACAAACTCAACCTAAAGAGAAATTAAAACTAATATACAAAGAATTTTAATGCATATAAAGGGCCCCAAATATATTTTTTCCCTTTGTATTAGTATATGTCCAAATATGATTTTTAATTTATAATCCAATATAAATTAGAACTCAACCCAATATTACACTTACAATAGGGAAAGTTCCTTTAGAGTAGTATTTTTGCGCTCTAAATTTTTTTTTACTATGACACATAAGTCCTACTTTTGACAAGCATTTACAAATAAGTTCAAATTCAATTTTTATTTCAAAAGTATCTTGTACTAATCATTCCTTTCATACCCTTCATATTTTTATGTTTTAATATGTGAAATTTATACAAAAGAAGCACCAAGTAATTATGTACTGCTTTTGCCATTCGTTTGAAATTTGAATCTATAAAATGCTTACATTTTTTTAAAAAAATTGCATCGCGTGAAGTGAAGGGGCCCAAAAAACTTTTCGCGTGAGAAATTTGCATCGCGTGAAATAAAGGGCCCCAAAAAACATTTCGCCTTCAATCTCGCCTAGGGCCCCAAAATTTTTTAGCACTCTCATGACAGGCCCTGCTCACAGATGTATGGTGTTTATTATTAATTTAGTAAATTTATGGTCTTTACCATTTGTAAATACTAAAAAATGCACAACACCATAATCGAATGCTTTATTCAGATTTGGTTTTTCTTATATACATTCCCTTCTTGGGCTTTGAGCCCATTAGGGCAAAATTCTCTTGCTTACATCATTTTTGTCTTTTTGCCATGTCACTCACTTGTTGCTCAAGCTTATTCTAGAATATTTCATGAAATGGGCCTTCCCTTCGGGCTCGTTCCTTTGGGCTAGCGAGCTGTTCCTTTACTAGGCTTGGCAAAATTCGCACGTACACAAGCCCACTTCTTGATCATGGGCTTTTTACTGAAGGCCCATCATCGAGAAGTAAAAGTGTGGGAAGGAATACATTCATCACCCATGTCGGGTGACGTGGTTGTTGCATTAAATTGAACAGTTACCATCATCATTTCAAATTTCAAATACACGGCCCTTATGGCTTCAATTTTCGTGAAGTGGGCTGGTGAGACGGCTCGATGCCCCATTCTTTGTACACACGACCCTTTGTCTTCTTCGGTAACCTCTATAAATTCTCCAAGGTTCATTTGCGAAACACTTCTTGCACTTCAAAGCTCTTGGCTCTAAAAAACTCTCTGCAACTTGGTTTATTTTCTTGTTATTGCCAGAATCTACACCTCCTTCCTGAAAAATTAACGAAATCTTATCGGAATCAACCTTAGTCTAAGTTCTTTCTTCCAGCTCTCCTACATTTTTGTCAATATGTCTGATAACGATGATACTCGGTCGGGTAGTGACTTTCTCCCTTCTTCTATAGATCCCGATGCCTCCCTTAGTTCCCCATCGGTAGAGGTGGTTAGGAGGGTCAGATCTAGTCCTCCTAAAGTCACCCAAAATGCGGATGTGGGTGGGGGTCTGGCTGCAGGAAGATCGAGAGATAACTTCTATGCTGATCCCCACCCCCTACAGATAGGGTAGATACCGTGCTTAAGAAATTGAGGGTTAAATGTATAATACCCGATGGGGTGATAGCTAAGAATTATCCCAAGAAATACGATTTCAGGATAGGGGAGGGGGTTAGGGATGATCAGATCTTGCTGTCAGCTTTTCATCTTCAGGTTCTTCATTTCCCAATTCACCCTTTTTTTCTTTATGTCCTGTCTACCCTGGGTCTGGCTTCGCTTCAATTGGGGCCCAATTTTTTCAGGATCGTGGCTATGGTCCTGATGATTAATCGGGAGATGGGGCTTAATCTGGGTCTTACTGAGCTCCTGTTCTCTTACAAGATACAGGACCAGAAGGACTGTAGGGGTCGGTACAATCTTTTTCCTTTAAGTGGGAGAAAGATGTGCGATGGTAATGAGAAGTCCAATAAGGGTGGAAAGAAATAATGATCCTAGTGAGCGGGAATTGGAGTCTTCCCGGCTCAGCCAGATTCGTAGTCCCTAGTGAGTTTGACAAACATTTATTCCTTTTCTTCAAACCTTATCATAGAGGGTCATGCTATTGTGAACAGTGCAATGATAAGTTGTGTCATCATGTGCTAGAGTTTCTGGGAGCGTCCGACCGATTTAAAACTCCAAACTATATCTCATCCCGATTTGGTATCCTTAAGTCTAAAATCTGGGGCCAGCCCCTGAGGATGTGTGGCAATTACCTGACTGGTGCTAATTTGCAGGAACTAATGTCAGAAGAAAAGAACACCATGTTGAGGATCCCGCCACCCGTCCTTAAGAAGAAATTCAAGCGAGTACCGGGCTCTCAAACAAACCCTTCGGTACCAGGGGATGCCCAAGACAATCAGCCATCCCAAGGTATTCCAACTCCTCCCTTCGGGATAGTTCCTCCACCACCATCCGGAAGTCCTTCAGTAATTCCACCTCCTCCTTTAGGGGAGTGTATTGCCGACTCGCCTTTTATCTCTTCTTCGGGGGAAATCCATGTTCCTGGATCTCAATCATTTAAGGGAGAGCCCAGTCTGGTGGGAGCACAACATCCCCGGTCTGAGGAAAATGTCCCCGACCGATCGGTTCGGCCTCGTCTGACTACGGCGCCATCGCTAAGCATAGTGGCGGAGTCCGGGGCTGCCTCTGGGAAGGAGCAACCCGTCCCATGGGAAATAAAGATAAAACTTCCGGGTGGTGGCTTCTTAGTCGCAGGGCATGAGACCATTGATAATGATGTTGCCCTTTGGGAAATGGGTCTCCAGATCTGGACCCCCGCAGACTGGAAGAAGCTGACACAGATCGATCGGGCAGAGTTGGCCATGACCGGTCCGGAGATTACCATGAAGGTACGTTTTTAACCTTGTTATTTCTTCAACCATTCTTTGTATTTCTGCATTTTATTAATTGATCTAGCTAACACTTGCATTCCTGGTAGATTCTCTACCTAACTCAAGCTTATAATACAAAGTTAGAGGAGGACATCAGGTTGCTCAACAAATCTTCAGAGCTCCTGAGGTTGAAGGATGATGCAAGGAAAAAGGTGGCCGCCTTACTATCGATATCTAATGATAAGCTGGAAGTCCAGACCACAAGGGAAATCTCTCCAGAGCAAAAGCTTCAAATGGCCCAAGAGAAGATCAAGGAGATGGAGGCAGTTCGGCGGGCACTAGCTGTTGTAGTTGAAGGCTTGAAGGCAGAGAATGAGGGCCTGAGGGCCTCCAAGGAGAAGCTTCTGAAGGAGAAGGTTGAAACCTAGAATCTCCTGGCAGTAGAGAGGTCAATAGTGTAAATGTGCCGTCGGGGAGGCAATCAGATATACAAGCATCTCTGCGATACTGCCTAGTACCGGATCGAGTTCGGTTGGAAGACCTGCTTCCTGGACATCCAGAAACCTGTTGAGGAGAGAGACTTTGCCTCAGTGGAGGAATTGGATGAGTTTCTAAGCATTGCTCCGCCGTATGATAATCCGGTTGGAGGTCTGGATGACGTTCACTTTTGTGAGTTCCTGACCAAACCTCTTCCGAGGCCCACTTCCGATTCTGATCCTTCAGTGCAGCCCGATCCTGTCCAAGTTTTGGACCCGACAATTTCTCTTGTGACTCAAATGCGACGGGCATTGATGCTGGCATATTGATAGTGAATTGTATCGGGCTTCCTTCTAGGTTTTAGGATAGCAGAACGTATGATTCTTCTTTTGTAAAACATTTGTAAGCCTTGTCCATCGGGGCCCATATTTTGAATGAAAATCATGGTTATTTTCAAGTTGACTTCTGCAATACTTTTATTATTTTACCCAAAAAGTATCGTGTCTTTCAGGAGCTTGAGGCCATAGGAGAGGCATCCCCACACTTGGTTTACTTTTCATAAAATTTTGATCTCCTCTGGATCAGTGCTATGTCTCTCGGGCACTTCAGGCCATGCGAGAGACATGACAACATTTAGTTTACTTTTTTGTAAATTTTTTATCTCTTCTAGGTCAATGTTGTGTCTTTCGGGCACTTCAGGCCATGCGAGAGACATGACAACATTTAGTTTACTTTTTTGCAAATTTTTGATCTCTTCTGGGTCAGTGTTGTGTCTTTTGGGCACTTCAGGCTATGCGAGAGACATGACAACATTTAGTTTACTTTTTTGCAAATTTTTTATCTCTTCTGGGTCAGTGTTGTGTCTTTCGAGCACTTCAGGCCATGCGAGAGACATGACAACACTTAGTATACTTTTTGCAAATTTTTGATCTCTTCTGGATCAGTGTTTTGTCTTTCAGGCACTTCAGGCTATGCGAGAGACATGACAACACTTAGTTTACTTTTTGCAAATTTTTGATCTCTTCTGGATCAGTGTTGTGTCTTTCGGGCACTTTAGGTTATGCGAGAGACATGAAAACACTTAGTTTACTTTTTGCAAATTTTGTATCTCTTCTGGATCAGTGTTGTGTCTTTCGAGCACTTCAGGCTATGCGAGAGACATGAAAACACTTAGTTTATTTTTTGCATCAGTAGATATTTATAAGCTATTTTTTTCATGAAAAATAATTTTACTGATGAATATTTTTTATTGATCTGGCGCGGGGGCCTTTTTACAAAAGTGATCAAAGTAAAAGTAAACTTGGCTTGTTATGGGTAGTACCTCTTCAGACGAGAGGCGTTCTTGAAGTTTGGTTCCATTCTACCGTCTATATTCCTTCGGACGCGATATGCTCCGCGCCCGATGACTTCGGTAATGGTGTACGGGCCCTCCCAAGGCTCCCTAAGCTTGCCTACGAGTCCAATTTTTGCCTAAGGACCATGTCACCGACCTGGAACTCCCTTTTTTTAACTTTTTAGTTGAAGTTGTTCCAGACACGCTGTTGGTAGGCGGCCAGCTTGATCCCATCAGCTTCCCTTATTTCATCTAGTAGATCAAGGTTGTGATCCAGGTGCTGGTTGTTTGGGCCTTCCACCCAGGCCAGGCTCCGAAGGGTTGGAACCCTAACCTCCGTTGGGATCACAACCTTAGCGCCATATGGCATGGCAAAGGGGGTCTCTCCGGTGGGTTGCCTGGGTGTTGTTCTGTATGACCAGAGCACTTTCGGTAGCTTATCGAGCTAGGCCCCTTTTGTTTCCTCAAGTTTTTTGGCCAGGGTATCGAATATGGTTCGATTTGTTCTTTCAGCATGTCCATTCCCCTACGGGTACCGGATGAAGGATGTATTCCGGTTGATACCATGCTTTGCAAAGAACGCTCTCACTTCCTTATTGTCAAGATTTGTCCCATTATCCATCATAATTATCCTTGGTATCCCGAATCTGCATATTATGTGGGTCCAAATAAACTTTATGACGTGACTAATTTTGATGGCGGGGTAGGCTTTAGCTTCCACCCATTTGGTGAAGTAATTAGTGGCTAGGAGGACATAGGAATTTGATTTAATTGCCTTCGGGAGAGGTCCTATGATATCCATTCCCCATCGGGCAAAGGGATGTGGGACTATGGTTGGGTATAGAAACTCCAGCGGTCGATGGATAACGTCCTTGTGCATCTGGCATGGCTTGCACCTTCGAACATAGTCTTCGGCATCCCATGACAGATAGGGCCAGAAGTATCCTTGGGAGAGTATTTTATGGGCAAGGGATCTTGCTCCAGAGTGGTTTCCGCAAGATCCACTGTGGATCTCCTGCATCACTGCTCTTGATTCTGAGGGCATAACGCATTTTAAATAAGGACACGAGAAGGACTTTTGATAGAGTTGCTCATTTATGACTGAATATCGGGCTGAATTCCTCCTGATCCTGTGAGCTTCAGCTTTGTTCTCTGGGAGTGTCCCATTTTTCAGGTAATTCATCAAACTGGATCCATCCAACTAGGCTCCCATGGGATAAACATCACTTATATGGGGTCTTGAATACTTGACCTAGTTATAAATTCAACCAACACAACCCGGGTCAGGTCCTCTCTAGCTGAGGACGCCTGACCGGCTAGGTGGTCAACTATAGAGTTTTCGCTTCTCGGGATCTGAGTGAAGGTTATTTTTTTAAAGCTCTTTGTTTCCTTCAACACAAGTGCTCGGTAAGACTCCATTTTGGGGTCTTTTTCCTCATATTCCCCTTTAACTTGTCGAATGACTAGCTGAGAGTCGATGTGCACTGCTAGGGCCTAAATTTGGAGGCTTCGGGCTAATCTCAAGCCAGATACGATCGCTTCACATTCTGCCTCATTTTTTGTGACTGGGAAGTATAGTTGTAGTGACATGTGGAGGTGTGTTCCATCGGGTGTCTAGATCTCCAATCCGACCCCCGATCTAGTAGAACTGGTTGATCCGTCCACAAAAAGCTTCCAAGTGTTTGGCTCAGTCTGCTGGTCGAGTAATTCAATTTCATCTTCAAGTAAGAAATCTGTCACCGTCTGTCCCTTGATGGAAACCCGAGGTATGTAATTTATGTCATATATGCCCAATTTGATGGCCCATTTGAAGATTATGCCCGAAAGATCAGGTTTCGACATAATAACCCGGAGAGGCGTGGAGGTCGGGACGATGATTGGATGAGCCTCGAAGTAATGCCGCAATCATCTTTTGGCATTTACCAGTGATAGAACCAGCTTTTTTTGCCTGCTGTATCGGGTTTTCGCTTCAGCCAAGGATTTACTGGTGTAGAAGATTGGCATCTGCAGGTTCCCATCCTCTCTGATGAAGGCTGCACTGGTTGAGACGGAGGATATTGCTAGATATAGATATAAGACTTCGTCGGGTCCTGGTGTGGATAGGATTGGGGGTCTGGTCATATACTCTTTTAACCTCGCTAGGGCTTGAGACTGCTCAGGACCCCAGACTTCTCCCTTTTTGCCTTGATTACCTAAAAGAATGGTCTGCATCGATCAGTGAGTGATGAAATGAACCTGCTAAGGGCAACCACTCTTCCAGTCGGGACTTGAACGTGGGCTTCTTTATTTCCATTATGGCCTTGACTTGTGTCGGGCTGGCTTGGATCCCGGTCCAATCCACGATGTGTCCCAGGAATTGTCCGGATGACATGTCAAAGGAGCATTTCTCTGTGGTTAAGCTTCATGTCGTGCATCCTGAGGGTGTCAAACACTTGGTGCAAGTATGCAAGATGATCTTCCTTTCTTCTGCTCTTGACCACAGTGTTATCAATATGAGCCTCAATTACTGTACCCATCATTCCCTTAAAGATCTTGTTGACCAACCTCTGGAAAGTGGCACCTGCATTTTTCAGACCGAAGGGCATAACCTTAAAGCAGTAAGTACCTGTTTTAGTAATGAAGGAGGTATTTTCTTTGTTCGTCGGGTTCATTTTTATCTGATTGTATCCCGAATAAGCGTCTAGAAAAGTTAGACGTTCGTAGCTGGCGGTAACGTCAACCATCTGGTCGATCTTTGGTAGTGGAAAGCTGTAACACCCCGTGTTACTTTTCTTTTACCTGAAATTATTTCTAATTTAATTTCGGTTATGACGTCACTTGTTCATGACGTTCATGTTATCCTTGGTATTTCGCGTGTAAATTTTTCGTGTTTACTTTTAAAAGTCGACTGGATGACTTTACGATTTCTTTTTTACTACTACGCGAGTTCTTGTTACCGACTATGCGATATCGTTTCGACATTTAATGTTAGTACTTCGACTGGATGGCGACACTTTTTAATTAATTGGGCTTATTTGGTGTCCCGTGGAATTACCAGTTTGCGTAATCGCACTTGGGGTTGGTCCGATATAATTTTGGATTTATTATACCTATATAGATTATTTCAAATAACTATATAGAGGTGGGGTTAGTTTGCAATTGTGGATAATTTGAGGGTTAGTTGTGCAATTTAGTATATCTTTATGTATACCTGTATACGCAACCACATACCATCTCTTCTCATTATTCTATGCACGAACCTGCTACACGCAGCCTCTTCTCCCTCTCCATGATTAACGATCGGATCTGCTCCTTCTTCACCATCAATTTCGATCGATGAGAGAGAGAGAGAGAGTCGGCAAAAGGAGAGATGAACGCACCTCTGTGCGTGACCTGTAGAGGTCGTGGCTGGACACGAGCGGCGCCATGGTGGCGCGACGTTGCAGCAATGGCGTGGTGCGACGGCGAGGTGTTGAGTCGAGTGACAACAGGTGGCGCGTGGTGGTGGCATGGCTGTATCAGTTATGCGTGGTGTTGACAGGGCCGGTTCGGCCAAGGGTTTAGGCCGGAGGTGGTGACGTTTAGAGACGGCGGCGATGGGTGATGCTCTGGTGGTCATGGGACGCTGGGGTTTACGCAACTCAGCCGTGCGTAGCAACGGCGACAGGGTGATGCTCTGGTGGCCAGATTTTGCCTGATGATTTCGGTGACTTCCCGACCTCGGTTTGGGCTGATTTTTGGTGAGTAGCTTTGTCTTGGCTTTGTGTTCAGCATACTAAAATTTGGTATTTTTCCGTTGAACAGTTTGTCCGGAAATATCGTTTATACGTTATAATTTTCGTTTGAGTTATTTTAGATTTACCCAAATTGATTAACCTATTACTAATGGGCTTCGTATATATCATATAGGTTGTCGAGGCGGACGTTTCGATATATTCAAAATATTTTTCGGACGACTTTGGTTGGCGGACTCCATATTCGAGCGCCGACACTGTGTTGTTCGGGTTGTTCTGTAAGCGTAATATTAGGTGGGAAATTTTACATCTCACTCCGTATCGTTGACGTAGTTGGGGTGTGCAAACCCTTACTTATTTTAATATAGATATATATTAATTCGTGAATTTTAAATATCTATATTTGGGTTAGAATCGAAGTAGGATTTAGAAATTAATTTGAGAAAATTAATTAAATTATTTCCTACGAAACTAAATAAATTCCTATTTCAATTGAATAGGAATAGGCGGCTTAGAAATCCCCTTGATAATTTAATCGGTTAGTGGAATCTTTTAAATGTTAAACGTGGACTTAGGAATTGATATTAATTCCCGTTTGACTGCATTAAGGGACATGTAAACGTGAGAGACGTGAAAACTTAGACGTTATGCTAGGTTTCCCTTATTATACGTGGATTATTTGATTTAAATTGTTTAAAGGCATGTCAAGAGAAATTGAAATATTTTCTTAAATAATTAAAGAAAATATGTTGTTTAAAACATGAATTTGTTTTCTCATTATTTAAAAGTCTTTATTGTATTTTAAAGCATGTAAAGAGATTTCAAGATTTATATTGGAATTTAATGTGGATATTTCATAAATATGATGGATTACATATTTATGTTGAGGCATGATTTTTATTGCGTACACCATGTATTGTGAGACATGGGTGTTGGTGCATGTAGTGCATGGTTTCACCTTTTGCAGAGAAAATTCAATTGGCGTGGTCTACTTCTGTTTGCGTGCGGGTAGACGTTTGTGTTTGGATCGTCGTAACAACTGGCCAGGGGGTGCTTCTTGCTCCCACGGAACTAAAAAGCCGAGAAACGCAGATGTGATACGGGGAGGACTCATCGTCCAAAGCCTATGTGCTCGACTAGGTCGTGGTGACGTCATCCTGGTTAAAGTGTAAAACACTTGGGAAGGACGGTACGATAAGTCTACATTCCCTAGTGAGTTTGTATCCTCAGGGGAATTGTGGAGAAGGATCCGTTACCCTTGGGAATGGTGTGTTTTTGTGTGTGTGTCACAAGCGGTCTATGAGTACATTGCATTGCATATCATTATGTGATTTCATTGATATGTATATATATGATGTTGGAGCATGTTAGTTATGAATATTGTAAAATAAATTCATAATTTTGTAAATACTCAACTGGAAATGAATAATGTGAAAACATGACTTTAAATGCGGAAATTATTAAAGTATAAATGAAATATATATCTTTATACTCGTGGTTGTATACTTTAGTGCTCTTGGGGGAGGTTAAGTATATTGGCACAGTGACTTTTGTGGTTGGTTGAGGTTAGTGATGGACTGTAGAGTTGATTTTAATTTGAGGCCTTAGAGGAGGCGGTTAATAGTTTTGTGATTGTTGTTAGTTGTGTGATCTCTTTAGAGATTTGAGGTTAGGGATTAATTTCAGTATCAATTGAGGTTGAGGCCTTAGAGAAAGTGAGTGACGAGATTGTGAACTTAGTGGATGTTGTTGTATAGACCTTTAGGTGCCTTCCACTTTTGAGGAATAGGTTATCAATCATAACTAGGATTTTGATTGGGAGAAAATAGGTTATGGTGAGTGACTATATTAAGTACTCGAGGTACTGTAGCTTGACAGTTTTGGTTCTAGTGCTTAGTTCATTTCCCTAAGCATTTCTTTTACTGTACTTGTATACTAGTACATGTCTTTGACTTATCTGTCA
The DNA here is from genome assembly GCA_963922005.1 of Cornus suecica. NCBI lineage: Eukaryota > Viridiplantae > Streptophyta > Magnoliopsida > Cornales > Cornaceae > Cornus > Cornus suecica. Next base: position 60,389,740 of record OY998243.1, read on the forward strand.
CCGGCGTGGTGCCGAACCTCTTCCTCGTGGTGTCATTGATTTCGTGGGGTTTGAAAAAGGATAGTTGTGTTCCGTGAGTCCAACGTGTTGTTCTTCCTTTACTGTCCTTTTGGGCATTATAGGAATCTGTAGAGTTGTGTTCACTCTTATTCAGCTGTCTTTCAGAAACGATGTTTTTTAAACTCTTTGTATTTAAAAGGAAAAACCCGTTTTTGCTTACCCCCGTAGCAACTAAAAGTTTTAGCACTTTATAAAATGATCTTAGGATCTTCTTTGAAAAGATTTTTAATTCTAAAAGCCGGTGATGGCGACTGACGGAGACCGGGGGCAAGACGGTCATTTTTACTATGTGATTTCCTAAAAGAAAACTATTTTATTACTTGTCTCGAGATTCTGAGATTTTGAGACTTCTTTCTCAAAATCTCAACCTGTAGTGTTTTGAAAGTTGGTTCCTTGTTTCACCTTTTCTTCAGTTCATTCTAAGTCTCAGGTATGAGGCTTGGTGTTGTTTAGTGCACACATATAGTGTTGCCTTTCACTTTTTCTTGGTTGTTGATGTCACCACTTAGGTGATTTGAGTTATCACACGTGTCAGGGGCATAGATACCGAGTGGATTGGTTTCTTTTGTCCGGGTGTTCTCCCTAAACACTTGTGGTGTTTTTAACCTTGATATTGTTGTCTCGGTTATCAGTTGGTTAGCATTTGTATTTCTTTTCCCTTGCTTGGTTTCCTTGTTCGGGTGTTTCCCCTAAACACTTGTGGTATTCTTAACCTTGACATTGTTGTCTCGGTTATCTGTTGGTTAGCATTGGGAATTCTTTTCCTTTGCTTTGTTTTGGTGACCTTATGGCGATCGTTCTTGTGAGTTGAGTTCGTGTGCTCTCCGTGAGTTGATTGGGTGGTTTTCCTTATCTATAGTAAGAGTGTTAGAGATTTGATCAATCCTATTGATGATAGTGTTATGAGGTCAATGTGATGATGTGATTTATGGTATTGATGAAGAAATATGTTTGAGGTGATCTAGTCCTTGAGAGGTAGATTTTCTCTAGGGATGGGATGAGGTTTCTTATATATATATATATATCGTACATATATATATATAGATGATGATTGTGTTAGTACGTAAGGATGTGAGTGATTTTCCTCCTGTGTTCTCGAGGAGTGAGTTATGAGTATCCCTTAGTACTAGCGGTGGATTTTGATTCCTGTGGATATTAGAGGTGAACGTGTTTTCCCTCTGTTGGATTTCTGGTTAGCGTCATGAGCACTTGATGATTTGTTAGGTTGACCTGGGTATCGTGTACCTAGTGTACGTTGGTGAGGGTAATGTAGACTACCGGTGTTGGTATTTGGAGTACGAGTCTTAGTTATACCCTATAGACTCTTGTTGTGTACTTATATATATGTATATTGATATATATATATATTCCCGATATATATATATATATATATACTCATTTATGGTAGCATATGAGCGCGTGCTTTGGGTTTGCGTGGATGGGATTTGTTGGGCTATATATATCTTCCTAGATAGTTTAGCTTTACCTAAACTGCCAGAGGATGTGGTAGTTAGAGTATCTTTTTCCACTGAGCTTATTTGCTCAAAGGGGAATTTCATTTACCCCCTGGTATTCCACGCCAAGTTGCAGGAAACGTTACGGATACGGCAGGATGCAGTGCAACGGCAGTTTTCTTTTGTTTTCTTGTTACAGGTTTTGGAGTCGCGCAGGGTGATGCGGTTACGGTTGCAGTGCGACTGGTTTGGGGACGATAGTTTTCTACTGTCAGTTTCTTTACCCATGTTTTATGGGATTGTCTTATATTTCTCTTGGGAGCCAGTCTGTTGGCATATCCGTATTGATGTATCGTTTATTTCCTGTATTTATCATTTCAGGATGTTATTGTATCTATTCGGCATTGCGATGTGCATTTCTGTATTCTTATTCGAGTATTTGTGGCTCTGTTGGTTATAGAGGGTTGTGTAAAGGTTTTGGTTCCTTTCCACTACCTCGGCCCTAGTAGGATTGATGAATGTTGGGCCTATGAGCCATGGTTATTATTGAACTGTTATTGGCAGGTTAAATTGTTGTGGTGGTATGTCCGGATGTTCCATTTACAAATGAAATTTTGCCGGATTTTTGTTAGATTCCGCTGCTTTGTATAATCATTCATTTGGGTATGAAATATACCATTTCTATCATTAATCCATACGTTTTCATGGTTAATGATATCTTAGTTGGTCACTCATATTAAGGATCACATCCTAGATTCCTTGGATGTCCTTGTTCGGGAGTCTTAGGAATTTAGGAGTGTGTCTGTTGGTATTAGAGGATACTATTGAGTTTCTAGTATTCGTTTTTGCATGGGGTATATTTTTCATTGTTATTCCATGTATCTCCTTGTTATTGTTGACTTTAGTAGTCGCTTGTCTTACGTCACCCTTTGGAAATTCGTTGATTCTCTATATTAGAGTTTCGGGGATTTTAGGGGCATGACTGCATGGTATCAGGGCATTTTTACCCTTTTGTAGGTGTTTGATGATTGAAGGTCATTGGTTCTCATTTCTTTTTACTTCCGTACTCACTCCCTTAGCTCTTAGGCTCGGGTTTCTGAGTCCTAGGATTTGGGGCGTGACAAAAGCTGTCCTTCGGGCATGCCCTATTCAGGTAAGTAAAATCAACACAAACCCTCCACTTACCATTCTTTTTTTGTACGACCACTACGTTGGTGAGCCACTCGGGGTACTTGACTTCCCTGACAAAACTAGCCTGGAGCAATCTGGACATTTTGTCCGCTATGATCTGGTTTCGATGCACTCCCATGCGCCGCTGCTTTTGCCTAATCGGTCTTATGTTCGGGTCGACGTGTAATGAGTGTTGAGCAATAATAGGATCGATACCTGGCATATATGTGTGTTCCCATGTGAAGACATCGGAGTTGTCCTGCAATAACTGTGTCAGTTCTTTTAATTCAGAGTTGGTAAGATTAATACCTGCAAAAGTAACTTTTTCTAGACTATCGGGTATAACAGAGATTGGCTGTAATGGCTCGACCATGATTGGGGTACCCGAATCCCCTCATTTGATTGCTATTTGGGGCCTGGATTCTATTCCTTGGGAATGGGACACCATGGGGCCTTTTCCCTTCCTGATCTTCTTCAGGGTGACCGCATAGTATTCCTTGGCAGTCACCTGGTCACCCTTGATATCAATGATGTCCAAACCGTTTGGGCTTATGCATCTCATCATTTAGTGAAGGGTTGAAGGCACGCCCTGCATCCGGTGAATCCATCCCCTTCCCATGAACAAATTGTACGAAGGCTTTACATCCACTACAACAAACGTCTCGGTCAGGGTCCTTTGAGCAGCAAATACCGGCAATTGGCCTTCCCCGATCGGTTTGATTTTCCTTCCATCAAATCCTGCAATAGGGCACCGGGATGCCACAATCTCATTCGGGTCAATTTCAAGCTTTTCAAAAGCCCATTTGGTAATGACGTTTGCACTGCTCCCAGGGTCGATCATGACTCTTTTAACAAGACAGATGTCCACTATCAGTGTCACCACTAGAGGGTCATCATGTAGGGTCTGGATATTTTGAAGGTCTGATGTAGAGAAAATGATATGTGCCTCTCCTGTCCTGTGGTAAACTTTACTGACTTCGTTAACTTTTCTCATTTTGCGGGCACTTCGCAGATGGCTTCGGCTGGATCATTCCGTCTCTTTGGCAGGGCCACCAAGAATCATATTGATGATCCTAACCGGCTGTGTGGCTGCGGGGTTCCGAGGGGCGTTAGGAGCATGTTGATCGGCCCTCGGTCTGTCTCGTTGGATGTAATCCCAGAGCTCACCGCGAAGCAACAGTGTATCTACCTGTTGTTTGATATTACGACACTCGTTTGTGATGTACCCGAAATCACTATGGAAAGCACAATGTTTTGACTTATCCCTTTGGTCTAGTGGTTGTCTGATGGTTGGGGGTTGTTGGAAGATCCTTCTGGCCTTGTTCTCTTGGTAGAGCTTGGCAAGGTTGACCCTCAGGGGGGTCGCTCTCTCTTCAGATTTGGAACATTTGAAAGGGTTCAGGGCTGGAGGTCCTGAAGGAGCTGGTGGCCCTGATGGTGTTGGACTCTTTCGATCGGTCGTCTAATCCTTTGATCGGGCTTCAATGCTAACCAAGGCCGCCCTCCCCTGTCTGATGGTCTCCTCATTTTCAATCCTCAAGTACCCTTGGGTTCTGGAGTTTAACTCCCCAATACCTGATGGAGGCCGTTCACCAGAGACTGATGGAACTTGGTCCCTGGAATAAGGGCCATCTGGAAGGCTTCAACAGCAGAGTGCTGGTCATAGTTATCAATAGAAGAAGACTCAATATTGAATCGGGATAGGAAGCTCTTCAGTGATTCTCCTTTCTCCTGGATCATAGTGAAGAGGCAGGATATGGTCTTCTTCTGTCTCTTGTTCCCGTAGTATTGGGTAACGAAAATCCTGGTCAACTGTTACCAGCTGCCAATGGATCGAGGTGGCTGCTTCCTGAACCATAATAGAGCTGCATCAGTAAGACTTGTGGAAAATACCTTGCAAATCAAGGACTCGTTCTCGGCGTACATGGTCATCTTCTGATGAATCTGATAATTATGTTCCTCTGGGTCCTTGGTGCCATCGTAGGGGGTAAAATGAGGCATAACAAACTTCTTCGAAAAAGGTTCCCGGGTTATCTCAGGGATGAAGGGTGATTGTATCAACTTGGTTGACGCCTGGATGGCCAGGTCATCAGTAGACTGGGCTCTCAAGTCCTCAAGGACTTTCCTTTAGAACTCATCCATCATTGCTTGGAGCTTTTGGGGGGTCATGGCTTCGTCGTCGGCGGGAGCCTTTCCAATGCGTTGGGAAGACTCAGCATGCTCTTCTAGTCTGTCGCCACCTTCCTGGTTCTGAGAGTGGTCAAGCACCGCTGCCGGAGGGGTAGGCGGTGGTAGAGCCAATCTCGCCATGAGCTATGCATTCTGCTTCTCAAGAGCTTGGCTACGTTCCTCAGCGGCTATCAGGCGTTGCAGGATTTGCTCAATGGTTTGAGGACCTTCTACACGGTTGTTTCCGGAGGTCGGAACGTCCGCGTGGGAATGGGTGACCGACATGTTTGTTTGGGAAGTAGTGGGTCAGTGTGAATGGAGATTTTAGAAGATGGTGAAGAATAGAAACAAGCTCTCAGATCTTCGGTTTGAATAAAACAAACTCAACTTAACGAGATGGGAAGAAAGAGATGATTTACAAATCTCGAAGAACATATCCGAAAAATCAAGAACTCGTTGTAGGCTTCCCACAGACGGCACCAATCTGTAAATGTCAAAAAATGCACAACACCATAATCAAATGCTTTATTCAGATTTGATTTTTCTTATATACATTCTCTTCTTGGGCTTTGAGCCCATTAGAGCAACATTCTCTTGTTTACATCATTTTTTTGTTTTTGTCACGTCACTCACTTATTGCTCAAACTTATTCTAGAATATTTCATGAATTGGGCCTTTGGGATGGGCCTCCCCTTAGGGTCCCTTCGGGCTAGCGGACTCTTTTTTTACGGGGCTTGGCAGAATTCGCACGTACACCATTACATAGACGATAATGACATACATGTATGCATATATACTGATTGATATTTATCACCATCATATATCTGGTCAAAGCCAAATTTCACAAATCATGAAGGGAACCTAGGGAAAAATATGTGTGAAGAAGTGTCAACCAAGCAAAACCCTATTTTTTTCACTTTTTTGTTTCCACATTCACTGGTGACTAAATATTAAATAATTAGCACCAAGGAAAGAATCAAATAGAAACCCTTTAAAAAAACCCTTATATATATATATATATAACTTCTAAACCGACAAACCAAAGAATATAATTTTCATTTTTCGAGTCCGGAATTGAAAACAAAATACACTCATTATGCACATTTCTCCACCCAGTATGTGTCTTGGTTTCTGGCTATTTGTGGAAACCTTTTTTATACTCAATCATAGTCATGTACGGTTGTACTTAAATCTACATCAAAACATGGTCACACATGGTCCAGACCAATGTTCCTTCATATATATAATGCCATGAATTAAAGATTCTGATCAACAAATTTAAAAGTACATCCAACAAGTATGATCATTTCACATGCATACAGATACTAAATATTAAACTGACTCTATCATTGTCACAGTGATTAACCATTCCATATGACCATAGTACAACAAAACAAACCTCACAAAACAGAATAAAATCATCTGCAAAGAATAGATTGCTCATTCTCCTGAGATTGTCTATGAATCTTCAAACCTCTAAGGTATATGCAATGCCCACAACATACATAATGCAAAAACTAAGAATAGATAAAGAGAAAGGGGATCAGCTTAGGTTAGAAAAAGGGAGAGAAGGGGGATCACCTTGTCAACGTTCGTTGTCGTGACCAAAAAAACCACTAGTCAATCCATCGATAATAATCGAATTGAACATGGCATTAAAAAAACTAAGGACATAACACGTACGAGATATCAAATCTAAATTTGATAAGCATAAGTATAGAAAAAAGTCAACTCCAGGATCATATACATTAGTCATATTCAGTTTGAAAGCTAGAAAACCACCCTTTTTCTTCGTGCTCTTCATATGTTGAAGAAGTTTGTGTACGGCAAGGATGTTGCCAGTAATATATGTATCTGAAACAAAAGCACTTGTTTCCAAAAACAATCCCGTACAAATTTGGTTTCAGTCAATTAATCAACTTTTTTTTACATAAAAAATAGCATAAAATAGGCAGATGATTGTTTTTTTCTTTTTCTCTTTTTGATATGTAAAAATAGGCGGATAATACAAAAGTGGTGTTAATATTTTACCTTTTTTCCCTAAGAGGTATTTACTATTAATAATGTAACTTGTTAACATATTTCTTTTACACCTTCAGAATCGCCATGCCCCTAGTGGAATGTATTTATTTATTTTTGAATATTAAGGAACTCACACACACCCACATGAGCTCTATAGGGCTCGAACCCAGAACTCTCCCAATTTGGGGAGGAATGGAAATACCCATAGACCACAAAGCCATTGGTAGTGGAATGTATTTGAGTGCATACTAATGAGTTACATGATCGATTTGGAACAGAGGCAGATATTCTAATTCATGCTAAATACCTAATTAGTAACTAACATGGATAAGTTTATGCTATATTATTATTAACGTCATAAATACAGTGTATAACACAGGTGTAGTGCACATGAGTGGAAGTGTTTGTATCAAGAAGGAACAGTGAAGAACTAAAAGCCCTTGAAAGGACTGACACCTAGAAAACAACTTCTGAATCTAAGAGAATAAGAACAGTCCAAGGGTTATTTAAACCAAGTTTAAAGCCTTCGAAGCACGTACCTTACTTTGACATGAATCCCCCCAATAAAGCAACAAGGGCTTGCAACGCCAGGTTGTTGAATTCATGTGCTTTTGATTTCAGAAACATTTATAAACCACTATATTTCTACAGTTATATAAAATTAGAAAAAATATATAAAATTCAATGGCTCCAAATATGAATAAAGTCATACAAACAAGAAATTCAATGGTGCTTTGAGGAAATCATCATGGTTAAGTGGCGGGTCGTGTAGTGAGACAGGAAATATCTCTGATAGTTATCTGTTATTAGCATCATATAGCTGGTCAAAACAAAATTTGACAAATCATGAAGGGAACCTAGGGAAAACACTCATATATGATAAATGTATACATAATTTATAAAGATGCAGCCTCACATATGTATGGTGTTTATTATTAATTTAGTAACTTTATGGTCTTTACCATTACATAGACAATAGTGACATACATGTATGCATATATACTGATTGATAGTTATCACCATCATATATCTGGTCAAAACCAAATTCCACAAATCATGAAGGAACCTAGGGAGAAATATGTGTGAAGAAGTGTCAATCAAGCAAAACCCTACTTTTTCCACTTTCTGTTTCCTCATTCACTGGTGACTAAATATTAAATAATTAGCACCAAGGAAAGAATCAAATAGATACCCTTAATATATATATATATATATAGGGTTTTTTTACAGATACCTCTTCTGAGGTTTAGCCTTATATCAGGGATCTCTTATGGGGTTTCAAATATATCACTGACCTCCCTTAAAAAATAAATATTATATTACAGACCCCCCAAACTAACGGTCAAAGCTGGTCAATGACGGTTTCTGCTGATGTCACCATGTTATTTTTTTAAAAAAACCCTAAAATACCCCTCAGTACCTTAAATGACCTATATATCCTTGAGTATGATCTGAGAAATGTCGCAAATACCCTCCCCCCAAAACTAGCCGTTATGGCTTGTTTGGTGTTGCATATATATATATAACCTGTATGTATATATATGTACAGAGCTTGTGGCTTTCATTTCCACTCATTTCTCCTCTATAAAGCTTGTGTTTTGAGCCGAATTTCAGTCATTTCTTCTCCATTTAGACCTCCATAATGTCTGCAAACTCAAGATCTGGTGGTTTTCGTGGGCTGAAATACAAAGATGCGTATTGTCATTACAGAGGCAACCCCATAGCTGATATCAAAGTTACAGGGTCAAATTCCAAAGGCAATAAAGGTAAGTTGTATTATGTTTGTGCTCTTAGAGATTGTGGGTTTTGAGAATGGTGCAGTCCACTCAATGAAGGATATGATGAGATTGATTTTGCAAGAAAAAAAGATCTTGAATTGATGATGATGATGATGAGGTCTGACATTGATCAATTGAAGATTAAACTGCAAAATCTTGAGAAAGAAAATGGATCCATGACTTCCTTTATTATTGTTGTGGTTGTATTTGTGATAGTTTCATGTATTTTAGGGTTTAGGGCATGATTTTGGTAATGGATGTAATGTTAGCTTGACAATGTTAGTTTATGTAATGGATGTAATGTTAGTTTATGCAATGGATGTAATGTTTGTTTTATGGAATGGATGTCAGTTTATGAGTTTAATGACATTAGCATTCAAAACATTAGGTTTCAAAACATGAAAAACCTGTCAAAACATTAGCTTTCAAATGAAACACATTCAAAACATTAGCATACAAAACAAGCAAAACTTCAATGTCACACAAAACATGCCAAACTTGGCTCAATGTCATACAAAACATGTCAAACTTGGCTAAATGTCATTCAAAACATTCCCCTTGTACTTCAAACTTCAATTAAGCCATACCCCTTCTAAGTGCCTTAAATTTACTTCTCTTTGGCCTGGTTTCAGTTTGAAGTGGTTGTAGATTGGTTGTTGCCCCTTGTACTGGTTGGCTCATGTTGTCACCTCCAACTCCAAGGCTTGAGCTTCCACATCCAACTGCAGTGGTTGTTGCCCCTTGTACTGGTTGGCTCATGTTTCCACCTCCAACTCCAGTGTTGCCTTTTCCATTTGAGGTCCCCTTTGATAAAAAAAATAGCTCAAATTACAGTCCAAATCACTTCAACAAATATGTTAACCTATCAAGTATTTATGTTATACCTGATCTTCATTTTAGTTTGAGCTTCCACCTCCAACACTGTCATTTGAGGGTCCCTACATATACATGCATAAACATAAGCTTTTGTTCATAAACATTATTGAAGTTTAAAAGATTCAATTAATATGTACCTCTTTTACAGCTTTGCATGTCCTTGAATTGTGTGTTGTTCCCCCACATTTAGAACAATGAAGGGTGGTGCTAGTCTTCCTTGCATCACTGATCCCTGTTGCTGATTCATCTGGTGCTCTAACCCTTGTTCCCCTTGGTCTGCCTACACCTCTTCTAAGATCTGACGGGTCAACTGGATTACAAATTACAGGGGTCCACATATTTTGATCACTAAGAAGGTGTATGATATAGGCATAGCTTCCCAAATAAGCTTGGATGTAAAAACATGGCTCACAGTACAACTCTATGTTAGCTCTCTTGTGTGTTATTGCAGCAGTGGCATGCTTGCACTGTATTCCAGATATTTGACTTGCATTACAATCATAAAACTTGGCTGTAAGCTTCACTACATGCTTACCTCCTACACTGACCACCTCAAACTCATCTTGCCCTGCAGGTATAACATTGCATCCTCTTAATTCTTCAATCAACATGTTCAGTCTCTTTCTTATGTTTGGAGTCACCAAACCACTCCAAGTTTTACCCCTTTAATTTCTCATATAGATTCTTTGCATAAGTTTGTTTATGATTCCATCAAGTAGGCCAATAATATGCTTCAATCTAAGCTTGCCCACCCAATTGTTGAAGCTCTCACTGAAGTTGTTTGTGACATGGTCACTCTTCACTAGGTTAGAGAAGGCATGCCTAGACCATTTGCACACATCAATCTTTAGTAACCAGTTATAAGCCTCTTTTGAAACCCCCTTCATCTCCCTCATTACCTCATTCAATTGAGATGCATGATATGATCTTGTTGCCTTCCAGAATAACCCCCTCAACAACAGGCCAGGAAACCTTTTTTTGAAATTGACATATAAATGCCTGCAATAATATCTATGTGTAGCATATGGGTACACATTTTTTATTGATCTTATAAAACCCTACATTATTTTAAAACAATTAACAATTAAGTGGTAATTGTATGTACTAAGAACAAAATAAAAATGAAACACATGAAAAACAAACACACCTTCTGTTGATCTGATATTAGGGCTGCATACAAAACCGAACCGGACCGAACCGAAATCGGCAGTTCGGTTTGGTTTTAAGATGATTCGGTTTGGTTACGGTTTTCAAAAATGAAAAACCGATTTTTTCGGTTCGGTTACGGTTTTAGTTGGTCAAAAACCGAAATTAACCGAACCGAACCGGATTTAAATATATTATAATATTTCATATTATATATATGTATTAATAATACAGTATAGCCTATAGGTAAAATCATATTCAGATATTCAGGTAGTTTGAACTTTGATGCAAAATTGATAGACTTGATATAAGGGTATATTTCGTAATAATTTATTAAACATCAACCTCCTTTAGTACATTTATCACTCCATTCACTAGTATAAAAGCAAACACATTAATGATTAACCTAATTTTTATCATACACTGGCTACACAAAACCGGCCCTCTCACATACTCTCAATCTGCCCTCTCACATACTCTAATTTTATCACTCCATTCAAGTACATTTGATTTTGTGATGGAATTTATGATTTTGTGTTGAAACATGGACTTCAATTTTGAACGGCATCCTTCCATTACACTAATTATGTTTTTAATGAACTATTTTATGTAATTTAGTTGAAACCAAACCAAGTCTGCAGAAGATAATCCACCTTTGAATTTTATTTCAATACTTTTTCTTATAAATGTTTACTAACGGTTAAAAACCGAAACCAAACCGAAAAAAAATGGTTTGGTTTGGTTTGGTTCGGTTCGGTTTGGTTCGGTTTCTTTTACTAACGGTTTGGTTACGATTTTCATTTTTAGAAAACCAAAAATAACGTTATGTGCACCCCTATTTGATATGAAACAGATATGACTCTCAGGTGTACCATCATCAACAAAGTGCTGCAATTGTTCTAGAAAAAATTTCCAACTACTGGTGTCTTCACTCTCTACCACTACAACTGCCACTGGAAATAGACCATTATTACCATCAAGTGTTATGGCAGACATGAGCACACCTCCATATGGACCTTTTAGGTGACATCCATCCAACCCAATGAAACTCCTACAACCATTTTTAAATCCCTTTTGCATTGCATCTAAAGACATGAATAACCTCTGAAACTTAAATATAGCTTCATTATACTCCCAGGGTTTGTTTTGAAATTTTCATTACAGAATTTTGGAATCCACCCAAATGCCTCACCATGGTTACCCTCTACATCATCTAATGCTTTCCTTTTGGGCTTTGTATAATTGTATCACCATTGCATTCACCTTATACTGACTCTTCATTGTTTCCTCTAAGGCATCTATTGGTATTGTTGGATTATCCTTAATCTGCTGACCAATTTTAGAGGCAATCCAAGTAGATGTGGCATCTTTAATCCTCTCTCGTCTCACACAATTATGTGGACCATAAATGGATTTGATTATGTAAGTGACTTTGTTTATTAGAGGGGAATCATGTACCCTCAACGGACAACCTTCAACATCACACATAACTATCACTCTTGATTTCTCATTGTTTGTTCTCTTAACATTGCACCCTTCTTGGACTATATAATCTCTCAACACTGGCCTAAAGTGATCAACATTGTTAAACACTTGTCCCTCTTCCAACTTTATAGTTCCATCCAAATTTTTCTTGAATTGTTGGCCCTGCATTCTACTTGTTACCCTAGACATTGCCCTTTTAGCTTTTTTCTTTTGAACATCATCATCATTGTTACCTTCTCCACTATCCTCTTCATCCACATATAGGTCATTCTCAGAATCAGTACCAATTTCATCTCCAGATTCATAATCTGATAACCCATCCTCAGGGTGGTTGTTTTCTACATCCTGTTTTCTTATATTAAGACTTTCCCCTCCTACATTTTTTCCCTTTCTATTAAGTCCCAAATCCTCATCCTCATCACTGAACCTATATACATCATCACCCATATCAGCTTCAAGTGGTGGTTCAACTTGAGGCTCAGTTTCAGGTGGAAGTGGTGGTTCATCACCAATTTGGGTTTTGCTGAATCCATGGTTCTTGAAAATGTTGATTACTAGGGGCAAAACGGGCCATTTAACACATTTTTTTACTGATGACGTCATCACATAACATCTGACTAACGAAGGGGGGTGTTCGATACACGGAACCAAATCGTAAAGGTTGTCTGTATCTGGTTTGTCTAGGGTTTCAAAATTAAGTTTTTTGGAAGCTAAAATAGCACTTTCTAGACTTAACCCACACGAATTTACGAGGTAATTCACTGTAAATGAGTGTTGATTTGTGGAAGTTGAGATGGATTTGAGAGACCAGAACAGTGGATGATGGGTTAAAGGGAATACAATTTATATATTGTTGAATCTATTAAAAGAGAAGAACAACTAAAAAGAACTAGGGTTTTAGTGTATATACGAGTCATTGAAGTTGAAATGTTAAAAGTCACTGCCAAGAAGAACTTACCTTGATTACTAACCCTAGGTGCCCCTCAACCACCATAGTCGTTCTCTCTCTCGGGTCGTCCAGGTTACATTTGAGTTAATAAAATACTTTTATAAAAATACAAAATAAAATATTTTTAAGCAAAAATTATTTCAAAAACCAAAAAATGTATAAATGCGCCACTTATATTTAAAATCATATTAAAGAGTGAATTCATTTTTTATATATTGAAAAAGTAATGTTGTCTAAGGAGTTATATGTTATGAAACACGGACACGGACACGGGATACAGACACGACACGGACATGGTGATACGACAAATTCCAAAAAAATAGGACACACCATGCCACAGACACGTCTATAAAAAAAATATTTTTTTATATATATACATATTATATTACGCAAATATTTCATTTATCACTTAAACAATGAGAACCAAATAAATTTATAAACAAAAATAAATAAAGAAGTTAAATGAAATATCTGACATATTCAAAATTTTACATTCCATTACCATCCAAGGAATCAAATGTATCTCCCCCAACATCCGTCATCTTAGTTTCTCTCTCGTTATATTGTGAAAATTTTCTTGATTGAAGACAAAGATTGGAATGTACAAATACCCAATCTTCGGCTTTGTGTGATGTTATCATGTTCCTCTTCATATAGTGAATAAATGAATAGGTGCTACAATTCATCTGACAAGATGAGGAGGAACAAAGATATTCAAGTATCTTCAAAGCCAAAGATTGGATTAAAGGTGTTGAAGTTCCATAAGTAATCCACTAAATTATCGGTTCAATAAGACATTTATCTTTTATTGAATCAACCAATCCACCGAGTGTCTGACACGCGGACATGCGTGTGTCCTCCGAGTGTCCACTGCATATCCAATTTTTTAAAAAAATTCAAGACACATTTTTGGTGTGTCCGACACGTATTTTTGGCTTGTCCGAGCGTCCGACATGGACACGTGTATCCGACATGGGTACGACGACCCTAGACGAAGTGTCCATGCTTCATATGTTATAAGTTAGGCGAGATTACTTTCCAAAATTAGTTGTGAAAAGGTCTCAAAATATATTTCTTTATTCTCATCTCTTTCTTAAGAACTATTTTTGTTTCATGTTTCATGCTTTTTCTTCCTGAAATTTGAAAATAAAAACACATTTTATTATTTGTTTTTGCTTTCTGAGTTGAGAAAATATTTTCTCTCATTACAAAGAAAAGAGGAAGTGAAAAAAAAGTGGTTTCTCTTTTTATTTCCTCTCACTGACCCTAATAGAAAATAAGAAATATTAAACCAATAATAAATAAAGTATAATAATAAATAAATTACAATAATAAATAAATAAAATTAATAAATATATAAAATATTATTTAAATAAATAAAAAAAAGAAATATAATAAGAAATAAAATAAAATGAATAGATAATTAATAAAATTGAATAAATTAATAAAAAAATTATAAAATAAAATAATTTTTTATATAAAATATATAATTAATAAATAAAATAAATAATATACAATTAATTAATAAACATACTTTCAAAGTAAGGACATAATCCGAGCCTTACCCAATTCGTGTGGGGGGTCGCCTTGTATGAGTCCCGTGAATTAGTCGAGATGCGCGTAAGTTGACCCGAACATCACGGTTATCAAAAAAAAAATTCAAAGTAGGAGAAAAGTAGGTTATAATATTGTCGTTATGTGGTATCCAACAGTAGCTACGTTTGAAGTAGAGACAAAAACTTAGATACCGACGCCAAACATGCTTTCGTTGTTAAAGAGTCGAAAGCACAACACGAACCAAATAGGGTCTTATTAAGAGAATAAAAGTGATTTCTTGTAGTTAGAAACTTCAAAGTACGGACATAGTTCGAGACTTACCCGATTTATCTGGGGGGGTCGCCTTGTACGGATCCCGTGAATTAGTCGAGGTATGCGTAGGCTGGCCCGGACATCACAGTTATTAAAAAAAAAAATCAAAGTAGGAGAAAAGTAGGTTACAATATTGGCATTATGTGGTATCCAGCAATAGCTACGTTTAATGTAGAGATAAAAACTTAGATGTTCAGCGTCAAGCAAGAGATTACTTTTATGTACAACAACTTCAACGTAGTAGAGAAGTGAATTTACAATATGGTCGTTACGTAATACCCAACAAAAGCTACATTTTCTGTATATATCAAAATTTTGTTGTTTAATTTCAAAAAATAAAATAAAAAAATCTTTGTTGTTCACCAATAGGCAAGAGATTAATTTTACTCACCAGTATGCAAGAAATGAAGTTCATGTACATATCAAACCTTTACCTCCCTTCCCTCAACAGAAAACATAAAATTATTTGGTTTGTATCTCTAAAAATTGTTTACGAGAATTATGAAAATTGTAAACTATTTAAATTATTATTTTTTTCCAAAAAACTCAACCAAACAACTTTTTTTACATTTTAGTTTTTAAAAAACAGAAAAATGCTTTTAGAAACACAAACCAAATAGGCCCTAAATATCCGAGTATTAACAATATACATACACCATATTGAGCTTCAAACCTGTCACTAATCACAGTACATATCGGGTCGTCTCATCTGACAAGGACTCCACAGAACCTCCAGCATTACGAACAATGGTCGAGCCAAAATGAGTAGTAGTTGTACCAGCAGATGAGCGAAACGACACATATACTGAACTAGGCCTGGACAGAGGCAAATACACCAGTGGCTCATCCTGATACAAAAAAATCTGAACCACTTTTCTCATTCTAGGCCAAAGTGTATGATCTGGATGCAAACAAGCAAGTCCAACCACCAAAGTCCTCTTCACTTGTTCCTCATCATAAGTCCCTTTAAGCATTTGATCCACACAATCAAGCAAAGTACCCCTTTAATATAAACTCCAAACAATATCCACCAAACTATTCTCTTCCATGAATGTAGTTCTCGATCTTCGTCCACACACCACCTCTAGCGCGACCATTCCAAAGCTGTAGAAGCTGACTTCGGGGGCTAAATATCCCGGGGTTCCTGCAATTATGGTTGTGACAGACTCCTCATTTTGGAGCAACCTTGAAAGTCCTGAGAATTACATTCCTGAAATTCTAACTACAACAACAAAGTTAAATCGAATGAAGAATGTGAAATCACACTCTCACGCCAAATTGGCTAACTATCCCTATATAAAACTTGAAAATTGAAATTTCATTTAACTATAAATAAATAAATAAATTATCTAAAAATGAACAATGAGCAAGAAATCATACGCGTTGATGAAGAAATCATGGTGCTCGAAGAACTCTACGCCGCTTACGTTGCAGAAGGGCTAAGCTTTGCAAATGATGTTGAAGATCCTCGAGCCCAACTGACTGAATATGGATTCACTTCCAAGGTTAATTGCTTTAGAGTCCTTAATTCGGGAAATCTAGGGAAGACATGGTAACCAAATGCCTGAAGAGTTCAACAAAGGAACATAATAACAAAATGTGTCAAAAAGAAAAGAAAAGTAAAAAGGCAAATAAAAATAGATACTAACCTCATGACACACCCTCAATACAAGTGTATGCAGTTGAGAGATATAATTAGAAAATTGAAAAACGTTACATATGGTACTTTGGGCAAAGGGACCTTCCAGGGATACTTTAGAAAGTTTGCACGGACAGTTGAAACATAAACTTGTATTACGACCACCATATTCAAATGACAAAAGATTTATCGCTGAAATCTCAATACTTGTCAAACCGAAACAGTAAGCTATTTTTAAATGTTTGAGTGATTGACTATAGGCTTTAAGATTTACTAGACATGTCGACTGAACAACATATACTTCTTCAAGAACTGGACAGCTTGACAGAAACAATTCAAGACATTCTTCAGTCACATCTACGTACATAAAAGAAATCGCAGTTAGGGATTTAAGTTTTGAAAAATTGAGTGATCTTTGGGGTAAAATATAACGCCATTTCCGGACAGTATCAAATAATCGGGTAAGATTCAACTCAATCCTTTTGACTGTCTTCTGCGTTGCAAAGTGAACCCAATTATCAATATCAGATGTAAAGGTATAATCCAAATCAAATTGAACTATGAGTTCATCAATGGTTATACCCTTGTCCGAGTTCAGGACATGATTCACCCATCTTACATAGTTAGACCTCTCCACATCTAGAGGCTCTTTACTTGGTTTACAGAAGACTTCCTCTAATACCTTGGAACCATCAAAATTTAACGAACCAGTTGTAATACCTTGGAACCATCAAAATCGGTGATTGAGAACTTGACGCCGACCAGAATAGAGATTATTCTGCAGGCTAGTACAATAAGTAATTTGCAAGGAAAAACAGGAGAATTCGACCCAAAATTCAGAGAACACTCTGGAATTCAGTAAAATTGTTTATAATCAAGAATGACAAAAACCAACCCACAAGCCGGGTTAAAATAGCTGAAAATCGACCCTTAATGGGATTTTACCAAAAATAGAAAAACCCTAAAAGTCTTACCAAAACGAAATACGGAAAGAAATCAAAAGATTGCCAAAAATCTGGCCCAAATCGGGTTCAGAATTATTTCCTAATCGACAAATAGAAAATTACCCTAAATAGCAAAAATTAACTAAAAATAAAGATTTGAAAAGGAAAACAACAGATTTAGGGCTCGAAACGAGGTACACCCAGCGATGCTTGGTGGCCACGACGTGCGCGCCGAAATTAGCTTTCCGAATTGGGGTCACGGGCGCGAATCGAACACTTGTAGCTACAGTTATGGCCAAAACAACTGACACGTGCACGGAAACTGCCCCAATTAGGCTAGATCACGATTTCTTGCCATCATTGCGCTGATCCTCCCGCTCCAGGTAATCCAGCGCCATTAATGCACAATCTGACAGCTCGGCATCGTCTGACTCGGATCCCCCTGCATCAGAACTCTTCCAAATGTACTCTTCACTTGACACTGATTATTGGAAGGCAGAGATAGATGGTAAGTGGGATTAAGTAGAAGCTATATAAACTGAAGAAATAAAATCCAACAGCTATTTATGACAGAGATGCAAAAGAATTCGCGATGCCAACCCATAAACAAACTATCATTCAACCCAACAACGAAGAATGAAAAAAATTAAACATAGGCGCACACACAATAACTCACCACAACACCGAAGAAGTTCACCTACATACATTTATGTCAAGGGCTAAAACCATAAAACCCCTTATACTTTCAAAAAATAATCAACTAACCGTTATACTAAAGAAACTGCTAATTAGCCCCCAACTAGGCTTCGGAAATTTATCATATTGCTCCCATTCCGTTTATTTGTCGTCAAAAAGTGACAAAAGAGTAGCATGTGCATGTCACTTGCGAACACCTATTTCGTAAATGACATGTGAAATTAAAAAGATTGGCCTCCTTGGTTTCATATATAAATTAAGATATAAATAAAACTTTTGTCCAAAATAAAACATCATTTAAAAGAGAATTATACAATTATCTTAAAAGATAATAACATTTTATAAATTTCTTAAACATCGAAAGCATAAACTTACTGTATATCCCATAAAATGGTATTAAAGTAAGAAGTCTTGAGTTGAAACATCATCGTTACCCACAAAAAAAAAAAATAGTTGTTTGCACGTGTTGGATCAAGAAGAATCCATACGCGAGGGGGCGTGTTGAAGCATATAAATACTTAAGTTTTAATTTCTCTAACAACTTAAACTTTTAGAGTAGATGGATAGTTAAGATGGTGTCAGAGCAAGAATTCTTATGTTCAAACTTCACTGTCAATTGTTTCACCTGTTAGACCAAAAAATTGCCACAATTGAAGCTTTTAAAATAGATGAATCGTATTTTCATCCTTAAATTAGTACTAAATGTGGAGGTATTTATATTTTAATCATTAAAATTAATACTAAAATGTGGAGGTTCTTATTTTAGCACGACGTTATCAACTATATCACTGATTGCGAGCAATGTGATAAATTTTTAATATTTTTGGAGGTCATTTGCTACTGCATGAAGTTACATGACATTCTGCATGAGGAATTTGCTTAGGCGCGAGGCGAGTGTTGAGTGATGTGAGGCACACAATGGAAAATGCAATGAGGAATTTGCATTATTTATTCTGCATCAGAATGGAAAATGCAATTTGAAATAACATTATTAAGTATAACATTCATATTTCATACAAAAATAAAAATTGTCCATTTCCACACACAAGATGTACAAGTCTTGTGCCTTAGAGAGTCTGGAGCCTAAACGCGCCTTTAACAACACTGGATACAATTTCTCAAGAATAAAATAAAAAAAAATTACCTTTCCAAATGAAAATTTGGAGCTGAGCAGTATTTTTTTCATTTTGTAAGCCATGCCAAGTAATGAGGCGAATGATCGCTAAGCCAATGATTGGGCTAACTCCCACTGAGAAATTGTTCATAAAAAGAAAATCTCAGTCCATAAAATCGATTATAGGAATGTGTGGGTGTGTGTGTATATATGTATATATGAACATCTATCAGTATTAAAAAAAAGTATCAAATACGACCCAAGGATGAAGAAGGGATAAGGAATGATCGAAACAAGAAACTTTTCTCACACGAGCAATTAATTAAACATTTATATCATTATTACTCTCTTTTTTTTCGAAGTATGACAATCACAAGATAAAAAACAATTTAGCATTTTTAATTCTGATCCGTAAGAATTAATTGATTTCTAATCTCAACATCACTGTTATTGAATATAAATAAGTTATAATAGTAATATATATATAAAAATATATATAGTTTTTGTATTATCTCATGACCTCATCTTCGATCCATCTCAAATCCAACATGAATTGTATATCACTTTCTACTAGGGGTGCAAACGAGCCGAGCCGAGCCGAGCTTTGGAATGTTCAAGTTCGGTTCATTTACTAAACGAGCCTAAAAAATGTGTTCAAGCTCGGCTCATTTGCTTAACAAACGAAGTCGAACGCCAGATTTAACGAGTCGAGCCCGAACTTGTTCACGAACGACTCGTTTCAGTGCAACATATATTAATCTTCCTAATAGTTGCCTGAGTTGAGTTGTTGCATATCTGTTTTAACATATTTCCATTAGTATAATTTTTTATGAATGAATTTTATGTTATGACCAACTAATTTATATAATCTTTTCACAATAATCTTCATAATTTGTTCAATTTGAACACTTTCTTTTGTCAAATATGATATATTTTTATTATTTAACTTAGACGAGCCTGTTCACGAGCTTGGCGAGCCGAGCTTAGTAATGTTCAAGCTCGGCTCGTTTACTAAACGAGCCTAAATTTTTTGTTCAGACTCGGTTCGTTTACTAAACGAACGAGTACGAGCTGAGCTCTTAACGAGCCGAACCCGAACCTACTCACGAACGGCTCCGTTCATTTGCAGCCATACTCTCTACCTACGAACCAACCTAGGTAAATACATATATATATATATAGATAGATAGATATATAGATAGAGATATACGCAAAGATCTCTCTTTCTATGCACAATTGTGTATAATTTGTATCTAAGAACCAAAGATCTGTTGAACAAATAGGTAATACAAGTGTGGATTGTTGAATAGCTCACCAAAAATTAATCGTCGGTTGTTAGGCTTAGGCTTCAGGGGAAAAAATATCTTCTTTTCTCTTTCTTCCGCCAAATTGTACACAGAGGCCGTCGGTGGAAGTGGTGGCGGCGGTGGTTGGTTGCGGTGGCGGAGGTTGCGGCAGTGGGTACACAGAAACAAAACAATAATAGAGTCCTTTATAATTGTTTCACTATGTTTGAAATCGAAATATGTTTATTGAATTTGAATTGAAATGGAATTGTTTGTGTAATTTTAATGAATTGAATTTTTCTTTCTGTGTTTGGAGGTTAATAGGAATTGGGAAGAGTTCTATTTTTTTTACTATTTTATACCTCAGTGTGTAAAAGACCTCCGATACAAATTTGTACCTACCATAAAAAAACGTAATTAAATAAAAAGCGAGGATTTTTGTTTTATAAAAGATTCTTCGGCTGAGCTAAGCTTAGCATAATTTTTTATGCAACAAAAATAATTAACATGATAATAAAGTAATTATATAATGAATCATATTCACTATATTTATGATATTTTTATATTATAAATCTGTATCATTTAATCAAATGTAACTAATATGATAATTAAATTATTATATCCAGTATATTAAGTTAGTTTAGTTTTATATTAATTTATTCTAAATACTTCACATACAATTTAATTTGATTCATAATAAATTTCTTCTGAAAATTTAATGAATAAGACGAGTATTTGTATCTATATATATATATATATGCATACAGGTAATTTGAGATATAAAAGTGATAACACGAATATATCTAATATATACAGATAATACTTACACCAATAACGTCACCAATTGTAAAAGTAATATGCAAGATCAATATGAAAAAATACTATTATTTTACTAAAGGGGGAAGGAATTAAGGAATTGAAATTCCATCAAATCTGAGCATATTTCTCCGAATTTAGTAAAACAGACATATTTCCTATCAAATTTTTTGAAATACCATCAAATTCAATTCCAAACACGCGGTAGACATCATAGTTTTCGAATAAAATGAACCTTTTTACTTATTTTATTTATGATAATTCATTTAATTATTTCAATATAAATTTAGGGAATAATATGTTTTTATTCCTTTCTCTCTTTATTGCTTCTCAGCTGACCAACCCCACAAAAAAAACAAAAAATGCTTACATAAAAAAATAAAAATAAAAAGAAGAAAGAAATAAAGCTTTGTTTTCACATGTTAGCTATAATCATATTTCAAACGTCTCCTAAGTAGTGGCAGTTGCTTCATAGGATTCTTGTGGTCAAAGTGATTTTAGTGTGTTTACTGATAATCTTTTACTTTTTCTAACAATGAAATCATGCTTTTGAATTATTAGTGCAAAATAAAAACAGAATCGTCTTTTGTTACAATCTTCTTTCTAACACAAATGAAGGGTGTTTAATAAAAATTTCTTTTTTCTTTTAATTCTTACAGTAATTTTCATAAAATTCCTGATATTTCAGATTTTAATCAAATAAACTCCTAAATTTTTTAAAAAAGGCCCCTTAAAATTTCAAATCTTCTCAGATACCCTCCTGCCCCAAAAAATGATTAATTTTTCGGTACCGAAAATGTCAAAATGACTTAAATATCCATAATCATACGACATCATTTCATAACATATTTTTATACTGCCAAGATTGAGTGATAATTTTCACAAAACCCACTGAAGTTTCAATTTTTAATCAAATAAACCACTGGGGTTCAAAAAAACTCTTTAAAAATTTCAAATATGCGTAGATACCCCTTTCTTCGTTCATTTTAATTAATTAAAATTTTTAAATCTCTTTCCCTCTAAGAATTACATTAATTATTTAGTAAGTATTTTTGAAAAAACTATGATATAAACATAGTATATAAAAATTTAATAACCAAAATTGACAAAACAAATTTTCAAAAATAATAATATATTTTTAATTTTGCTCAAAGTTAGTCTTTTTTTTGTGTGTATCTTATATTAATAATTCTAGTTTTGAATATTCATAATAAATACAATAAATAATAAAATCAATTACTTTTGCACTATTACTTTTGTATTTTAATTTAGCGTGATATCATTATTTTAAAAAAGTTTAAAAAATATATAAAATAAATATATAAAAAAAAACTTATGTGTTATTGCATATTAATTTACTACATTTAGAATGTGACTTAGTTTCTTGAAAATTCGGCAAGCCATACTATACAATCATGGTTGCTCACAAGCATTCCCAATGCTGACAAAATTAATTGTGATCCACAAGGGAGAAGTTATGGAAACGGCACCCGATGATGAGTTGAGTCAATAAAATAAATACCAAATTACCATAATATACATGGTAAATTGAGAACACTAAAATTGAAGGAGCCCCCTTCATTACCATAATATACAGAGTACACAGGTAATAGTGTTCTCTTGAGCTTGAAAAATACCACTGCTTCAAATACAAACTGTTCAACCAATAACTAAGCCATGGGTACTGTTGCACAATTCTAACTTATCCCAAAAAAAAAAAAAAAACAGCCAAAAATGAAAAGATAAACCCGAGAAGAGAGAGTACAATGACAATAACAAATACCAAAGGCCTCATGGCCCAACGATACCAGTCTTTTACTCTTAAATGGAAGGTCAAGAGTTCGACCCACAATGTAGATAGTGTGTGTGAGTATATGTTTAACTTTCAAAAAAAAAAAAAAAATTAGCAACCGAATAAAACAATAGCTAACAATAACCGAATATAGAAAGAAACGTGTTAGAATATATCAGGGCTTAGCCCATCTATCTAGATAATTCTAACTCATTTAGTATTACCATCTAGATAGTTAGTCCCAGTCCATTTAGTATTAGTCTTACCTAATTTATATTGACTTGTCCCTTACACCAAATTTAGTTGTTCTCCACACCTTTTCCCCGGGGTCATCCCTATTGTAATAGACACACTTCAGAATACACTTTCAATACATAATTCTATATTCATTTTTCTTCATTATTATTTTTATTGTCTTTGTTATATTCTCTCCATTATCATATTATCAAAGCATTCTTTATTCTAACATGGTATTAGAGCTTACTGATTCTTGGTAGTTCTTTTCGCGTATTATTATCTCTGCCGGGGATGGCACTTCATCTTCCATCCCCGGCGGCGATCTTCAATTAAAACCCTAGACTCTCAATCTCTCTTTTTCTCTTATTTTTTCTTTAGTCTTAATTCTCTCTCTCTTCAACGATACACAAAACACAAACAAACCCTAACCCCAACGCAGTCAGAACAAACCCTAGTCTTGCAAACTTTTTTGAGATAGAAATCTTCGTTGGTAGCCATGGTTCACACTTCTACTCTCTCACTATGACTCTGCACCCACAATATATATATATATATTACACCATATATCTATATTTACATATATATATATATATGTACAGGAGGAATAACAGTCCATCTTTGCCAAATCAATTCCCTTTCATCCCTGTTATGTCCATTACTCCCACCATCATCAATCACTAATAGTGGCCTTATCTGTTCTTCACCAAGGCCAGTTTTGCCATGTACCGCTGCGGTGTAGCGCATCGCCGTCATAACACAGCATCAAAGCCCACCAATCCCATCACCACCGTCAGGCACGGAGCCACGTTCACTCTATAGGGATCAATTGACCCCTTTGAATTTTTTTTTTTAAATATTTTTAATAGTAATATAAATTATCTTAAGGGATTATGACCAAAAAAATGAGATTTGACCCCTATTAAAATTTTAAAAATTTCATCTTATTGTCCCTCAAATTTAAATATTGGATAAAATTATTATGCTAAAAAATAAAAATATCTTGAAATTATATGTAATATATAAATTAATTTAATAAACTACTTAATAAAACCCTAATTTTCTCTTATGGTCTATCTAACCCATAACTAAGAGTCCATAAAGCCACAACTAACATCCCAAAACCCATTTAACCTAGCCCAAAATAACTTCTAATTTAATTAAAGCACAATCAACATCCCAAAATTCATTTAACCAATCCCACAATAATTTCTAATCAAATTAAAATACAACACACAAGGTCACAACCAACATATCAAAGCTCATTTAACACATCTCACAATAACTTTTAATTTAATTAAAGCACAACCCACAACTTACTTGTTTAATTGAACCCTAATTTCTTTCACAGAGTTGAACGTTAAATCTCTCTCTCGGCGACGGAGTGGAGCCACTCTTTGGCTAGGGGGCTATGGCCTCTCCCCAATATTTTTTAATTTTTTTTAGCCTAAAAGATTATATATTATAGGTATTTTTATAAAAATTGCATATGACCCCTCCAAGTATTTTTTAACAAATTCCTTTGGTAGCCTAAAAAAATATAAATTTTACTAATAAATTTATAAAAAATTGCATTGCCACCCAAGTTTTTTTAAAAAAAATCCTTTGGAAACCTAAAAAAATATAAATTTTACCAATAAACTTAAAAACAATTATATTGACTCCTCTAGATAATTTTTCTAGCTCCGTCCATGGTTATCGGTCACAAAATTTATTTTAAAGGTTGACCCCAATAAAAAACATTTCTGGCTCCATCCCTGACCACCGTGCAACTTCATCACCACCATTGTCAACTCCTTTCTCTTCATTGTTGACAGCGGTAGTAGCAGCCAAGCCGCAGTCTTCTTTCTCACCAACATCGCCCACGTCATCGTCCACCAAGCGCCGCCCCACCATCTTCTCCACCTCTGATCTCGTCCGTGGATGGAATCCAGCTCGCCAAGCAGCGTGCGCAGGAAATTGCCGTTTGTCATGTAGTGCACCATCATCGTCTTCTGCACCAGTCACCATACCATGTAGTGCTTCAACCTTCGAACCTTCCATCAATGACGTTAATGGCGGTCCAAGGCCCTCGTGCAGCCACAGCCAAGACCAAGCAGTACGTCATTAATGGAAGACCATTTTTTGCTATGGCGAATGCATGTGTTAATTGCAGAACAGTGGTTATGGACATATCTTTTGGGAATTTAAACATGAGGATGAATGTCTTTGATACCAACCATCAACTACCTAAATCAGCTGAGTGTTTTAACATAGAGGGGATGGTTGAAGAAGTTGTTCCTCAGAGTATTGTAGGAGATGATTTGGAGATTGTGATAAAAAGGTCGGAGGTGAATTTTGAAAATGGAGAGGACCAACAACGATCTAGTTGGAAAGATATTGCTGCGTTGGAAGCTGCATTGTATTCACTGTTAGAGAGAGCATCAAGAGATTCATTTGAACCTCAACTTATTCCTCCATAGAAGTTGGTGCCTGAAAGTAAGATTCCTGAGATGGTGTTGCATGTGGAGGATGATGAATTAAAAGATAAAACAGGTGTGAAGAATGTTAGAGCTGATCATTTGCCACGAATTGTCATAGAGCCTATCAAGGATGACACCCCTCTTAAGGATCCCTTTCCAGATGAGCGAGTGTTGAGCATAAATACGGTAGATAAGTTGTATGCCTTGGAAGATCCGCGATTGAGAGACAAGTGTGAGGGGATACAGAGTTGTGCGGTAACACCCCGTGTTATTTTCCCAATTTCATGGAATTATTTTCATTTTATTTTCGGTTGTGACGTCACTTGTTCATGATGTCATGGTTATTCTTGGTGTTTCACGTGTAAATTTTTTGCGTTTAGGTCTGCACTCGACTAGACGACGTTGCGATTTCTCCTCGATGACTTCGTGGACTTTCTTTAGCAATTACATGACTTGACGTGACAGTATTGTTTCTGACTTAGCAAAACGTTGACGTGAGTTCTGGATTCGACATCACGACTCTGCAATTGTCTCTTTGGTGACTTCGTGGGGTTTCTTTAGTGATTACCCTACTTGAAGTGATGTTTTGTGTTTCGGACGTGGCTAGAGGTTTACGTGGGTTATAGTGCCGAATACGTGATTTCATTTTGACACTCGACGTTTTGTGCTTCGACTGGATGGGGACATGCTCAATATGTCCAACATTTAAGGCTCCGACGTTGTTGCTTGAGTTCAACATTTAGTGCTTTAAGGGTTTGACGTTTTATGTCCCATTGTAAATGGACTAGTACGTGCCTTGTTTAGATGGCGTACTCAGGAGCATTTACACTTCCTTTGCTCATTTTCTCTGTGTTTGTATGTACTTGCTTTGTTTGTTTGGTGTGTTTATTTCTTCGTGTTTTTACGTGCCCATATGTGTTGATATGACTTCATGTGCCTTAATTGTTTACCTTGCGTGCTTAGGGGTATTTGCATTATCTTGTTTGTTTTTCTGTGTCTATACGTACGTGACGCGTAGTCTTTGACCTACTGGTATGACTTTTAGAGTTCCCTTATTTTAGGGGTTTTGATGGGTCTTATACTTACCCGGTGTTCCGGTGGTTGAGTTTTATACCCCGGGTTATTTTTATCAATTTATATTGATTGTTTAGTTTCCCAATGTTTCTCGTTCATGATTTGGTTTGGATGTTGATCCTTTATTTTTCAGGATTAATTATGCTTACATATATATAGGTATTTGATAAATAATTAAATGGAATTGGGGTGAGGAAGCAAATTAAAGCATATGGCCATTTGATTTGGTCATGGGTCGGTTGGAACCACTAGTCATACCTAGCACAACTTAATTTTTATTTCACCTCATCTTACATTACATGTATATATAATTTATATGGTGCAAGAAAGTGTTTGTGGTTAAAGACCCACCTCTTTGTACACGTGGGGATAAACTTTCCTTATGACTCTCCTCCACCACTTATTAAATTATATAGATGTATGTATATGCATTATAGGTGTTTGAGAGACCACAGATTAGCCACTCTCCATCACGCACACATCAGACCTTCTTCTCCTTCATGAGTTTGTCGAATTGTTGTGCTTCTATTCTTCTTCCTTATCTCGCCTGTAATTTATTCTTCCCCTTTTGGATTGGCGAGAGAAAAAGAGAGGAGTTGCTAGAGAGTGAGTCGTGCAGAGGCGCGACCCATGAAGGTCACTGGACATGGCGACCCAGGTGTGGTTCGCAGCAACGAAGCTGGTGGCTAGCGGTGGTCCAACCGCGTGTGGAGCCCCGATTGACTGAGAAAAGGCATCGCGAACTGAGTTGGCGGGGTCGCGTGAGCTGGGCTGTTCGTCGGAGGGAAAGACCAGCAGTGGCCATGGCTGGAGTCGTGAGCAGAAGGGTGGTGACGTGGTGAGGACGGCGACGTAGTTCGAGCTGGTGGTGCTGGCAACTAGGGAAGTGTTCGACCGAACTGAGTTGGTTGACTCAGTGCCGATTTGTGCTTTGTTTGGGCTGAAATTCGAGGAAAGCTTCGTATCGATGCTAGGTACGACATACAAAAATTTTGTATTTTTTCGTTGAACGGTTTGTCCGAAAATTTGATTTATAGGTTCGAATTTTCGTTTGTGTTATATTATATATATTTAAATTTATTAACCAATTGCTAATGGGCTTCGTATATATCATATAGGTCGTCAAGACGGACGTTTCGGTATATTCAAAATAGTATTCAGGTAACTTTGGTCGGCGGGCTCCATATTCGGGCGCCGACACTGTTCACGGCGGCCCATTTCGGGACTGTTTTGTAAGCATTATTTTATGTGGGATTTTTTATATACATATCTATTTCTCACTGTTAGTACGTAGGAATTTATGGCACTTTCGGCATATGTTTATGTGTGTGTGATAGCCGATGTTAGCGTTCCTAGGTATAAATGAGAACTAGGAAATTTTATAAAATTGATGATATATCCATAGGTGGAGTAAATGGGATCGGCAATAGAATTCCCTTGATAAATTAACTTATATCATTTCTTTGAAAATTTTGAATAATTAAAACTTACTTAAATTAAATTGAAAAGACGATCTAATGCCCTTTAAATTTTAGAGTGGGTTAGTTGAATTGTGGAATTAGATTTGAACTTAGAAAGTAACGATAAGTTCCCCTGTTGTTTGTGATTTATTGAAATTAAAAATATGTTAGAGAATACGTGGAAGTGAGGGACGTTAAAACTTAGACGTGGTTCTAGTTCCCTCTAAATTTTCTCGTAAATTATAAATAAGTGAATTTGCGAACTAGATTGTCCCTGGAGTGGACTTATTAAAATTCGGTTATTGAAATCTAAATTAAAGCATGCGAGTATGTTGAAAATTTCTAAGAATTGGGTAATTGAGAACCCGGATGAACTCGAGATGGAGGAGTTGTGATTTATTGTTTTAATTTAATTATAAAGCATGCTTTGTATGAAAATTTGGAATTTATGCTGCATCATTTAGCATGGGGTCCATGTAGAGGCATTTTGCATTTATGTAGCACCATGGACATATACATTGATTCGGTGTGAGTTGCATGCCTCATTTGTGTTATATATAAGTATGGACCGTTTGGATAGTCGCAACAACTGGCCAGTGGGTGTTCTGGCACCCAAGGAGCTAGCATCTCTCGAATCCTCAGAAGTTGGGGGTGAGGGCTTATGACTCACTTGCCGTTCCGAAAAGACTTGTGGTCTCCGTACTCTATTTGGCGACACCCACCATTCCTTTTGCGGGTTTGTTACCCCCATCAGTGAACAATTTGGGATTCCTTGTTATTTGTTTGACCCTCATGTAAATAGGGTTGCACTTGAGTTGTTGAGTTGCATTGCATTGACATTTACATTGAGCATTTAATTGTCATATGGTTATTTATTGAGATTACATGTTGTTGATACTTGTGGATATTGAGCATGTGATACCTGAAATTATTTTAAAGTTTTATATTATTCCCTTGGGCGCTGTGACGCAGTGGTTGTGATTGTATTTGAGCCTGTGGTTAAATCTTGTATAAAAGTTATATCTCAATGTGAATAAAGGCTTGAAAACTTAAAGTTGAAAGTGAAAAGCGTAACAATAAGAACCAGGGTTAACGGAGCCATGATTGGCAGATATTCTGGCTGGTTCTGTGAAGTCAATTAGGACTTGGCCTTATAGCGTAAATTATTCCCCTTGAATCGGGCTTCTAGTTTAACTGGTCAACCCTCATACCGGGACTTAGATGAGGTTGTGGTTTTCGGCCATATAAGCCTTTGTTTTGGGTTATTGATGCTACCGCGGGGTAGCTGGCATACCCCTCTGGTGGGGAGGTGAGTTATTAAGTTAAAAGTCAGTCTAGGCTCGTTAGTCTTACCGTCTCTCTTTCAACTCCTATATTTTGAGCTTGTCGCTCTTCCTTTCACTTTGAAGGTGTTTTGAGAAGTAAAACGGTCTTTAGCTTGTGTCCCTTGAAATCATGGTTACGGTTTAGATCTTTGAGACCAAACTAAGATTCTCTCAATGTTTTGAAAATTTAAAGCTTTTGGGTTTTTATAAAGTTGTGTTTTAGATTTAACCAGGTCCCGATAATTGTTTTGAAAACTCTTTTTATAAACTATTTTTGAAGTCTCGGGACTGGAAGTAACGGAAACAAACCCATTTTGAAAAGTGTCAGGAGCTTTCAATTTAAAAATATTCTTGTGAAGTCA
Organism: Cornus suecica; assembly: GCA_963922005.1. Lineage (NCBI taxonomy): Eukaryota > Viridiplantae > Streptophyta > Magnoliopsida > Cornales > Cornaceae > Cornus > Cornus suecica. Next base: position 60,419,922 of record OY998243.1, read on the forward strand.
TTGAGTTCAGGGTACTATATGTCCCTGTTTTTGAGACCTCAAGGTTGTGCCGAAATCTTGGTATCGTTGTAGTTCAAGAACTTCAGGTTCCTTCTAGTTGTTTCTAAAATTACTTTTGAGCCAGTTATGCCTTGAAGATATGTTTAGAGTTTTCTCAAATTTTTAATCAAATATTGAAGGTCTGAGGACCAGTTTTAAATGAAGTTTAAAAACAGATTTTGAAATTGTTTCCAGTTTGAAATCTTATGGTTGAGTTTCCTCCTCGTTGTCATTGTTCCTTGGCTTTTAGCTGAATTTGGAATTCTAAGGTTTCAGCCTTTGGGGTGGACCTTATATACACTTGTGTTGTTACTATCCTTGTCATATTCTCTACTAGGAGATGTTATGTTGATTTGCGCACACATAGTGCGATTTCTATTACTTTGGTTAGGTTCGGAGATATTGGAACCAAATAGATTTGACCGGGTCCTAAATTTTTTCTTAAAAATCGGTTGAATCCTTCGGGATTCAACATTTTTTCTTTAAAAACCCAAGCGCCACGACATCCATTTGGGACTAACTGACTCTGGTACCCCTTTATTGTGCCTCGATAGGCGGTATAAATTAGATATTGTCTTTAAATTGTCGAATCTGATTCAGTGGTAGAGTTTTCCACTCGTGTTACATTTGAGGTTTAGATTGTGGCGGTGTGTCCAATCCATATGACTATTAGTTAGTTTTATAAGCCCTCTTTGTTATAGGAGGCCTTGAAGAAAAGATCATTTAAGTGAATGGATTCTATTACTGGTTATTGTGGATAAAAGGACATGATTGATGTTAGAAATTATGAGAGTGAGACTCTCTAGGAATGATTCGATAGCGGTGTTGTGTAGGAGTTGTGACTTAGCTGTGGACGTGATTATGCTTATCCCCTTCTCATAGTCCTAAAATGTGGCCTATTTACCTCCTAGGGATTTTGAGTGGCGTGCTCGGTGCATAGTGTGATAGATAGTTAGTTCTTGTAGTATTCTAGACGAGAACGCGTATTAGACCCTGTTTGTGTACGCCTTTCAGGAAATGATTAGTTGTTTACGGGGTCTTATATATACACATATATATACGTTGATTTGATCTGGTATATGCATTGGTGATATTTCTGTTGCTCGGTGCTTTATTGTGATTATTGAGTAGGTTTAAGATTGTTGGTGAGTTTATTTTGGGGTCTCGGTTTGGCATGGGTGTCAAATGAGACAATTGACCGACCTAGGATAGATGCATGCACTTGGGATGGTTAGCATTTCTTAGACGGCTAAGAGTGTGTTATATAGATATTTTTGGTGAGCCCTCAAGGTTGTGGTCACCCCCACATAGATTACAGGTTTGCAGGTGGATGTAGCACGACGTGTTCAGCGGCAATGGTACGGGTGAAGTGAGATGTTTTAATTAGTTTTGTTCCTTTTGTCCGTAGTTATTCTTGTGTATTCTTATTTCTCTTGGGAGCTACTCTGTTAGCATATTCCTTTTCATTGTATATTTTATTTTGGGTATTTGTTGATTCGGGGTGCCATTATACCTTTTCTGCATCGTCATGTGACTTTCTTTATAATTTCATTTGAGCATTTGAGGCTTTATCGATTTTAGAGGGGTTGTGTAGAGGTAGCGGTGTTCTTTTCCACTACCTCGGCCCTAGTAGGTTTTTGAAATGTTGGGCTGCGTGTCATTGATTCTATTTATGTTATTATGGGCAGGTTATTCTGTTGTGTTGATTTTGGGTTGTCCGGATGTTCCATTTACAAATGGAACTCTGCTGAATTTTTGTTAGAATTTATTACTGAGTTTCCATCACTCAGGTGGCATGGAATACTTTATTTTTATTCTTATTCCATGTATTTTCTTGTTATCCTTGATTCTAGTGGTCTTTTTCAGTGACTTCATACCTCGGGATTCGCTAATTTTCCAGATGGGAGCCTCAGGAAGAACGGGGCATGACATGTGCGTATAAGGATGCTCGGAGTTACATAGCTCGAACAAGAGTACATAATGCTAAGCATGTTCGTCTTAAGTTCCTTAAGCTTGGCCGAAAACGGCAATGTAATCCAAAGTTGAAAGTGTATCTAGGTAAACTCTGACAAAGATGGGAGGGACCACGCAGGGTTAGATCAGTTTACCCCCGCGGAGAAGTAGTATTCGATAAAAGGTTCGGGATACATGGGCAAAGACTGAGATATTATGAGGAGATTGATCCGGGACTGAAATTTATGGTGTCTGTCAGTTTACTGGAGAGTGATGAGATGGTGGAAGAACTGTTGTCAAAGGTGTTGGAAGAGGATTTGATGGACACACTGACCATACAGGGGCTGAAGTTAGAACAGGACAAAGGAGGTAGTCATAAGTAGTACTAATTGTCCATGGGTAAGAGCGCTTAAAGAGTCACCTCCTACATTTTGTCCTTTAATTAATAGAAGTGTGGCAGAGAGGAAAGATGTTGGATAACCCTTTGTGAAACGTCGTGCCAAAGATGTTAAACATTGGTCCTAGGCTGTCTAGCCTCGGTTTGTATAATAATAGGTAAGTTATTTATGAAATTTCAATTCTTAGAGATTGTGGGCCCTTAAAGCCAAATCATTTTTTTTATTTCATTTAAAAAAAAATCAATAAAATCCAAAAAGAGAATTTTTAAAAATTCCTTGAAAAATTGTGTGTCAATTTCTGGTAATTTTTGCAATTTCTTTTCCCTTGCTATGATATTTGGGTATGTGTTTGTTGTATATATACAGTTGATCTGAATCAAGTTTGGGGGAAGAGGTTGAGCATTTCAAAGAATCCAGAATTGTGCTTCAAGGGTAACTGTATCTTGTCTCATTCTTTATTTTTTACCATGAAGACATGGTCACATTTAAGTTTAGGGGTGAAGGTATATAGTTACAAGAAAGGAAAATTTTTAAAATTTTTGAAAAGAATTGAAAGTTTTGAGGAGTTATTTGTTTTCATGCACGAGTATTTCGCATTATGAGTTGATTGAGTTTATGTTTATGATACATAAGTAGTATGTGATGTGATGTTCCCGCTCATGAGAATAATGATTAGATCAAGTTAGTAAAGTGATGTGGTTTACATGGGTGAGTGATTAGTGAAATTGAAATTAAGAAGAACGACTTTGACCTATAAACACAAGCACACATTCACTATGAGAAATAGGTTGATTTTTGACTATGTAGTTGAAAAATAATTTTGTTGTAATAAAAGGGGAGATGGGGAGTTGTTTTGGTTGAAATGGAGAAAATTGAAAAAATATTTTTGAGAAAATAAAATACAAAAAACAGTCATTTGATCTGAGTAACCGGGCTTTAGTATCACCAATATCACTGTTCGCGTTTAAAGGGGATAAGACTAATGAACATAAATCTCATGGAAGAAGCTCGGACCCAGTTGGTTGGGACTAAAAATCCTCACTAGAAAGTCCGAAGACTTAGAAAGACAAAAAGGCATGAAAAGTGGAAAGATGGAAAAAGTACGCTTTTACTAAAAATGGCAAAGTTTGATCAATGAAGTAGGAGAAAAGAAACTGAAATATTGTAGTTGAATGTTCACAAAATCACGGAAGGTTGTCTGGATTTTAAGTAGAAAGTAACAAAATCATTCACTTAAGTGGGGGCCATTCATAACACGAAGCTTGAATAAATTGTTGTTTGGTAGTGAGTGGTAATATTTGCATTCATATTATCTTGTCTATTGTATCATAACTTATTTGACTTGTGTGTGTGAACTCATGAATGCGTAATTACAAAAGAATTGAGATATTTGTAGGTACCATCACTGGAAACCTTCATGAGACTTCACTTGTCCACTAGGGGTTTAAAAGGCTTGTTACACGTGCTAAGTGTAATCGTTGACCCTCACGAAAGCAAGGGATTAGGTTAGAGTAGATAAGTTAGATAGAATATGAATCATCACAAATAGTTATCTCTGAATTTATTGCTAAGGGACTATCAATATGTAAGTTTAGGGGTCTGATAGGTGCTCAATATTGGTCATTTTTCGCCCCTATCTTGCATTTTTTATGTCTTTACATTCTGTCACTTGGTATTTTTATCTCGTTTGTGTGTGTAAGCATGTTTTAGAAGCTTAATGAAGAAACATAGCTAATCTCGGTGAACTAACTGAGTTCGTGCTCATTTCTATCTCGAGAAAGGAATCAAGAGGTGTGCCAGAGCAAAGAAGAGCTACCGGAGGGCAAAATGGTCATTTCCCGACATCATTATCTCATCGAAGGGCAAAAATATCATTTTCAGACATTATTACTTCACCCAAAAGCATCGGGAGTCAAAGGCGACCAGTTTAGCTCAAATATGAAAAAAAATGAGTTTTTACAGCAAAAGATGCATCATACCTCATGTCGTTAGAGGGAAAAAGAGGCAGACTGAACCTGAACTACGCTTTGGTTTATGAGCCAAAGGGGGACCCTACGCCCTAGACCTATGCCTAAGTGTAGATCCCACCTTGTGGCCACTTGATTCCTTTACGTGCAGAAGTTGTTTCGGATTTTTCTAGTTTAGACCCTACTTCGAAATTTTAAGTGATCGGTGATTCTAGACCTCTACATACAAGCTTATACACATATTTACATAAGATTTTATAGACATTATTCATGTATTATAAAATTACAGAAAAGGACAACCATTAGGGTTTCCCTCACTTGTCTATAAATATGAGAGGGTTAGGTTTAATTGGAGGAAGTTCTAGTTCTGTTTTTCACACACGTTCATTCATAGAGTTCTCACGTTCAAAGTTCAGACTTGCTTCCATTGAAGAGAACCACCATTGAAGACCTAGAGATCCAGAGAAGAAGGCCATGGAGAGCGTTTCTACACCGACATTACAGACTCTCTCCGCTATGATCAACTAATTCGGTATCTAGGGTTTTCTCGTAAAACCCTAGCCAAGTAATGTAGTTCTAATTTTATATTCAATTGTAGAGAGGGGAAACTGTGAATATACTGTGATGATTGTGTTAGATAAGAGACTGTTTTTATTCGTGATACAAGTTTATATATTTGAATTGATTATTGTCTTAGACTTTTCAAATATATTTATCTTACACAATCACAATTATTCAGTATGGGCTGGAACTCGGATGTTTAATCTGTGATTTTTTACACAATGGTGGTCATAAAACTCGAAACCCTAGGTTAACACAGGTCATGCCCTGACAAACTGATATAGACATGCTTTAGTTTATTTTCATGCTTTAATTTACTTTTCTACATTTACTTTCTGTTAGTAGTTGGCATGCACTAATCAGTTTAGTCTTGAGATTGGTTGTCGCGATCCAGTTGAGAGTAATCCTTTTTGGGGTCAAACTGCTGGCGCGATGCGACCTAATTCACAGTCAATGGATCGCCCTCATGTAATTGATATATAATCTTAACTATATTACGCGGTTAGTGGTGGAGTGAGGAAACCCTAGTTTTTTCTTTCTCTGAATCACAACTATTATTCATTATTGTTTTCTGTTTTATTTTTATTAGTATTAGAAAATTCATAAAAACAAACTTTTTTTGGAAAAGTATAATTCAGTGTTTTTATACTATTGAAGTGAACAATCCTCATATATGTGGGATCAATATTCCCCTACTCAAGCAAAACTGTCTATAATTGATCTGTGCGCTTGTAGAAGGGTAAAACCTAAAGTGTCGTTAAGGTGTGATTTTTAACCACATATTTTGCACACACCTGACACCCAACAGCTAGCAGAAATGAAATTCATGTAGCGAGATAATGTCCTATGACGTCGCCTCATTGCAAGTCTATGATGTGTAACTTGGTCAGTTAAATTGGTTTCATCAGGGATTCCGCTGCTTGTATTTTTTGTCCACCTTTTCACGATATATCTTTGCGGAATTGAATCCATACACATCTCATGAACAAGGACCTTCAGTACATGGCTTCACAAAATGCCAAATCTGTTGAATTTCCCACATGCGTAGACCATATCATCAGTATGCGACCTGATGACCATTCGGCGATCACCATCGGTCCTCCTAACATGATATATCCTAACTCCAGAATCTCCCGGTTCACAGCATGCCAGAAAATTCTCACCTATATAAGCCGTAATGAATTGCTCTTGGAAAACCAAGAATATCTTTGTCGTATACACTTTTCCGGCTTGTTGAATCTTTTGGACAAGGGAGTACTCAACAAGCTCCTTGTATCTCTTGCCATGAAGAATATTTTCATACTATCGAAAGAAGTCCAGCATCTTGAACTGTCTCTCCATGTAATTCTTCAGTCCTGAATTGAACGATTCGCTCAGCTGTGTTGACCGCATGACTACTGTCTAGAAACCCTTCACATATGCGTATGCCCATACGCACTTCATCGAATATAACTTTGTCAGCCAAGCATTCTAATGTGCATTGAAATTATCCAGCATCTCAGTCCATTGTACTTCAAACAAGTGAACATTTTCAATCCTATACATGAAGTTAACAATTGCAGCCTTAATGGTCAAATTTCCAACACACGCGCTCCCCACATGCTTGTGCACATTTTGCATAATGTGCCATATACAAATGAGATGTTTACATTCGGGCATCACAATCTCCAAGGCCATTGCCAAGGTTGCATCCTGATCGGTAAAAATAATCAACTACCGCTTATTTTGCATCACATTCAACAGTGTTCTGAACAACTAAACAAATGATTCAACTATTTCATCGTACATGAAGGCGCAGCCAAAAACTATTGTTTACTTATGGTTGTTTAAACCAATAAAAACTGCAAATGGACGGTTTCCATACACCAGCTTGTAGTTTGTGTTGAAAGTGACGACATCTCCAAATAGAAAGTAGTCCTTGATCATCTTTGAGTCCGCCCAAAATATATTTGTAATCCTTTCTTCAGAATCGAGTTGGATGGCATGTGTGAAGAGATGATCCTCGCATCTCTGGTTATAAAAATAATCTGTCAACCACGCAGCCTCTCCCTTTTCAAGATCATGCTGCCTTCTCGTGCGTAAGTGATTTTAAAAATCCAGCTTCGTGAAGCCGCCGGATGCACAGGAAGACAACTCGAAGGCTTTTCGAGGTGAAATTCTAGAATCGACAGCCATCTCAACATCGATTGATTGAGCTGCAGTGATCTTCCACTGTGATGGAAGCATATGCGATAGCTCAGCCTTCACCAGATCGTGGCTGTGATTTTCAAGAAATCTGGAAACAATGTACTTATTCAGCCCACGATCTAAAGTGATAACCATAGTGGCCTTTCACTCCACCCGGGTCTCAGCCCTTGGTCTTTTGTAAAGGTGGTCCCGTTTATCTTTTCCTCTCTTACCTTCCACGGAACACACAAATTGCCTGGAGCATAATTTTCCATCTACCTTGCTATGGTTCCCATTTTCTTTCCAAATACTGAATCCCAACCTCCTAGCATAGGCATTGTAGAAGTTGTCTGCGTGGTCTTCAGAATCGAACTCCTGTTGAAGATAAGGAGTCAAGACGGCTGCCCCGATGCTAGATGAAGATGTCTCCGAGTCAGTGTCCAAGCAAATGATGGGAGAATAAGTCATCTTTTAATACCCAACAGATTACTCTACACAAAAGAAACAAACAAATTGTATAAGAATTAACACTTGTATCTTATATCTTAATGGAACATATTACTTAGATTATACTATATGGTATTTATATATATATATTTTAGTAGTAATATACAAGTACTATATATAAATGTTACATGGTATAGATTTCTCAAATATAATCCCAAATTAAAAAGGCCTAGCCTGTTCGTTTAAATATCTGTAACATAACTATAATACACAATCATTCCTCACATAATACATGCATATGTTACCAAATAAGAAGAAAATGGCAAAATGGTGCGTGGTATATATAGGTTTCTCAAATCCAATCCCAAAGTAGTTGGGCTTGGCCTGTTTTTTTAAATATCTATAACATAACAGTAATACACAGTCATTCCTCACATATTATAAAACTCTAACTGAAATCACCAATATCTGTAATATAACTATAATACACACTCACTACAAGGCTTGGACCAAGTACAAGTGGTAACAACTCAGCCATTTATAATTAACCAACTGAACTGAAGGGCAAAATGTTATATGGTATAGGTTTCTCAAATACAATCCCAAATTAAAAGAGCCTGGCCTATTTGTTTAAATATTTGTAACATAACTATAATACATAGTCATTCCACATATACTCTAACACACATTCATTATAAGGCTTGGTCCCAGTACATGCATGTTCAGAGTTACCATTTTATAATTAACAGAACTATAATACATAGACAATATTTGTTATTTTTATGTGTAATGGATGTGTATTATAATTATGTTACATATATTAGTGATTTCAGTTACAGTATAACAAATAACAAGAATAATAGAGTTTTATCAAATCCAATCCCAAAGTAATTGATTTTGGCATGTTTGTTTCAAATCTATTACACTTATGTCAAAATAGATTGGATGAAATAACAAAATAAAGAGTATGATGCCAAAAATGGGGTGGGACCAAGGGTAATTGGAATACTGGTCTGGGACTTAAATACCTATACTTCGATACAAAACATTCCCCTGCCACAACTAAGTCTATAATAGAGAAATAATGGCCTGGGACAAGGGTACCATATATGTGGAAAGTATAATCACCTAAATGCAAAACATTCCCCTGACATATTCCCCTGCCTAATTGTTTTTATCTTATACTGGGAAAGGGCTATGCAACCTATCTTGGCTTGTTTGTTTCAAATCTATTACACTTATGTCAAACATAGATTGGATGAAATAATAAAATAAAGAGCATGATGCCAAAAATGGGGTGGGACCAGGGGTAATTGGAATACTGACCTGAGACTTAAATACATATACTTAGATGCAAAACATTCCCCTACCACAACTAAGTCTGCATTAAAGAAATAATGGCATGGAACAAGGGTACCATATATATGGAAAGTATAACCACCTAAATGCAAAACATTCCCCTCGCACATTCCCCTGCCTAATTGTTCTTATCTTATACTATTGGGAAAGGGCTATGCAACCTATTTGATACTGTGTTAATCAAACATTGTAACTTAAATCACCACTATCTGTAACATAACTATAATAAAACTAACATTGTTGAAAGATATCTACAATAACCCTAAAAACAAAAGGCAATATAAAAATAAAAGTACAAACACAAAGGCAACACAAGATCCCTAGAAAAGAAAAATAAGGAATTGCTCAAATAAATTTTCGAAGTCCCGAATTAAACCTAATCAGAATACAACCTATATGATACTATGTTAAGAATAAATTAATCAAAATCAAAGACTGTCATATTCCCCTGCCTAATTGTTCTTCTCTTATACTGGGAAAGGGCTATGCAACTGGACAAGTAAGTGCTCAAATAATACATGCCAAACAACAAAACTAATATTCATGGCATAACAACTAAATGGCAAAATGTTGCATCAGAGAACTAACATTGTTGAAATATTTAGGAATAACCCTAAAAAAGTACTCGAAAATAACAAACACATATATGGATTCAATAAACGAAAAAAATTAGAATAATATCTCATATCTTTGAAAACCCACAATGAAGGCTGGGTTCACCATAAAGACAAGATTAAAAAATCAATAATCTGTAGAAACAAGATAACCTAAGCAAAACATGGGCTCTTTTTCCACAATATTAAGTCTTATGATCCACAGCTCTTTCTCTCTCGAAGCTCTGCAATATTACAAAAAATATATCAAATTTTGTTGTTGAAGGCTAGACAAACACTAAAAAAACAACTCACCAAGCAACGATATTTCTCTTGTTCTCTTCTTTTTCTCCTCTGCTCTGTCTCGCTCCCTTGTATCTGTCTCTATATCTCAGCTTCAATACATCTCCATATATGAAGAGATTAGGGTTGATATACATGATGAAGGATTTTGGCGCCAAAATTGGAGAAGAAGGTACAGATGCACAGTGGATTTATAGGAGACAACTACCTCCTCTGAATAGATGGCGATATATATATTATATATATGTGTGAGTTGGCTAATGACATTCTTCTCCATGTCCTTTCATTTATTTACAACTGTTACCCTTAAGACAATTCTGCCCTCAATCTTTCATTTAAGTCCAATTAGATCATCACAGTTAAAAATACACCTTTTTACCCCCTTTTTACCAAATTGGAGAGAAATTTGGAGAGAGATGAATTGGAGACGATACGCGCCCGATGGAATGAGGGGTTTTATTAAGTGATTTAGGGGTTTTTAAGTGGGTTTTATTTGTCAAGTCGTTTATTTTCTTTTTTATTCGATTAATGGTTTAAGAAATATTATATAAATGCTTTTCAGAAATATTTATTTATATATATATATATATTTAAATTTATTTAGTATTTCAGTTTTATTTTCATAACGACTCTCTGGAATGGAATGGAATTACATTTTACCTTTTTTTTGGGAAACATTAAAACCCAAAATTTAACCTATATAATCAATCTAACTCTATGTTATCAAAAAAATAAAAAATAAAAAATAAATATATATATATATATATATAGATAGATATATATATATTCTCATCAACTCCCCTCATAAAAGGCTATAATCAAACTAACTCTAGGATGTAAAAAAAAACAAATGAAAAAGAAGATATTCATATCAACTCCCCTCTTATAAAAAATTTGGGAAATGTTATAATATTATATTCATATTATTAATTTACGCTAGCCCTTTTTCTCCAAAATTGGATCGATTTGGATTTTGACCCTTTTTTCCCCTCAGTGTATATAGTAATGTCCGTGTTATTTTTTGAAACAAGAAGAAAGATAACCGTTGTTTTGCCTCACAATAATTTTCAAAAAATAACGTTACTAATAAATAAATAAAGGGATTATATAGAAATCCAAATAGTAGTTATTAGTTTGTAATTAGGCTGACCTTCTCTTACAATCTCATTTATGAGCAATTAGACCATACTAACCTATTTTACGTCCTCATGTACAGGAGGACCAAGTATTTATTGCCCTTCATCAAAATGGTATGAAAATTGTGTAAGTTGTGTCATTAGAAGTAAGTGAGGGAGTAAAAGTTGGTGTGAAGGGAAAACAACGTACTTTCTCAATTGTAATATTTAATGTCCTGTTTCAAATTTTTTTTTTCCAATTAAAGTGTACATTAGGAATTTAAAAAAAGAAAAGAATGGTGTACTCTCTTTTGAACTGGACAATTATTTTAGACACATATTTTGAAACACCCAAAATCCAAAAGGTAAAACCCACACTTGCTTTGAAACACCCAAAAGCACAATAATAATAACATGTAGCAAAGGGAAAGAATATATATATATATATATATTTGAAGTTAAGAAACTCACACAACCTATCTCCACCCCTAGGCCTCCCATTTGAGAGGTAAGGTTCGGTACCACTTGGCCACTAGGCCTCTGGTAATAGTAACAGAATATAGAAACACCCAAATTTAACGCACTCGCATCACATGCACAACATACTACACATATGCAGCCACAATATTTAATTAAATCTTACAAAGCACAAAATTAGCCCAAGATGTCTTGACCTCCCCCATCTTTACCTAATCTGAGATGACCAACTCTCTACAAAATCACTAGATCATTACACTATTAGTTCAGTCCCTGGAGGTAATTTTGTTTGCAGTTCTACAACAATTCTCTCTTCTACCATTTGAACATCAAACTTGCGATTATCAACGGTTATTTTCTCTAATGATGCAAAGTTCTCAAGTAGGTAAAAGACCAGCTTAAAATCAATTTTGTTGCCAACGAATCCAACAAATTCTGTCACCTTAAGACATTTATGCACCTGATTCTTAGCTGTTTGTACTAGGGCCTTGAAAAATCACCTATGAGAAATGGAAAAAAAAACAAAACTAGTCAAAATGTGCTTGTCAAGAAAAGGAAGCGTCAGTTTTCAAAATAGACTAATAATAAAACAATCCAAATTCTTGCACAACTATTGAACTAAATAGATAGTCTATTATGATGTTTAATATATATGGACATATTAAGTAGTTCAGTGGTGTTTAAAGATGGAATGTGGAGCAAATTGCAAAGCATCACTACTAGAAATATTAGTATTCCGGCACTTTTTAGTCCAGTAAAAGTAAAAAAAAAAATTTGTCGGGAGAACTTCACCAGAGGTAAAAGTTATCTCTGCAAAAGTACTGGCAGGAAAAGCTAGGACCTAAATTGACACATAATATATTAGCCATAATACTTGTATGGCTAGCCTAGTCAACAAAGAACTATCATCTTGCATATAGTACCTCTACCATCAATTTCATCTAAGAAAGGCATCATTTATTGCCTTCATATTTGTATCTAGTTGATACATCACATATCACTACTCATAAATTCACATGTATGAGGCTGACAAAGTAAGTAATTCTTCCGCTAACTTTCCTTAAAAATAAATAAATAGAGATGCAGATAATGTGCTACGAATGTCATAACAGGTATAGATAATTTAATAAGCACCTACGGAAAATAAAACTCAAGATGTCAAAAGCAGAAAATAATAACACTCACCACAAAAGAAAATTTGTACAAACAAGGAGCTGCCTCTATCAGTGAAATACAAGGAAGGAAGCTATTGACTGAATATGGATTCACTTCCAAGGTTAATTGCTTTAGAATCCTTAATTCGGGAAATCTAGGGAAGACATGGTAACCAAATGCCTGAAGAGTTCAACAAAGGAACATAATAACAAAATGTGTCAAAAAGAAAACAAAAAAAAAAAGATGGCAAACAGGAAAGTGACAAAGACAAATAAAAATAGATACTAACCTCATGACACACCCTCAATACAAGTGTATGCAGCTGAGAGATATAATTAGAAAATTAAAAAAAGTTACATATGGTACTTTGGGCAAAGGGACCTTCCAGGGATACTTTAGAAAGTTTGCACGGACTGTTGAAACATAAACTTGTATTACGACCACCATATTCAAATGACAAAAGATTTATCGCTGAAATCTCAATACTTGTCAAACCGAAACAGTAAGCTAGTTTTAAATGCTTGAGTGATTGACTATAGGCTTTAAGATTTACTAGATATGTGCACTGAACAACACATATTTCTTCAAGAATTGGACAGCTTGACAGAAACAATTCAAGACATTCTTCAGTCACATCTATGTGCGTAAAGGAAATCGCAGTTCGGGATTTAAGTCTTGAAAAATTGAGTGATCTTTGGGGTAAAACATAACGCCATTTCCGGAAAGTATAAAAGAATCGGGTAAGATTCAACTCAATCCTTTTGACTGTTTTTTGCGTTGCAAAGTGAACCCAATTATCAATATCAAATGTAAAGGTATAATCCAAATCAAATCAAACTATGAGTTTATCAATGGTTATACCCTTGTGCGAGTTTAGGACATGATTCACCCATCTTACATAGTTAGACCTCTCCACATCTAGAGGCTCTTTACTTGGTTTACTGAAGACTTCCTCTAATACCTTGGAACCATCAAAATTTAACGAACCAGTTGTATATGTCCACAACTCTTTCCATCGAGTTGAGAGTAGACTAGTTCTTGTAGCCTCTTTCATTGGCAAATGAGACAGGATGAGAATCAGTATTTCATCAGGCAAATCGGTGATTGAGAACTCTTCCAAATGATTACTCTTCAATTGACACTGATTATTGGAAACCAGAGAGAGATGGTAAGTGGGATTAAGGAGAAGCTATATAAACTGAAGAAATAAAATCCAACAGTTATTTATGACAGAGATGGAAAATAATTCGCCACAACAAACAAGAAATTGAAGACATGAAAACCCACAAACAAACTATCATTCAACCCAACAATGAAGAATGAAAACAATCAAACGTAGGCGCGCACACAATAACTCACCACAACACCGAATAAGTTCACATACATACATATATTTCAAGGGCTAAAGCCATAAAACCTCTTATACTTTTAAAAAATAATCCACTAACTGTTATACTAAAGAAACTGCCTAATTAGCCCCCAACTAGGTTTCGGAAATATATCATATTGCTCCCATTCCGTTTGTTTGCCATCAAAAAGTGACAAAAGGGTAGCTTGTACATGTCACTGTTTCCTTTAAAATCGGCTAGGTCAGCCGATTATGTTGATTTGCGCGGGCGTGCCAGGAACCTTGACCTAGGCTCCACAGGTTATTAGAAAACAAAAATAGTCTCCTTTGGTGTCGACTTCTACAAGCGCACGTGAGAGAGAGAACATGAAACTCTCACTTGGGATTCTTTTATGTGCCTCAATGAAGAGCACTTTGAACATTTGAGAATATAACATTGGAAATCACTGATGTCACACAAACAATTGACATGTTTGAGTGAATAAAGGTGAATGTATATTGTAGAAAATATTAAATTAAACAGGAACTTTGAGAGTTGAAAGAAAATGAAATAACAAGACAATGAATTAAACCGGAAATTGAAAGAAACCAGATTGAATGAAAAATAATAACTTGAAAGTAATGAAACGAAGGCTTGAACTAAAAATGATAAAGATGAATTTAAAATAAAAGACTTTGAAAAAGTAAAGACTTTGCAAGAAAATTAAAAACAAGAGTTTTGAAATAAAATGACAAGTGTTGTACTTGAATTGTTTGATTGGTGTGAGACCTCCTGCCAAGTTGCATAAAGGTCTCTATTTATAATACTACGTAATAACAAACTTCCTAAAAGTTTGTAAATAAAATAACAAATTATCTAATAATACAATTATCCAATCTAAATTTTAAACTAAAACAATTAAAATTTAAATACAACTAAATTGATAACTCTTCTAATTTATTTGGCCAGTTGATGTAAAACTCTTCTTCATCTTGAACTATTCTCCTTCTTTTCATGAACCATATTGCATGTGTAAAACTCTTTTCATCCCTTATCTTATGATAATCTTTGAATTTCAAACTCTTAACTAACCAACAATTTGATAAACTCTTTATACATGTAGCATGCTTATCATTTCCTCCTCAAAGATTCTTTTGACAATATCTCTTTATCCATGCAATTGCTATTGATGAGCCGTAAATATCATCACCAAATTTGGCCCAAACTACTCATTTTCTCCTTTTGCCGCATCATTTGCTAAATTGGGATGACAACATACCCAAAACACTTTTCTTTTTATCCTAAATTGATGTAACAAATTGGACATCTATTCAAGCCCAATTAATCAACCCAAGTCCAAGTCATTATCTTCCTCTCTTTAAATTTCAACCCAATGAATTAAGCCTCAAATTTTTCCTCTGCCAGCCCATTCCTTGGCCCAACTTCATCACAAATTTTATCACTTTGCTTTGCCAAAATGGGGTGTCAACAATGCCCCCTAATTTCAAATATAAAAGGTTTTGCCTCTTTTATTTTTGAAATTATCAAACACCCCATTCGTTCCTTCCCGATTGCATGATAAAGTTTCAAGAGTCCTATTGATCATCACTTAATGGCCTAAATCATCACTTCCCAAAACGCAACTACCTTTATCATTAATTGCTCCCTTATTTTTGCACATATATATCTACACACATATTTATGTATATATATACCATCTCTACTCATCAAGCCTATCCCAATTTCCTAATTCTTTCTGCAAAACCTTAGTCGATCTTCCTTCACACCCTACTTTTTAATTCAATTCATTCAGATATGGCACCCAAATTTGATAAGACTGAACTCCCACTAGAGTCGCCGACTCATGATCAAAACTCGAATGCAGCAAAAACCCACAAAATCATTGATCTCCTTCCCCCAAATCAACTATACCTTGACAATATCATCCCCTTACCTTCTGGTTCGCTTGGATTAGGGCCAGCCTTTACTCAATATCCCCCTACCGAGTTAGATTCCCACTATCCTCTTGCCGAATCTCGGTTTCCTTTCATTCTTTCTCAATCACAATTCCAGAACAATACCAAAATTCCAGTTAATGTACGAAACTGGCATTCTCTAACTCCAGATTGGATTGCTTGGGTTGATCGAATGGCCTCTAATAAATCGGCAATATGGAAGCAACAAGGAATTTACGATGCCATCCTTCTCAGCCGACTTACAATGGCCATTCCTCAAGACCGATCCCTCTTTTGCGTGGCCTCCCATTTTTATTCCCCAACTACCAACTCTTTTCACTTTGAATGTGGGATGATGGGTCCTACCATGAGGGACATCTGTTTCCTAACTGGCTTGAAAACCACCGGGACAGAGGTTAATTGTCTTATAGATTCTCCTGAAATCTCTTTTGAATTCCCTGAAAAAACTGACAGTGTCAAATCAATAGAGGGTTTTCACGGCCATTTCATCTTGGCAAAGAAAGGGAATGATGATATGCCAATTGATGATGACGAGCACGTCGCCTTTCTTCTATGTTAGCTCAACAAGTGTTTACTTTATGTCCCAGCCATACAAGTTACAAAAGAGCTCATACCCTTGGCCAAGGGGTTGGCCGATGGTCGTATTTATGCTTTGGCACCCTTAGTTTTAGCTCATTTATACAGAGGTATGTATGACCTTCAAAACAGCAATTTTACATGCACTGGTGGTCCATTGTGGCTTCTTCAAATGTGGTTTCAATTATACTTTCCAGAGCTTGCCCCTCCAGTTAGTCCTTCCATCAATGACCCACTAATTTCCTTTTCTTACGCACAAGCACCTACTCCCACCTATTCTGTCTCTGAATATTTTAATTTCTTTTTCACGAAATGCAAAAATAGATCACCCCTTCAATTCATGCCTTTTATGAACTGCGAAACTGCTCCTTCTTGGCTTTTCCCACCGTCTGAGAGCTCCTCCGAACAAGAAAAGGAAGAATTTTACTCTTGTTGGGCTTCTTGTCTTCTCGGTAGGGACTCACATTACTGCCTTACAAAACTTGACCCTCATTATAGCCGATCAGGAGTAGAACACTACATCCTTTCTCAGTTTGCTCAACAGTTTGGTTTGACCTAATTAATTTCCTTGCCCCCATATCTTTCTTTCAATCAGAATTTTCACCGGAGGGTAAGATTCGATGCTCAAGAACAAGTTCTAGAGGTGACCAATAAATTCAACCATTTGAGGTTAGGTTTCATTTTCAAATAATTTACTGTCACTACTGTTGCCGATCCTTACTTCAATCAATGGTGGTCACATTATTGGGCCCACACCATTACTTCCTCTCAAGCTCTACAAGTATGTTTTCACAGACTTTCCTTGGTCTTTTTATGTGATTTATGGTTATTCACCCTTTCACTTTGTTGCAGCAAAATCTTCAACAATCTGGTCCTGGCTCATCAAGACAAACCACAGCCTCTTCTGCCTCCAAAATTCCATCAGCACCAGCCAATCGAACTAGATCGCGGGCTAAGAAAGGTATAAAGTTCACCAACTGGCCTATCTGGTCTTAATTGATTAATTCACAATGCTGACTTTTCACTTCTTCTTTTTTATAAGTTGTTGATGCTAAGGCTACTACTAAGAGATCTACTACTCAACAAGTTGACCCTCCAGAAGCCATTCTGAAACCCAAGGTATTCACGTTCTAAAAGTTTACAATCTTTCTCATTCTGATCGGCCTAATCCTTCTATTTTCTCAGCCGAAAAGATTTAAGAAGACTTGTTTGGGTCCAAAGGGCGCAATACGATACTATAAGGGCCATGAAGTGGATGTCCTTGGATCTTCAGAGGACAAATTTGATCATACTCAGCAAGCTCCTATAAGAAACTTCATCTATTTTAGAAACAATGTTGTTATCTTTCCTTGAATTGCAATGTTACTGTTAATCTTTCATATAAACAGGGAATTCCAAAACCAGAATCAATGGAAACATCCCAAGTGAACAAGGATCAAAGCCCTTTTAAAGGCCCTAACTCTCCAATCCCAGCAACCACTGACATCCCAATGCCTTCATCTCAAGAAGCTACAGATTCTTTAGGCAATCTACCAGAAGTTCAACAATCCTCAGCAACTCCATAAGCGTCTCAGCAGATTCCTTAAGTTCCATCTTCCTTTTCTCAACACACTGCCGATCAACAACATGAATTTCCTCAGTCTTCAGCAGCAATTCTTCCAGTAAAACCAATTCCTTCTACTCAGCAACATTCTAATTCTCAGTCTGCACAAGCCTCTGAGGTCTTAGCAAACTTTGAATTTTCTTCTGGCAGCTATGATGACCTGTTTAAATCACTTTTGGCCGAAGTTTCTGAAGCAAGACCCTCATCTGAATCAACTGTTGATTCTGATTCTACAATAAAGGCGTCTCTCAAGATTCACCTTTTTCAACTTCTCAATTCTGACAGCAGATCTTGGCACAAATTGGCCAATGATTTTAAGTCAGCTTTGTAAAAGATCCTCGTTCGCAGGAGTATCTCTGCCGATCTTAGGGCCACTGCTAATGAGATTCTACCAAGGCTCCCATCTTCTACTACTTCGTTGACTCTTGCCTTTCAATTGTTGGATTCCATTGATTTGAAGAAAAAAACAAAATCAGCCTTGCAACAGAAAATCTTGTCTTCAGTCCAAACCTATGCTGAGAAGAGAAAAGAAGATGAAGCCCTGGCTCAAGAAGAAAGACGTCTGCTCGAAGCTTTAGCTGAGGTCAACGCAAAACAGCATGTGGTGAGTTGCCATCTTAGCCAATTGGCCAAGGAAGCTGAACAGGATGGAGAAAAACATCGATTTCTCAGGAATGAACTTCAATCTGTGGAAATCGAAAAAGGCATTGCTCTTGCCTCAATTTCCAGTGCCCAGGCCATTTGGGACAATTTGAAATCCTGTGTTCTAGAGATGTAGGCCCTTTTCAGGCCCTTATGCTTTGTCACTTCGTGTTTGCTGTTCAATTTTGCTATTATGTAATAGCTAACATTTATATGGAAATCAACTTTATTTTTTGAAGAAGTAGAAATCACCATGCCTTAATTATTTTATTCTTATTCCATCATGTTAAACAAGTAACAAGATTAGAATTCAGAAAAAATGAAAAGAATAAAAAAATTCAAAAGTAAAAAGAAAAAAGAATACACTTGAATGACTGCTAATTTCTTGAAGTTACTCCCTTCATTCATGAAGACTAGGCCGATAGTGCTTCAAATATTTTCCATTGATTGGCTTTGGGTGTTTCACCCCATCCAAATCTTTCAATTTATAGGCTCCTCCTTGCAATACTTCTGAGATTTGAAAAGGACCCTCCCAATTAGGAGTCCACTTCCCCATTTTCC